>OU744252.1:22402500-23002500 GCA_916610215.1 Omphaloscelis lunosa
AAATTTTGCACTACGAATTTTATTTCCGGTAGGCGGATCCTGCAATTGACGCATCCAAGCTACTTCCTCGCAAGTACCGATCAAGGTGCCCTTCTTGATGACATGCTCCTTGTCACTTGGATTCAGTATGCGTACTGCTGAGACGTTGGTGGCCTTGACCAGAGTACGTGCCATCTTCCATGGGAAGTCATTGTTCACCCTTTCTATCAGAACACTTCGATCTTTGTGTCTAGAATTCTGTGGTAAACTAATTGGCACAATTGTTTCTGATCTGCGAGGAAGAACAATCTCTTTCAAGCAGTACACTTTTCCTGATGGTGCACCTTCCATGAAGACTTCATCTGAACCACATTTCAATACTCCTTGATTAACGTCGATCTCGCAACGATGTTTCCGCATGAAGTCCAAGCCCAAGATGCAATCGTCCACAATATCGGCCACGATGACATTGTGCTGGTAAGTTCTATCACCCAATTTCAACTCCACCTCCTTCTTGCCTCGGACGATTATGTGCTGACCGGTTGCTGTTAGTAATCGAATACGGTCGTGGTTATTGACGTAGTTCCCAAGAAACCGACTTACTAGGTGAGAATTGACGACCGTGTGAGAAGCTCCAGTATCCAACGTCAGTTTGCATGGTGTTCCGTTGACTTCGCCTTTGATGGTCAGGCTGTTCCCATCATGTGCTTGCGAGATCAAGATTCTCGGGGCTCTTTCAATACCAGCCAGCACCCGCCCCCCAGTCCTGGCATTTACTCGTTTCCCTGCTGTGGCTGGGCAGTCACTTCAGCCACCCTTCCCTGCTGATCTTCTCTCGGGGTGCTGCGCTTAGGACAGCTTGACCGAAGATGACCCCTTTCTCCGCAAGTGTAGCACCTAGGACTGTACCCTTGCGGCCGGTCGCGTACAGGTAATGCTACAACCTCCCTGACGCGGTGCGTTCGGTGGTCCTGCCTCACTGCCTCTACTTCTAAGGCATGGGCCAAGGCGTCTTTCAGCGTCTCATGATGCCCAAGTCTCACGGCGGCTCTAACTTCTAGGTCGCGTATTCCATCAACGAACGCTTGTACCAGATTCCCATCGATAAGTGCAGGGGCAGACTGGTATGCTTTCCGAACCAGCTTTTCAACTTCGAGGGCCCACTGCTGTAGGTTCTCGGCACTACGTTGAACACGATCCTTCAACTTAGCACGAAATACGTGCTCCAGGTGCGCGTCGCCGTATCTGGACTCTAACGCCTCCAGCAGCTGCTCGTAGGTTACATTCTTGCCGAGCGCCTCAAGAATGTTTAGGGCCTGGTCTCGGAGGCCCAAGGTGAGCGCGGTCATGGCTTGCGGTTTTGACCATCCATTCGCCTTCATAACGGCCTCAAATTGAATTTTATAAGCCGACCACGAAGATGTGCCATCGAATGGAGGCACCTTAAAGCCCCGCGCTGAAGGTGCAGCAACTACTGAAGCTGCAGTCACGTCTCCAGTCTTCAGTTCCCCCAAAGCCTTCTTCACCCCAGCGATCTGAACTTCGGCTTCTGAGAGGCGATTCTCGTGCTGCTGTACCTGATCCTTCATCACCTTTAGCTCTTTGCCAAAAGTTGCATGAAGATCCTTTATGAGGAGCATCTGCTCGTCTTGGCGGCGGACCTGCTCCTCCTTGTCTCGCTGCAACTGCTCTTCCAACCGGCGAGCCTGCTCCTCTTGACGGCGAGCCTGCTCCTCTTGACGGCGAGCCTGCTCCTCTTGACGGCGAGCCTGCTCCTCTTGACGGCGAGCCTGCTCCTCTTTGTCTCGCTGCAACTGCTCTTCCAACCGGCGAGCCTGCTCCTCTTGACGGCGAGCCTGCTCCTCTTGACGGCGAGACTGCTCATCTTGACGGCGAGACTGCTCCTGTAGCAGCGCCATTAAAGCTGACAAGTCTGGCGCCATTGATGCTGTAGAAACTGCGGATGGGCCAGCGACTGGCACTGACGTAGGCTGGACACCACCCGGTGTCTGTGTTGGAGAATGTCCAAACCGCCTTTGGTCCATGTCCTGCTGTCGCTGACTCCTGGTACGGATACCGTCCGTGTCGTCCTTCGGTAAAATTGGCATAATTTATCCCTCACTTCTGACACCAAATTGTTACGAGCTGGGTATGGGATAAATTAATTACTACCAATCAGACAATTAGATAACTTTATTAAACACAAAACACTTAAAACTTAATCACAAATACACTACTGATCACTATTCGCTTAGATATCGCACTTCTAGATCACTTCGATTCGCTTCGTTGTATCGCCTAAATCAGACTGACTCCATCGTGTGTCGGCGCTCTGCTTTTATACCGCTAATATTCACGAACATTCTGGCTAAGTGTAGAACGGTTCCAGAAAAACATCAACAAATAAACATTACCAGGAAATACAAAAGTAGTAGGTATAAAAAATAATAACCTACTTGTACCGAATAAAGAAATAGGTACTTTATGCCCTCGGCGTACGGTCGAAATTACAATGACGAGTTCTAATATTGTTTATAAGTAGTTACCTACTTAACTTCAAACTAATAATAATGGAATGCTTCTCGAAGTTTTTAGCGCAAACACACTGTAATCCGTGCTTTCTCGAAAGATCTCGTACGTACGACGTAACATTACGCATTGTTTCAATTGTTTGTAAACACGACGGGCGCTCGCAAATGACGATCTTGTTTAATCTTTTGTAAATTGTAATTTTAACTTTAAAATACGCCTATAAAAAATAATAATTGTCTCTAAAGTTTTATAATAACATTTAATACATTTTATTATAGACTATCCTAACCCTGGAAAGTATGAACGAAAGTTCATTGAATTCTAACGCTTCATGAGAATACTATTAAATAAATCCTTACGTGTACAGCGCGTTGCGAGATAACAATCATCGAGCGTGTTGGCAAATAAAATTATAACGTCTCCGTGTTGAGACTGCGGCCGAGTTTTGTAAAAACGTGTGTAAAATAATGATAGCGTATATAATAACGCGGTAGAAAAATATATCATATAGTCTATAACGCGTCTATAGTTTCTAGCGGATGTGAATATCACTAACTGTGACATCACTAACTGTGACACTCTGGTCGGACATTTCGGTCGCGATAGCGGGCGGACCTACTTTTTTGTTTCATATTTTGAAACTCCACAATATTCGCGTTATAGTTAGGTTTTGGATTTCATTAAGTACCTATTCAAAATACCAAGGTACCTACATTATCTCCTTTCTCATTGAGCACTTAATAATTTCTGAAGCCACGTCAGAAAATGCGAAATCATGGATATTTAATAAAATAGCCTTCATATTTATATAAACTCAATGGAAAAATAAGAATTAAAATATTCAAACAGCGGAAAATAACTAAAAGTTCGAAACAAGGAAATCATATTCCTGTCGGAAATCATAATACTGCGATGATAACAACCGGATCCAACAGAACAGACCCGAATCAAAACAAATTAGGTATTCAATCGATTCATCATGGCGGCTTATATTTAATTTGAGCGTCCGTCGGACAATGGGTTAGATGGTAAATAAACGTTCGGCCAGCTGTCACAACAGACGGCTGATACTGCGACCTACAAACATGCTGTGGTACTCGGAGGAAAGGCTGGGCGGGTTACCTAGATGATGTTTGACTGAAAAGCTTTCTAAAAAGTATTACAGACTGCCTGATTGGTCTAGTGGTCACAAGTGCGGCTGAAAATACAGTGGGTATTTAAAATTATGATGGTTATTAGATCGGTTGTTCGGCCTAACTATAACAAAATATGTAATTAAGTAACTGTAGTTAGTCTTAGTAACTGGATGTTATGTTTTACAAACTGTTCATAGGCAGTAGAACAACATTGCTATGTTCCAGAAGAATGTCGTGTATATTCTGTGAAAGTTTCAATTAATTTTCACCATGTAGTAATAAGTATTACTATTTATCTACGAAATATAAACAACTCCCTTACCAATAAAACAACAGATAAGTACAAATCCCAGTTTACGAGGCGGCGCGCGGCGCCGGCGCGGCAATGCGGGGTGTACGGCCGTGCGGGGCTCAAAACTGCACATTAGATATTTCTCAAATCCCTGAACCAACATTTCTTAGTAGCGACCCCCCGATAAGGGATATCTACCTGTTTCGACTGAGAGAATACCTTTTATCTACTGAAGTATTGAATAATGTAGGTCTAAGGTAAGCCCGAACTGAAATTAAGTTATAAAAATCCTTACTACAGATATTTCTAATACCCAACAGCGCTGTAATACCGAATACATAACATATTCTTGGAAAAAATATATTTTCGTTTTAACTTTTCTTTTGAGTAAAATGGAAAGTATATTGTAGGATCAGCTATTATATCTATTTGTTGAGAACTAAAATATTTCGTGTAATAATCGTGGGTGTATCCTTTACGTAAGGAATGTATCACTTTGACCTTATGGAAGGGCACCGAGGACTGCGGACTTTTATGTATTTTAGAAATATTGCATCACGAGTGTTGCATGGACCTTAGTAAAAAAGAAAAGATCATCACACGGACACTAAGCAGTTTAATTTTCCATGCTCTAGCAAAGCTTTTATTTTGTTTATAACAGATCATAGCAGATTATTATCAATCGGCTACGCTGCCATAGATAACACTTAGCCCGACATGGGACCCGAACTCAAGACCTCACACTCAGCATTCTAACGGGCCAGACTTATGTGTAATTGAAATGAATACAGAGCAAAAATCAATTGAGCGTTTCATCAATCTTTACTTATCAACCGAATAACATAACATAACATCACGCCTTGTTTCCCCGAAGGGTTGGGCAGAGGTGTCCCTGTAGCAGGCACACCCACATTTCGCCAGTTATGTTTAAGTCCCATGTAATAGGGGGCGAGCCTATTGCCATCAACCGGGCACAAATCCAGACTCCGAGCTGCTACTGAGAAATTTCAGATAGAAAAACCCAATAACATTTTGCTCGACCCGGGAATCGAACCCAGGACCTCATACTTAGCAGTAGCGCTTGCGACCACTAGACCAACGAGGCAGTCAAAAAAAAAATGAGTTCTTTTACGTACAATTCTCATCTGATACAGCAATATAAAGTTAGAGAGAGAGAGTACATAAGTCAGTTCAAGTGAGAATGGTTACAATATTCCCTACATGCGAGGGGCCCGCGGCGACCCACCGACATCACACGCGTGTCGTGTCTGTCCCCCCGCTGATGGCAACAGGCAAATTTTCTTGTTTCCATGGAAGCATCGAATGAGGCTGAAGTATCGACTTACGAGTTTATTTATTAGAAACTCTGGCTTGTATAATTAGTAAAGGGTTTGGCAGCTGATTTCTTTTATATTTGTAGGTAGGGTAGGTACCTACCTACGTACCTATCTACCGAGATATCATCAATATTCATGCAAGCCTAGCCTAAATAAAAACAATGTTTGGGGTGGACCACCCTTATCACTTAGGGGTATGAAAAATAGATTAAAACCGATTCTCAGACTCACCAAAGATACTTATAAAATTTCATAAAATCGATCAAGCCGTTTCGGAGGAGTATAGCAACTAACATTGTGACACGAGAATTTTATAAATAGAGAAGTTTTTTTTAGTTAATTTTCATATTTAAACTATTACTAGATTATCTATAAGAATACAGTCTACATGTTGTAGTAATATTATTTCCTTGTAATAGATGACTAATATTTAAATCTGCCAAACATTCGTTTCAATAATAAACCAATAGGTTTATCAAAGCCGGCCCAGCAGCAGTACATAAAGCTTACAACAAAGTTGCGCCGTCGAACTGCGCTAAGTCTAGAACATAGACTGGAGTGTATAATATAGACCGAGCGGACATCTGTGCCTGTCTGCCGTCGATCGAGACTTATTCACAACTAATTGCTGTTTCCTTTAACTATAGGTACTCAACCGTAGATCTAATAAATAAGGCTTCTTCCTTCAGTGAAGATGGTATATTAAGTGTTGTGTTGTTATAATTAGCTGTTGATATGATGGGTGTAGTTCGATGGTTGGTTTATTTTTTGTCATAGTAGATGGGTAATTTATTTCATAATGTTGAAAAATTATTTTATTTTCTGTAAATAGGTTTTTACAAACACTTTTACACGTCAATAATATTTAAAAAAATAGATGAGGTCAATTTAGAGAAGGGACGACCAAAAAACTTAAAGCGTGTGAAAATACATACACAAAATGTTTTCAGTTAAGATTATTATCAACTCCACCGTTGTTGCCATCGTAGTCGATAATGTTTATCCACAACGAGTCGGTAAACATAATTACCTATTCTGTACAAACAAGGAATTTCCCGAAACGTTTCAACACGAAAACAGCCGAGAGCGTCATTCCTACTGCTCGGAGTCATCCTACAGTAGAGGTACCAACAACTATCGAGACTGTTCGATTTACTTCACATATCGATACTATTCGATACACGTCACAATCGATCTTGTGGCAACGTAACGTAGGGAATGATCAGTACATTTTGATACCAGAACATTTCACTGCACTAGCTGTCACATGGATATATAACAAGGGGTAATTCGAGTAGAAGCCAGATTTCAGAGATACAGTGCACTTAGCGCTAATATGTCTGCTAAAGTTCCACTGGCCCTACTACTACACTTGGTTTGAAGCATGTGTGATCCAACTAGACGGTTTTTATTTCAGTATGATACCTATAGATTTCCCTGGGTAGAGACTGACTTGAAAGTTTTCTGTAGATACCGACGCCGAATTAAAATAAAACTTTCCCCGAGATATAACCAAATTATTTTTTTTAATTCCTGACCATTCCTTGATGTGGGAGCAAGGTAGTGTCCCCGCCAAGACGAGCCAAAAACAAACAGCAGGCAGTGGAACGAATGTATGGGAGCGGTTGGACGTAGACATGTCCGAAAAAAAAGAGTAAAATTATGCCAAACTAATGATGCCATCTTATTCGATTACTTAATGCCTTCATAACTTGTGGTGATGAATTTCTTCATAACTCCCATATTTCGGGAGTAATTTGAGAAAATGTGAAATTTTACTATGAAAATGAGTGTATCGAGCTCTCTCCCTCCTGATTCCGGGCTTGTTTCAAGTAGCGGTCTCTAATATCATAATGCTAATACTAAGAGCTATATTTAATACTAAGACACATAGTGCGCCAAATGTGCACTTTCTGGGATAAAGAGTGATGTTTATTTTATAACACAATTTTTTAATTTTTTGTTTATTTTGTTGATTAAAACCGTTTTTCTAAAGGTTTACCTTATTACAATAACATTTCTGATCAGCCAATTAGAGAAGATATAAGCTAATTAGGATATATAATTAGGGACTTAAGGTTTACATATAAAACTGATGCACTAATGATTACTGATAAGAACATTGCTATTATTTAATTACTAAATGGCTCTTAATACACTAATTTAGCATGCATCATTTACTAATTATCACAATAACTAATTACCTTGCAATATTTAACAAAGGATACCTGGGATACCTGGATTTTATATAAATAGGTCACTATTAGTAACTTTAAAATCAGTGTTGATTTACACCTCGTTGTATCCAAGCTAATCTCGCAATGTATTTTCCAAATTTTAATACAAATCTTGATATTCACGTTGCTTTATGCGCACGCGCACATAAAGATTTACGCGACTTTAACTATTTGTTCAGTGTTTTAAAAGATAACAGTTGTGTTCAGTTATGTGAAAGTGCTGAAACAAGTTTAAAAGACTGGTGTCGTCGATTTTGTTACCGCATTTATGCAAAATGGACACAGTCTGGAAGAAGCACAGATAAGTTTCGGAAGAAACATGAGATTTGGCTACAGGCTGCAATTCAATGGCCGGAATTACAGAATGAAAATATGGAACCTTCTACAGAAAATATAAGTGACGTCATCGAGCCCATAATTTCTCCTGCTAAATCTGATGCTTCAACTTGTACACATCCTAGTCCTCGTAAATCTTTTGAGGACCTTAGTAACCGGCAAAAAAGAAGACGCACCACTGAAGATAGTCTTTCATGCAGCAGTAGCAGCGCTGAAATTATGTTTTCGGCCGAAAGGGCGCTTCAAAAGGCAGGACAAAGCGATACAGCTTATGTTATGAAATACTTGACGGAGAATCCAGAAGAGGCCTCAAAAATCAAAGCCTTCATTGAAGGTAAATCAATTCAGGTACGGGAAATATCCCCTTTGAAGGCATTGGCTCTTTATGTATCGATGAACTTATCGAAATGGCGCTATAACACTCTTCGGGATTTCAACACTCAAGAAGGAGCTCTTCAATACCCGAGTTACTACATGTTGGTTAAAGAAAAAATTAAGTGCTATCCGGCCAAAGAAGATCTCACAGTTACAGAGAGCTCTGCAAAAATCAAATTACAAGCCTTGATGGATTTAACCTCAAGAAGACTTATTAGGTCGTTAGAAACCCCTGTTGATCCCAATCAACAGCTCGTATTGACCAGCAAATGGGGTTTTGACGGATCATCTAGCCAAAGCATTTATCATCAAAGGACGAGTGAAGATGAGCAAATCGATCTTGCTAGTAATTTTATGATTAGTCTTGTACCACTGCGGCTCGTCTCAAAAGGTGTAACAATTTGGGAAAACGAGCGACCATCTTCCACTTCATTTTGCCGGCCAATATTGTTTAAGTTTATAAAGGAAACCAAAGAAAATGTGCAGAGAGAGATGGCTGAAATCGAAGCAGAGATTGAAGCCTTAACTCCATCCACCATCACTGATGGAATTAGTGTCAAACACCAACTGCTGTTGACAATGATTGATGGTAAAATTCATTCCATTATATCCAATACAGCAGCTTCAGTGTGTGACATATGCAAGGCTTGTCCTAAAGAAATGAATAATTTAGAGTTAATCAAAGATAAACACGCAAACGAGGACATGTATAAATATAGCTTAAGCACCCTTCACGCTTGGATTCGCTCAATGGAATGCTTATTACACATTTCCTACAAATTAGACATAAAATCATGGCAAGTAAGGGGTGATATAGCAAAAAGGCAAGTTGATGACAGGAAGAAAAGAGTTCAAGAGGCTGTAAGAAGAGAAACGGGCTTACTTCTCGATGTTGTGAAACAAGGCAGTGGATCCACCAACAATGGCAACTCGGCAAGGAGATTTTTTGAAAACTACACTAAATCTGCTGAACTGACCGGAATAGATGCTATGCTTTTAAGAAAAATCTGTGTGATCTTGCAGTGTATTTCATCAGGAGAGAAGATCAACGTAACTAAATTCCGAGAGTTCTGCTTTGATACTGCTAAGCTTTACGTGGAGTTATACCCATGGTATTATATGCCTTCTTCACTTCATAAAATTTTAATGCATGGGCCAGACATAGTTCAGAACATGTCAATTGTGCCCATTGGTTTTCTATCCGAAGAGGCATCTGAGGCTAGAAATAAAGATTTTAGAAAATATAGAGAGGGGCATTCTCGAAAGCATAGCAGTATCTCATGCAATGAAGATATTATGCACAATCTTTTACTGTCTTCTGATCCACTTGTTACAAGTATCCGTCCAAAAGGAAATAAGTTTGTAAAAAAATCTTCTTTTAAGGAATTTTATGAGCTTACGGATTCTGAGAAAAGTGATATCGAATTTGTTAACATAAATGATTTAGCGGACATCGATTCTGAATTTGAATTAATTGATGATGATGATGATGACGAAGATAATTAAATGATGTTATTGTTTTAAAATGTGTAACTTAGTAAATTAGAGCTTACGTCTTAATTATTTATTGTACTTTTAATGAAACTAGGTAATTTATTATCAACTTACTTAAAAGTCATACTCTCATCAGTTCTTGTGAATATTTTTGTTAATATATATTTCTGTATATATATAATATATTTATAGACCTCTTAATAAGTCTGTCTGCGGTTTAAAGTAAATACAAATGGGGAAAAAACGTTTTTTTTTTTAAATTTTCATTTCCTTTTATCCCAGAAAGTGCACATTTGGCGCACTATGTGTCTTAGTATTAAATATAGCTCTTAGTAATAGCATTACGATATTAGAGACCGCTACTTGAAACAAGCCCGGAATCAGGAGGGAGAGAGCTCAATACACTCATTTTCATAGTAAAATTTCACATTTTCTCAAATTACTCCCGAAATATGGGAGTTATGAAGAAATTCATCACCACAATTTATGAAGGCATTAAGTAATCGAATAAGATGGCATCATTAGTTTGTCATAATTTTACTCTTATTTTTCGGACATGTCTACGTCCAACCGCTTCCATACATTCGTTCCACTGTGAGGCGAGCACTACCTGCCGTTTCTCGAAGCGTTTCATCGAATTTTCAAACCATCATTGCTTCGGCCTGGATCAAACTCAAACCATGTATTTTAAATAAACTCATTTTTTTGCCCCGTTAAACCAGAGATATGTTTTACAATGCAAGATAATGCAAGATAACTGAAATTCTCAAGATAAGACGTAGTTAGCAGACTTATGATATATACCTACTAAGTTTCATTTGTCTAGCTTCTATACTTTGGAATGATTATATATATGTGATGTAATGATAGATATATATTTTACATTATTTTTTAATACATTTTAAGTATTAATGATTAATACCTAAAATGCGTCGATTTCGTCACTCACTCACCAAAAATCCTAGAAAGCTGAAATTTGGGACTTGCGCTCTTTGGGATTTGCACACGAACAACAAAATTTTTAAGAAATCTGTAACTTAATAGTTCATCAAGCCAACCGTACATTTTGACCAAGATGTAAGGTTTGTAGAGTTAGGCTTTGCAGAGCTAGGGGCTTGGCTCTACGTTAGATCTGACAACTTTTTAACAGTGTAAGCGTTCTGTGAGTCACCTACTTTACAAGACAAAGTTTTTGGTGGGATTAGTTTTTACTAACTAATCGACCAATGTCATCACATTGAATTACGGAAAATATATTTTATTTATTTAGAAACTTTTTACCCTTCATGATATTTTTAATTTCAGAGCGAAGCAAAAAATACATTATAAACTCAAAACGTCCTCCATTCTTTGTAAATTCTATATAAATTCTCCGTGCGTACCTCGCAACGCAATTTCACCGCGCCCGCAATTTTGGATAAAAGTTAAGTAGGTAGGTACGAGAAGTCCGACCAGTGTTTAATTAACCCTACACTAAGGAAGTGTTGATTAATCAAGTGTCTGTCGACTGTAGTTGTTGTAAAACCTTTTGACGAACTTGCGGTACGTGCATACATGTTTCTTTAATTTGTGATCTTCAGTTGTTTTAAGTTTTGAAATGCCTTGTTTTTTTATTCGGGAGCAGATTCATTAAAAGGCTTAGTAAATAAATTCGGTAGATAGACGAGAATTAAGCCTCACTCACACTATGCAAGTTTCTTATCTGTGGCATACAATAAATTACTTGCGAAGTACTAGACTATTTGAAGACTACGTGGGTTATTCCTTTTTGTTTTGTTTTTAATTTTTTCTCAGTTAGTTCTAATTATAGTCTGACAGTTTGAGTAATTTATGCAGCCTACCCAAATGTCTTTGGTATTGTTCGTCGAATCGTTGAGCTCCTTAAATTCTGGGTTGAGCTGCACGATAACTGACAAATGCGTGCACTGACTGGACAGGCCCTCTCAATCTGTGTGATGCTTTCCTCAAAAGACCACTTCAGACACCAATCTACATGGTCTTCACATTATCTGACCAAGATTATGTCTGGACTTTAAAAGAGACTGTGACCTCTGAGTTTGTTTCGGCCTTTCTTCTCAGAGTAGTCAGATAGGAAACGCCGACCTCATCTAGTTTTTAAAATATGATTGACGTGTAGAAGTGTTTGTACATTTACAGAAATAAAATCATTTATCATTTGCATTGTATTTTTTGTTCTCATTTTTTATTTAATGTGTGTAGTTTGTATGTATTTTACTTCAAATAATAAAGCTGATATCGTAGAAGTATATACATACTTCAATATCCCTTGCATCGCCTGAGCACCGTTAAAACGGTGCAACTTTTATTGTTTGTTTCAACGTACGCCACAGGTACAGATAATATAATACTAGTCCACAGGCAATTCCATTGCACCGTGTAAATAAAGCCTTAGCATCAGACTGAATTGGTTTGTTTGAAAGTTGACATTCACAACTGAAAATAATTTACTGCAGTTTCATACTGTTAAGTATTGTTTTTTTTTTTTTTAATAGTTCAAATATTCCGTCAAAACCGGGAGGAGGACGCGCGGGATCGCGAAAGGTGGAAGGAGTGGAGGGAGGCCTTTGCCCAGGAGTGAGACAGCGTAGGCTAGTTAAAAAAATAAATAAGCAGTAAGTTTATTTCGACCCTATTGCTAGAAATGTGTACATAATAGGTATAGCTTGTAATAAAAATTATGTAATATTTCTTTTTAAACAAAAAACACATAAATCTCGGGACAATTCAATTCTATTCAATTCAGCTCAATGCTTCGACATAATCTATTCAATCAATTGGGAGTAGTTCTAAATCGGGCGGCTGAAGGAGTGTCGGCAAAAAACCGGCGACGGCCGTCACTTCGGAGACGTAGACTCTTAAAGGCGCGATAAAAATAGTCCCCCCTCTAGCTCGCGGCGCGATGTTAAGTGAAGAAAGTACTCGATATTATAGACATAATGGTAGAATGTACTTTTTGCATCAGTCAGCTAATCGTTTTGTGGCTTATATTGTTTTTTTTTATAGTTATAAGTATATTGTGTCCTAAAGCTCTCCTAAATATATTTAATCCTACTAAATGATATCCTAAAGGTCTTGCTACTGATACTTGGGTGTTCGCCAAATAAAAAATATTGTTGCTTTAATTAATGCCAATTCATAGATGAACAGTAATTGTAAGACTGTCATCACAGCAGGTTTTCTCAACACTGAGATCAGCACACATGTTATATTTTTATTTGTACTGAACGCGACGATAGGTCGTGGTGGAGCAAAATAAAATGGTAGCGGACTGTATAATAAGTATAATGATTGAGATTAAAAGGAAATAAAATTACAACGGTCGGTTACATATATGAATAAGAAAATGGATATTAAGATGCGTGAGCGCAGCCGTGCACGAAGGAGAGCAACAGCTGACTTCCATGGCTGTGTGGCGCGGGGCCCGCGCTCGGCCGTCGGCCGGCTGACTCCCCGCTGTCCCCGCAACCCTCGTTCACTGCCGCCAGCGCGCGGCGATGTTGAGAGGAGCGCGAGCGGTCTCAACATACTCCCCCCGTTGAAGAGTCTTCAACTGTAGAAACCGGCAGCGGGCAGATGGTGTTGAAGGCGCGCCGAAGGACACCTTTTCTGGTGAGAATGTCGGCGACCCTCGCGACGCCGTCCTTCCCTGGGAGAACGTGAGTGATGCGTCCTAGAAGCCACATAAGAGGAGGTAAGGTTTTGTCCTTTATGATCACCAGTGTTCCTTCCTTGAGCTCGCCAGACGACCGGCACCATTTTGTTCTCTCCTGTAGCCACAGAACATATTCATGTGAGAAGCGAGCCCAGAAATGTTGCTTCAAATATTCTATACGGCGATATCTTTGGAGGCTGTTGACGTTGGCGTTCTGGATCTGTGGATGAGGCAGCACAATTAGAGAACGACCAATAAGGAAGTGTGCCGGGGTTAAAGGAGTGAGGTCGGAAGGATCGTTGGACAGTGGAGTTAAGGGCCTTGAGTTTAGAATAGCCTCAACTTGAATTAAACAAGTAGCCATTTCCTCAAAGGTAAGGTTTGTTAAACCCAAGATGCGTCGTAGATGATGCTTGGTGGATTTAACTGCAGACTCCCATAGGCCTCCGAAGTGTGGAGTATACGCAGGTATAAATGAAAAGTTTATGCCTGGATCGATGTCAGTGAAGTTTAAGTCTTGCGAAAGCAGCCTGGCCAACTCATTGAAAGCACCGACAAAGGTGGTACCGTTGTCGGAAAAGATGTTACGGGGTTTTCCCCGTCGAGCAATGAAGCGATTTAGTGCAGCTAAGAAAGCTTCCTTTGTAAGGTCCGACACAAGCTCGAGGTGGATGGCTCTCGTAGCTAGACACACAAACACGCAAATGAAGCATTTGATGAGCCGACATCCTCTACCTTTCCGGTCAGCTATCACGATGGGACCGGCGTAGTCTACCCCTGTGTCTAAAAAAGGAAACTCTAAATGTAGACGCTGCTCTGGGAGATTACCCATGATAGGCTGAATAGTGTTGGCCTTGATTCTGCAACATTTTACGCATTGATGTGTGATCTTCTTAGCCAAGTTCCTACCCCCAATTGGATAGTAGTGATGACGAACAGTGGCTAGTAGAAGCAGTGGTCCAGCATGCAAAAGGCGGACATGAAACATGTTGAACAAGAGAATGCAGATTATATGAGAACTAGACAATAGAATTGGATGCTTAACATTATAATCATAAAATGAGTTGTTTAACCTTCCTCCAACACGAATTAGGTTAGAAAGACTATCAAAGAAAGGTGACAAAGATAATAGCTTGTTCTTTGCTGGTAACTGTTTACCTGATTTAAGTACGTGATATTCTTCCGGGAAGGATTCCATTTGACTAAATCTTAATAGTAAGTTTAAAGAATTATTAAGTTCAGTAGAAGTTAGTGAACCAGACTCATATGACCTCTTATTGCATTTAAATATGAATCGCATGACATATGCCGTCACACGCTGTAATGTACTAAAGTTTGAAAATTTTGAAAATAACGCAGTAATAGGACTTTCAACAATTTGATTAGAAACATGATAAAAGGAGACTGTTTCTGGTAATTCAGAATTATTTTGATTTGATTCAGGGAACTGAGACCATGAAGACATATCTTTGCTAAGAAATTGTGGTCCTGACCACCACAATGAAGACGACAACAGCCTGTCAGTTCTAAGTCCACGCGAAGCGAGGTCTGCGGGGTTTTCAGCTGACGGAACATAGTGCCAAGCCTTCCCTCCTACATTCTCCTGAATTTCAGATACACGATGACGAACGAACGTCTTTAGTTGGTTTGGTGAAGTAGATAACCATCCCAAGACGATGGTGGAATCACACCAATAATGTACTTCATCAAAATGTAATGTAATTGACTGACGAACCTTTGAGTACAACCGTGAACCCAACAACGCACCACACAGCTCGAGCCGCGGTATGGTTGTGGATTTGATTGGAGCTACCTTGCTTTTAGCGGTAAGGAGATGCACGTTAACCTTACCGTCACTCGAAACACTGCGAACATAAACACATGCCCCATAAGCTTTTTCGGAAGCGTCAGTGAATATGTGCAACTGTAAACGGGACGCAGATTCACATAACACCCACCGAGGTATCTTGAACTCATTTAAAAGGTGTAGGCTATTTTGAAAGTCATTCCAGGCATACTGAATATGTGTGGGGACCAGCTCGTCCCAAGAACATTTGGCCAGCCACAGATGCTGCATGATAACTTTGGCTTCCACTATGCATGGAACGACAAGGCCAATGGGATCAAAGATTTGTGCTATGGTTGACAAGATATGACGCTTAGTAGCCTTGTCAGTGGAGTTTAAGTTAATAGAAAATGAAAATGTGTCACTTAAGCTCTTCCATAGGAGCCCCAGAGTCTTCGACTGCTCGTTGTCACTCAGGTCCACGACATCAGAAACGTCGTGCTCACCGCTAAGCTCTTGCAGCACCTGACTGGAGTTAGATCGCCATTTCCGAAGATTGTACCTTGCTGACCGAAGAACATCATCAACACGGCGGCTTTTTTCTAAAGTTTCTGAAACAGATGATCCACCGGACAAGAAATCATCCACATAGAAGTCACGTGCTATCGAAAACTTTGTTGATGAATCTGAGCACTCTTCAGCTAGTTGAAGTAAACACCTGGTGGCTAAAAAGGGTGCAGATGCCGTGCCATAAGTTACGGTATTAAGCGTATACTCCTTTAACGGATGAGTCGGTTCTGCCCTCCAAAGGATTTTTTGCAAAGGACGATTATTGTCGTGAACAAGTGTTTGTCGATACATTTTCTCAATGTCCGCACTTATGACAATTTTATGTTGACGGAATCGAAGCAATATAGACAACAAATCATCCTGGATAGGGGGACCAACCATCTGTATTTCGTTAAAGGGCTTACCTGACGTAGTTCTGGCGGAAGCGTCAAAAACTACCCTTAATTTGGTGGTGGTTCTTGACTCCTTCAGAACACCATGATGTGGTAGATAGTTTGAACATGTTGAGTCGAGTGGGCGCCTAGTAGATTCAGACATGTGCCCCAGCTCTATGTATTCATTAACGAAGTCAACATATAGGCTTTTAAGGCGGGGATCTCTACCCAAACGACGTTCAAGAGATAGGAATCGCTGCTTAGCCATCATGTATGAATCACCCAATACGTCCAGTGACTCTTTGAAGGGAATACTTACCACAAATCGCCCATCAGAATTACGATATGTGGTATCTATGAAATGTTGCTCACATGATCTCTCTTCAGCAGAGTGTTTATGTATAGACGACACAGAATCTAACTCCCAAAACCGATCTAAATCTACTTGTAAGTTATTATTGTGCATACAAACATGTGAAGAGGAATCAGACTGATGATATGCACCCGAAATGAGCCAACCTAATTTTGACTCAAGCAAAGTGGGCATATGAGTACCTAATGCGATACGGCCAGTGCTTATGATACCCCAAAAGACTTCCGCACCAACAAGGACGTCGATAGAAGACGGAATATAATAAGTGGGGTCAGCAAGACGCACGTTCGTAGGTATACGAATATTGCTAGTATCAACAAAGGTATTAGGAACTGATGCTGATACTTTCGGCAATACGAGGCAGTCAATGTTCAGTTCGTACTCACTATCATCAATTGATTTTAATGACACTGAGCACCCCTGAGTACAACTAGAAACTTGATAATTTATACCTGTTACCTTGGACTTGGTAATGTAGGTAGGAACATGTAGCTTACGAACAAAGTCCTCCGAGATGAAATTTGTTGTACTTCCACTGTCCAGCAAGACTCGTGCTATATGGTGGTTACCGTCAGCGCCGGTCACCCTCACGAGCGCTGTGGAAAGTAAAATTACTCGAGATGTAAACGATTGACTAGCTGATAATGCAGTGTTGTGTGCACTAGGAAGAACATTATCACTATCGACATGTAATAAAGTGTTGTGTTTTTGACGACAATATTTACAATGGCCTAACTTGCATCTGGAGACATCATGACCTGGACGAAGACAATTCATGCATACTTTTGAACCCTGAGCCTTTGCAATACGAGCCTGTACCGAGAGACTTTTAAACTGCTCGCATGCAAAAATAAAATGATCCTGACGACACATGGGACATGACAATGTTTTCAATGACTTATCAGGTACCACAGTATTGTTCTTAGATTTGGTCGCAGGTGTGGTGTGTTCATTTTTAGCTATTACTATAGGCTTAGACTCCTCAAGTGTCTCCAGTAAGTCTGCTCTGCTACTGATGAAGCTAGTGAACGCAGATAACGTAGGAGGTTCGGAAAAAGTGTTTCTGTGCTCTTCCCACTGACGATTTGTAACGTGGTCGAGCTTACTGGTCATTATGTAAATGATAAGCACATCAACGAAGGCGTTTTGAACGGGTTGACCAAGAGTTGCCAAAGCCCTAAGATTTTTATTTGTTGTGTCAATTATGTAACGTAGTGACTTACTTGATTCTCTATCTATAGGCTGAACGTTAAAGAGTGCTTGCACATGATTGTTGACAAGCAATCTTTTGTTGTCATACCTCTCACAGAGTAACTTCCAGGCAGTGTCGTAGTTTTCCGACCTGAAGTCAAGGTTATCAACAACAAGAGAAGCACTACCCTTTAAGGAAGCACGCAGATAGTGTAACTTATTTATTTTATCCAAAGATGTGTTGTTGTGTACTATAGAAACAAAGGTATCCCTAAATTCCAGCCAATCATGATAGCTACCTGAAAACTTGGGTAAGTCAATTTTGGGTAAACGAATTGAATTGTGTTTGTGTGCACTAGTAATACAAGAATCCACCTCGCTTGCGGAGTCCCCCTTATGAAGCTTTCTTGCGCCGGTGATCAGCTGGCGTGCAGAAGCCACCAAGCTGTAGTACAGCTTTTCAAACTCTTCGCGTTCCGCATATTGCTCGCTGGGTTCATCCACCAACGCCTCCAATTCATCCTGTAATACATCATATTTCTCATAAAGGCTTTCAAATATACTAAGTCGGTATTCGATTTCGACGACTTGTACCTCACTCAACTTTTCGCAAGACTTAGAAGTATTTAAATAAGAATTAAACTGCGTAAGCTTGGCTTTAATTGAAGCTCGCTTCTTAATAAAACTTTTCATGTCAGCCATGACAGTAAAAATTTAGCAGTTGCAGTAAGAAAGAAAAGATAAAAAGAATAAAAGATACTATTTAATTAATGTTAAGCGAAAATTACTGATTGTAATCGATTAGCAATAAGTTGTGAAGTAGGCACGGGAGCTATAAGCGGCACGATATGAGATTGCTATTACAAAAGCGCTAGGCGTTTACGATCGAATCTGCTGAGTAACGCAAAGCGAATGATGCAATGTTTTCCTTACACAAAACAAATCAAATTCAATTCAATTAGATGGAATAATGCAAAATATATTAATTGGAAAGAGTAATGAATACGATTAAGAATAAAAATGTCCTAGATAATAACAAAGACTGTAATTGAATAAAAATGACATAAATTATGACGGTGATTGAATAAAAAATATCAAATGGATAAAAAATATCAAGATAACGGCTATTTGGCTTATTTAAACCTGTGTATCTACAGTATAAAACAAAGGAAACTGTTTAAACAAGTTGATGGACTGAAGATAATGGATTGATGAAATTACTACTTGATTGAAATGTAACTATTATATAAGTTGTGGTTAAGCAAGATGGTTAGGAAAATGCTGGAACAAAGGAATTGGAACGTTCTCACGGTTTTATGCTGTCAACCTCTGACGATCAGCTGACGGCTGTGGCTCCGACGTGTAGATCCTGGAATCTTCCCGAAGCCAGTTGACGAATGTTGACGTAAAGTTGTCTTCAAAGTCTTCTTGCCCCAAGTTTCGACGATCTTTTCTTGTGCCGCCCGTTGGTTTGAACTCGATGAAGACGACTGTTGCCGCATCGACGTTCACGATGACCAAATGCAGGCGATGACACGTAGAAAACGAAGACCTCTTGTTAAGTTGAACTCGAAGATGAAGTCCTTTGTTCTCGAACCGACGAACCGCTGATTTAAAATTTTGAAAATTGCCGTTTTTTCTTTGTTCGGTTCAAAATGTTAACGGTAGAAGGACCAATGAACGCGACGATAGGTCGTGGTGGAGCAAAATAAAATGGTAGCGGACTGTATAATAAGTATAATGATTGAGATTAAAAGGAAATAAAATTACAACGGTCGGTTACATATATGAATAAGAAAATGGATATTAAGATGCGTGAGCGCAGCCGTGCACGAAGGAGAGCAACAGCTGACTTCCATGGCTGTGTGGCGCGGGGCCCGCGCTCGGCCGTCGGCCGGCTGACTCCCCGCTGTCCCCGCAACCCTCGTTCACTGCCGCCAGCGCGCGGCGATGTTGAGAGGAGCGCGAGCGGTCTCAACAGTACAGTTTTTCCAAAATGACAATAAAGTACACTGCATTGTCTGGATAATAAGAAATAAATGATTGACTGTCAGATGTCTCTATTGAGTTTACTCACATGCAACTTCAGTTCTCAGTAACAGCCTATTTTCTTCTGGTGTGTATGAGTTCGGATTATCATCACTTCATGCCCGCATTAATGTGATGGAATGTCTTCTACACATAGCGTATCGTCTCGACTTCAAAAAGTGGTCTGCAAGAGGAGAAGGTCATCAAGAGTTATTGCATTCACGAAAAAAACTCATTCAAGATCGATTCAAAGATGATCTCAACCTTTTGATTGACATCGTTAAGCAAGGATCAGGCACAACTAACGACGGGAACACAGCAAGGCGGTTTTTTGAATTTCCTGATAAAACTGCAGCGATCACTGGATTAGATGAAGACCTAATACGCAGATTTGCTGTGATTCTGCAAGCTATCACATCTGGAGAGATTGTAGACGTGCCGAAATTTAAAGAATACGCTAGAACAACCGCTGAAAAATACGTGGAACTGTATGATTGGTACTACATGTCATCAACCGTCCACAAATTGTTGATTCACGGAGGGGACATAATTGCAGAAAATGCTATTGTACCAATTGGAAGTCTTTCGGAAGAAGCTTCAGAGGCCCGAAATAAAGACTTTAGGAGGTTCAGAGAACACCATTCGAGGAAAAAGAGTAGACAAGCATCAAACGAGGATATCCTCAATATGCTTATCGTCTCTTCTGATCCTCTAATTTCTTCCACAAGACCAAAATTAGATGCCCACAAGAGGCAGACATACTTTAAGGAAACAGTAGAACTACTGAAACTTCAGGATCAGGAAGCTCCGATAGAGTTCTTAGAAGTTATATCTATTGTAGAGCCTGATTCTGAAGTGGATTCTGATGGTGACGAAGTATAAAATAAGTTAACTTTTATTGTTTATGTTAGGTTAGGTTAAGTTAATATTTTTTTTAAATAATTTGCTTTTATTTTTAATCATACAATAGTTTACCATTTATTGTTATTGACTAATGATCACGTTTATCTAATTACCCTCATTATGGTACGTATCCTTTTAACAGGTATATAGGTATTAAGTTTTATTAATCATTAGCTAATGTGGACTTGAGGCATTAGACAAGATTACGTATTACGTAATTCATAATTACCATGTCATTTCAAATGAAAATCACAAAGTAGGTAATACGACTTTGTGATTTCTTAGAATGTTTTGGTCGAAGCATAAAAAATATTGTAAATTACACTTGGTATAGCCATATTTAAGCATTAAAATGTATCATATACTTTTCTTTTTTTTTTTAATTTTGACGATTTTTAAAAAAAATCGCAAGTGATTCCGCGATACTAAGTATGTCAAAAATTCACAAATAAATAGTACTATAACAGTGTGCAAGGATATAACGGCCAACCTTGCGATTCCAGAGATATCCTCATTTTTCATGTCAGCTCCATACATTTTTTTCTTATAAAAATTATAACTCTTCCATTTGTGCACACAATTACTTCATATGACATTTTATAGAACAGTAATGATCGGCAGAAGTCATTTCCAGCAAAAAAAACAATAACATTTAAGACATCGAGATCCTATGTCTTCTACAGCCGATTTTCGATCCACCGTGTGGCGCTACGAACACCCCATCCCGCACCCTTCTAGCTGCCCGCGTTCAAAAGTAATAACTTTTTAAAATGTGAAAATTGCCACCGGACACCTTGTATAAATAGATACCTGAAGCTGCAACAACGAGCACAGGCACGTGGGAGGGCCACTAATGCCGTGTACTGACGGAATAGTTCGGATATATTGCATGTGACACGCCGCCTTAAGGAGTCTCGCAGTATCGTTCCGCCGCGCCGTAGCCCGGACAGACGGACTTATTTATTGCAACTGTAGTGGCAGCCGCAGGGTTACACACTATTCGAACACTTTCAACTTTATTCCTCCTAGTTAGAGTGCATTGTCGTGTTCATAAGGGCGATTGACTTACATAGGTAAACAACACATGAGTATAAAAGTATTGTTTGAAAAAGGATGACTATTTGTTTGTTTGCAGTATTAGCATTATGCCTGTTGGCGAACAGACAGGTGTATTAGTTTGTAGAAAATAGCCCAAATAGAAGAATAACGTACAGCATGGTAGTGACGGCGGAACGTGAGTTTCTTCGTATAGAAGAGATGCAATGGAGAGGGATACTGAACATCAAAAAATTATTTCATTTTTGCTAAAATAAAATTGTATAAAAATATAGGCCTGAGTATAATTATCATCATCCTAATAGCCTTTTCATAACTGGCCAGCTTCCAGTTTAACTAAATGCAGCTGAATACCAATATTATAATACACTATACAGTTTTTCTAGGTTCAACGATCTATGTAATCTTCAGCAGCAAGATGTTGCAGAATTCAAAACTGACATTGTATGAAAATAACTCTGCGGCACCACACTGGTAAACAAAAGTTAGGTGCACAACATATTTCGCTTGCATCGCTCGCGTCAATCGGCGTCACCTCGCCTGATTTATACCACACGCTGTCGGCATCCCAACCGACGAGTGCCAAGGACGTTCCTCCGATGACCCGAATTAATTCGCCGTTAATATTTGTTATAGGACAGAAAGAGATCAGTGCCCGCTAATATCCATATCGTAACTCAATCCGGTTAGTATTTGCTTTGAGTCCGCTGATAATTGAAACTCAAATAACTCGATCCGCGGCTGTCTTCGTAGGCACGTTCCAATTCAAAAGTAATCCCACTCCAAACATTTGTACGTCTCAATCGGTACTCCTGCACTGTGATATTGCTAACAGTGTTACAATAGCGACTGCATTGACGGATCTATTATACAATGCGCGCTAAATGGACAGTCACTTCATTCATACGTGCGTTTCTACAGCAATGTATGCAAAATAAATTGAATTTTTCACACAATTATGTTACTCCCAGGTTGGCATAGTATTTCAGTGGTTATGAAAGGAAACAATGGGTCGTCTGTTCTATATAATTATAGAGTGGCGTCAATATTTGTTAGGCACTGTAAAATGCGAATGATGTCGTATTGTAATAGTGCTCCGAGGGTTATTTTATATTCGATGTGAATATCGACTGTGTTTGATGAAAGGCTTTATTGTTTGTGTTGCGAGTTAATGATATGGTATGTATATTTGAATGTAGGAAATTATTGGTAGAATGTTCAGAGCTAGATTTACCTAGATCTAGCATTGAACATTCTACCTATTCTAGAAATATGATACTCTTCATTAGGCATGACAATTACTATGATCTAATAATTTAATTTATCACGCAGCTTATTTTTCACTTGTTATGCAGGTCAAACATTATGTTTCATTTTTTTTACAAAATATTATTAAACAACAGTCTTTACGAAAGCTGAACAGTAGCTCATAAAAAATTAACATCGCCTATAAAATTATAAACACACCCCTGTGTACAAAACTTAACAACTAAAACAGTAAAGTCCCAAAGAAGAAATAAAAACAAAGTGCACTTGTACGTGTAAATATTAACAAAAGACTAAAGAAACGTTGGACGTTTGTGAAATATGAAAAGTGAAGCATCGCGCTTAATAGAGAGATGGACGTCAATTTGAGACCCACTTCAGCCGCCCAACGCGAGACAATCGGCCGCGGCTGGTCAGCGGAGCGAGTGACGAGCGAGAGCGACAGGTGTTTCTCGATTTATATAAAAAGGCTAAATTGCAATAATTATGAGAACCGCTTCAGAAGTTTTTCGAAATGAACATCATGTAAACGAAAACGGCAGATAGCATTCATAAATGTCGAGTTTGAAAACAATTAGGAAGATTTTCTTGGAGTATTTTAACAGTCTTGGCATTTACCATTTACAATAGCTGACTTAGAACTTGATAGGAGGTTCAGTGATAACAGAAACAGAGAGCTTGTTATTCAACACAACAACCGCGTCCGCTTACAACTCGAGTGGAATAAAAATATAATAAAAACAATATAAAAGCTAAACGGCACTGATCACAAGTGACGCGGGTGAAGTGCACGCTGTTACCAACATACCTACATATTATGTCCTTAACGATACTAATGAACTCTCTTCTTTACAAAGGAGTTCTGTTACTTTTACAAAATTTCTAGAACACTTCTTTGTGTTTTCTAACAAACCACTCTTTTCCCTATTCTCTGACCACGTGCAGGTGAAACTTACCTGAGCAGGATTAGGCAGCAAGCTGCTAATTATGACAATTGCTTGCCTTCATCGAAAGCTTACCAAAGATCCCATGTGTTAGTTGACGACCCTAATGTCATCAACCCCTAGAGAGAAAAATCCTTAAGGAAAAACGCAATAATCGCCGATCTGGTGATAGATCCATTGTAGGATGGAACCCAAAAACCCATGCAGCCTGCAGTCTTCTCTAATACTTAATTTAACAATCAATCATCTCATCATTATTATTATTAATCTTATTTTGTAAAATACGACACGTTACTATATTTTTCTTTGAAGGCGTGTGAGCGAATACTTTTCTCTTTATATTCCCACTGACTGTAAGCCGGGCAGCTCTCACTTCTTCATTTCTTATGCACTCTGCAATGCATATATACAGAGCGCGAGCTTATTTCAATGGTTTCATATTTTGTTTAACTTTATAGTGAAATCTGGTCTCCAGATAATAATATAGTAAGAAAACTAAGTTTTATTTTTTATTTTGAAGTAGAAATTAATGCTAGAAAAGTAGCAATATGTTAGTTAAGCTTGACATACCAACCCATTTTTTCTCATATTATTTAGGCATGAGTTATACTAGAATACAATACACATGGTCCCAGCAACTCAGATGTAGAAATAGCTAAGGAATTTGGAAACTTAAAACTTTTTGCTAAGATTGCCCTTAACACTACTGATGCTTTTAATTCCTCACCCACGCTTTCTGCTGCCTTACTTAGACGGAATGGTAAGGCATGACCTTTGGAGTTTAGGTCTCAGCAGACAAACCCCCAGGCTGTTATAAAAGCTATTAAAAATCTTAAAATTAAATCAACAGAAGATCTCTGGAGAATGTCTAAATGAATTTTATCGAAAACATTGGGCCCTATTTAGCTTTCATATTTAACACCAGTGTAGACCAAGGAGTCTTTCCGGATCTCATGATAGACAGTATAGTAGTTCCATTGTTCAAATCCGGTGATAGTAAAGAAAATAACAATTATAATTAGGCCTGTGCCAATTCAGCCAGTTCTCAGTAAGACATTCGTAAAGTTAATGCTCAATCAAATGTTA
Organism: Omphaloscelis lunosa; assembly: GCA_916610215.1. Lineage (NCBI taxonomy): Eukaryota > Metazoa > Arthropoda > Insecta > Lepidoptera > Noctuidae > Omphaloscelis > Omphaloscelis lunosa. Next base: position 22,427,469 of record OU744252.1, read on the forward strand.
CATCACTGTAAAAAAAAAAAAACATCTTTAATGAACAATAGTACGAATTCCAAGGGCGTTGGACCACTGAAGTCGGTGTCATCCCAATAAACAACATTTTTTTATGCCTCTGAAGAAACACAAGATGCCATTGGAATCTTTTGTGACCTCTCGAAGGCGTTCGATTGCGTAGACTATGAGACACTTCTGCTGAAACTAGAGCACTATGGGATTAGGAATACAGCTCTTGATTTACTGACATTACATTTAAATGACCGAATCTTAGAAGTAGCGAATGTGACATCATATTGAATGGAGAAATAATGATGGACCTAGCACTGGCGTCGTATATGCTTGGAGTCTTCCAGTGTTATATTAATAAATAATCCGAGTGTGCTACAGGATATAGGCGGAGATAGGCTTGTGTGTGTGGCAGATGGGTACGTGCAGTACCGACGACGGCCCAACCTGTTCGCGGTGCCGCGAGGTCGAACTTAACTGTGGAATATAGTGCCGATTCTCTTGTACACCAAACTAAACTAACTAAACTATCACTAAAGTTCTTTACTTTTGGCTATGAAAATTTTAAAGCTATTCTGTAAAAATATTTCTCTAAAGGACCATGGGAAATATGTATGGAGTCTGGGTTCAACTCTCAACAATAATGAAACTTATGCCATGTGAAAGCTTTTGGGGTATTATTTAATTTACACTATGGCAGCTAAGTCGAAATCGAGCGCGAACATGGTGATTTGGATCATCTAAAAAAAGGTTAGGTTAGGTTAGATTGCCCACGGCGGGCGCCACCGCCGGGATCACACGTCGTGGTCGGGGGGGTCCAAATCTCTGTTGAGTCCACCATGAAGTACCTGGGATTGGTACTCGACAGCCGGTGGGACTTCGGCCCCCACTTTCGGCAACTGACGCCCAAGTTGATGGGCGCCGTGGGTGCGTTGTCGACGCTGCTTCCCAATCTGGGGGGCCCGAGCACCGCCTGTAGGCGGTTGTACTTGGGGATCGTGCGATCCATGGCCCTGTACGGGGCCCCGGTGTGGGCTTCTGACCTGACGGCCGGCAGCATCGCAATACTGCGAAAACCGCAGAGGGCGATGGCCGTCAGAGCTATCAGGGGGTATCGCACGATCTCCTATGAGGCGGCTTGTGCATTGGCCGGATCCCCGCCCTGGGACCTAGAAGCGAGGGCCCTCGCTTCACTGCACCGGTGGCGCGAGGAGGCGCGAACGCGAGGAGGTGGACCGATGCAGCGTGAGATCGAGCTTCGTCGGTCTCAGCTCCGCGAGGTCCTGGTGACGGAATGGCGGGACAGGCTTCTGCGCCCTACCGCCGGCCTCGCTACCGTCAACGCGATCCGACCAGTGCTCGACAAATGGCTCGGGAGGAAGCACGGTTCCCTGTCGTTTCGGGCGACGCAGGTGCTCTCGGGGCATGGTTGCTTCGGGAACTACCTGTGTCGCATAAACAGGGAGCCGGACGCTCGGTGCCATCACTGCACCCACTGTCGGGAGGACACGGCGCAGCATACACTGGCAGAGTGTGCCGCATGGGAGGAGCCGCGCCGTGCTCTCGTATCTGAAGTCGGAGCCGACCTGGCGCTGCCGGCTGTCGCTCGTTCGATGGTCGGGAGTGCCGAGTCGTGGGATGCAGTGATCTCCTTCTGTGAAACTGTAGTTTCACAGAAGGAGGCTGCGGAAAGGGAGAGGGAGATCGAGACCACTCTCTTGATCCGTAGCAGGCGGACTGGGCGTCGGCGGAGGGCAGACAATGCCCTCTTCCAGCCCCCGTAAACGGATCCGGAGGGATGGCGGACTCGGAGACGTCCGTCACCCCCCATCCAGCAGCACCCGAGGTGGCGGCGCGTAGTGTTCCACGCGCGCCCCTATTTGACGTCGCGGGGGGAGTGTAACACCTCACTCCACTCGCGGGCATGAAGTGGTCCGCAAAGCGGGCCGACACCAGTCGGGGATCATGGAAGGCGCACTAGATCCCATGATCCCCGGTCCAAGTGTGGGAAGGGAACACCGGGGTGGTTTTTAGTCAGTAGGAGTCTGACAGACCCCTTCGCCCGCCCCAGGGCGAAGGACATCCATGAGGATTTTCCACCCCGGAAAAAAAAAAAAAAAAAAAAAGGGCCCCCACCAAGGGTATCTCCACGTTGTCGTTGTGGTGGGGCTTGCGCGTCTCAATGATCTTGGGGCTTTGCCGGTAGAGTTACTCATGCCGGAAAGGTCCAAGTGAGAGACCAGACCAAAAGAGATACCGGGAAGGAGTCACTCCTGATCGATCAACGGTAGTCGATCGACAGAATACGTGACCATGCCGTTGCGGTGTAGGCGCACCAAAGCGGCGCGTATTTCTCTCTTTTTCGGCGGGTTCGCTGAGTCGGGTTGGCCGGACAGCGAACGGAGGCATTTTTAATGCCACCGCCGGGGGCTCGGCTTAATTGCCTGGCCCAGAGGAAGGCTACCTCTAAGATAAACAACAACCACCCAATCCTAAGCTTTGAAGCGCGGTGAGAGGATGAATGGCTGGAGAGTCCAGTCGTGAGCGCTTCCCCTGTAGAGCACCTGTCGCACTCTGCATCTCTGCTTACCGGGCATCTAGGCTCTGCCCGGTGAACATTTTTGACCTATATCTACTTGTGGGATTCATATGGATAACGTAAATAAAAATAATAAAATAAAATCGAAGAAGTTGCCGATCGTGTTGGTCGAGCAGAGGAGTATGAGTGCGCTGTCAGACTCTGATATCGCATCTGATAGGATGAGTGTGAAGAAGCGATGGCTGGGCGTCACTCCAAATTTTGGAGTAAGAGCCCACATAAAGGGGAGAAACGCACTGGGTTAACAGCGCTGGGTATCTCTTCTAGCGAGGAGAACCTACCGGCCGCTAAAGTTTTGACAGGCAGGAGAGGGTGAGGTCGCTCAATTGGTGGAGCGGTAGCTCCTTCGACGTCACGCGATCCTCTAGGGTGCTTCCTCAAGCGCCCGGACACGCCGGCACCCAGCGGAGGAAGTGACTCGGGGACCAAGGAAGTGGAGGGCGCTTCTGCCCTCGATTATCCTGACCTCGAATTCAATCTCCCTGGTCAGCACAAAGGGGGAGATCAACCCTGCTAGGAGAGAGGAGAGACGGGCAGTGGCTCTTGACGAGGTGGCTGAAAAGGCCAGTCAGGCTAGAGAACGGCGGTCTGCTCGCTTGACCACTGCCGAGGATTGTCGGCGGCGGCCCTAAACCGCCAAGTCATGGACAGCGTGGACGTGGTCCTGAAGGTTGCCACCAAGTCTGGCAACTTGAAGGGCACGTTCACGCGAGCTCTAAAAGAGGCGGCGGATGGGATTAAGGAAGCAGTGGAGGTCCTCCTTAATCGTTCGACCTCGGAGGAAACGGCAAAGTTGTGGGAGGAGAACAGCCGTCTCTGATCTGAGCTGGACCTCAAGTGGGTGTTTGCCGCTCAGAGGAATGAGTGGCAGCAACAGGCAGCGCGGACCACGAAATTCAAAGAGTGGCGCGAATATGCATGCTGCAGTGTGGGGACATGGTGAATGCCCGACTGGAGGCCATGGAAACGTGCCTCCTCTCGGCTGAAATTCTCCGGCCGCAACTTGCGGCAGATGGGCGGAGGAAGGAGGAGTCCGCCAGGACAGAGCCCGTGCAAGTGGCCAAGAAACCTGCGGAGGGGGCCAAAAAGCCCACAGAGGGACCCAAGAAGCCCGCGGCGAGTGCGTTCACGTCCCCTTCCAACCCAACCAAGAGGCTTGGACGACGGTGGTAAAAAGGAGCCGCAAGAAGAAGGTGGCGCTACCGAGAGCTCCCAAAATCCCAGCTCGAAAAGAGGGCACGAGGCCACACAAGGTCAAGATTCCACGCTCCGAGGCTGTAGTCATCACCCTGCAGCCCGAAGCCTCAAACAGGGGAGTCCAGGCCCACTAAAACGGCTGAACTGCACATAGATGGGCTAGACGACTCCGCCTTGGGTACGGCGCCCGGTAGCGGCTGCAAACAAGGTCGTAGACAGCAAACGGTGGTTAATGGGATGGGTGTCTGCCAGGATTAAACTCCTGCCAACAAGGGCTATGCAGTGCTTCAGGTGTCAAGAAAAGTGGCATGTCCGGGCACAATGCACTGCAAAAACAGTTGTTGTATTCGGGAGGCACTGCGGTACCATAGGGTGCCCCGCTACCTCCGCCACATCGTTGGGGCTTATTTAGTGGAAAAGTGTGTCACCTACAGGGGACGCGACGGCGGGGGCCAGCTTGATATGTCGTGCGTTGTTCCACAGGGCTCAGTGGTGGGCCCGCTCCTGTGGAACATTGGCTACGACTGGGTGCTGAGGGGCGAGCTCCAATCGGGTGTGGACCTGACGTGTTATGCGGACGACACGCTGGTCACGGCCCGGGGAGCTCGTATAGGGAAGCAGCGTTGCTAGCGACGGCTGCGGTCCCACAAGTGGTGGATCGCATACGACGCCTGGGCCTGGAGGTGGCTCTCAATAAGTCAGAGGCCGTGGTCTTTCACTTTCGGTCGGGGGGGTCCAAATCTCTGTTGAGTCCACCATGAAGTACCTGGGATTGGTACTCGACAGCCGGTGGGACTTCGGCCCCCACTTTCGGCAACTGACGCCCAAGTTGATGGGCGCCGCGGGTGCGTTGTCGACGCTGTTTCCCAATCTGGGGGGCCCGAGCACCACCTGTAGGCGGTTGTACTTGGGGATCGTGCGATCCATGGCCCTGTACGGGGCCCCGGTGTGGGCTTCTGACCTGGCGGCCGGCAGCATCGCAATACTGCGAAAACCGCAGAGGGCTATGGCCGTCAGAGCTATCAAGGGGTATCGCACGATCTCCTACGAGGCGGCTTGTGCACTGGCTGGATCCCCGCCCTGCGACCGAGAGCCCTCGCTTCACTGCACCGGTGGCGCGAGGAGGCGCGAACGCGGGGAGGTGAACCGATGCAGCGTGAGATCGAGCTTCGTCGGTCTCAGCTCCGTGAGGTCCTGGTGACGGAATGGCGGGACAGGCTTCTGAGCCCTACCACCGGCCTCGCTACCGTCGACGTGATCCGACCATTGCTCGACGAATGGCTCGAGAGGGGGCACGGTTCCCTGTAGTTTCGGGTGACGAAGCTGCTCTCGGGGCATGGCTGTTTCAGGAACTACCTGAGTTGCATAAACAGGGAGCCGACACGGCGCAGCATACACTGGCAGAGTGTACCGCATGGGAGGAGCCGTGCCGTGCCCTCGTATCTGAAGTCGGAGCCGAACTGGCGCTGCCGGCTGTCGCTCGTTCGATAGTCGGGAGTGCCGAGTCATGGGATGCAGTGATCTACGGTTACACAGAAGAAGGCTGCGGAAAGAGAGAGGGAGGGAGTCTCACACTTCAGTCCACCCGCGGGCATGAAGTGGTCCGCAAAAGCGGGCCGGCACCAGTCGGGGATCATGGAAGGCGCACTAGATCTCATGATCCCCGGTCCAAGTGTGGGAAGGGAACACCGGGGTGGTTTTTAGTCAGTAGGAGTCTGACAGACCCCTTCGCCCGCCCCAGGGCGAAAGACATCCATGAGGATTTTCCACCCCGGAACAAATAAGGTTAGATTAGGGCAGGTAAATATGTAGCTAAATAGAGTAGGTAGGTAGGTATGTATGTATTGACACAAACCTCGAGGTAGAGAAACTCTGCGGATTCATGGGTAGAAGAAGAAGAAGCTAGAATTTTAAAAGAAAAATAAACACGAAGGTAAGGCTACACCACCGATGGCTCTTACCGAACCGGTCATTCCGAAGAAGAACGAAACCGGGGAGTGGGTAAATGGTTGAGAGCAGGTTAGGTTTGAGCAAAGTCTTGGAAATCAGGACGGCATGCACGTTGCTGTCGGCAAACGTGTCCTACAGTTCGTTGTAGTGACTGGGAATGCTCTGAGCATTGATGTGAATGGTGGCATACATTAAATAGCCGGTTAAAATTTCGGCTGAAATTTTGTAAGAGAAGTAAAACTTTCATCGCTAGAAGATGCACAAGATTCATTAGCAGAATAAAAAAAAAATGTTATCAGATGTCATAAATACTATTACAATATATGTAAATAAAATAGATATTTATAAATAAATAATTATAATTAAAGCAAAAATTAAATAAAAAAGCAACACGAATAATTGGTACGAAGTTTGTATCTGCACCACCCGCCAGCTCAAAACATCATCTAATTTCTAAACATTGGTTTAATAATATTAAAATAATTAAAGCACACAGCAAAACAATAACAAAAAAGATACACAACTGTCATATGAAATAAAAAAGTAACAACAACATGATCAAATACGAAGTTCACACCAATATAATAAGTTAAGGGAACAATTAAAAAGATTAAATATGGTGAGTTATACTAAGAACAAGTTGTTAACGTATCTGATCACGTACGTCAATCCACGAACTATGGAACTAATAGGTACTATAAATTGAACTTTTCTTGTTATCAAACATAGTCTGTGGACATTAATTGATATTTACATTCGTAGGTATGTACAAGAATTAAAAAATTTAATGATTAATTTAATCAAACTTGATGAGGGTAATTGTACCAACTAAAATCCACAAGAGATTATTAAGAAGCGTTGAACTCCTATTATTACACGGAAGACACCATATTCCTATCCTATAAAATAAAACTATTTTATACGTTGTTCACCATAATTATTTTATTTGAATCAAATGTTCCTAAAATTTTAATTGTCAAAATAGAAACAAATAAACATTTATAGAATCAATAACATAAAAAATAAAGTTACTTCCTTGAACCCTTTATGACAGAGTACATAAAATAATTAAACTTGACAGGGTGCACTGTCATTCACTTCGTGTTGCTTACTAACAGTTTTAAGGACAACGTTACTAACCCTATTTTCGAGTTTGAATTATAAAAGTACATACTAAGCAGTAATAGTAGGTAGTAGCAGTAATTATAAGCAACATCATGTAGTGTACTCAGCTCGCGTTCACAAAACACACACTAACCCAAACACATTGCACTCCACTCTTTAACACAAACTTACACTTACACTCTATACAAAATGTTGATTGTTTTCTTGATAATTTATTAAGATTGTTGTTGATTCATATTTTGTTTTGATATTATTACTTATTATTTCTTTATATAGATCTCATACTGATGATTTTATTTTGCTCTCTTTGATGTCACACTGATGGCAATGTATATTTTAGGTGGTTTATTTTATTGTATTAATTTTAGTTTAGTTTAATTTAAGTTCATGATTATCTGTTACACAATAATCACTATGTTCTATCCTTAACTCTGAAAATGTCGCAATTCTGACCCCCAAGATACAGGAAAATGCCTAGTTTGGGGGACCCCGTCTTATTTTTTCTTGTACAACCTGATTATTATTAATAAAGAAATATGAGTTTTTTGAAGTGAAAACTTCTTTAGGCGCATTGGGCATTTTTGAGATGGGACTAAACCATTGATTTTGCGACACCATGACGACACTTCATTTTTGTAGACGAGATTGTGCTCTTTTTTTCTTTCACCAAGGTGATCTTGTTCAAGTTTCCACTTCTGTTGGCACTCCCGGAGTATAACCACTTTTTTTTTTGGATATATGCTGCTTATGTAATGCTACACAGCCAACTAACACTTGCCTAACTAACTAAATAATAATGTACCTAACTACCTTCTCATTTTATGTCTTCTGCAAAATGTATAAATACAGGAAAACTTCTGTACACGGAACAAATTAAGAGGTGAAAAATGAGCGGAGCCGAGCGAAAGTCACGAAGACGCGAGTCCGCTGGGCGCAATAAAACATTTTGGGACCACTTCTAAATACATTGTGGGACACGGGACATGTATGGACACACAACTGTGTTTTACTAAAAAATTATGAATGAAAAATAGTGAACGTTCGTTGGTTTTATATAATGCAAAGTGTAGGTAACTGCAAAAACATAAAATACCAGGATATTTTTTACAAGTGTAAAAATAACACGACTAGAAAATGCACATGAGGATAACTCACAAAAATAATTTTCACGTGCGTGTGATTTTCACGACTGTGCCAGTATTATTAGGCACCACTTATCATTGCAGAGCGAATCATTCACAAAGGGTTCTAGTAGTCGCACGACCACCTAGCATTAATAAACCCTCGTCAAATTTATTTGATTTACACAGCTTAAGATACCAATTACATAAATCAAAGTATATATATTAAGTATAAACATAACACATCAACGAAAAAAACACTATAATATAAATACTATTATTCACTCAAAAATTTAGGCATATCCATTAAATTGGCGAATTTATTATCGAACAGATCGCAGTCTGGGTTTATATCCCAGTGTTAAAGACGCTGTAACAGTGACATAACAAGCGAGTGTCCCGCTAATGTATGCTAAGCCGACGAGCCGACAAGTAGAGCACGGCACTGTCTGTGCAATTAATATTAATGAGGAATCCACTGTCCAGCTGCAATTGTACTTTATATCTTAGCATTACTGCTAGAAAGAAGTGAAGGTGGCGACCTTTTGTCTAGACTGGGATACCAAGTGCATAATTCTAGGTTATGTCCGTTCTCAGGAGAACCTCTCGAACACGGGATAGTAGACCATACAATATCTCAATATCATTTGGCAAAATACATCTTTGATTCGAAGTAGCCCAAACTAGACAATGCCGAGATACTACTTCAAACAACACTACATAATAAGTACAACAATGAAAACAAAGCTTATTTATGCTGCTGGTAAACTGTTTCCCTTAACCAACAGTTAGGTATACCAGAAGAAGATTCGAACTACACTAAATACGTTTAGGAAGATACTTTTTATTTTTTGAGGGGGATTTCTTAGTATCAGCCTTATCAGGAGTCTGGATACTTATAGGAGTTGACGAACAAAATACGCTTTACTGGCCGTATGTTTGATGACAGTCATATTATTATTATGTAAAAAGTGATGGAGAATCACCAGAAGTGGTCTTTCTACCCCACATTTTGCGCCAGTACATACACGCGAGGTGGGTAATAGTTATATGTGTGGGCTTCACAACGCAATCGAGAGGAGCCTAATAAACCGGAGCGTTATGTTCACGGGATATAAAATAACAACAATTAGGCTTAATACAACCGGCACGGCCCTGGCGCATGTGACCACCGCGGTGAGTGTGGACTTGGGCAAATTGTATATAGGTTGGTGTTGTCAAATTCTAAGAAACATTTGGATGTGTGTTCTTAGGCCTAAATATAGAAAAAATAGTAATAAAAAGAAAGAAACACAAACGAATGTTATTAACATCGGTCGTTTTCTATCATGTCGCAATATTATATAAATATATAATTTAAGATGGTTAAAAAGTTAAACAAAATTAAATGAAAACAGGCCTCACTACCTGTAGTCATACATTATCTATGAGTTGTGGACAAAGTTTGTTGAGCGCAGGTATTAATTTCCCGGCGGGTGGCGAACCCCCGACCCGCCAAGAAGCAAACAGCCTGTTAACTTAGGCGCCTATGCCTCATTACGCGTTAAATTGAATCTGTCAACTGATTAGCTTCGCAAGAAGAGGGTGCGCGGTGTGACCTGTGTTATATGGGGTAGAGGACCAGGTGAGGAGTTGTCGAGTTAATGGATGAGGAAGACACGTAAGTGATTGTGTTGGAGAATGAAAATCTTTGCTAATTATTAAAAATTAATAGTTAAAACGTTTTAAAATTCCACATAGTACCTATATCACACAATCAGAAATGGTTGAACATACTTGTTTTCTACTATAAATATAACTGTGTCAATTTACATAGTGCGACGAATTGTGATGGTTTCGCGTATATCAATTATCAGGGGGCACCAGACATTATATTGGTCCTTTATAAAACACGCGGCGTCCCCGGGGACCGAGCAATTGATTGCGCTTGATTGCTGCTGATGCATACGCACTGGGTACTACCTATAGGTAATATAATCAGCCAGTAATCGTCACATGGAGGCAAAAAGAGTACTTACGTTAGTCATACAACAATATCGGAAGCCGATACATAACAGCTGACCAATAAAATTATTTTAAGAAACGCTTTGCCTTATTGTGCCTATATTTATTAGGGTTGACAACCGCGTGAGAGGATGTGCCGGCAATATCGTGGGGCAGCCCTACTTTCTTTTTATAGCGTTTGAGGGTACTGATCGAATCGTCATAAATCAACATTTTATTTTTGGTCCTCACTGTACCTGAGTGCACGGTGTCTTACTGAATTGCGGGTAAACATGCTCCTTATACATCAATACGTTTTGTCCCAACATTATGGAGTCAATTTCGTTCAGTAAAAGGGTTATTTTTCAGACTCGCACGGTTAGCTTGGAGAAATATTATGTAGGTACTGTTTTGCAGACTGGGTTCTTATACATATTTCGTTATTTGAATTTTCGAGTCCCTTGGCAAGAATTAGAAACATGAAACTTGGCTTTTAAAATTGCTAAAATTGTACACATAAATGGTAACGTCTTCAGTATACCTTCTTCAGTACATAAAAATAATGTTTTAACGAAATAATGCACGGAGTAGAGTGCATGGCTAAACTGTATTTGAGCTAATGTTGTGATCAATGCTTTTTACTTCTTTATACTGGAAGAGGCAAAATTTGATATTATCATAATGCTCAGGTACATAATAGCTCCTGCATATAGCTAATGCCTGCCACATAGTAGGTACCTCGTAGTTACGAGGGTTGCTTCCGGCGGATCAAAATGATCACAATAAGTTGTTTAAGCGCGTTAAGCATACAAACATAGCTTCCCATGTGCTCACCGCACACTGTTTATTATAGTGATGTACCCATCTCTTTGGGATCTACTGCGAATACTCAATGAATGTGGATATTTCAGCAGTCATGACTTTTTTGGGATAAGTATTAAGTGCCTTCCTAAACGACAAATAAAATGTATGTTTTTTTTTAAACTAGAAAAATTCAATGGATGCTTGAGGGATGCAGAATATCCATCTAATAAATGCAACACTCCAGCAGATATCAGTCTTATAAAGTTATTACAGTCTCATTTTACATAGTCAATAAAATGCTCGAATCCTTAATACTAGCGAGATAATATCCGCAAAATATCCACCCTCCCTACTCAAAGTATCAGCTATACTTAACGTTATTATCAGAGTTCATACCACTTTAAATTAGGCATTGTCTGTCTTGAAAAGTTTCCGCGCTCGGCTCGGTGGCGTACCCGCGGCGTAGCGGGCGTACCGGGCGTACTGAGCTCTTTAACTTGCGCGTTACAAGTCGGTGTTACAAGTTGCCGCTAATTAGTTACGATATTATGCATTGTGAGGCTGCGTATTGTTCTGCCGCGTGGCTCAATGCTCGCTGTTCCTTATTTCAGGTGCCTCTGTGAATGGTATTGTGGATTTGAAGGGTTTTATGAGGAATGAAGTTATCGAAATGGAAATCTGCACATTACTGTTATTAATGTAAGAAACTTACAGTCAAGAAATATTACATAGTAAAGTTATATTTTTTTTATTTCATTCAAGATCATCGCTCTTAAAGACAATGCCTAGATCGAACAGTTCTATCACCCTCGGTAAAACACATCACACACACAAACACGTCAAAGTTTTTCTAGAAATAATTATATTTCTCGAAAAACTTTAGAGAAGAGAACGCGATGTGCCCCTTAGTAATAAAAAATATATCTATGAGTATGTAGGAACAAGAACAATAATAACAATAGCTTGTCCCCTTCGTCTGTTGTGTCCTAATTTCGGAGAATGATGAGCAATATCGACGTTATGTTTTATCCTCCACTGGGCAATTCTAAAACAAATTCATGGACTATTTTAATACAAAAAGTAATTCACCCAAAGTTTGTAGTAGTAATAAAAGTGAATTAAGTACAGAAGCTTATTGAGCGCAATTATAAGAGTGGGTAGGTTGTGTCGTGAAGTTTTTTAATATACGTCGAGTGAATCCTTACAGTTGTCCCTGAAGAATAAATTGTCAAAATTACTCTCGCACAACATTTATTTTTGGAATTTAATTATGTCAAAATGTCTGCGCAAAAGCTTCTGACGTTCTATTCTGAGTTAGGTTTTTGAGAAATGATACCTAACTATAGAAACACGTTTATTACCTACCTAATAATATTACGTATTTTGAAAAGTAGGTAATCATCGTATAGGCAAACAGTATTTTTTTACACGAAACAAATTCAAGAACAAGTTCTATAACTGACACGGATGAATTTGTCTCGTAAAACATTTGTTTTTTCAGCACAATTTCGCAAAAGCATTTCATAAGATTTATGAAATTGACAACGCCCTGTCGTCAATGTTATTAAAGCGCAACGAGGTCTTGACTCCATAAACTCAATATAAAATAAAATAACCTAATAATAATCAACCGAATACCAACAGCTCCTGTTTTACAATAAACATAGACAATTAAATAAATCAGTCATTAGCAAGCATATTTGTCAATGATTATCATATTTACACATTGACAACCGATGCGGCTCTTTGCTCGGTGGTTTAAAAATAAATAGGTAGGAACAGTCACAAGCATAAATATCTTACATTTTTACGCAAGATTCAAAAGCGATTTTATCATAATCGTACATGCGAATTATTCATTTTGTTTCTATTTTAATAATGGACAATTTGTGAGAACAATACCTTAACACAAATACTGCAAATCCTAGATCGTAAGTTTAATATAGTTACGAAAAAGAATAAAAAGATTGAAACATAAAGAAATAATAAAAATATCGTTTTATCTAAATATAATTTTTATTCTATAATAGTAAAGTTAGTAATAAATAACAGATTATTTATTACTAACTTTTGCCCACGGCTTCATCCGCGTGGAGTTCGGAAGTTATCCCACGGTAACGTACCACCGGGATTTAAAGTATGCTATGTCGTAACCCAGGTCATGGCCTACCTGTGAGCTAAACATGTACATCCGTTTAATCATTATGCCGTGAAAAAGTAACAGACAGAAGGTTACTTTCACATTTATAAATATTTTATATGTCGGAGACAGTTATGTGACTCTTTCGTTATTATCAGCGATATTTAACTACTGTGGGGGTAGTGTTGATTAATTAATGCACAATAGAAAAACCGTTTGCAGTTCAGATCGCATTATAATTTACAATCAAATTAATCACTGGGTGCGATACATGGCGTTTATTAAAATTACTAATCAGCACAATAATCACAAATTACAATTAACCGAATAACTGAGCATAACGAATCGAGTACAGTTCCGCGACGTCTTAACTCCGATACGATCTGAGACTGAATCCTCCACACCGTGGCCTTAAAACACCACGACTTTGTAGAAGCGCGCTTTAGGTGTGCTGCTCGACGAGGTGGGCAAGCTCTTTGAAAGAGTCATTGCAGACCGCCTCGTCGAGCGGCTGGTGCGGGTGGGGCCGGATCTGGCGGAGAGTCAGTTTGGCTTCCGCAGGGGGCGCTCTACCGTGGACGCCATCATGCGCGTGCGGGCCCTCACGACGGGGGATGCTGTGGCCCGGGGTGGGGTCGTCTTGGCGGTGTCTCTAGACATCGCCAATGCCTTCAACACCCTGCCCTGGAGTTTCATCAGGGAGGTACTCCGGTATCACCGGATGCCGACCTACCTCTGTCGTGTGGTCGAGGCCTATTTGACGGACAGGGTCGTCATCTACCCCGGTCACCAAGGAGAGTGGAACCGGCGAGAGATGTCGTGCGGTGTCCCACAGGGATCGGTCCTGGGGCCGCATCTGTGGGACATCGGATACGACTGGGTGCTGCGCGCCGACCTCCCTAGCGGCGTCAGCGTCGTCTGCTACGCTGACGACACGTTGGTCCTGGCACAGGGGGGGTCGTACCAGGCGGCGGCCGAACTAGCGACACGCGGGGTTGCGACAATCGTCGACAGGATCCGGCAGCTGGGACTCGAGGTGGCCCTGCACAAGTCCGAGGCCATGGGTTTTCATGGACCTCGGAACGCGCCACCGTCGGGTTCCCAGGTAATGGCGGGAGGGGTTCACATCGGCGTCGAGTCGACGATGAAGTATCTGGGACTTGTCCTCGACAGCCGGTGGAACTTCGTCGAACACTTCCGACGTTTGGCTCCCAGACTGGAGCGGGCCGGGGCTGCGTTGAAGCGACTCCTGCCCAATCTAGGGGATCCAAACGCCTCCTGCCGGAGGCTCTACGCGGGGGTCGTGCGGTCCATGGCCCTTTACGGGGCGCCGGTGTGGGCGCGTTCAATAAGGCTGCGGCCAGCCCGCCGTTTGAACGCGTCCCAGAGGGTCATGGCCATCCGGCTGGCCCGAGGATACCGCACGGTCTCCTGCGAGGCGGCGAGCCTCCTTGCCGGATTACCGCCATGGGATCTAGAGGCAAAGGTCCTCGCACACATTTGGGAGTGGCGCGAGGAGGCGAGGCGCCGGGGCTTAGCTCCGCTGCCGCGAGAAATCGTGGCTCAGCGGACAGAGCTCCGGCGGGATCTCATGGCGTCATGGAGAGTGCGATTGTCGCAACCCAGCGCTGGGCACGCCACAATTGCGGCGATAAGACCCCTCTTTGAGGAGTGGCTTGAGAGGCGCCACGGCGTCCTCACCTTCCGCCTGACGCAGGTCCTCACCGGACACGGCTGTCTCGGGAGGTTCCTGCACAGGATAAGGCGGGAGGAAACGCCCGGGTGTCACCATTGTGTAGATCGCCCGGAGGACACGGTGGAGCATACGGTGGAGGTCTGCCCAGCTTGGGTGGAGCATCGCCGTGTCCTCGTGGAGGCGATCGGCGGCGGTGATCTCTCGCGTCCGGCCCTGGTTCAGGCCATGGTATGGAGCGAGAGGAAATGGGAGGCCGTCACCTCCTTCTGCGAAGCGGTAATGCTCGCGAAGGAGGAGGCGGAACGCGTGAGGGAGAGGCAAATTTCGCGCCCTCACGCCCCTAACCGCCGCAGGAGGAAACGCCCAGGGCGTCGGGAATCGCGAGGCGATTTCCGGCCACCGTAGGCGCGGGCTTGCGGGCGGTGAGCAATGGGTGGCTCACCGTCCGATAAGGACCAGGCCCGGGTCGACGGCGCGTTGTGTTCCACGCGCGCCTCAAAGAGATGTCAGCATAATTGAAGGGGTCCACTTGGACCGATGCCTGCCGGGGTTGCGAAGAAAACCGAAAGGGAGATCGTGGCCCCCGGCGACAGGGCAACCGAAGGAACACGGGTGGGTTTTAGTCAGTAAGAGTCTGACACGCCCTCCCGCTCCGCCCAGAGCGGGAGAAGTTATTTGATGAATTCCTAACCTCAAAAAAAAAAAAAAAGTTGTGGGTAGATCACGTGATGTTGCCAGTGGCGCGCTTGCGATTCGTTTCGTGTCCGTACTAACGACCGGATTTGACATATATAATATATATTGTATGGATATAGATGGTTGAAATGCAAAAGGAAATACTTCAATAATATAAAAAAATTACACCAACTTTATGTTTATTCAATTTGAACAAATCAATAAATCGTAGTCACAGTAACTAAAATAAATGCTACCGTACTCTTTGGCACCATTCTCAAAAAATAAACGAAATATGTCTATAGGAAATTGACTTGGTCACGAGATTTATTCAAAAGCATCTTCTTACCTTCTGTTGGCCTCAACGCACAGAACTGCTGCATTCCGTGGACGCTTCAAGTTCGCTGCCTCTCGCTATTGGAATGACTTGCGCCTTTTCTTGCTATGATATGTAAACAGTTGGTACTTTTAGTTTTAAATATGTAAACAACACTTGTTACGATTACAAAAGGAAACCAGTAAACTCACCCTGCAACTGCACGCAGTTGGTATTGGTGACCTTGGCAGAGTATTGTTTTCCTAGCAGCATGATTTAATTATTTCCCTATGTTTTGTTCGGTGATCTTTTCCTCCGACTTATACAACCCAATACAGTCAGTCACACTCAACAACAATGCTTTGCTCGGTGCTTGGTGTGGCAACACGCCGTGTACGAGTTCACGACAAGTTAATCGTCATCCTGAGGATGCCTCGTTGAGAGGTGAAACACGTGTCGATTTCTTCCAGGGTCTTTTCAAGACTCTTTAGAAATAGCTAAGCGGAAAAGGTTACTAAATATATCCACATCATCATTTCATTATGGATTTCCGCAAGGTCACGCCTGAATCAATTAACTATCTCAACAACAATACACAATTATGATTCAAAATGAAAATTCAAAATTCATTTATTCAAACTAGACTGAGAATTAGCACTTATCGAACGTCAAATATTATTAATATATATTATCACCACTTTTTTGACTTATCTTTTATTATTCACTCTTGAACTATTTGTAACAATACTTTGAATTCTCTTTTTCTAAATACTTTGAGAGCTGATTGACTCGCATGCGCCCGCGTCCCGTCTTTTGTCATAGACTAGACAATAGTATGCAGCATGGACAAGCGATGTCGAAGCATCGGGCGAAGGTCGATCATAATATTTAATGTATAATAATTAGCATAAAGGCTCCCGCAGACAGATGCGATGCGACAGTATGACGTGACTTTAGTACAACAATTTATATGAAAACATCATGAACATTGTTCTACCAGAATCGCGTCGCATCGTCACGTCGCGCCTATCTGCGGGGGCATATTGTGCAATAAATCATCATCTGCCTAGCCTTTTACCAACTCTGTTGGGGTCAGCTCCCAGTCAAACCGGATGCAGCTGAATACCAATGTGCGATGAATAGTTACATCAACTGCATAACTTTGCCGAGTTCCCACTCTATAAGTTCCATATGAAACACCTCTTTTTTAACAGACCACTTCCAATTTCACCAATATTTGTACGAAATAAACGTGCACACACATAAATATAATAATAAATAAAATCGTTAATAAAGCTGTTAAAATTTATAGACACATCAATAAAATTGTGTGTATAAATAAATCAGGGCTGCGACAAACCCAGCTTCAATACGTCAAAGATAACCGAACGTGAATAATCGCGGTAGTTGGGAACAATGGGCATTTGCATTTATAAATGATTCATGCGCGACGCGCCCTGTTGTAAGAGAAAACGTTCCGGCTGATCGTTGTTGGCGGAATTTTGACGATTGCCAACCCTATGCTGAAAGGCTGCGCGCTTGTTAGTAAGCGGAGCGAGTTATTTTAATTTTTTTCAATGCAATAATTCTATAGCGGCATGTTATTCAGCTGCATCCGGTTAGACTAGAAGCCGAAACATAGTTGGGAAAAGGCTAGGCAGACTGATTGAATTCTTTAGAGGAATTAACACACATGTATACCTTACATACATTAAATACATAGTTTATATCACATTTAGACTTATTACTATTTGATTTAATAAAGTTCCCATTGCAAGTCACATTTCGTCACATTTATATTTTGTGTCGGAACTGCGGCCGCTGTGGCTCAGTGGAAAAGCGCGATTCAAATAAATAAAAAGAGTTTAAACAAAGCAGACCTCTTATGGTTATAATACAGTGTACCTAATCCAATCAATTGTGACATCCCATTAACCTGAGTTATGCAAATAAATGAAATAAAATGAATCTAAGAAACCTGCGTCGTTGTGTACTACGACAAAGGTTTCTGCGCGTTCATGGCTTAGGAGTTTTTTTTTCAAAACCCTCGGATTGTGACTGAAAATGTGTTTCGCAATTAAGGTGCAGGTCTCCTAATCACACTCAATTAAGAGGAAACATCACAGTAATACATTATTATTATCGAACTGTCTATTTACATCCATACTTTAAGATTTTACGAAGTAAATGTTTATGCTATCTTCACAGCGTTGTTTAACTTTTCGTGATACTTTGCACATGGTTTCCACATTAAAATCTCATTCATACTGTCTGCAGTAGCATGCATAATAACATCTCAGGTTTTGTATCTCTTACTTAAAACGTTAACACCGGCTACCGGCAACAGATTAAAGCCCCCTTTGCTGTGCCCGACAGGGTCCACCATGATCATGTCTTTGTAAAACCTACCACTTAAGTTCACTCTGTGGAATGCAAATAAATATTGAGTACCAGGAATGTTACATCCTTGTTATTCTGTAAAGAGGTTGTTTATGTAGCAAACTTTTTCTAACAAGAATATTTTCTTCAAGTTCAACTTAAGTAAATAAAATTAATAACCCGCGTCCGCGCCGCCACACAATGAGAACCACTTACTCTAACGCAAACACGAAATCCGACTCTATAAATAGATATTGTGTGTGGAAAACCAAATATTTTCGCAGCGATATCGTTTTGATGAAGTTCGCGCCATGTTTTATCTGACACGCGTTTGTTTTTGGCATAAACACACACATGCAGACTGTTATAATATCGTAAACATAGTGCACACACACATTTTTATGACTCATATAAATACACACACAAAAGTGTAGTTTGTACGTCATAAAACATCGGTGACAGAATAGCGACGGCAAACTCGTGAAGAGCCAAGTGACGTATAGTGAGGCATTTCGACTTTGACACCGTATGCGATGCCGGCTCGAATTCTGCATATTTTTGTGACGTTTGCTGAACGGCGCCGAAGTATTGGCAGGAAAGGATTTCAAACCAAAATATTCTCGTAAAAAAGCGAGACATGACTTAAATATTTCAGACAACACTATAAGCTTTTCTTATATAGCGGAATCAAACTGATTACCACAACTCTGGACGTATAGAAGGAATTTGCTTGCTTAAGTAGGCGTCATTGTACCCCATTTTGTTCAGCTGGCTTGCATTTTAAATCGGGTACTTTGGCTAGCATTATGGCTAGTTTACAAATTGCCCTGTAAAACCGCGATTAAATGAATGCATCCGAAACTTTAAGCTTAATAAGAAATATATTTTTGTTTATGTAACCACTTGAAATGTATGTCAATCGTATATCAATATGCATTTTCAATGGGTGTAATTTATCTATTGACGAATGATCTCTTGAATGACATACTTATTCTTATATTGAAAAGTGAAATGTCTTGACAATTAATCATTTAAATGGATCTATCTTGTACGGCGACGGTATTTTGTATTATTATTAAGTACTTTTTACACAAATCATCCACAATAATTTATTTATTTAAATCACAATTATAACACCTTTACAGACTCATCCAAGGCGATGCTATAAGTCACAAAGTCTACACAAATAAAAATAAAAAACAATAACCTGTAAGCAGAACTAATAGTTGCCATAACTGCAAGAGCACACAATATAATGGCTAATCTGCCAGTATCACACACAAGCCGGTAAGCGGCGCGGACTGTTGCTTGCATGCCAAATTTAATTTGAAATCGACTGTACTCGTAATGAATAAAACATTTCTTACTCATACGTCGCTCTGGCCTTTTTGATGGAGCCACTACAGCAGCGGGTTACAGCGCGAACCTTAAGTTGGATGTAAAAGACTAAGACAAGAGCTTGGTTCACAGTGAGTGTCGCTAAATGAACCACCAACCCACCGGATCAGAGTGGTGGTGATCTAATTTCATCTTTGACAGGTTGTTAGCGGTATTTGTGACAAACAAGTCGCGAGAAAAATATAAGAGTAAGATAATAGCAGTCTAAAAACTCGCAACAGCCTATTGGACAGTATCTATACACATACATATTGTTATAAAATAGAGTCGTTTGTCGTGTCTGTCTGTTTGACCTTATTGTTCTTATAAAATATGCAACAGATATTGATGCGGTTTTCACAACCATTTAGAAAATTTATTCCGAAAGTTTTATGTGTATTCATATTGAACTTGCATATAATTATTTTTTTCAAGTCGTAAAAACTAAGCGAAGCATGAGTGGGTCGCTGGTCTAATAATAACTATGAGCTCTGAATATCCAACATAAGTTCAAAATGACTATCTTTCACAATGGAGCTATTTCTCAGTTCTCCCTCTGTAGTCGTAGCCACAGATCGAGCGAGGCAATATAAAGCTTTGACGATTTTCTTTTCAGAATTTCAAGTGATTCTAAAGTCCTTCGGAGTTATACGACAGGTTTGCATACCGCAGCGGCACACACACAAATACACACGTATAATGTTTGTATACACACACATATGCACATAAATAATGGGCTGATCTGCATGAAAAGCACTCGTCGTGCCGAAATGAAACATTGACCTAAACATTCAGTTAAGTACACCGATGTTAATATCAATACTTGCGTTCGTCTCAATAATTAGTTCAAGTAATATTGTAGGCGTAGAGTGGGACGCCTCAATCCAGATGAACCTATGACTTAAAACAGTTACTAGGCAGAAGGGATGCAACGCGGAGGCCCGGATGTTGTGGCGCAACTGGGGAGAGGCTCATGTCTAGCGGTGGACTGCAATAAGATAAGTTGATTTAATGTTGTAGACAAATAAGTAAACAATTGACACATGAAAATGAGAAAACCGCCAATATTTCTTATCTTTATCAATGTGTTTCCTACCTAATGAACCTGACCTAATTTCCAGCAGATATTAAAAAAAAATCTGTGTTGACGGTTTACTTTATAGCCATTTAAAATTCTGACAGATAGATATACCACAATTTTTCCAGTTTCACAGCTCATTCAATCCTTCAATCTCAGAATTAATTAATCCCACACTCAAAAGGAACTAAATCCCATTTGTAATGTGATGTAAATCATATATTTTTACGCACAATGTTCCTTGAAACGGCTCAAAGAGCTGCACAGAAGGCAGAGTGACTCAAACGGAGGTAATTGAATCCCTCCCGACGATCCGATCCTCCGAGATGAGACAACCATTTGCATGCGAGATGCACCGCTAAACATGCAAGCGCAAATACTTTGAACATGTGATATCGTAGTGACTCACTTCCTTGAAGGTTTTGTGTCTCAGTAATAGTTTCTGGATTCTGTTTATAGTAATGCCCACCTAAATAAACAGCTTTCGTATTGTGTTATGATGTTTGAGAACGAGTGCAATCTGTCGGGACTGCAATATGGTTGAGCTCATCTTTTCTAAATTTCATGTGTTATACATAGGTTTTTTCTATTGATCTTAGTACAATAATATTCATTGGGTTTCTTAGTTGGGTCTTCTCTGTAGTGTGTTAACCGTACACCAAATTTTAATATTTTTTGAAATCTGTAATTTGATTGATTGGACTTCTTTTTTTTCATAAGTACCATTATCTACTTATTATTTTGATTTCTATTGAAATCGCATATCGAAGTATTCTTTCAAAATAGTTAAATATATAGTGTTATCGCAATTACTAAGTACTTTTATGAACACACTCATTTAGTTGATTTTCGCCATTTAAGCAATGGCTTTTTAACCACCATTTGGAGTGACCAAAAAATGTAAACAGTCGACATGTCAGTAAAAGTTTAAAGGTCACAATGACCATTAAAGTAACTTCTTAAGCCAAAGCGTGTAAGGGCCTGATTTACAGGCTCACAAACTGTGTGGCACGCGACCGCGGCCGGCCCGGCACCGACCCGGCACCGGCACCGGCACCGACCCGGCACCGGCCCGGCACCGGCACCGCGGCGGATAGTTTATATAATTTATACAAATTTCACGGCACTTATCCCGGCGTTATGGCGGACTGTGGCCGTACACGCGCCGTAATGCCTATCATGTTTTAGTTCGGTTTGCGGAACAGTCCAGTGGCACAGTGAGACTAAGAAAAATGGAGTTGTCGCAGCGTGTCTACGCAGGAGCTACGGCGTAGGCGATTACGACGAAACATGATTTTTGTTTTTCATGTTTGAGACTACACCTCTTTATACACAACTTGCACTGTTAGTGCATTTTTATAAGGTTCTGGAAAAAAATATCAACTCTTGTTTTCGTGATTTTTCCTTAATTTTAGGTGTTCATTGTTTGCCTATCACGGAAATGTTTCAAATGAATAGAAAATAATTTAGTTTTTAACCACTAATAAGTGCATTCTCCTCTCTGTGTGCCTCCTACAGGTCAGTATCGTCCCTCAGCCCTATGTGACGGCGTGTCGTTACGCGCGTTTTCATTAGCACCTCGTAATGGTCGGCGCACACTTGACGATGCTTTCTGCGGTCACACGATCATCGTAAGTTAAGTCACGAAAGTACGATACAATCATCGTCACTTGTTATGTTACTTAGGACTTGCAACAAGCTTTGTACTTTTTTACCTGACTGCGGCGAAGCCTAAAAAAGAGGGTTATGTGTTTGACCTGAACTTATTTTATTTTGTGCAAAATAAAGTACTCTTAACCCACGTGGATTCACGCGAGACACAATGGTCTTTTAATTGTTTCTATAATTACGACATTCAACCGGGTAATCATCGTAGCATAGGTACATTAATAATGTTTCCATAGTTCACATATAAATTGAACATACATTTTTTGACACAAGTTTTGCAACAGCAAGATCTTAAAAACGATATGAGAGTATGTAACTAACTTAAAAATATATAAATAGCCTTATTTCAACTTTCTAAACAACTGCTTCATGCAATGTCCTACTTCAAACCAAATGAACGTGGCCTGCAGTTCCACGCGGTCACACGTGACAAAAACTCTCGAAGTATGTCACCCTCATTGTTGCCCTCCAACACAAGTAAGCCACTCAGACTTGAAGCACTTTTCCACTTAGAGGCAACTGGCGTCGATTGGAGGACAAATCGGCTACAAGTGGGCGGCGCCGGCTAAAAGCATTGTCTTGTTCGAGCAGAGCGAGCGGAGCGAAGATATAACTTACTGCCTGTTAATATACGTGCGGTTGAATGTAACGAGATCAGCTTCGCAGCTGGGGAAAGAAAGGGGAACTCTGGGATCTTACTTGTCAGGTACGCTTAGACGTGCTACGCCGTAGGCTGGCTACGGCGTTGCGCGTCTACGACATTGATTTTGGTGGAATTTTATTAAGGGTTTAAAAGTTATTAGATTAGTGCTTTTATAACTTTGCAGTAAACAACGTAATGCTGTGTTCCTGAATAGTAAAACTACCTTGAACTCGAGACAAGCAAAACAAGGAGCACGATCGCCACTTAATAACTAGCATTAAATATTCGCATAAATCCGAGTCAGTACGGAGGTGAATTTGACCGGGGACCAGGCAGCTAGCAATTACATGTCGGACTTTGCCCGCCGGAAAAAACTTGGATGTCGAAACAAACAAGTTATTTTGGGCAACACAAAGAGTCCATGAATTTTTAATGCGAAGGGAAATTAGCTTTTTCCTCTCACTTGCCGGCGCGGGAGAGAGGCGCGGTCCCCGGCGCTGCCCGTGGAATTGTTTTGCTTCTGTACTGCCCAAATTGCTATTAAAAAGTGTTTCTATGACACGTCTTTGTTTGCCATAAAAAAAAATATAAGAGAAGTTAACGGCACTAGTGTCGTAGGTAGAGTTAAAACATCGAAAATATAATCGTCGAACCGTTATTTTAATTTCGAGTAAATATCGAAACCGCGACAATACGGAGGCCACGCATTGTGTAGTCGTGTTCAGTTTTACCTATCAATAACAATATATTTAGTCCTCATGGCTAGTACCGGAGTTACAAACCAGCTCCGTACGTTAAGAAATAAAAAATAAGGACACTTCAAAGGTATAAAAATATAAAATCAACAGTTTTGTGTAAGACAACAGACTATTTTAAAAACTTCAGTTCTTTTTCACCGGCGTGGCGTGAAAAAGTCACTGAATGTTCTCTGGGAACAGTGAGCGTGCGAGAACGTTCATATTTAACCGGTTTTTTAAGGTGAACCCTCCCTCTTCACCTCACCCCCTCACGCCCCAAGAAAAGGAATTTTTAATGAAGCTACATTTTTAATACTCCTCCAGAGATTTTATTTCCGAGAAGACAACAATCATATTTAGGCACAATGAGCTTGTCGCGTCCTCTCAAATATTCATCGCTTGCTGATCAAACATTCGCTTCTAATGGATTTTTTATTACCTTCGAACAGATTCGCGAACTATTGGATCCAGTTCATTACTAACAGTTTATATCTGTCAATAAAGTATCAATAAATTCGGAGCTATCTCCGATATCTTGCGAAATGGTATTTTAAATAGGAATAAAACATTTTATGAGTGAGTAGTTGACGATCAGTCTCTGCTAATATGAATATCGACATTATAAAACTTTATTAGAAGAGAATACTGTGATCGTTTAGTAAAGTCAGTCGATGACCATTCTACCACCGACCTACGTATGAACTATATTACATAAGTACAGCTACTTATGTAATATAGTTCGTATGCAACAAAACCTCAAAACTTGTTTATACTGAACCCCCCTGTTTGACTTAAATATTGAAACCATACAACAACCATATTCCTTAAGCACATTGACAAAAACTTTCCAAATAGCTTCCATACTTCCAAAGTAATGGTATCGTGTATTTATTTTGTATTAAATGTTTCTATGCTCTATTTTTATTTTTATAAATGAGTGTTTGTTTTTTTGTTTGTTAACATTGCTGCGGAAGACAAAAACGTTCAAATTATAAGGTTTCCTCACAGCGGAACCCTAAAATACCTCAGTATTATTTACCTCCTCAAGTTTCGGGTATAAAAGAGCTATTTATAACGTAACAAATAAAATGAGTAAAATAAAAAGTTCCGTTTCATTGGGCCGTTCCGTTTCATTTCCGGTGTCTCAGTCTTATAGACAGCTTATTTTCACCGAGAAATTACAAAGCAAAGCAAAGACAGGGCATTTATTAAACCCCGGTAAGCTCCTGTGTACCGATAGGCCATGACACAAGCGGGATCTTCAATGAAAACTGGTCTGACATGTTGACAACTCTTTAGTAACGCGACTTGTGTATCAAACATATTAATAAACACGACTGAACAACGAGTGCAAATGCAATTTTTTCAATAAAATTGACACCAGATTCATTGACTGGTAATTTATTAAATTTTCTCAAACCATGCTTGCAAATTCGAGCATTATTTTCACAACCTTCTTCGAAATAAATCGAAATTACGGTATTGGTCGAATACATGCGAGCGCCCGCCCAGCAATGTTTGTATGAAAATCCGTATCTGTCGTGTTTAGCGGCCGAATAAATTATTATGAAACAAACTTTTACTTTAACACATGACAACCAAGGAGGTAAATTATCAAAGCTTTTTATTTGACTTGCAAATAGAGCTGTTTAAAGTAAAGAAGAAACAAATATAAGAACATACTAGCAGCGCAACGCGGTTTCACCCGCATAACACTCGTAAGATCCCGTAGGAATATCGAGATAAAAATTAGCTTATGTATTAATACAGGTTATAAAATATCCGTGTAACCAACCAAATCCGATCAGTAGTAAGAGTAACAAACATCCATCCATCCTCACTAAATTTCGCTTTCTTCTTCTTTTCGTGTGGTCAGTGACTAACCTGGTGTCAGAGTTTTAAAGCCGCACATAGGTCTCTGACTTGACTTCACATGTCGACGAGAGATATCTCTCGAGTATCTCGGTTTCGTCACGATGTTTTCCTTCAACGTTTTTTAAGCAAGTGATAATTATACAATACATACATAAATCCGAAAAGTCACAGGTGCGTGCCTTGGATTCGAACTCGAGACCTATGACTTGGCAGTCTGACGGTCACACCACTAGGCTATCACTGCGCGTTTACAATATAATAACATTAAATAAATAAATGAGTAGGAATAAGTAGGAAGTCGGACTGGTGGGTAAAAAATGATCGTCGTTCATTATACACGTTCGTCGTTCCAATGAACGACGAACGTGTATAATATATTTATATATATATATATATTATATATATATATATTATATATATATATATATATTATATATATATATATATTTTCAGCTGCAACCCACGAGTGCATTGGCACTCGTGGGTTGCAGCTGAAAATCAGCGTCAGGTGGTACACTTTGTGTTGTCATCTGACAATATGTTGAGCTGAAGCCCTTTTGGCATTTACAATCATTGTTTTCTAAGGTGTATTGTCTGCCGTAATACCAATAAATGCATATTTCTTTCTTTTTCTTTCTTTCTTTATTATTGATTCTGGAATTTAAAATTAATTTACTTAGTTTTAATTTCCGCGCATTCTGTCATGGCCTGTAACATGGGCATTGATGGAGGATCGTGAAAATGTGGGCCGAGGCAAAGCTAAGGACGTGAGTCCATCAATGCTTGGTTGCGGCCAAGTCTTGTATAGTACTTTACTGTAGTAATGTACTATTCATTCAAGGTGCATTCGATTTTCTTGTTATCAACACCCTTTACTTGACCACATAGGAGTGCTTAGAGATTATTCAACAAAAGAATTCAAAACAAAAACGTATCACAATAAACAAGGTTACCAACAACAGCCAACATAAATATTTCATAGACAGATGAGCCCCTGGTCCATTCCAACACCTCTCATGCCTAAGCCCCCGCTGGTTTAGAAGCAGCTACAGTTCAGCCGGGCGCTAGTGATAGATCACCCGCCGCCGGCAGCCGGTGTAAAATCTGCATCTACTTACACCGGAGCCTGGATTTGCACTACACTTTATTTACGCCGCTCTTATAAATCGCCACCATCATATCCTCACGCTGTCCAATTATGTAGAGCAGAGGATTATTACATACTTTTTGTTACGGGTCTTTAGTATACTTGGAGTTCGCTCGAGCAGAAGTGAATAGGTTTAACAGTGGCTGGTTTGTTTTTTCTGTAAGGGATTTTGTAAATTACATATTTTTCTTCAGCCTGTCCTTGTTTCATATTACTTGTGCTCGGCGCAAGTTATTGTCAAATGCAACTTGAGAAAACCAGACATGATTTCAGCACGGACAGATTGTCTCATCTTACTAGATTACCATTTCATTGCTTTACTAGACTGTGATTGATTAATTGCACTCTGCAACTCTTATGATCGCTGACATATAATATAGTTACATCTACTTTCTTCGTGACAAATGACTACCAGCGTTGACCCCAAAAACAATCACGATGCCACGACTGCTTTGCAATGTTTTATATGTATCTGTTTTAATCAAGAATAGGTACCTAGAATTACAATACTGCCTACCCATTGTGATTCATACATCATATTGTGCTCTCGAACTCGACTGCTAAGCCGACGATCAAACCAAATACCTTGTGTTGAAATATTTCTAGTGGACATTTACGGCTTGTTCACAGCTACACGATATTATTATCTTCTGTCTCAATGTCGTAGTCTGTTTAAGAATATAATATATTTTGTAAAAATAACATGAAAAGTCAAAATAATTGCTAAAGTAATTCATCTTCGATAATTATATCTCATTTGAACTTCCCGATTATAATTATAGTAAAATCAGATATCGGTTATCAGCATACCACATTATTTTTATTTATGCTGGGCCGATTGTTGCAGCAAGCGACATTATTTTAATAATTTCGTTTAAATGGAGCAGTTTGTAGAAAAGCATAGTTATTTTACCTATTTAGTGTATAAATAGCACTATAGCAGGCACTTACCTCCATCAGTTGCTGATAAAAATAAAATACTAAAGTACATTATAGTGCAGCGGATTACCCACCGACCCATTCGTTATGTCAGAACTGTACTCTCTTTTTATCTGACAGAGATAAGTGGATAAGTGAGGAATATACTACATAGCATTTATTTTTGCTGAAAATACATGTAAGAGACAAGTGTTAGTATTGAGGTACGGCCGGCGTACCATGTGCATTGTAGCCATCAAATGGCTGACGGGCAAATGACGGAAATCTTTTCACTACGGTAAAAAATTGCACAAAATATTTAATTGTCTTTTTTTTATTTTAAAGGCCAATTCTCGTAATTATAAATGTTCAAAATAAAGTTCTGAACTAAGCTCAATGTCACAAATGCTATCCTCCTAAACTAACAAACAACTTGAAACGTGAACTTTTATTGTAGGTAAGCTGAAACTGACATCAGTGTCAGTTTCTAACTTTAACGTGATGACTGAAAGTTGATTAAAGCTAAAACGCCGATTCTTCGTTGAGTGCCTACGTCTTTCGAATAACTTTTCCCTCGTTAATGGGTGAATTTCCCAAACAGAAAAGTTTCGCGGCGCGGATGAAAATGCCACTGCAGAAAGTTAAAATACAGTCGAAATATTTTTTCTAAAAGAAAATATTGAGGTGAAAATATTTTTTAGTTTGGTTTTCAGCTAATTATATTTAAAAAAAAATTAAACCACTTAATTTTTCATCGCGGTGGTTGCCCCTTTTAAAAGGGAAAAAATATATAAAATATCGTTTTGGTGGCGCTTTTAACTTGTATACCGGTGTTTATTGCTTTTAATTTTGGATGTCGTACATGCGGCTTATGCATACATTTACTTGAATAGTATATATTTTGTATAAATTGTGTCCTAAACATTTTAATTTTTTGTCTTTTTTCTCGTTTCGGTGTTCTCATAACGGTAGATTCGGTGGGCGAAAAGCGCCACCGATATGAGAAAATTCACCGAAATGACAACACATCTCATTTTGGTGTCGTAAATGTGAATATGGTGGACATTCAGCTAACTTCGGTGGATGGCTTTGTAATTTCGGTGCCAATTAAACAAAATCTAAGATATTATATTTATTATGGTATCTTTGTAAAATCTGTTATTCATCGACTATTAATCGATACCGTACTCTTTTCAAAAGGGCTATCCTTGCGGTTTCTCTGCGAGATCAGGGCAGGGCACATAACGCCTAGAACTGATGACCGGAAAAGCACAAGATTTCTCGAATGGAGACCACATACCGGAAAGCGCAGCGTAGGACGTATCGTATCGTATCGTATCGTATGGAAATCGTGGCACAGCGGACAGAGCTCCGGCGGGATCTCATGGCGTCATGGAGAGTGCGACTGTCGCAACCCAGCGCTGGGCACGCCACAATTGCGGCGATAAGACCCCTCTTTGAGGAGTGGCTAGAGAGGCGCCACGGCGTCCTCACCTTCCGCCTGACGCAGGTCCTCACCGGACACGGCTGTTTCGGGAGGTTCCTGCACAGGATAAGGCGGGAGGAAACGCCCGGGTGTCACCATTGTGTGGATCGCCCGGAGGACACGGTGGAGCATCTGCCCAGCTTGGGCGGAGCATCGCCGTGTCCTCGTGGAGGCGATCGGCGGCGGTGATCTCTCGCGTCCGGCCCTGGTTCAGGCCATGGTACGGAGCGAGAGGAAGTGGGAGGCCGTCACCTCCTTCTGCGAAGCAGTAATGCTCGCGAAGGAGGAGGCGGAACGCGTGAGGGAGAGGCAAATTTCGCGCCCTCACGCCCCTAACCCCCGCAGGAGGAGACGCCCAGGGCGTCGGGAATCGCGGGGCGATTTCCGGCCACCGTAGGCGCGGGCTTGCGGGCGGTGAGCAATGGGTGGCTCACCGTCCGATAAGGACCAGGCCCGGGTCGACGGCGCGTTGTGTTCCACGCGCGCCAGATGTCAGCAGAATTGAAGGGGTCCACTAGGGCCGATGCCTGCCGGGGCTGCGAAGAAAACCAAAAGGGAGATCGTGGCCCCCGGCAACAGGGCAACCGAAGGAACACGGGTGGGTTTTAGTCAGTAAGAGTCTGACACGCCCTCCAGTTATTTGATGATTTCCCACCCTCAAACCACCCACAAGGTGGACAGATGACCTAAGAAAGGTTGTAGGAAGTAGCTAAATGCAGGTCGCCTACAACCGGTTACTCCGGAAATCCATGGAGGAGGCCTATGTTAAGCAGTGGACGTCTAGTGGCGCAGATGATGATGATGATGATAGCAGACGGTCCTATTCTTAAGCAGTCCCTCTTTCGCAAATAGTATTATTTGCAGTCGGTCCCATTCGGTATATAATTTCGGTGGATTGCTTTATCATTTCGGTGGCATTTAAAATGAATCTCAAATATCTCGTATGTTTCTTACGATATTTTGATCCCATTTAAAATACATTCATTAAAATAGACTGAAGCACAATTTCAAGTTAAAAACAAATAACAAAACCTTGAAATAAAAAAACAATACTGAAATGAGAAAAAAGCACGACTTCGCTGCTTTACATTAGGCGAACAATCATCTACTGCTTAAAACCACATCAACAGAAAGCACTTAAAAAATTTCCATATCCGCCAATATTAGGAGTAGCTGCACAGTGCATCGCTCAACCGTAGTTTAACCGGACACTTAATTACCTGCCACCTAAAACAGTATAACTTGCTCAATACTCTAATCAATCATTCATAGCACCTCGTTACTTCTCTGCACCTCATTAAATCCTATCAATCATTGCGTCCTTTTCTATCATAGGACATTAGAGTGAGACGGGTAACCGAAGCGTGTATCGGGTTCAAACACGGCTAGCGGTCCGGTAGTGTATTAAACGGTGCATTTGGGAGACAAATGCTCGCCTGCATTTGTGCAGCAGTGCGGCGCGGAGTTGCGCGGCCTCTCCCAGAGATGGCGCTGATTCCACTCATTAATCATTACGCGAACTAGTGACATCACCGGGTAATGCGGAAACCACTCGCTCGCATCATGAAGAGGTGCAGAAGACTCATTTCTGACGACAGTTTAATCGTTTGTGGAATCCCTTCGCACAAAAAGGAATACCATCAACCATCAGTCCCGGTTGTTAGTCGTTACGATTAATCAGAACCACACATCACATACACTAAGTCAATCATCAGCAAATTCTGAAAATCAGGAATAGATTTCAGATAGCAGCAATTATGAGGTTAAAAATGATAAAAAGAGCGACACGAGTATTGATAGGCAATTACGAGCGACATCCTGGTCAATCAGCTCCGCAATCACTAAGCTGACTGGCCAAGGCTTTTATTTTACTTTTCCAATTTTTTTTTAAATGCTAGCGAAGTCGGCCTTCTCTCCCATTCTTCTTAATGCCCACGCGGCACGTACGATATTCTGGTATAATACGTACAATATACGAACCGTCATATCGGCGATTCAAAATGAGATTCGATTTCAGGTCAGTCGAAATTAACGAGAGGAAATTAATGACCGACGTAAATGAACGACAAAGAATGAATGCAAAATATATTTAACGGCCACGGTCTCGTTGTGGGAAAAGTTATTTAATTTAATATTTTTTTCTGTAAATACAATATAACGTTACGACTGTATTCTCTGATAGAGTTCTTTTATACTCACATTTCACTGATGACAATCCAGTTTGTTTGAATCCGTCCTCCTTTTTTAAAATAATCGTTTTGTTACATCGGTATTTACGTAGGTAATATCCTTTCTCCGTATTCTGCGTTAATTGCCTTCTTAACTATTAGAAAAATGCTAACTGAAGTCATCCATACGCATATTAATCTCGGAGGTAAACTGACAGCCTAAGCCAATTCATTTCAAAGAAATATGTAAAACCTAAAAGCCTGCCGGCGTTTATGAAACATGATGAAAGATAAGCTCCGAGACACCTACTTACTAGACAACCGGTTAACAGTAAACTAGGATGAGTCGTGGTTGCATTGATGCATTTTATTTACTCTATCAAATCAAATCAAATAATTTATTAGTATGATTTTTGTTGATAGATACAGAACAGTTATAAATTACAATACAGTCAAACCGCGTCTTATTCAAAATGCATGAGACACACCTACATTTTATTTGTCAGTACTGTTATGGGTCTTCCAGTAAATAGGTTTTTAAAAAAAGAAAGGATATTTAACTGGAATAAGGACACTTTATTTAGATCAACTTTTAAAAGAAAGACCCATTGGCAGACCCGTCCGCTTTAAGAGTTAAGACCCAACTAACTGTTCCCATGCCACCATGTAGGTGATACTCTTATCTGTCAGCGCCTGCTAGGCGCTGATTCATCTTTAGCCCTTACAGAGCCGGGGTATAACACCTCCCCCCTAAGAAATAACTTCGGGGTTACTTGCGAAGTTATGTGCAAGGATGAAATAAGGGCTAAACTCTAGTTCTAATAGTTGGCAAGGGAACCACTTCAACATCGGCAT
Organism: Omphaloscelis lunosa; assembly: GCA_916610215.1. Classification (NCBI taxonomy): domain Eukaryota; kingdom Metazoa; phylum Arthropoda; class Insecta; order Lepidoptera; family Noctuidae; genus Omphaloscelis; species Omphaloscelis lunosa. The sequence goes on from OU744252.1 coordinate 22,459,406, forward strand.
TACTATCCTCGGGGTTGCTATCGCAAGAGGGTTGTGGCCTTGAGGATGAAAATATTTCAACAAGGGTTCTGCTGCCGGGTCGGATACATTTATACACTCTAAAAAACAAGTACAATAATATAAGAATTATAACTAACAATATAACGACAGAATAATGTGTCCCATACCTTACTATGTGTGGGCTATCAAGAACATTATCTATATCATGTAGTTTTACAAAAAAATGTTGATTTAATTTTAAATCGTCTAAGTCGGTATTTAATAGTTTTATAGGGGCCACATTATCGATTGATTGGTTTAATTTGAACACATTACAGCAGGTATCGTTTATTAAGTTAAAATCAGGAAAACCAATAGGTGCAGAAATATTTGTTATAGTGTATTTCGGTATAAGGTTAGCACCTTTACAATAACCTATGCAGTTTGTAGGGACTGTAAGTACACCAGTGCCTAAAACTTGTATTTCAAATGTTTTGGAATTTCGACATTCTATAGAGACTATGTTGGACTCTGACTGTATATAGATCCACTTATTGTTTTCTATAGATTTCCACATATCTAAACTACCATAAATTAACTTGGTTTCACAGGATTTTGGAATTTCACTTATCACTTTGGACATGTATTCACTTTCACAAATAGGTCTGATGTCTGACGCATGAACAGTTGCGACGTCACACAGACGTTCTCCTGGGGTGATTATTCTACAGCCTTCCAAATCGTTTAGAGTACAGTATTGTGTTTTGTCTTTGGTCATTGCAATATATTTAAAACTAGGTAAAATCAAACTAAAACTGTAAGGCTTAGTGGAATTATGGGGTGTTGGCAGAGCAATAGTATGGAACAATACATATTCTTTTAGAGAAACTAAAGGAATCTGTAATACGAAAAATATCTTATTGTTAGTATTATAACTAATTATTCTAGAAACATTTAAAATAATATGAATAGAACTTAAATCTAAATTAACAGGCAGTTCCAAGTCGTTTGGCAAATGTTGGTAGTTATCGGCAAGCTCTTTGAACAGCTGTTGTGGCGTCATCATTGAAGGATGTAAAACATTTTGATAACTAAATAAGATAGAATTAGTTATGTCTTCTAGGTGGAATGATAGAGTTAAAATTGACACTTCTAGATTATTAAGTATATGTTCGAATTCGGATTGTTCCGTTATTGCAGTAGTTATGTTACTTAAGCTTGCGGAGAGCTTGTCGATAGCTTTGTTCAAATTGATTTCGTTAATTTTTATTTTAGTAACACTATTATTAAATGATGAAATTGATGTGGTGCTAAGTAAAATGTTTTCTTTCATTAATGAAACCAATTTTTTCTCATTATTTTGCAATACATTTATGGTGTCATCGTACCTGAGACCATCGTTTTCATCTAAATTGCCAAATATTTGTTTTATTACATTGCCTAGTCCACTGATCCATGCACGTTTTGATCGTTTTTCTAGCATGTGGGAAATAGACGCGTATTCTTTATATATGTCACTAAATCGAGCAATCAAGGGTTCTATTGTGTTGTCACAGCTATTCTTTATAAGGTCAATTCTTTTACATAGTTGCTCGGTGGTGCCGAAGGCTGATTTTATATTTGTGATGTGCGGACCAAGGTATGAAAGATCAAAAGGCATTATAACATTTAATTGTCCACTATTAATTTTCAGTGTGCCGAGGTAATCAAAGTAAAGGCCGGGGCTTGACTTTATCTGCTCAACAAAATAATCCTGTTGGCTCCGAGCCTGACTTGGAGTTCTGCAAGTAATATATCTACGTTAATTAATATAATTAAAACAATTACTAATACCTAAAGTTTACTTATACTATACTCTAATGTGTGCCGGTAGTGTCAGCCGGTTTTACTTGGTCCACGTGATGAGTAACATGGCGTCGATTTATAAGTAAGGTAAGTGTATTATTACTATTAACTTTGACTATTTTATAAGGACCCTTCCATAATGGAGAGAGAGCCTTACGTAATCTTAAATGGTTTTTAAGATATACAAATTCTCCGATTTTGTATGTAACCCGACGACTACGGCTATCGTAGTAAGATTTTGAGGTTTCTTTAGATTTCCTCATGAAGTCTAGTGCTTTGTCACGGGAGAATTTTAACCGATTTTGTAGCATTCTGACATAGTCAGGGTATCTAGTTCCTAAGGATTCACTGTATACAGAATTTGAGATGAGTGGCTTATTTCCGAACATTAACTCATAAGGTGTAAAGTTAGTTGTCGAATGGACGGCGGTATTATAAGCAAGCATAGCTGTATAAACATACCGAGGCCAATTGGATTGTTCTGCGTTAATGTATGATTTGAGGTATTCCTTAAGGGTTGCATGACTTCGTTCCAGGGCACCCTGAGTTTGTGGGTGGTATGGAGAGGACCACAAATTTTTAATTTTGAGGAATTCGCAAGTTCTTTTAAAGAGGTCCGCCGTGAAATTGGTACCCTGATCGGTAAGTATTGTTTTAGGTATACCAAATATAGATATATAGTGAAGTAGACATTCAGTTGTTTCTTCTGCTGTAGTACTACGAATTGGATACGCGGAAGAAAACTTGGTTAAGTCATCCTGGATAGTTAATATAAATTTTAATTTTGCAGGCCCTGCTTCTGGTAGTGGTCCTACGACGTCCAGAGCTATCCGTTGGCACGGTACAGCTGAGGAGCTGGTTATGAGCATCGGAGCTCGGTTTATTTTACGCAGGGCTTTATTTTCCTGACATGGTTTGCACTGTTTTACATATAACTCTATATCAGTACGCATTCCTTTCCAGTAATACATTTGTTTTATCCTATTGTACATTCGAACAGAGCCAAGATGGCCTGCAATTGGGATATCATGATTATCGTGCAAAATCTTTTTAATTTCCGTCAAAACAGGATATATAATGCTGTTGTGATATATATTAACTTTGATTCGCGTGTTGTGGAAAAGGTAAGTAAGGATATTATAGATTTTAATATACGAATGTTTTTCAAATGGATTTTTCAAATCAGATATACCGATTTCATCAACATTTCCAAATATTACTAATTCATTTCTTATTCTTTTCAGGGTTTCGAAGATTTCCGGATAAGACGTTTCATCGAAGTGGTGAACCTTAGTAAATAACAGGTAGTATATTTTATTATTCAGTTCAATTTTTAAGAATGAGAAGAGTTCTTTTTCCGATTCATGTGTACTTATACAAGTTTCGGGGTCATTTAAGATATCTTGGACATATAGATTAGATTCATCTAGGTCAATAGATGTGGGAATTAAAATAACTTTTGCGGGGCATTTCATAAGGCTTTCATTGTGTTCTTCTATTTCAGTGTTGAACACATTATCTTTATTAGATATACATTTTAAGAAAGTGTGATAGTTATCGATAGGTTCATCAGGAGATGTACTAGTGGACGGTCTGGGACTAGGATTAGGCTGAGGATTAGAGGCTATTGCCTCGTCTATTACGGGATCGGGTAATACGGCTACCTCGTTTTCAATTTCTTCTCTAAGGACATCTGGGACGTTAGAAGGTAAGTTTACATCGGATAGTAGCGAGATGTCTTCAGCTGAACCTAGGAGGATGTCTGTATCGATGTCAAGCGGAGATGGGTCTACAGGTAAGTTCAACTGGTCTCGACCAGACTCTTGGGTGGACTCTCTGTCAGTAAGAGGTCTGGAAGAAGCAGGATTCGTTTGTTGGATTGGGTTTACTGGATATCGGGATAAAGCATCAGCATTAGCATTAATTTTTCCCTTTTTATATTGGATATTATATTCAAATTCTTCTAATTTTAAACGCCAGCGGACAAGTCTGGAGCCAGGGTCCTTGCAGTTGAATAACCACTGTAATGGTTTATGGTCTGTAAGAATTTTAAACCGTTGACCATATAGGTACGGTCTGAATGTTTGGGTGCCGAAAATAATGGCAAGACATTCTTTTTCTGTAACGCTATAGTTACACTCCGCTTTGTTAAGCGTGCGGGATGCATATGCAATAGGACGATCTTGTCCTACAGGACCCTGAGATAAGATTGCAGATATCGCATGATTTGAGGCGTCACATGTTAAAAGAAAGGGTTGCGTAAAGTCAGGATACGCAAGAATAGGGGCAGAAATGAGTCTGGATTTCAAGGACTCAAAAGCCAGTTGCTGCTCGTTCTGCCATTTAAACTGGATGTCCTTTTTTAATAGAGAAGTTAACGGTTTGGCCAGTTTGGCAAAGTTAGGTATAAACCTTCTATAATAGGATACTAGGCCAAGAAACGACTTAATGTCTTTCGGAGATTGGGGGACTGGATATTCCGTAACGGCACGAACCTTATCGGGGTTCGGTTTGACGCCGTCTTCGCTGATAATATGGCCCAGATAAGCGACTTCTTTCCGTAAAAATTCACACTTATCAGGCTGCAGTTTTAAATTAAACTTACGGATTCTATCGAAGACAGCTTTTAGGTTATCGATATGTGATTTCAGATCATAAGAGTATATAACGATATCGTCAAGATAAATAAAGCATCTTGTGCCTTGTAGTCCGGTAAGGCAATTGTTCATTAACTTTTGGAATGTTGAGGGTGCATTTTTCAACCCGAATGGCATCCTAGTGAATTGGAAATGACCCTGAGGGACAGAAAATGCTGTTTTAGGAGCGTCGTGAGGAGAGATAAGGATTTGATGGAAACCGGATGTTAAGTCTAAAGTACTGAAGTACTTACTGCTTCCTAGTTGGTCAAGGATCTCAGAAATTTGCGGGATTGGATATGTTTCGCCGATAGTGACGTCATTTAATTTTCTGTAATCGATAACTATTCTCCATTTACGTTGTCCTTGGGAGTCTGTCTTTTTAGGGACTATCCAAATTGGCGAGCTCCATGGCGAGGATGATGGCTCAATAATGTTTTGGTTTAGCATCTTACTAATTTGGGTTTCGACCTCCTTTTTATGGCATTCTGGAAATCGATAGGACTTAGTATGAATAGGAATGTCACTACTTGTCTTGATTTGGTGATCAATAGTTGTAGTGTGTGTTAACTGATCGTTAGGCAAGTGGAATATATCGGAATATTGGGAGCAAACTTCTGTAAGAGCTTCGGATTCCTCCGGATTTAAGTGATCAGTTCTTAGTGAATTTAACACTTCGGTAGTTCGATTGGATGTCTCTTGGATATTTGTATTGACTTGGTAAGCAATGTCTAAAGGTTTAATAGTAAGTTTTAGATTAGGGTCGATTTTAATGTGTGATAATGAGGTATTGGCTATCGTCAAATTGACTCGATTGTTATCCTTTATTTTTACGATACAATTGGATATAAGGACACATTTAGACAAATGCTGATCTATGATAACTCCTTCCTTTAAATCAGTGTCTTGTACTGAACATTCGATAACTGTTTCAGTACGTGGCGGGATAACATAAAACGGATCGAAGAAATGTAATTTAATTTCAGATTTCCCTAGTTTAAGAATATCGGTGGTGTAATCAATTTTACACCCAAAAGCAGTAAGGAAGTCTGATCCAATGATTCCATCATAGGGTAGGCTTATATCCTTGATAACATGGAATTTAAATGGGATGATATTTTTATCGTCTATGTTTAATTTTAATTGAAAATGACCCTCAGTTGGAGTTGGATCGTCCCCTGGGTCTATGCCTTTAAGTTTGATTGGTTCCTTGACCAATTTTTGAGGGTTCATGATACTGGATTGTTTCAGTAAACTTATGACGGAACCAGAGTCTACTAATAAGGATAAAGGGATATCAGAGACCTGTGAGTGTACCAATATATGTGGTAAAAGTCTTTTGGATATATCAAGGTTGATTTCATACACTTCAGTGTTGGTCTTGGGGGACACTGGCAAGACCGCCGGATATTTGGTTCCGGGACTGTCTCTTTGGGGCTGGTTACCCTGTTGCATAGTCCTGGATAAATTGACGGTAGGGTCGTCAGTTTGGGGCTGGTTACCCTGTCGGTTGACCTTACGTGAAATTGGACTAGGACTGTCAGTTTGGGGCTGGTTACCCTGTTGCATAGTCCTGGATAAATTGACGGTAGGGTCGTCAGTTTGGGGCTGGTTACCCTGTCGGTTGACCTTACGTGTATTTTGTTGATGGGTGCCGACAGTTACGCTTTGTCTCGTGTGGCACCCTCGCGAGACTCTAGGTCGTTTAAATCATTGGAGTCATAGGATGGAAGATGATTATCAGAGTTATCAAAATCAGGGGTTTCATAGATATGATTAACTTTGTTATTGTTATTTCTTTGGAAATAATTACTCGGTTTTGATTGATATTTATTATTGTAAAACTCGCGTTTTTTGCAGTTTTGGATATCGTGACCAGTTGTTTTACAATAACGACAGAACAAGATATCAGTTTTATTTGGATTCACATTTGGTGTAGTGTATTGTACACTAGTGTTTGATTTTGAAGGCCCTGGTCTAGATTTATTATTATTAGCAGACCTCTGTTCGGCCTGTGGGCGTTTATACAGGCTCTGTTGAATGCGTTCTTCTGAAATAGCTAGATTAATAGCTTCGTTTAAAGTTTTAGGAGATCTACATCTCACAATGTTCGATATGCGGGGATGTAGCCCCATAAGGAAATGATGGAGGGCTAAGTCTTCCATAGCCGCAGTGCGGCCAGGCAACTCCTTTGCTTTAGTATTGGATAAGGATATTTCAGTTAATAATTGTGAGAGGTAGGTCTCTACGCGAAGCGAAAATTGATTAACATTTTCTTGCGGATTTTGCCTGCTTTCCTGAAGATCAGTAAGCAGGTGAGCATAATGTTTGCGTTCACAAAATTGTGTTTTTAGGAATTCTCTAAGTTGTTCCCAAGATGTGAATTCTTTTATTGAACAGGCAACTTCCGCTTTTCCATGCAACTGGCTGAGGATATATTTAAAAAGGATTGGTCTTTGGGAATCTGAAGCGAGATCATATGCGTTATTACAATTGATGATAAATGAGTTGACGGATTCTCGACTGCCATCGTATGATTTTATGAATTTGAACAAAGTATTTAAATCTAATTCTGCCATTGTACTAAGTGCGACAGAAGCCCTGGTAATTCTAGGAGAGGTGATAGGGGACTTCTTTGTATCACCGCGTTGAGATTCTTCTAAACTTGGAATATCAATAGTTAATTTATTATCTTCTGCTTTAAGGATTTTGGGCATAATTCAAATACTAAAACATAGATAGAAGAAAACGGGTCGCAAGTAAATACAAATGTTACAATGAATAACAATGTTTTTAACTAACTTATTAGATAGGTACAATCGACTTGGTATAGGATATTAAATAATTACTCAGCCTTAGATTAATCAGTAATGACCAAAGACTCACAGTACGAGTAATGCGTAGGCGACGGATGTTATGGCGTGCAGGAACATTCCGATGCGATAAGGTACTTCTTTTAGCCGGGGTTATGATGACCGTTGGATATTGTGCGGTGAATCGTTCGGCGTTGACCTTGATCTTTGATGTAGATTCGGGAACCACGCAACACTGCACGACGCGACGAGGAACGACGAGACTCGATGCGGCACGACACTCAGGATATTACGGTAGATTTTGATTGAATATTTTCTTCACAAAACTTAACAGGATTCAGTTTATACGGGGTTATGAACGTTGGATATTGAATAGTCGATATTTGGCGTTGACCTTGATCTTGGATATAGATTTGGGAGCCACACAACACGGCACGGCGCGACAAGGAACGACGAGACGCAATGCGGCACGACACTCAGGATATTACGTATTTGTTTGAATGTTTTTTTTTTTCTTTTCACAAATTTAACAGGATACTGTTTATATACACACTCTGATAACGTAAGGATAGTCCGAGCGTTTCAAAGATTGTCCAGGATACACTTTTACACGTTGAGGATATTTGGTAAGTTTTCTTAGTGCACTTACACGACACACGCTAGTTTTTTTTTTTTTCAGGATATTTATTTACACTAGATGTTGTTTGAGTTAGGTTTTTAAGGACACTGGGGATTTTCGTATCCCACCGCTGCCACCAATTTGTTATGGGTCTTCCAGTAAATAGGTTTTTAAAAAAAGAAAGGATATTTAACTGGAATAAGGACACTTTATTTAGATCAACTTTTAAAAGAAAGACCCATTGGCAGACCCGTCCGCTTTAAGAGTTAAGACCCAACTAACTGTTCCCATGCCACCATGTAGGTGATACTCTTATCTGTCAGCGCCTGCTAGGCGCTGATTCATCTTTAGCCCTTACAGAGCCGGGGTATAACAGTACGGTACCATCATAGATTAAGTCCAGTCTCGCTATCTGGGACATTAAGTGTGAGTTGTTGTCGAGGAGGCGAGCTATCCTCCCTGAGTGCTGCGCGCTTTAGGCATTAACCGACAGATGAATGGACGGAATGGATGTTGCCCATGCATATAAATACAGTGTTCGGTTTCAACCGGGAATATCGGCTGAAACTTTCAATCATTCTTGAATCCGAGTTCGCAATAGAATGTAGATGAACACTCAAAATAAAATTTGTCAGAAAATATTGTATGCTTTAAAAAAATGTAATAGTATGTATTAGTATTTATGCAAATTTAAAAAACATGGAACAGCAAGTCAATTCAACAATCGTTTATTCTCTCTTCGACTTAAAGTTAATGTGTACAAAAATTATTTCAAACTCAAAAAACTCGCATTTATTTCAATTAAACCATTTACAGGCACTTTTGATTTGTCAAGGAATCGGTCAGTCAAAATATGAAGCTAGTTGCCTATTCAAAAGCGTAGTAGGTACCCATGGAGAAGAACGGGCAAGAAACCCTCTTTTAAATAAAAAAATATTACAAAATATTAGTTACATCGTTCATGTTGAAATTATACATGTGAGAACAATGTAGAAGAACGTGCACGATAGAAGGATAAAACAAAGAAAAATTCAAAAATAAAAAAATAAATTTGTCTCAGCTGTATTCCACCTTCGTCAGAGACTGGTTCCTGATATAGGTCTTTGGGAAAAACCTGTGTTACAGGTCACCAAAGAAGAAGAAGAAGTGTAGGAGGTACTGATATTAATATTTATGAATCGTAACTGGTTTGCTTTGAAGAGGAGAAGGGCCTTTTGCCCTGCAGTGGCTGGTATTTTTATTTATTCTAACTAGTTTAAAAAGAAATACTAGTGCGAAATTCTCTTCCGTGAAACGTGTGCCTAATATAGTACCATTTAGTATATTTAATTAATTAAAATACTTTTACGTTATGGTCACAAATTAAAGTATCAGGTTACAACTTTTCATCAAGCTGGCCAGTAGCTGTTTAAATGCCGATGTTTTTATTTTTTTAACTTATATACAAATAATCTCAAAAGCAAGGGTCACGGTATTTATGCAAGAAAGAACGTTATTTTATTAGCCGGACGTCTTAGAGAGGGAAGTTAATCATGTCCGGTATGCGGAGTCAGATGTGCCGCCATTTGTCCGCGGATGAGGCCCGAGTGTCCGACTTCCCAGTGTCTGGACAGTCGGACACTTGTACATATGTTGCATGGAATGGTTGCCACACTATTGTAGAAATTCTAGCAAGCTTTTTGTCTTGACATGGTACGTAGAGTCCTGTTTTAGTATTCTTCTTCTTTTCGTGTGGTTAGTTAACCTGGTTTCAGAGTTATAAAGCTGCCCATGGGCCTCTGACTTAGCTTCACATGCCATCGAGAAATATCTCTCAGGGATGCGGATTCCCTCACGATGTTTTGGTTTAACACCATAATATCCATTTCATTCTGAATAACGGAATTAATTAGTTAAAAAAAAAACTTTATAATTTCATCGTTAATTATTATCGTGTGCCCATATTAAAATGAAGTGCTTCGATTTGAGTTTCTAGCTATTATACAATCAGCCAGATTGGCATTTGAAAGTAACATGAAAAAATCTTTGTTTTCACGAACTTAGAAAGCAAACTCTCTGGCATCATGTAAATTAAGGGCATCGTCAGACACTTGCCATTGCCAAACTACAGAAATGAATTACCTGAGTTAAATTTTTGTCTTAAATATCATACAGATAATAAAATACTGTGACTAATAAGAGAACGTAAACATCGCGCGGCATTCCTCTCGCTAGCGGGACACCGACAAATGTCATAGCCGCGGTTCCGAAACATACAGACATGAAACACATGTGAACTCGCGCGTCTTCGGGATCAGTTTTAAGTTGCTTTTCAAAGACATTATCAAAGCAAGATCGTAACATATTCAATGGCGTACAGAACTTGACAAATAATTTTATTTGTAACGAGGGAATTTACTTGATCTACATACTTAATTTTCTTTTTAGCAAACTACCACGGATTTAAATCGGTAAGAAGTACTTGGCAAGCTTACAGCGGAATTTCAGAACTATAGTGAACAAAGACTATACGTTCCTGAGAGGCACAGAAACAGCAGCTGAAAGGTTGCAAGTGAACTTCAAATCGTTTATTCAGTTCACACGGATACACATTCACACAAACGCAAATTCGTATTTCTGTAAGGGCGGTACACGAAACACAGCATCTCTCACCATAATACATTCCCGTATGTCTTCAGATTTTTGGAGGGATCCGCGAGATATGTTAAGCAATCAAGCAACGCGACCATCCACGACGCGCCACGACACGACACGACACGACACAACAACGGAGCGACCGCGGCACAACTCCGCCCCATTTGTAACCACACACTGCTCTATTAACTTTCCGCTATTTCTTCGTATTTTATGTTCATTACTCTGTTTTATCTCGAGGTTCTCAAACGGGGACAGGGAACTGCTCTTAAAATGATTGGTCGCCGCCGCTCGCAGTTATTTATGGCAAGGAGGCCGAAGTTTGGTGAGTGAAAGTACTTAGTTGTGACGAAGAAATCTTTAATTAGATCACGTTGGTTAGAGGATGTTTAAATTATTCAGGGGCTGTTAGAGGTTTTAAATTAAATTATCTAGAGAAAATCAGCATGTAACTGGTCAAATCGCTTGCTCACAGTCGTCTTTAGAACGTTATCTCTTGTAAAGAGTAAGTCTATGTCTGTACCAGAAGAATGTAATAGACTGCATTGTTCATTCACGATGTCCATTCAGCACATACTTTACATCAAAATCTGCATGGTTTTACAGAATATTGCTAATCCATTTGCTTTATATGTTCGAAAAATTTGTCTGCTCAACTACGTAAACAACGTGAATGTTGTTGAATTGTCTAAATGAAAGCCATTGCTACTGTGTGTTACGCAATCACCTCGCGGGTCTCAACATGTATAACCTCTTTGTCTATTACGTAATAAATAATAATAAATAAATGTCACACATGCTACATGTGTTAAAATTCTACTCACCTTCAAGATAAGTAAGTTTATAGTTCGACTATATGCAGCTTTACTATCAGATCTTAGAGTCAGTTAAATGTACATTCAGCGGAACTCTCAAATATGTACAAGAATTTCACATCACAGGTCAGAGAACAATATAAAACTACACCTAAATGCCTGAAACATTCACGTACGTACGCTCAGCGAGAAAAACTGGTATTCTCCTTACGAGTACCACCTTCAAACATATTAATACATACAATACAATTCTTAGGTCTGAGAAATAAGGTTTCAAATTGAGTTTATGAGGAGTATTTAAAGTTTGTCAAGTATTTAGAGTGCATTACACATTCGCGGAGTTAAGTTGGAGTTGTGTGACGGGATCGGAATGTTAAAACATCGAGTAAGGAGCAGTAAGGAGCGGTAAAGAGTCAAATATATGTACATGCACTTTTGTACCTGACAAAGTTGCTATGCAGAACATATTGCATTTGTGCGCTACTTCAACCTTCGGGGAATAAAGAGGGGGTGTAGGGGGAGGGGGCACGTCTCGCATATATTGTACGCTTGTGTCTTTGCTTGATCCTAAACATGACATTTGTTTCATACTTGTTTGAAACTGTTGCATTGGTCTCTACCAATATATATGTTCATAATTATGTTCTAAGTGCGTTTTTTAAGCGTAAAGTATGAGTTTGATTCCCAGGTTGAATAGTGTAGGTACCTTAAAGCAATTTTCAGTACGAGATAGTTTGGAATTCTTTGCATTGGGATCATACATATCCCAACTTATCTTAGATAAGATAAGTCTTTATTTGCCTTAAGTATGGTATTAAGTTGACAGTCTGGTTTCATATAATGTCCACATGTTTAACTATACAGAATAATTGAATAATTATTTTGCATGCAATTGATAATTGCATGCAAAATAATTAATAACTGGTAATACAATAATAGTCATCACAAACATTTTCATTAATACCTGTACATACACATTTTCGATTTTCAAGATAAAGAAATCATGAATGTCATAAAAATTATGTCCATTAAGCCATTTATATAGTATGTTTTTAAATGAGTTAAGAATATTTTATAATTTTAGTTCTTTTGGTATTTTATTGTACACACATCACAAGGTACTTTGCTGACTTAGGATTATCCTTTAATATAAGTCTGTGTGGATCCCTTGTTGGTCAAGAGATGACTTCATATGCTTTTTGAACGGATAGTTCATATAAATTTACAGATTTCATATATGTAAAGTATGTAGGTATGTAATAATTGCCGTTTTTCTATTTGTCACGTTCTTTACTTGTCGTAGAGCATAAGCAAATTTATTGATCCTATTGCACAAATTATCTAGATGTACTTTCCAATTTAAGTCTTGATCTATGAGTACACCCAAAAATTTGGTTTGTGTAACTTCTTTCAGTCTAACAATATTAAGTTGAAAATTGTATTCAGCATTTTTAGATTTATTAAATTGTATAAAATTAGATTTGTCTAAGTTAATTTTTAATTTGTTTGTCTGTAGCCATCCTTAAATATTGTCAATAGTATTATTAATATCCATTTCATGATCGGATATTGATCTATACTTCTTATCTATTCTCTTTCGTCATGATAATTGAAATGTAATCTACAAATAATATACATTTATAATTAGTCACTAGTGGTATGTCATTTATATTAATATAAACAGAATGGGTCCTAAGACACTCCCCTGAAGGACGCCGCATTTATTTTCCCTGGAATTAGAGGAATAGGAATAAAGTAGGTTTTCATGTACTTTATCTATGACAACGTATTGTTTCTGATCACTTAAATAAGACAAAATCCACTGCAGTGCTAGTCCTCTTATTCCAATGTTTTCTAACTATTTTAATAAAACGTCATGTGCTACATAGTCGAAAGCTTGTGACAGGTCGAAAAAAGTCCTGTTGTCAAGTGATTATTGTTTAGATTACTCAGGACATTGCTCGAAAGGGAAAATATTGCCTGTGTTCTCGACTTGTGCTTTTGGAATTCGAACTGTTAATTTGCCATAATGTTATATTTGCTACATAATTCGACAAGTCTGTTGAGCATACGTTTTTCGAATACTTTTGACAAAATAGGGTAGATAGTTTTTCACGTCATTTTTATTGCTTTTTTTGTAAAGTGTTTTTACGACTAATAGTTTTAAGGCATCAGGAACAGTACTTGATGAAAATTAAAGATTAATTAAATATGTAAAAATATAGAAATTAATTCAGTATTGCACTCTTTAATTATTTTTGTACTAATTCCATCATAACCTTCGGAGTTAGTATTCTTAATGCCAAATAAGGAGTAAATTCCAGGGGTTTTCGTTTCAATATCGGTTAATTCATGTGGTTGTATAATAATTGTATCAATTACGAACCTGTCGTAAATATAAGCTGGATATAGGCTTCTTCTAACTACCGCTACAACAGCCGATCACCTCTTGGAGATGTCCGTTTGTTGAAGTAAATATATATATATATGTGTGTAAATGTATAGGTACTCTGACATTTCCAGATCCGTATTATTTCTCATTTCCATATTATCATTAGTTGGATCGTACAATCGGTAACCGTATCAAGCGAGGGAACGCTCTGATGCTCTGATAATATTTATTCAATCTTTATTTAATTTTGATCAACCTGATATCAACACATTCAAAAGATATTGACACTGACGCCTGACGCTATAAAATACTCGTTTACATACGCGCATTTTATAGCGTGGTTATTTTGACTGTTTTGCATAATGATACAGTACGTCAAAATGCAAAATGAGGCATTTAGTAACTAACAGTGCTATGATAAATAAAATTTATTTCGATAAATTGATTAAAAAATCTGCGTCTTTGGACGCAATCGTTTGGAGTGTTCGCTCCTGGGTTTGATTCTCAGGTTGAGCAAAATGTTATTGGGTTTTTTCCAGGATTTTTCAGTTCCAGTCCGGAGTCTGAATTTGTGCCCGATTGACGACAATAGACTCATCCCCTATTAACCCTTTACACCTCTGCTTAACCCTTATAAAGTTATGATTCAACAAGACACTTTTACACCTCAAAAATAAAGTATGTTCTGAAACTAAAACTGCTTGGTGAACTTGTAACATCAATGTTTCTAACGGTAACCCACAACCGGTAACGTATAAGATGTTATGTGCAGCCAATACCTATAGTACAAATAAGTTATTCAGACACAATAAAGTCGGTCAGAAATTTACATAACAACAACACCTGCCCGTAAACAATGCTGGTTAATGCTGCGACAGCGCGCTTCAGCGGACCCCAGGACACGAGACAGCCCGGGACCCGCCGCTATATTAAATATTGAAAACTAATATCTTTTCCCGCGCCCCTGGCCGACCTGCTTGCCTTTAACAAACGCAACGTAATATATCGCCGGCCGGCCACATACACATTACAAAAAATGGACGATATAAACCGATCGAGGTTCATATCCAATCACGTGGTTTTGGATTGCTGAACAAATTGCTCGATTTATTTTTAGTGGCTTTTCTTTTTGTTTTATTGCCGAATATAAGTTGATTTGTGGACAAAAATATAATAGCCGGCTCGTTTATAAGCCACGGTTTTGTATTAAGTGTTCTATTTCATCTATGAATTGAACCGAAAGATTTATTTATTCTTCAGAAAGCTTTATTTATGACTTACTATTTATAAATATGCAAATAAATGCACATCAATACTAGAATTTTCGTTATTAAAAATGCAGCATATAAAAAAAGAATACCAGCCTATTATAGTCCCCCTGCAGGGTAAAGGCCTCTTCTCATACAGAAAAGGCACGAGCATTGACCAAGATAAACTCAGAAAGCACCTATGAATTGAAAAAGTCACATTGGTACTTGCCCGGATCACGACACCTTAACCACTGGACCATCACGACTCAAAATGTAGCATGCTACTTAGAAATCTGTACGCATATATATACTCTACACCTAGAACTATAGAACTGACAAACAATAAATGCCAGTAACTTGTAACAAAGTATCCGTGCTCGCAACGTTTGATTCGAAACGGGAACTGTAGCTACTGCTTAATAAACCACTAAATACAGTAAGAGCACAATCAGCAATTCATTGCAGCGTTGGGTGAAGCGCGCCAGGAATCCCGGGCAGCCCGGGATTGCGACGGGATCCCGATGTATTTTCCCGGTGCGTCTGCTATTGTGGAATCCGAAGCGCGCGACCACGGATTTTGACTTGTGCCGTGCAGTACGATTGCTTCTGTGAAAGATGTTTGCTTTTTAAAATTTAGGAGCGCTTTGTTCAAAAGAATTCTGACAGCTATCTCTCGAGCTAATTCTGTACTCTCTGTTATATTTTTAAGTCATATTTAAGTATGAACTGGTATAATATGTGTGCAGTGTTTGTTTTCTAAGACGTGACGTTAATCAACCACCAGATTTTTTTATAAATAACATAATTAGGTATGTTCAACTTGTTGTCTCTAAATAAAATACCTGCTCACAATATGACATAGTATGGCATTCCAATAAGATATTGGATACTAGAAAGAATGAACATACTTAGTACTGTCAAGGCGATTAAATTACTAATCTGGTAGGACTAGTAACCGCCTTTCCGATATTGCCTATGCAAGTATTTACTAGGTCCACTATTAATCATTTTAAACAAAACTAGAAAATAGAGCATCTAGATAAGAAGAAATCTAATTTATAAAAATATAAAATAATTAATAACGAATTAGTGTTAAAATTAATTCCATTCTGTCTCAGACTCGCGTGACGCGCCTTAGTTCTCTACACGCGAGCCATTCATTAGGTAATGAGAGTAATGATGAATTCGTCGGTGAACTAAACGTAATGTTGTTAATTCATTTACAACACCTACACTGGTGTAGTCAGTCTTGTTAAAGAGACTGAACAAGGCCACCCCTTTTCAGTCTCTTTATCCGGGCGCACGTGAAGAGTCTGGGTTCTAACTGAATTCCATGAGGAAGACCCAGCAAAACTGTGTGTAGGCACATAAATAATAAAATAAATAAACACTTTGCATGACCTGGGGATTGAATCTAGAAATACTCAGCTGTCGCACTTATGACCTCTACACCAACGAAACAGACTTTCATACAAGACAAAATAAACCACAAGAACTAATATCAGCGATATCTAGACTATTCTCAACGGAAGAATTTAATAACCTTCAACGTCGATCGCCACTAATTGTGCCGGCGCCCGCATGGCGCGAATCGCGCGGGTCCCTGCGACCGCTACACCGCGTGGGCCGCGCGCGCCTCTAATTTCCCGCGTGGCCCATAAATTACGTGCACTTTGTCCTCACTACTCCACGCCTCTACGACTACCAACAGAGGATCAATTTGGACGTTGCAGTATAAACAGTTGCGTTGTAAAATACTGTTTCAAGGAAACATAAAAAAATTGCTCGGCGAAAAATGACGTTTATTTCCATCGTAAAACTCACCAAACATTGATTAGTGTACAAACAATATTGTTCCTATAAAATTACATTTATTAGAACAAAAGAACTTCAAAACACTCAGTTTCATATAAAAGTACAGTTTAAACATACAAAAAAACAAATTTAACAATGCAGGCATCAAGCCGTTTTATTTGAAATGTTAGTAATTAGCGTATTCTTCTATTTGTTGCGTCTATTCGGCGCTCAACTAGATGCGGAAACATTACCTCGCGGCGCGTAGTGTCGTGCTCCGGCACGGCGGCGGACCGGTGCGAGCTTGTGCAGATCGGTGCGGCGCGCTCGTGGCCGGACGACTCGCGTCGCGGATGTGGCCCGCGCATACGTTTGGTTAACTGTTGGAACGTGAATACCAAAGCGCAGAAAACCCACTTCGACATAAAAGAGTGCAGATTGAAGTTGTCGCTATGCAAGAACGTTATCACTCTGAAGATTTGCCAGCCTGTTTCCAGCGAAGCGATTTGTGAACGTGCTCTCCGTGGGTGCGAAGTGAAGCAGCCGTGACAACGCGACGTGTTCTCCGCGTTTTCATAATTTTAAACAGTCACTTGTCTCGCTCTCTCTTGTACACTCACGTTAATCGCTTCGTTACGCAAACGCGAAGAACATGCTCGTTAAACAATCGCTTCGCTGGGAACATGCTCGCAAATCTTCAGTGTGATAACGCTCTTGCATAGCGACAACTTAAAGGAAAATGAATAAGTATTGATTCAAGCTTCACAGGTTACTCTCACTTAAAAGAGTTCAGTTGCATAAGTTCCATTTTTTTTTATATATATAACTAGATAATTTGGGGTCCAAAATGGGTTGTTTTGGATATATCGGATGATTTTTTTATTTTATTTCCCTCTCTCGCCTATAAACTGCTAATTGTGAGAAATTCACTCCGCTTTGAACCTTAAACTGACTTGTCCAATAACTCAGGAATGAATAAATTCTTCGAAAACCAATTTATCAAAAAGCGTACCACGTACGTATCGTAATGTTCATATTATGTTTTTATTTTCTTCTCTTGTTTTTCGTGCCAGTTTACTCAGAATAAAAATATGACATTTAATGTACAAATTACAAAAACACTTTCCTTGTCTTGTTAAAGTTCTAAAATGGTAAACAGGACCCAGTTTTAGCACGTGTTTGTATAAAAAACAAAAGTTGTTCCAGACAGGGTAGTATTTTGATAGTACTTAGTACACATTTTGACTTTGCCGATTGACTTACTGCGCCTGGCTCTGGTCGATCAAATCAGGCCATATCTTTTTCAGTCAGATGTATTTTTCCTAATGCCGTCACAGAGTAAATGCATTTACCTATTCGAATTTGAGTTAAAACGGTTCCCACGCGTTACTCAAAGTAAACCTTCTTTACACAATTTTCAGTGAAACACGACGAACAAATGTTTTTACAAAAACCCAGTTAGTTTCAGGGAGGCTAGTTTATTTCGTTTAGTGTTTAAAAGCGCACCTCCAAGGCAAATATATGGAGCGCAATGAATGTACATTAACGGGTTGGATGTGAAGTAGTGCTTCACGTTATTTATTACTTCAGCTAATTAAACATTTCGTGCGAAAGTGCTTCAAGTGACGTAGAACATTTTATTTTATATTTTTTTTTAATGTTAAGTAACGTCCTCGCTGTAACATTCCGGAATTCATTTTTAGTTTGAGAAGGGTAAGTTGAGACACATTTCGTATTAAAGTTTAGCTAGCAAAAGGTATCAAATTGTTCTACATAGTCTTGTAAATTGCAAACTTAATAAAGATGTCATCGCATCTACCAGATTCTTTATTTATTGACTATATTTTATTCGGAACACGCTGCTGCTTGTTACTTCCTATTGGTTTTAATCTCCTCATGTTAATATCCTAGATAGTAAGACCTAATAAGTACAGAATCGAAGTTGTTGCAAATCGCACTCACCATAGGTACTGATATTTTTACTTCAACATTATTGTGTAAGTGCATGAAGCCTGCAACCAACACAAAAGGCGAACACTTCGCCGCTTCACTTAATGTACCGCTGAAGCATCCAAGTCCAAGATTTAATAAAGTAGGACTGGTATCGCTCGGTGCTTCGGCCGCTTGTTCCTAGTTCCACGCGATACGGTATCCGTCTCTGTCAGCCGCTGGCCGCAGCGTACAGCGGCCGCATGCAGCGCTGCAGCGGATTAGAGGTGTAATTGATGTCGGGAGATAACGGGGGATGCAAGCGCTGCATCACTGTGTACAAGGTGATAATAATATCTACTCGACTCGGGTATTTCTTAAGCTGGTCTGCAGAGATAAAGAACTATTGTGTTTAAATTGTTTGTTACTTGTATTTGTTTTTTTTATAAGTCGAAGGTAAGAATGCGTGATTTTTTTTTTTTTAACCATTTATGTACACACACAAAATATAAAGAGAGAAGAAGAAAAGAACAGAAAAATACGTACAAGGGTGATGCTTTTTATATGTGTAACGAGCAATCAGCTCGCTGCGCTGGACTAAACACACTCTTAATACACACAAACTACATAACGAGCACTTTAATAACTTACCATAAATAATACAACTCGTACTCAAACTTAACATACCAACTATGTTCAAGACATTCATCGTTCTCCTGTTCTTATTCCCATTTGCTTTTGGTCGGCGCAACATGTATTTTTCTTCCATACTTCTCTGTCAGTCGTCATCTGGGTAGTCACCCCCTTCCTAACCATATCATCTTTCACATAGTCCATCCATATTTTCTTTGGTCTTCCCCTGGGCTTATAGTCATCCACACACATTCTTACTATGTTTGAGACATTATGGATAAAAATTCATTTAGTAACCCAGTATTTATTAAAGTCCTACATTTCTTTGCTAAAGTTAACACGTATATGGCGTTGTCCCAGCACACCCTTGCGGTCGCGACATCCCAACATACGTCACGTTGCCCGGGAATGCGCGGCGCGACAAAAATGAACACAGATTGACACTAATTGGACGCAAGTGTGACGCGATACATTATACAATGTGCGTAAATTATTCTTATTAAATTATTACATTGTTTTGTTATGAGAACATGTTACTATATTGTTTATGGGAACTCTTAGGCTAGTTTCACAGCTGTCCGCACGCACGGGCCGCCCGCTCGCAGTGCCCGCAGTGCTCTGAGACGAGGGAGTTAGCTAGCGTTGTGCGGGCTCTACCTGGAGCAGGTCGCGTACGGACCAATCCGCGTCGCTGTGAAACAATGTTTTAGCGCCTCACGTGTGTCTCCGTTTCGGAAGCCCATACGGGCGGCCCGCACGGATCTACCGGACAGCTGTGAAACTAGCCTTAATAATATCATTAGATTTTTGATTTTTAAATAACCGTGAAAACCTGAATGAATATATGTTTTTGAAGAACGAACACAAAAATGTTCTGAATTATCGTGATACTACGATGCAGGACAATATTTCAGCAATAAATAATAGAAATATAATATCTCACGTACACATTAAATACATTTCACAAAAGTTTTTTAAAAGAAAATATTTTCATGAAACGTACAATACGTTATTTCTATTCCCCTCGGCTCTGTTGTAGTTTGTGTAAGGTATTTCCATACATATATCAGAGAAGCATATTTTTAAATATTCACATATGCACACAATAGCAACAAATGGCTCTACTCCAGATCACGACCTCTGCCTCGTACCGCCTAGCACCGTAGCGGCGTAGCCCTCTAGCACCGTAGCATCGTACCGGGGCGTAGCGTCGTAGCAATAAAACGTCGCCTCTCGCGAGACACGTCACTCACACACCTGGCTTGCTTAACTAGCTCACATATATGGCGAAAGCTCTACAGTATTATGAACGTTAATTTATAGCAACTGTGACGATGGTAGGCGGAAGCCTATGTCCGGCATTGGATGTCTTTCGGCTGAATGACGATAAATGTAGTGAATATAAATGTGCCGATTAAAATAATGTTGTTTTGAAGTAGAGTTGATAAAAGCTTGTGTCGTAATAAAGAAACTGTAGGTACATTAATTAATTATTTTATGGACAGAAATCAAACGGTAGCTTATTAACTAAAACACTTTGTTGATTTCCAATTTTCGTTTATGATTGTATTTATAATTAAGTACGATAAAATAAATCGCTTTAATTTGCGTAATTACTAGTTATGTAATTTTAAATAAACCAGTTTGTTATGTGCTATTAATTAATATGCGGTTAAAATATCACTAAATTATTATAAACAAAATTGATATGCTTGTTCATTCGTAGGCATGCAAATATTGTAGGTGTTATAATTCTCATATTTCTACCAATCCGATCCTGTTTGATAAAGCAATAGGATACCATCATACGCACAGCTGCTCAACTTTGTGACTGGACAATCAAAATCCTTTTATTTACAGGCTTTGAAGACTTTTAAAACAGACACATATGCTGACATTGAAAGTTTATGAGAGCCTCTTCCACACTAGTATAGCAGCGAGCGCCTTGCATAACTGAGGCATATTCAAGCGGCTCATCTCGTGAGATGCACATTTGCCCCGCCTTGTCCCCCCGCGTCACCTGCGCCCGCCGCACCCTCCCCCCACATTCGACGACCTCTTTGTGGAACCTTTTAGGATATCATCCTCCCGAGCAAATACACGGCAGTCACCATGAAATATTATTCAATTTTATAGTCAACGTGAAATATCGAATACCTGCTTGTTTGTAGTCTGTAGTGGATGGATTAATAGACCCTCCGTATTGTATCCTTTTGTTAACATTATTTAAGTTGAAGCGAGGGCACGTCTCGCGAAGTGAACAGACGCTGAAGGCGGCAGGTATAAACTATAGAAACTACATGCTAAACAGGAAAACTTTAGTCACGCGTCAGTTCAGCAGTCGACTACAATTGTCTACAATATACTGCAACTACACTTAGCTCAAAAAGGCTCTCGATAGCACAACAATAAGTTAAGTTTGTATAAATATACAACAAATAGCATTAGAAACTCCATGTCGAAGTACTCTATCCGACAAAATACTTCACAAAGATTATCAATTATTTACAAGGAAACCACAGACAAAAAACTCACAACAACAAACAATCCAAAACTTCATCACAGTAATATTAACAGCGACCAATTCATACCACGCGAATCATGTAGTCCCCGGTGCGTGACGTCACAGCTAGTGTTGTCCATGGGCATGACTAGGGAGGAGTCACAATCGCGTTAACGACTGCTGCGCGTCAATCGCAAGTCGAGTTAGTAAGTGATGTGTCGTACTGTTACTTATAGTAAGAAGTTTGACTCTTTATTATAATGTATACAGGAAAAAGCAACAGTTTTGGATTCCGATGCCGCAAAAAAAAGTGATAGTGTTTGATGCAACAATAATAATATGAAAAATGGTTGTCCGTTTCCATTATTTGTTTTCATAATAAGTAAATTATTTTCACTCTTTAAAAAAATCTACAGAATTTAGTTACGACGAAATAAAATAAAGAAATATTTTAAAGTAGAAAATGCTCCAATGCTGCCTCTTATCTTAATATCTCTATCGAATCCTCACCTCGGTGACCTCCGACCTCTGTCGCACAATTTGTGTAATAGCTGCTGAACAAATGAGCGTCGCGCCACGTCACCTCTTGCGCCTCCATTAGCCGAATTAAACATCTCTATGTGGCCAATATACTCTCACTGTCATAACTCAGGGCTACCTCTTCAGGTTAAATCTTTTAGGAAGTAAGCAAAGTTATAAAAGGAATAAATTTATCCGCACTGAATTTAAAAAAGCAGAATTTTTATTTTTTTATATTACTGCTTTTACCGGCTAAGTTTAAAGTTATAACAACACGTCAGCTGGGGGCGTCCCACACTACGCTTGCCGATACGCGGTCTACACTCCAGGACTCGTGTGCTCCACCGGCCAGCGGTCCTTCGACAAACATGACCATCCCACTTCCACTTCAGCTTGCTTACCCTGCCAGCTGTATCGGTAATCCGGACAACTTCATCCCATACCTATTAACAGTGTAATTTTAAGATATTATAAAAGCCAATTATTTTTAAAGAGTAACTGTGAAATACTAACTTCTGACGTTTCATAAATCTTCATATAGGTTTATGTGAAATAAAATATTTTTACTTTAAAGAGCATTGTCTAATCTGGCGGCACGGCAGTGACCCGCCAAAACGAGCCAAAAATAAAAGCAGGCGCAATACTTACTTTTTCTCGAAGCCTCATTCGTATTTTCAAGCCCTCATAGCATCGGCTTGAATAATGCTAGACAGCTTAAATTCTCAGGATAAAATGTAAATAGCAGATTTATAAAACACACAAAGTGTTGTTACATACACTACACATTATGTGTAGCTTTTATACTATGGATTTTATTAATACTTAGATATTAACAAAATCCATACAAAGTATACGACGACGATCGAATCGATCGGTCGAGTATCGACGTATTTTAGAATACGTCGATTTCGTTACTGACTCACTCACTGACTTGCTGACTCACTCAGACTCACTCACTCATCAAAACATCTAGGGTACTTCCCAAAGTCCTTGAAAGCTGAAATTTGGTATGCGAACTAGGATTTGCACAAAAAAAAAGAAATCTGTAACTTTCACCCTCCCACCATAATGGGGGGTGCACGTCTGTATATAAAATAAATTCTCTAGGGTACTTCCAACACAAAAGTTAAACAAAAGAAAAAAAATAAAAATTACTTTTGTATTTCTTACGGATAATAGGTATACCTACTTTCAGTTGTTATGAAACCTAGATTAGTATAAATACATGAACAACGAAGAAGAAACTCTAGAGCCAAGCCCCTAGCTCTGCAAGGCCTTTTTTTTTTTTGGGTGGGAAATCATCAAATAACTTCTCCCGCTCTGGGCGGAGCGGGAGGGCGTGTCAGACTCTTACTGACTAAAACCCACCCGTATTCCTTCGGTTGCCCTGTTGCCGGGGGCCACGATCTCCCTTTCGGTTTTCTTCGCAACCCCGACAGGCATTGGCCCTAGCGGACCCCGTCAATTCTGCTAACATCTCTTTGAGGCGCGCGTGGAACACAACGCGCCGTCAACCCGGGCCTGGTCCTTATCGGACGGTGAGCTACCCATTGCTAACAGTCCGCGAGCCCGCGCCTACGGTGGCCGGAAATCGGCTTGCGACTCCCGACGCCCTGGGCGTCTCCTCCTGCGGCGGTTAGGGACGTGAGGGCGCGAAATTTGCCTCTCCCTCACGCGTTCCGCCTCCTCCTTCGTGAGCATTACCACTTCGCAGATGGAGGTGACGGCCTCCCATTTCCTCTCGCTCCGTACCATGGCCTGAACCAGGGCCGGACGCGAGAGATCACCGCCACCGATCGCCTCCACGAGGACACGGCGATGCTCCGCCCAAGCTGGGCAGACCTCCACCGTATGCTCTACCGTGTCCTCCGGGTGATCCACACAATGGTGACACCCGGGCGTTTCCTCCCGCCTTATCCTGTACAGGAACCTCCCGAAACAGCCGTGTCCGGTGAGGACCTGCGTCAGGCGGGGCTCTGCAAGGCCTAACTCTACAAACCTTACATCTTGGTCAAAATATATAGCTTGCTCGTTCCATTGAATTATTGCATGACACAACATTAAATACCAGTGACTTAATTTACATTAAATGTTTTTGGGGTTATATTTTTGAATAAAACCTTTTAAGTACCAAAATTTATCTTAATTTTCAACGTTTTTTTTTTTTTTTTCGGTACCTACTTTCCCTTTATTTGCGCTGTAAGACCTTGCTTTTTGCCAAATTTCGTGATTCTAGATCAACGGGAACTATCATATAGGTTTTCGACCCAAAACCTATAGGGTACTTTCGGTTGACCTAGAATTGTCAATTTTGATTAAAAGCAAGGTCTTACAGCACAAGTAAAGAGAAAATTCCGAAAAATAAAAAAAGTTTAAAATTAAGGCAAATTTTGGTATTTACAAGTTTTCGCGAAAATCTAATTTTGCCCATATCTTTTTATCGTGTTGACTCAAGACCTTAATTTGTATACACCTAATAGGAACTATACTTACATACTTCAGTATCTGGTATAAATTTCAACTTGCTGGGTCCATCCGTTCCTGAGAAAATTGGTGGTGACACGGACAGACGGACAAGAAAGTGATCTTATAAGGGTCCCTCCTTGTTTCCTTTTGAGGTACGGAACCCTAAAACAAGTGATGAATTATGATGACTTTTTCCCAGCATATTTTCCAGATTCAACCGCCTTTCTTAGCAGTGGGCAGCCCTGCTGCAGTGAGCAAGGTACCCGTGTCATAGGTAATGTGGAGATACATTATTGTGTCGCGACTCGCGAGCACGTGCTGAGGCAGGGGGCCGCCATTTATTTGTTAATCAGGCTGGACGAGCGAGTCATCAGTCAAAACAAAAAAGAATCTGCTCCATCTGCAAACTAAGTAAATCCGACTCAAGAATTTGATTTTCCGACTAGTTCCTTGCGCTTCAAGTTTGCTCCGTTATTCTAACAGATGGCGTGCAATTAAACAATAAATTACCTCATCCCCTTGCCCCGCCACCCCCTAGTTGCTCTGCATCGGATGGTATTTACGCCGTCGTTACGTCACCGCGCCGGATTTACAGCCGCGAGGAAGCACCGCTGCACCGCACCGCGCTCCCAGTAACATTATCTTGTTTCTATCTTCAGTACAACTCAGAGAAAATAACCACTATGGTAGCATTTATTAACATAATTACTTCATACAATGATGATAAATCTGATTGCTTTTTGACTGATTGCTAAGACAACAAAAATAATAATTCTACGCACAAAAAACTTGACACCTTATACCACCTAATACCTGAATGAGGAAATCTTAAAAAACACCATCATATTATCATAAAAAAAACCATTAGCTTTCTTCTGTTTACCCAATCACCGCAGAGGCAAATAGCGCCTCCGTAGGTACAAGTAGTGGGGACACTAGCTCCGCACCCCTTTGCGGTGATAATTGGTAACGGACACCGGCGCGCGGTGTCGCGTGTCGCTTGACTGCCGGCGAAGGCTTTGTGCTCAAACAAGCGACAGGCTTTCCAGGCAAAAAGACTAGATAAGTGAGTAGTAATTAAATTTAAAGAAAATGCTGTTAATTAGGTAGATAAAGGAAAGGAACAAACACGGTCGAGGGAACTCGTGCATTTTTCAGAATTTTATTTTTTGAAGAAAAAAAAAACGTTAAATAAATAACAAAGTTTAACACGAATTCTTACTGAATGCCAAGTTGTACAAAATGATTATTATTATTTGCCATCCATATTATTAACACGCACTAAATTACGTAATTATGAATGACTAGAAACAGTTATTAAACCAGTTGGTTTAATACTTAACATTATAAATTCAAATCATAAACACTCTACAAACATTTCAACGAACAGAAAATATAGTTTAATATTTTAATATCACACCTATTTTAACAGAACTTAACTGCAAAAGCCACTTATTCTATATTGACCTGACATTCATACACGAACATTCTAACACATACTGCGTTGATTCTCGTTGAACTCTTTTCAACGGCCGACAGTCGACCGCTACGAGCTACGAGCTACGAGCTACGAGCTACGAGCTACGACGGTACGCGCTACGACACGGGGCGGCGCCCTTGGAATGATGGAGTGACGAGCCGCTTTATTTTTTTAATTTCTGGTACATCAATTCTTCGACTGCCACGTTGGTCTAGTGGTCGTAAAGCGCTACTGCTGAGTATGAGGTCCTGGGTTCGATTCCAGGGTCGGTGAAGGTGTTATTGGGTTTTTTCATCGGGAATTTCTCAATAGCAGCCCGGAGTCTGAATTTGTGCTCGGTTGATGGTAATAGGCTCGCGACCTATTACATGGGACTTAATTATGTTACGTGTAAATTCTTCAGTTATGCGACTTTCTTATTTTTATTAAACTAATGAAGTGACGCTTGTTTCTAAAAGTAAAAGGATAAAATCTCGGAAATTATTATACCCAGAAAAAAGTTATCATTATAACCTATATATTTTCAAAATGTATTAATATTACATAATAAACGGTTTGTGCGTTCAACAGATGGAACTGATTATTACAGTATGTTCGTGAAACTTGTAGCTTCGTTTTCTTATCACAACTATTTTATATTGACATAGTCCTGGATGATTTTCACATTTGACAACATCCTTTTCGAAAACTCGTTCTTTGATATAGTTAACAGAAACTATCAACAATCTGCGTGAAGTGTTACACGGACAACTGTTGGCGCAGTTTGTCGAACGATTAACGACTCGTTCACGGCTCAAAGAGACAATTAACGGCGAGTCGACGGGAAACTTAGGGCCGATGTTTGTAGCTTTTAATAAACTTACTTACTGAGTACTTAAATGGTTCAAATGGTTTTTAACTGCAGGCAAATTCTCGTACTAAAAAAAAACGAACGAGCCTTAGGCCGCGAGCACTTTGAATGTCGTCGCTGTCCTAGAATCGAATAGGTGCATGAAATATATTTGAAAAGACATGGCTTTGTGAATTTCATGAAGTAATAACTTGAATCACCCTGATCCCACAAATATTAGGTCAATTCATTCAAACTTGACTACTGAAAAATATTTTTGTCGCTAGTTGTACTAGAGTCCAAGCATCTATTAGTGCGTTAACAAGTTGCGACGTGTTCGGACGTTTGATAGCTAAACAAAACTTATCGCGTCATTTAGTCATGGATCGGCAAAGAGGCATATCGTCTGTGACCGATACTGAACAGCGGGGATTTATTAAAATTCACGTATTCGGTGGGGCTTCCGCTTCCGAAATACATCGATTATTGCAGCAAAGTCTTGGCAAGACTGCTTACTCTCTTTCTGCTGTAAAATTTTGGGTGAAGCGTTTTCAAGAAAATCAGTGGGACATTAGCGAAGGCAGAGGGGGGCTCACCATTTTCATCCTGATCGCGATCAACGTGTTTAAGCTGTGAGGCTGGCACTTGAGAATAAAAGAAACTGGTCGGAGATGGAGCTTGCCGAACTTTCTGTTTCTGTTCTTATTCATGTCAATAAAATAATTAAAAACATGTGGGCAAGTTTGAATGAATTGACCTTATATTTTCTTCTCAATTTGTCCAAGTTACGAGTGACAGTTTTGGAGATGTTATAGCCTCTAGTCCCAAGCAAGTGAACCGCGGCGTACCGCAGGGATCGATCCTTGGCCCGCTTCTCTTCATTCTGTACAGTGCCGACATCGTCAACTGTCTGATCAACACAAAATTCCACCTATATGCTGACGATCTGCAGATGTATCTCTCATTCCGACCTCAGCAGTCTGCTGAAGCTGTAAAAAGAATGAATGAGGATTTGGACAAGATTTCAGCATGGTCAGTGAGAAACTCTCTGGTTCTAAACCCAGTTAAGTCCAAATATATTCTCATGGGATCAAGAGATTTTCTTAATAAAATGTTAGGGTACAATCTGGACTTGAAGATTGATGGGTGCCCTATTGATAGGGTGCAAGAAGCCCGTAATCTTGGGGTGGTGTTTGACGAGCACCTGCATTTTGAGACACACATTATTGAGGCTGTGCGCAACTGTCTTTACCGGTTGAAGCTTCTGTACCGTGTACGGCCTTACATAAGTGTGGATATGCGTGTCATGCTGTGTGAGTCACTTGTTTTATCCAAGCTGAACTACGCTGACACTGTGTATGGTGCGTGCATTCTTGGTAGAAGTGAAAAGTTAATCCAGCGAGTACAGAATGCTTGTGCAAGATTTTGTTTCAATATCCCTCCTCGATCTCACATGACTCCATTTTTAAATAAGGGTAATTTGATGAGAATGTCAGATCGCAGAAAACTTCATCTGGCTACCCTACTCTTTGGCACCATTCTCACAAAAAAACCAGAATATCTTTATAGGAAATTAACTTGGTCACGTAACATAAATAAAGTTAAAACAAGAGCATCTTCTTACCTTCTGTTGGCTTCAACGCACAGAACTGCTGCATTCCGTGGAAGCTTTAAATTCGCTGCCTCTCGCTGTTGGAACGACTTGCCACCTCCTTTTCGTGCTATAAAAACAGTTGGAACTTTTAGCACTAAATATAAGCAACATTTGTTACGAGTACAAAAGGAAACCAGTTACTAAACTCACCTTGGGACTGCACGCAGTTGGTGTTGGTGACCTTAGGCGGAATCTTATTTCCTAGCCGCACGATTTTGTTCAATCGCTTTGTTTTGCTCGGTAACTGAATCTTTTTCCTCCGATTTACACAACACAGCACAGTCAGTCACAACTCAACGACACTTTATAATTATTATTTATTTGCACCACTTTCTTGCCTTATTTTATATTATTCACTCACTGCTTTATTTGTATTAATACCTCTTGTAAACAGTGGTATATTTTTTTTTGATCAATATTATTTATTTTCTTTACCTATTTACTCCATAGATATTTTGCACAGATAAATTGACAGCCGATGCCATAGATTATACACTCCAGCGCGCGTCCCTTCGCTTGTCCACATCGTGGACAAGTGATGTTGGAACGTCGTGTCGGGTGTGCGTCGATTATTTTAATTTATTGAACAATAGTTTTGTTTTTCTTTTTTATTGTTTTATATTATTATTCTTATTGTTTTATTTATTTTATAATCCCCTAGTGGGATTTATAGGTCCGTAGATATGTCCGTGGCATCACAGCGGGCCCTATCAGAATACCAGCGCTGCGGTATTTATTCATTTTTAAATATCGCAGCATCATGCTGAGATAGGGGCCTTTTTGGCCTCGCACAGGTCGTATTTTTTTTAATCTAATGCTCCTTTTTATTTTTGTTAATGTTTGTTCCCTTTTTCTTATGTCTATCCTTTTTTATTATGTTTTGTATTTCCTGTGCGTGTCCCAAATAAAATATTTTTCTTTCTTTCTTTCTTTCTATTTATGTCCGTAAACTAATAATAAACTTTTCTACATCTATTATTAATTTTCCACGCACGAAAGTGTTTTGAAATCCCAACAAGTTCGGATTAATTTTGGTAAAGTAAATAAAAAAAATGGTTAACAGATTGAGACTGAGATTAGAATGCAAACCTTCCACGAAATACGGGAATTGCCACTCTGATCGTGTGCAACACGAATCACCGCTCTACGACATCGCGTAGTGGTTGATACAACGGCGTAGCGTAGCACTAATGTTGACCTCCTAGCTTTTGAGTCTTCATTCCAGTTAGTGGATATATTGTGGAGAGGTTTTAAACAAGATATAACGATTGTTTATGACAATAAAGTATAATATCTACAATCCCCATTCAATTTGTTCATTAAAGTTTGCGAATTTTAGAGCTGAAGTATATTTTTTGGATTTTCAGGAAATACAGAAACTTTAGTTGCGGTATGTCCAACTAAAATGAATATAGTTAAACGCTTTGTACTAATTCTATAATAATTCAATAACTATGACACATAGCTACTATATATACACACACGTAACATGTACATACACGTTACGTAAGTTGGTTCTCACTGGCGTGCAATTGTGCGTGCAGCTAATCCCGCGCGAACAATCCGTTATGAGCCGGAACATTACATACGTTGTTTAACATCGAGAGGAGGGCAAACCGACAGCGAAACCGTATGCGGGTCGTAATAAGCAAAACAGGTGGGCTCTAAGCTTACCGGCGCTAGTACCGCTGCCCCTCCGGACTGATTTTGCCGGATTTAAATGGCCGATTTACATTTGCATAAGTTAAGTAGCGAGTTTAATTCAAGTAGGAAGAGTTGTAACAACACGTTAGTCCAAAAGTGTCAATTTTTCTTTGAGGAGTGTCTCGTATAGATGTCGAGGAACTTAACTCGCTAATTAACTTATGCAAATGTAAATCAATTCAAAGAGTTGGGGATTGATTACAATGCTATCAAACTTGAAAATTATCGGATATAAATAATCTATGACACACTTCTTCACGTTGATGATTTGTATAATTCCAACTTAATATTTCAGAACAAAATATACTTAATCTTCCTGACTTTTCTTATTAGCACAAAACATTTGCCCCGAAAACTCTACAACACATAGAAAAACGCTCGTCTGCCCAGAAGTGCTAAAGACTCACATATACGCGCGGCGCCACCGCTGCCGTGTCGTCGGGCAGACCGCGCGGCTCGAGGCGGCTGGGACAGGCCGCGCGGCCGCACGTCGTCGCAATTCCGCACAAGTGTGAGTTAGTGCGCTTTATCCCGGATCAGCGCGGTTATAACCCGCGGCTCGTGCGCACTAAGCCGCTTACAGCGATAATGTTTAATGTGCCACTTAGTTGGTACTTAGCGGACCGAGCAATTATTTCATGCCCGTATTGTTGCAAGTCTCGCAACAACAGTTACCGCAAAATGACGGCGTCCTAATTAATACAAGAACCGAAGAGCGCGGAACAATGTGTTTATTAAATGAAACGTAAGCAAACTTATAACGTATCAGCTTTACGTCGGGAGCGAGTGGAGGCAAACAATGGAGCGGTAATAATAGCTTACTGAGCAATACGAAGCCGCCGACGACTTGGATTGTGTAAGACGTTCCAACGTTTGTACGAGCAGATTTAACATGAAATCATTTCATTGTGAATTTTATTGGAAAATAGAAGGTACAAAATGTATGTTAAGTTTTTTACCGTGTAAAAACAGCATTGGTTCACTAGTATATAATGCACATTAGTTTATCAAACCATTTGAATTAATTTGATGCAATTTAATTTGATGTGATTACATTTGACATTATTTTATTTTATTCGACATTATTTTATTTTATTTGACATTATTTTATTAGTAAAATTTGTATCAATTTATGTTTGGCAATGGGTGTAATTTACCTGAAATAAATGAATTTATTTATTATTAATCGCAATGTCCATGAATTACTTCATTTACATTGACGATATCTCTAACAAGGTATTTATAATCCACTTACAACTTACACGCTCATATCTCAAAGACAAAAGATCGCATCTGTATTCCACCGACGTTCACAAAAAGGATGTTTAATATTTTGTAAAAGATATTATAGAGTTTTATTATTCGTAGAGAGCAACAATATAGCGGGTGTGAGGGGAGGGATGGTGCGGGTGCGGGCCGATCCAATGATAATAAAATGTGTCAGTGTCAATAAGATGCGCGTCGCAGGGCTACCCAAAACGTGGACAAGGGCTAGTCACTAACAGATGTTTTTTTTTCATCCATTTATTTCAGCCAAAACACGTCCATTGCTGGACATAGGCCTCCCCCAAGTACCGCCACTTCGACCGATTCTGTGATTCCCGCATCAATTTATTTCAACAGGTGTTTAAATAAATAAATCAGCCGATGTTGTCCTACTGCGGGCCAAAGGCCTGCCTTTCCTTTTTCGACTCAACACGATCCTACGCTAACGTGGACGCCAAGACAGACCCAGGCGTAGATGGCGGTATGAGTTTGACGCCTATTGCCGGGATTTGTCCACGTTGGCGCAGGATCGTGTTGATCTTTTAAGAGCCATCTTAATATTTAACTGAACTGGGCCTAATTGGCGCAGCCGTGAGGCACACAAAACTGTAAAGACTACGTTTTTTTCCTTTTTTTTTGTGTGAATATTGTGTCTTAACCGGTGTCAAATAAATATATTTTCTTTTATTCTTTCTTTTTTTTAAGCTTTTTTTTAAATATTGTTGGCTCATGTTGACCCATTATCTACCCTAATGGTAAATAACGATGCAGTCGACGGTGGTGGTTACTTACTTCAAAAGCTATGGGATGTGACTAAACATGTGTTTTTTTATTAATGCTTGTGTAAACGTAAGCAAGACGTTAAATCTGCATGTGACAACTGTAAACCTCTGTATCTGATATTGTAGATTACTGGAAAAACTACCCTGGAATATTTTTCACAAAGCTGAAGGCTCTTCTAGCCTTATTGCAGATAGAATAATTCATGCGAGGTAAGAACCAAAGATGCTCAAGTTTCAAACAAAACTTACAGATACATTAATAAAAAAGCACATAACTCAAGCAACCAAAACCATTCTTCAAGTACACCATAAAAACGTCCACCGACACAAACTTGCTCCACAAAAACTTGTTGTTCAGCCCTAGAGTGTCCTGTACGCCGTCCGGCAGCCGGGACCACGGCACGGTCGACCGCCAGCACGGACCACCGCCGCTATATTTCATCGCCGTGACGTAGCGCGTGACGTCACACAGCGGCCGGCGCTGATATTTATGGCACCCACTTTATTTATATCGCTTATCGACCGACGTTAGATAAACATGTGTTTTTATCACGCACTCGCGACATCATGTGATTGAGAACATCGAGCGAGGAAGCGGGTACGGATGTGTTGTGGTAGATGCTGTTCAACCACAGCACACGATTAGGTTGAGTTCACATGATTGTTCTGTTAAATAAAGTGGATGCAGTTTCTCAAAATGGGAATAAATCTATCACAGTTCAGATGACATGACAAGCTAGTCTTTATGTCAAAATCAAAATCAAAATCAAAATATTTTTATTTCACATAGACCTACATGGGCACTTATGAAACGTCAGAAGCTAGGTGCACGGTTCCAATTGGTCGTTTCCTATGGAGAAGAGCCGGCAAGAAACTCCACGTTACGTTACGGTCAAGTTACGGTCTCTATAAATAATCAGTCGTCCCATACATTAGGGTCGAGTAGGTATTATTATTATTATTAATCCTCGGGGGTATCTAGTTAAGATGGGCGTGCTTCAAGGTTCAATTCTTGGTCATTTCCTATTTCTTGTCTATACCTTACCCTCTTAACCTTCTTTACATGATGGCTAACTCATCGATATAATTCTATTCGCTGATGACACTTCTCTTATTTTTTTAATAAATAGAAAAGCTAATAATAACACACATAACATCACGCTTGTAATCCCCGAAGAATTAAATAGAGGTGTACCTACATAGTACACCCACAATTCGTCAGTTATGTTTAATCTGATATTGAAATCTAACTAAATCTAATCTTTTACTTAATGCGAACAAAACTAAATATCTTAGATTCCCATTAACAAATGTACCTGTATGTCTAGGAATTACTCTAGTTTCAAAATTGTAATGGGGCGCCGACATAGGATCCCTATCAGGCAAATTAAGTTCAGCTGCATATCGCTGATTTTTTCTCTTTCTGTGAAAACCACTTGGCTTTTTTGGTTATAATATTAAAATTAGTTTTATGGAACTCAGTTATCTTTCGCTCCTGGGTGGGCACTAATATCTGCGGGCTTTAATTTAATTACAATAAAACTAGAAGTAGACATTTATTAATAATAGTTGTAACAGTATGTGAGTGTGCGTATGAGTGAGTGTGTGTGTATGTGAGGGAGGGTGTGGAGGTGCGTGCGTGGGCGTATGTGTTGAAAGGTTGCGTGTATGTGTATGCGAAGAATGTGAAATTAATAAAATAAAAAAAATAAAAATATTATTATTTGTTTATAAATCTTTAATTATTTTTTAAACTTAATTATACGATGTTCATTTTATTATTAATTGCTACTCTCATCTATTAATATTTTTTATTTTATTTAAGTCTTTACACACATTATAAAACTGATTTACATCCGTAAGACGTACTCGTAACATAAGGTTCAGTTGAAAACCAGCGTCAGGCACTAGTTGTCTGGCATTTATGCTGAACTGGGCCTATTTGTCGCAGCCGTGAGGCACACAATACTGTTTTAAGCTTTCTGTGTTTTTTGTTTTTTATTTGTGTGCCTTAACCTGGGTCAAATAAATTTATTTTCTTTCTTTTCTTCTTTCTTTCTTTCTTAATGTATTTTAAGTTTGTAAGAAGCTTTCTGTTTCCTTATAAGTCAGGTCTTGGAGCCATTTTTCAATTTTCGGGGGAACGAGAGCGGATAGATATCTAATTTCTCTTTTTTTTTAGATAACAGGCCTCAAAATGTATAATGTCTTCTCGCAATTACTAGATTAACGCTCTCTGTCTGACATATTCTGTTAACTCTAAAGATAAAGATAATTTTTTTTCCAAAACATGAGTATACACACGCATGGCATGCAAGATGCTATAATTATATTATATCACAGTCATGTTTTGCCTTAACGGCGTACAAATATAAATAGGTTGGTTATTAAATTTAGTCAAATAATTATTAATTTATCCATTATTATTAACAATCCAAATTAAAATTTAAAAATTAAAATGTACTACAGAATAATGTCAACAAGTCTTAATATTATTTATAATCAAATTAGTCAATTTAATGTCAAAGTAATTAGGAATACACAATTACAAGAATTAGATTAATTTATCATTCAGAAATTCGTCAGTGCTGTAATAGGCTTTCTCTGAGAAGGCTTTTCAACCGATTTCTTAATTTTTCCGTTAAATATTCCCTCCAATATTTTGGAAACGTATTATATATCATAAGATGGGTAAACATTTATTTTTTCTATCGAGTTGATTGGCAACTAGCGAGTTTAAGGCGGTAACTGCGTCTTCGGTGGATATATTCTACCTAAAACCAAATTGTGTTTTGGATAGTGTTTTATATTTATCTAAGAATTTAAGAAGTCTGCTATTTATTAATTTTTCCAAGATTTTCGATATAGCTGGAAGGACAGATATAGTTGTTGAGATCGTCTCTGTGAACCGGGGTAATAATAGATTTTTTAAGGGAAGCTGGGAAAACACCATCTCTAAAACAGAGATTTGCAAGATGTGTTATAATTGGGACAACCTCCTCACGTATATGCTTTAAAAATCTTGTGAGGATATTGTACCAGCCAGCGGCACTATTCGACTTTAGGTTCATCAGGATTCTGTCTACTTCATTGAGTTCTGTGTCCAAGAGTACAAAGGAATTAGTTTGTGTTGACAGTCGATCAGGTACATAATTAGGGTCATTATTTGCGCTAGGTTGAATTTGTTGGGCCAATTAGCCGATTCCATAGGGGTTGATTAAATATTAGTTAGTTCAATGTTTTGATTTTTAGATTTATTTATGTAGGTTATTGTTTTAATATTTTTCCAAAGCAATCTATTGTTTGATTTTGACTTAGCAAGTAATTCTCGATCATGTTTTCTTTTCGTTTTTTTATGAGTCCGTTGCAGTGATTTTTATACCGATTGTATGTTATTTTATTTACTTCGTTGTGTGGGTCACTTCTAAATGTCTTTTGCAATTTATTCCGATTCTTAATACAACGAAGTATGCCTGGGGTTATCCATGGTTTAACTATACGTTTACTGTTTGGAATTTTAGCTGTGGTAGTGTTAAGATTAATTATTTCAGTTAATTTAGTAATGAGTATCTCCGTCAATAAATTGGGGTCGTCATAGAACAATAATTCCGCAATTTTTTTTTCACGTATTTGTTTTAAGCTTGCTCGAAATTTATACGAGTAGTGGTTTATTTGCAACTTGTGTGTATTTTTGCTTACGCAGTGACATAAAAGTAGTGTAGTTGTCAGTGACAGTGGCATGAAGGATAGCGATACCGCATTTATCGCACGCCTTTTTTTTGTTAATTTTTATCATAAAATGATCCAAGCAATTTCTTTCCCTAGTGGGTAATGTATGTCCAGGGAGTGTACCATGTAATGACAACATATTTAAATAGTTCACTCTATTTTTACTGTTTTGTGACGTCTCTATGTCTTTAGTTCTAATATTTATGTTTATATCTCCCGCTATAACTATGTTTTTTTGCGATGTTATAGTATCAAGGTGAGTGCAAAGAGAGTCAATGAAATTGTCAGTGTTTGTGTTTGATGGAGAGCGGTAAATACACAAAATATGGTTATTCAGAACATCTACCTGGAGACAGGACGCTTGGGCCAACTTTATTTCCTTTACTTTTGGTTTTAATGTGTCCTTAACATAGGCTACTACTCCGTCACAACAGTTTGATATTGGAGCGACTGATCACGCTTGGCGCTCGTTTGATTCCCGTGCGGCCCCACACTAACTGTTACTAGTATTGATACACTG
Source organism: Omphaloscelis lunosa (assembly GCA_916610215.1). NCBI lineage: Eukaryota > Metazoa > Arthropoda > Insecta > Lepidoptera > Noctuidae > Omphaloscelis > Omphaloscelis lunosa. The sequence goes on from OU744252.1 coordinate 22,496,197, forward strand.
ACACCGCACTGTGTCAGTGTCGACACCGCGTGACACCCGCGCCCTGAGGTGCCGGCGGCGGCGGTGTCGCTGTGTCGGGACACGTGTGTCAGCTTCCCTCATCACTCCCCCACAACACAAATTTCTCCAGCACAAACTTTGTAACAACATTTAATGTTATGGTTGTATTAAATGTATTCTGCGAAAATGTACCACAAATATTAGCTGAGAAACTTTACTTAAGAAATTTCTTTGCTACTTTGTTCTGCTTCCAGTAATGCAAATCGCCCTTATTGCTAGAGGGGTAAGGTTCCAAACGTTAATGTAATCATTACAGCGGGCGCAGATCGCGTTGTAAAGTTTACAATGAGCTCTCGCCAGATGATTTTGTTCCCATACGTACAGTTATTTTGTGGATACTGTGTACATAAAATAATATTTTTCTTGTGGGCGCAAGTTTACAAGAAATTCTTCTAAGGAAAGATGCCACAAAATTTATAAGAGGTCGTATAAAATTGTTTGTTTTATTAAGAATATTAAACGTAGATCCTGTTGAATGGAGAATCTTATCAACTGAAAACATAGAATGATCACCATCTGCTCCTTTTAAGTAAATAAATAAAAAATAATTTAGGTATTTTATTACAAGGCTAAAACCTAAAACTGAAAGAAATTTAGACAAAATAACAAAACACTGGGATTCCGAAAGTCTAACTTTTCCTTTCCTACTACTATTTGAAGTGAGTGAATTGTTTAAATATAACCGTCCATGTTATCAATTACGCAATAGTCCCGAGACGCGGTGCGCTATAAGTCGCGAGTTAATTTCCCGGTTGTGAGAACTTACCGCAGACGCACGCTCCGTAGGGCTGCTACTATTGCTACGACACACGCTGTATCGCAGCAAGATATAATATGTACGTTGTATATGCACATCGGTATCCTACTATCCTGCGTACTATAGTGATATTATAAATGAGACAGTTTGTAAGTTTGTGTGTTTGTGTCTTTGAATGTTTGAGTAAAAGACAAAGATTGAGTAATCTTTTTCTTTTTTTTGCGCGCTGGCAACACCGGTCGTGGAAAAACGACCTCTTATTTAAATTATTAATTATGTGTGTTAATTAGTGTAAAATCTTTTCTTTACCTAAAAATCGAAGTAAAAAGTGTCAACATAATAACACATAATAATCGATTATTCGATAAGTCATCAACCGGCTGTCATCGTTTGGATTGCGAATTTGAATTAATCGAACCCGGGGAGTACTTTGTTCTAAACTATTCAATATTGTAGTTATATTTACACACTTTACAACATCTGTGTAAAGTCCATCCAGTACACACCGGCACCGTTTATGTCTCATTTTGCTTGACAAATTGTGGAAGTAAAATTGATGACGAAAACACTTGCCCCAGACATTTAACATACACTACAAACTTTACTTCACACATTTTTATTCTTAATTTACTACTCACCATTGTTTAAAACCAATCTTATTGTCGAACTGATGAAACTTTGTTACCTCTAATCTTAGTATGTCCTTAACTTTCTTAGTAGAAAAAAGCTAGCTAATAATGAATTACTTATATTAAATGCTAATTTATTTAGTAATAGTAAAATACATACATACAATAAAGATTGTGATAAGTCTCTGAATAAATAAAAAAACGTATTACTTTCTACCTCCACATTTTCACAACCTTTTCTAAAACTTCATCTTTTTTAATTCTTAATAATTATCATATTATTATCTTCTCAAGTCCTCAACTTATTTAGATTCTTATTGACTCTGCTATTTCTTATCACATTCCCTCTGGACTTTAGTTTCAACACATGCATATACTTGACCAGCATCACCATCTGCGTCAACTAGTGTCAGACTTCCAACAGCGCAGTGACACTCATGACCAGGCACTGAAACGCATATCAGGTCTTGAAGCGGAATTGTGCAAGGCACACAACAAAGTTTCCATCATAAATTCTCTGAAAGCTAGCGAATAGGTTGCCAGCACCAATCATCTTTTCGCCGAGCTAGTTGGTAGTGTATTTGGACTGGAGTGTGAAAAATCCACCGTTACCATAGACCTGATTGAGAAGATAACTAAATTTCCCATCCTAGTCATAACAAAATTAAGAAATATATTAAAATCACTAGAAATATATCAAAATACAAAAAAACTCATGAAAACACATAATATTTATAAGTGTAACATTAATCTTAGGAAAGAGCGTTTCAACTTACAAACCTAATTAAATGTATATAATAATAAGTTGGAAACTAGCAGACAAATGTTTGATGACATACAAAACCTTTAGAAGGGATTACTGAGCAGGAAAAATTTATTTAAGGAAATCCTTTGTAAGTTTCCAAAAAATGTTAAGTGAGTGCTTGCAAGGGGCCTGTGAGTTGGTGGACTTGGTGAAGTGCAATGCAGAGAGGTGTGAGTCACTGACAAACAATCTCACCTGTAGTTGTGCTCCCACTCCGCCACCTCTCATGTCACAGCATGTTGTTCCTACAGCTGTACCCATTTTAACTCATACTTTAGAAACCGTAAATCCCACTCAAAGTAACGTTTTGGTCTATTCAGATAGATTAGCAGCATTTGGAGCAGGTCAGGGTCAGGGTTTTGGATCATTGTTAAATAATCGCTCTAAACATACTATAGTGAACTGTTGTTACCACAACCTGCACTTAAATGAGCTTGTTCACATACACCAATGAATGAGCAGACTACTGTAGTTCTTTTAATTGGAAACAGTTTGAGCATCACTAAAAGGGACATAGTTAATAGTATTGACACCCTACTTAAATTAAAATTAGATAAATTAATATTATGTGCATTGCCATAATGAGCAAGATAACAACTACATTTTTAACTTAAATAACCTTATGCATATTTTGACATGTGTTTTTTTTTAGGTAGGGCATCTCGTAGTTGACTTCTGAGATCATGACTACTTAACCGGGCTTTCCTGTGGGTGCCTTAAGCTACTACACTTAAAACCTCCAGCCAGGGGTTATTCAACTATGCTAATTAAAACTAGGTGAACGCTCGCTAAGGGCACCCCCTGTGGGGTACGAACCTTGGCTTAGGGCGTCAACCGGAGGGAGGACATCAAGGATGGGACGGGCTGGATCAAAGTTTTGATCATGATTATAAGTTGGGGAATTTAAATATACGTGCTCAGCTGCAACAATTGCTGGCACCTCGTTATCGAGCAAGGGTCGGGGGGGGGGGGGTCATAGTGACCGTTTATTGTTTTTTGATACTAACAATTTTGTTAGAGATTTTGTGTTGACTCAGGAGGTTGACAGATTTTTACCTAAGAAAAGCCAACATATATTACCTACTTTATTAGATTACAATATACACGCAGTTATTAATATTTTAACTGAGATTAGCTTAAGTGACGAAACTGTATTATCTAGTTCTTCTAATAATACATTCTTTAAACTTTTAGAATCGACAAAAGAGAAGCAATTATGCTTCTCTTTTGTCGATTCTAAAAGTTAAGGAAAAGAGAATATTTTACTTTATCACCAAAATATAGAAAGAAAGAAAGAAAGAAAGAAAGAAAATATTTTATTTGGGACACGCACAGGAAATACAAAACATAATAAAAAAAAAAAGGCACAAACATTAACAAAAATAAAAAAGGAGCATTCTAGACTACAAAAAAAAAAGGAAAATACGACCTGTGCGAGGCCAAAAAGGCTCCTATCTCAGCATGATGCTGCGATATTTAAAAATAAATAAATACCGCAGCGCTGGTATTCTGATAGGGCCCGCTGTGATGCCACGGACATACCTACGGACCTATAAATCCCAGGGGATTACAAAATAAATAAAACAATAAAAATAATAACATAAAACAAATAAAAAAGGAAAACAAAAACATTGTTTGATAAATTAAAATAATCACCGCACACCCGACACGACGTTCCAACATCACTTGTCCACGGTATGGACTATTATATATAATCTATTGTGACAAGCGAAGGGACGCGCGCCGGAGTGTATAGTCTATGGCACAAATCTGCGATGGAATTGGCTGTCAATTTTATTGTGCAAAATATTTTTGGAGTAAATAAAGAAAATAAATAATATTGATTTAAAAAAAATATACCACTGTTTACAAGAGGTATTAATAAAAATAAAGCAGTGAGTGAATAATATAAAATAAGGCAAGAAAGTGGTGCAAGTAAATAATAATTATAAAGTGTCGTTGGGTTGTGTGTGACTGACTGTGCTGTGTTGTGTAAATCGGACGAAAAAGATTCAGTTACCGAGCAAAACAAAGCGATTGAGCAAAATCGTGCGGCTAGGAAATAAGATTCCGCCTAAGGTCACCAAAAACCAACTGCGTGCAGTCCCAAGGTGAGTTTAGTAACTTGTTTCCTTTTGTACTCGTAACAAATGTTGCTTATATTTAGTGCTAAAAGTTCCAACTGTTTTTATAGCACGAAAAGGAGGTGGCAAGTCGTTCCAACAGCGAGAGGCAGCGAATTTAAAGCTTCCACGGAATGCAGCAGTTCTGTGCGTTGAAGCCAACAGAAGGTAAGAAGATGCTCTTGTTTTAACTTTATTTATGTTACGTGACCAAGTTAATTTCCTATAGAGATATTCTGGTTTTTTTGTGAGAATGGTGCCAAAGAGTAGGGTAGCCAGATGAAGCTTTCTGCGATCTGACATTCTCATCAAATTACCCTTATTTAAAAATGGAGTTATGTGAGATCGAGGAGGGATATTGAAACAAAATCTCGCACAAGCATTCTGTACTCGCTGGATTAACTTTTCACTTCTACCAAGAATGCACGCACCATACACAGTGTCAGCGTAGTTCAGCTTGGATAAAACAAGTGACTCACACAGCATGACACGCATATCCACACTTATGTAAGGCCGTACACGGTACAGAAGCTTCAACCGGTAAAGACAGTTGCGCACAGCCTCAATAATGTGTGTCTCAAAATGCAGGTGCTCGTCGAACACCACCCCAAGATTACGGGCTTCTTGCACCCTATCAATAGGACACCCATCAATCTTCAAGTCCAGATTGTTCCCTAACATTTTATTGAGAAAATCTCTTGATCCCATGAGAATGTACTTAGATTTAACTGGGTTTAGAACCAGAGAGTTTCTCACCGACCATGCTGAAATCTTATCCAAATCCTCATTCATTCTTTTTACAGCTTCAGCAGACTGCTGAGGTCGGAATGAGTGATACATCTGCAGATCATCAGCATATAGGTGGAACTTTGTGTTAATCAGACAGTTGACGATGTCGGCACTGTACAGAATGAAGAGAAGCGGGCCAAGGATCGATCCCTGCGGTACGCCGCGGTTCACTTGCTTGGGACTAGAAGCTATAACATCTCCAAAACTGTCACTTGTAACCTGGACAAATTGAGAACGGTGACTCAGGTAACTGTGAAACCATTGGACTGTTTCCGGCTGACATCCGTAGAAAGCCAACTTGGAGAGGAGAAGGGAGGTATTGATTGAGTCGAAGGCACGTGAAAAATCTAGGAGCACAAGCATGGTGCCCATGCCCTGTTCTCTGGCTTCCAGGATATTGCCAACTACGTCAAGAAGTGCTGTGGCAGTGCTGTGCCCCTTACGAAAGCCTGATTGGGCCTTAGGCAAAATACTATGCTGCTCAAGATATGGACGAAGCTGGTTAGACACAACTTTTTCCAGAATCTTTGAGAGACACGGTAAAAGGCTAATAGGGCGAAGATCTTTCACGCTGGCGGGATTAGACACCTTGGGGATGGGCCTAACTATAGCCAGTTTCCATAGATCCGGAAAAGAGGACGAAGCTATGGATCTGTTGATGATGGCCGTTATAGCTGCAAGGGTACGAGGAAGAGTCATCATCAGCATCTCCAGAGAGACATGGTCAGAACCTTGAGCATTGGACTTAAGACTATGTAAAAGCCTCAGCACCATTTCCCCCTGGACCGGCTCAAGCTGGAAATGAGTATCACTGAATCTGTGGTGTTCAAAGTAAGTCAAATCTGCTTTACTAACCCTACCACTACCAGGCACATCCAAAAAGTGGTCATTAACTTTTTCAGGATTGTTGATATAAATAGCATCTCTGGCAAAATCCTAGACGTGGAAATGGTAATAGACAAATATCATATGGATATCTTATGTTTTTGTGAAACCTGGTTAAAACCAGATAGAATTTCGTTTAATGTAAATTACTTTTCAGTGGCCAGTGCGTACAACCGGTCTTAATTAGGAGTTACCAACCTTGATATTATGTAATAGTTTTCTCAGATATAAGGAAAGGAAGGATATCACTGCTTGCTCTGTTCATCGCTTGTGTGAGGTAGCATGTGCAGAGGTTGAAGGCCATACTTCCTTATGTTTATAGACCACTAGCCTCAAACTTGTCATAATTTTTAATCATAATGGAAGAAATAATAGCCAAACTTTTTGGAAATAATAAAATAGTTTTTGTTTGTGGTGATATAAATATTGATCTATTATTGGGCTCTCTCGCCCGATACCGTGTTCGAGAGTGGACGTGTTTATCTGTTCTAATTAAAAATATTTATTAACATACACGCGACTCTAGCCCGTAATTATACAATCCGAGTGCCTAAACTCCTCTCCCGTCTCCGTATTATATTATTAAATTCTACGGGAGCCCGCCACCACAACGCCACCGAACGTACAGCGAGCGCTCACCCCGCACGAGCTGCCTTCACCTCCGTGGGAACAGCTCAGTGGTCATAATTGCTGTCTCGCTTCCTCCAAGACCCCGTGTTCGTCGCCGGCGCAGTTTAATGGTACGACTGCGACATACACTGTTTCGTGCGAGCTGCGAGCCTTTACTAACTTTTAAAGTTTTAAAGTATAACTGTGAGTATATTTGGCCTTTTTTACGTCTCCCTACTGCTCACGATGCCTCGCATGCAGCGCTCACCGCCTCTGCCAAACCCTGCTGTATTAAAATCGCTCGCACCCGAACATAAATCGCCACTGCCCTCAAATCTGCACACAGCATCATCCGAGCCGGAACTGAGTGCTCTTTCGGGCAATCAGGAGCGAATTAAAGATATCTTCGTTAACGCGAACCGCGGTACAAAACGCCGTCTCGGCGAAGGTTCATTTTTTGAGGATATTGATTCGGACAACTCGCTGCTCTTATCCGAAATCACTAAACTTTTCACAGACTTTGAGTTCAAACAAAACCGAAAGTTCGATTGCCTCAAATCTACAATGGACGAAATATCGGAACAAAACTCTAAAATTCAAACATCAGTGGAGTTTGTCACCGGGAAGTATGATGAACTAATGGAACGAGTGGATGCAATTGAGCGAGAAAATTCCACCCTTAGAAGACAGATTTCCTCGCTAGAATCCAAGGCAACCTGGAACGCTGCTCTCGTTCCGCTCTGCTTGAGATAAATAACCTGCCGACCACTGTCTCAGAAAGTAAGGAATCTTTAATGAAAAACCTCTGTAAAATTGGGACTGTAATTAATGAAGAAATAAAACCATCGGAAGTAAATAATATTTACAGATTAAAGGCAAAAAAAGACTCCAACACCGTTGGTACTGTTGTTGCGGAATTTAAGTCATCAATCTTGAAGGAAAACGTTCTAAAAGCCACCAGAAACTATAACAAGCAAAGCGGTAGCAATAAACTGTCAACTGCCAGTATTGAGCTGCCAGGCCCGCCCATACCTATTTATATAGCTGAGTCCCTAACCTCCCTTGGCAAACATCTTTACTACTTGGGTCGCAGACTCCAGAAAGAAGGTAAATGTGATAGCTGCTGGCCGAGCCACGGGAAAATCTATATAAAAAAGTCCGCAGGTTCGATCCCGTTCTGTGTAAACAGCGAAAGCGATCTACATAAAAATCTGGGCGCCGCCTTCTGACTAAGTCTCTCCAAAGTTGCATTTATTTTGTCTCTTAGTTATGCTTGTCATAGTTTTATTGATTTTTTTTTTATTTTTTTTTTATTTGCATGTAATATCACACTCCACACAACACTACTCAAGGACATACGCAACCTGTTTCACTTTCGATTCCCAAAATGTACCAATTGACGTCAGCTGGTTCTGCACTTTTTGGCTTTAATTATGCACGCACGTAATTCGCAAAGCTATCTGAATAATAAGTCACACTTTTCTGATATTGTTCATGTCACCATTTTTTATCACTGCCGCATTATCTTGATGTTTTATCTCTGTTATAAAATTCGATAACTTAAATGACATACAGACTGACCTGGACAGTATTTCAGTAGCTGAGTCTGCTACTTGTATGATTGAGGACTGCAATGATATTGCTATTTTGCACAAAAATGCTCTCTCACTTCTCTGTCAAAATATTCGTAGCATAATTAAGAACTTCGATGGCTTGACAATGCTTTTGAAAAGAAGTAATACATCCTGGGACTTCATTATTCTTACGGAATGCTGGCTTTTCAACTCTCCTCCCCTACCTTCAATCAATGAATATACCCGCACCACTACCAATCGACATAGTTCGCAGAATGAGGGTGTGGTGGTATTTTTCCGTTCCCACCTTCAAGTTACCGTTACGGAGCCCCTGGTCCAGGATGCCAACTGTTTGTTGTTAATTCTTAACAATGATACCGCCTTGATTGCAATCTATTGCCCGCCTGCTGTTCGAAATGTCTCTGCGTTCGTGGACTCTTTGGATGTGTTACTAAAATCTGTATCTTCCTACAAAAACATAATAATAACCGGTGACATAAACATTAACATTTCCGTTAACAGTAATGATTCACGTGCAACTGAGTATCTGACAATGCTTGCCTATCACGGTATGCTACCAGCACACACTCTTCCTACGCGACAAAGTAACACCTGTCTCGACCACCTAATTTTAAAAACGAGAAGAGCTGCTTTTTGTTTCATCGCCAATACTTCGGTAACTGATCATGACACTGTGTTATTATTTATGGAGACCGATATCCCTTCCAATATTTCACTGAAAAAAGCTAGACAGACCCGGGTTTTGGATTTTGACAAAATTGAACTGGACCTACTACGGACCGATTTTAGCCCCGTTTATACCACCCCAGATGTTAATGAGGCTATTGACTTCTTTATCAACACCCTTAACCTTATCATAGCCCAAAACTCTATTTTGAAAATTGTGTCCAACCGTAAAAGGCTAAGTAAGCCCTGGATGACACCAGGGCTCCTTAGATGCCTCCGAAATCGAGATAATATGCATATGAAATTTAAAAAAAATCCGGAAAATAAAATACTACAAATAACTTTTAAAAGATACAGGAATTATTGCTCTAAGATACTTAAAACTATTAAAACTAATTATGATAAAGCCCTTATAACTAACTCACAAAATAATAATAAAAAACTCTGGGCTGCTATAAAATCTATCACCTATACATCTAAAGTTAAAACACATCCTTACGCTCTTCTGTCACCCTCCGATCCAGAGCGTTCTGTAAATGAAGTGAACTCGTACTTTGCTAACATTGGACGTACATTAGCTGAAAACGTACCATTCGTCTCAGCATGCTTACCTCCACAAACCAGTGATATCCCCCCGTACCACAACAGTTTTGTCATGCTAGAAACTGACGAATCTGAATTGGATATTTTGATCGGAAAGTTGAGAAGCGATTGTGCGGTAGGTTCTGATGGCATATCGGGCTCGTTCCTTAAGAAATTTAAAAATCTTCTCAGCCCCCATCTGACTCATATATGTAATTTGGCATTTAATTCCGGCATCTTTCCAGATGCACTTAAGCTGGCAGTAGTGCATCCTGTGCATAAGAGTGGGGACAGAGATCGATCAAATAATTACAGACCCATATCAATTCTGCCTACACTTTCCAAATTAGTTGAGAGGCTTATGAATAACAGATTGGTTAAGTACCTAGAGCAAAATCATCTTCTTTCTTCTTCACAATATGGTTTCCGTTCCGGAAGCTCCACGAATAATGCTGTGCTAGACCTAACCACTAACATCTTCTCCAACCTGGATAAAAAGCAGAAAGTAGTTGGTATTTTCTTAGATCTGGCTAAAGCCTTCGATACGATATCTGTCCCCAATCTAATTGCTAAACTTGAAAGGATCGGCATTAGAGGCATTCAACTTGCTCTCTTCGAGAGTTACCTCACAGGTAGGCGGCAGTGCGTCAGGATCGGTGATTGGACAAGCCACGAGCTCCCCATATCATTCGGGGTCCCTCAGGGTAGTATTATCGGCCCAACCCTTTTTCTCATTTATATAAATGAGCTCTGCCGGCTAATGCTTCCCAATGCATCCATCTTCACCTATGCCGATGATACTGCCCTACTATTCCACGGAAACTCATGGGAGCTGGTTTTCCGGCATGCACAATCCGGACTTAACCTTGTCACTGTCTGGTTGGCTCAAAACTTGCTTACTTTAAATGCTGACAAAACTAATTACCTAACCTTTTCTTTTACTGCCGCTGGGAAACCTCCTTCCTCTCTTTATTCCTTGATTGCCCACTCTTGTATTTCACCTCACCTCACTGTTTGTAATTGCCCCTGTCTTTCTCGCCTCAGTTTTGTCAAATATATCGGCGTACAAATTGATGATTGCCTGTCATTCTCTACACACATAAACACACTTACTTCACGACTGCGCAGGTTGATTTACATTTTTAAGTCCCTGCGTCACGCTGCGGACCCTGCGGTGCTACGACTTGTATATCTCTCCCTCTGTCAATCACTTTTACAATATTGCATAATTACTTGGGGTGGATCAGCAAAAACTCACCTGCTTAAATTGGAACGTGCCCAAAGGGCGCTCCTGAAAGTAGGATGGCGGTTACCTTACCGCTTTCCTACCATCGATCTTTACAAAACATGTACGGTTCTCTCTGTTCGAAAATTATTTATCCTTAACCTTGTTTTAACTACACACTCTCAAACTACCTACGCTCCGTGCAAAATTGTCTCCCAACGACGTAAACATACTGTTTGTCCCTCCATCCGCACAAATTGTCGTTCGGCCCAACGTAGTTTCCCTTTCCTTAGTAGCTACGTCTATAACAAGGTTAATAAAATTTTAAATATACACCCTATGTGCAGATCAAAATGTAAAAAAACTGTTACACAATGGCTACTTGACTTGGATTACGCAGAGACTGAACATTTACTAAATATTTTAAAATAATTTCGACTACCGTGAATATGCACCTACTCAAATTAATATTTAATCGCGTTTCATCTTGTTAACCACACACAGACACACACACACTCTCGGGCATGTAGGTGCCCGCGCCCAGTGCCCTTCGTGGGTGCTGGGTTCGAGGACTTATATTGCACTCACGGACACACAACACTCCCCAAAGACACTCATAGCACATCTCCTTTTGTTTTGTATATTAATTTCCCTTCCTCTCAGTAATTGGAGCTTTCCAATTTTGTATTGTAGTACGTAAGTGCAAATTAATTGTTGTAATTTTAAGGGTGTGTGAGCCTGGAGATCTGTCATACAGGTCCCGAACCCAGTATAGACTCCAGCTCTCACAAAGGTCTGAATTCTGCCTGTAACATAAATACCATGTACCAAATTTGTACCTTTTTGAGAGAAATAAATTATTATTATTATTATTATTATTAGTAAATTCACCGGAAAAATGTAAGCTTATCTCATTGTTTTAATCTTTCAATTTAACATGTATATTTAATGTAGCAACTAGAATAACAGCAGCCTCAGCTACATGCATAGACAATGTATTTACTAATTGTAAAATAAAAGACTCATCCCTAATTAGTGGTGTCAGGTCTGATCATAATATACAAGTCAACTTACATCCTTTGAATCAGATAAAAAGTTACGTTTAAATAAAACTATTCAGTTAAGACTTAAAATAAATTCAAAATGTTAAACAATAATGTTCTTAGCAATCTTTCAACACCTAGTTTTGATTCACAAGACCCCAACATAAACTACGATACATTATTTTCTACATTATGCCAAGAATTCAATAAATTATGTCCTGTAAGAACAATAACAATCAATACCAAACCAAAACGTTATGAATGGGCCACTCCTGGCATTAGAAAAAGCAGAGATATCTTTAAAAGGAAAGGGTGACTGACTGACTAACTGACTGATCTGTCAACGCACAGCTCAAACCACAAAACAGATTGGGCTGAAATTTGGCACACAGGTAGTTATTATGACGTAAGCATCAACTAAGAAAGGGTTTTTGGAAATTCCACCTTTAAAGGGGTGAAAAGGGGGGATTTTGTTTGTATGAAAAATCTTATTCCTTCAGTTAATAAACTTGAAACTTGGCGATACATATCTATGTAAATTATAATGTTCGTCATTTTTTGTTTTTCTAAACTACCCCCTAAAGGAGGATTGGCGGTGTCAAAGTTTATATGGAAGAATTTTAACGCGTGGTCTGATTAACCCTAAAATCAGTATTTATATTAAAGACTGAAAATAAATAAAAACGTATATTAGAGTTTTTTTTTTTATTTACCCCTAACGGTGTGAAAAGGGGTATTCATTTTTACAACGGAGGATTTTACTGTGTGGCTTGATTAACTTGAAAATTGGTATAAATAATCTATAAGTCAAATAATGGCAACGTTACAATAGACTTTTCAAAAATTATTGTCATTGTCTTGTATACCACAAATTGTAAAACGAATAGCCAACAGGTTAGAATATTACAGACAGTTACGGAGTTACGGATTTAACCTGTTAAAAGATTATCAGCACGCTATACCTTTATGGAAATAAGCAGTCAATTATAACTTATATAAGGTGGATTTTGAAATAAGGCAATAAGGGCAGGTATCTTCACCGTTCTCGCTATAAGGAAACGTCCATAACTTTTTTAAACATCTTGATCTACATTCACAGCTAGTACATTCCCGTGGGATAATTTCCGACCTCCACGCAGGCAAAGCTGCGGGCAAAAGCTAGTAATAAAATAATTATATTGTGTGACTGTGTCATTGTCATGTCACAACAAAACAAGTCCTAGCGACAGCCCTTTAATAATGTCAGTTTTTTTCAATAAAATTTCCCCATAAGACAAAAGACCGGCCAAGTGGGTGTCGGACCACACACAATGAAGAGTTAAGTACTACTTGGGATGAATTTATCCCAAGAACAAACTTTACTTCGCAGTTGAAAAAATGTTCCCCCATACATCACGGTCAATTCTCCAACTGCAAATGTAAGTTTGTAATCGCAAAAAAAATTTGTTTATTTATTTATTTCAGACAATAATCTAGTCCATAGTTACATTTAAATAATACAACTCACGGATAAAAATCCAAAATGCAATAATTTTAAAATATTCATTAAATAAAATTGTCAAAAAATTATAAAAATGTCAGAATGAAAAAAATAAAATAAAGTGTCAAATATAAAATTGATAAGGAGTAAAATTTTATAAGAATGTCAAAATACTTAGAAATCTAAAAATAAACAAATTATAAGAAATCATAACATTTTAAATTTTTACCTGCACCAAGCCCGATATACGGGTGCATGTAAGGCCTGCCAGTGCTGCATGAAAGGCCCGTCTAACCTGTTGGCAACAACGGTAAGAAGACTGTTACCACTGCCCCGCACTCTACTCGCCATCGAGGTCGCCCTCTTGCGCATGCTGGCATAAAAACAGTCAATGCGGACCCTCGCGAACATTCCCGATGCGCTGCAGAAGCGAGGCAGGCGCGGAGAGCGCTGTATGATTTCTGCAAATATGACACCCACAGACTACTCGTATAAAAAGATGTGCAGTAGGCTCGAAACAAGGTGATCTTCACATCCTTGGAGCTACGAGCAAACCTGCGGGCAATCATATTCGCCCTCACCGACAGCGCCCTCCTTTCTCGCTCAATATCAGCGTCGTCCTTCAAGTCGGACGTCACAATGTGGCCCAGATACTTAAAAGCATGTACCCGCTCCAAGGGCACCCCACATAGCCTTACTGGTGGGACCTCCGCTGGACACTTCGAACCCGCATTGAAAACCATAAACTTGCTCTTTTTAACGTTATATTTTAGGCCATGAGTATGAGCGTACGTTTCGCAAATGCTTATTAGCTCTCTGAGTCCCCCTATTGACGCGCTCAGCAGCACCATATCATCAGCGTAGCTGATGTTGTTAAAGCAAACATCATCAACATGGCATCCAATATGGCGGCCGCTGAGCTCGGCAACAAGTCCATCAATATACAGATTGAAGAGCGTTGGTGAGCTCAATCCTCCCTGCCTCACCCCGCACTCCAATCTGTATGAGTCCGACAGAGCTCCCGACCATTTAACATTATTGACCTGGTTCCCGTACCAGTGCTGGAAGATTTTAACAACTTCTGGCGCAACTTGCCTATCGAGCAACTTTTTCCACAACACTTTGTACGAAACCAGGTCAAACGCTCGGGACAGATCCAGGAAGCAGGCGTAAACAGGCGTGCTCCGATCCGTGTAATATCTGACAGCATGCTTTAAACTCAGTATAGCACTATCTGTGGACAATTTGGGCTTGAACCCAAACTGGTTATCGTGCAGATTTATTGTATTGTTTAACAGAGCATTAAGCATGCTGTCAAATACCTTCCCAATGACTGTCGCTAATGAGATCGGTCTGTAATTACTTTTATCTGATATATCACCAGTTTTATTTTTGACAACTGGTACTACGACCGTCCTCATCAGTTCGTCCGGCAAGTACGAATGGCGAAGGCAGAACGTGAACAGCATGGCCAAAACACGTGGCAGATGGGGACCTGCATGCTGAAGGTGCTCGATGCTGAGTCCGTCATGTCCTGGAGACTTACCCCCGGTCATACACCCTATGGTCTTAGCTATGTCCGCAGCTGAGAACTTAACTCTTGGTTCCAGGACAGTACACTGTGACTCAGCATCGACCACCTCTGAGGGTGGAATACTGCTTGGCTCGACACAAAACTGGGATTTAAAAACATTGGCAATATCCCTTTCAGCAGACACGCCATCGACGCTCACCGGCAAACCAGGCCTAAGGTTGTGCTTTTTTGTATACTTCCAGAAGCCCCGGAAGTCTTTTTTTGTGTGCAACTCGGCTAGGATGTCCATCTGTATTTGGTCTTGGTGATTCTGGCACCACCTTAATTTGGATTTAAAGATCTTACGAGTGTCACACATTTCCTCGTAACTCACGCCAGACGTAGGTTTACCACAATCAAGCCACTCCTTAAACTTAAGCCTAGCGTACGAGTGAGCCTCGCTGACGTGCTTATTCCAACCCACCACGCGCTTCGGCCTCCTACCAACCACTCGTGCCTCCCTGCTAACAATGGCGGCCTCCCCTAGAGCGGAAACCACATCCCGATACATGCAATCAATTATTAGATTGTGGTCCGAAACTACACACGCGATCACAACAATTGGACAATACGCGCGGGAATCGCCGATGACATTCATGCCTATAGGTGTAGATAGCCTCTAAGCTTTTTTCTCCCCACACAACTAAGTTGTCGTAGGACATACTCTGCTTCACTTTCGGGCCAATTATATTGAGATCGCATTCGATCAACAATGGGTAGTGATCCGACCACATAACATCATACTTAACGCTAACATTACGAACAGTTTTAAGAGACGATTCTGTACAAAGACAATGATCAAGCCATCGCCTAGCCCCGTTACAATCACTGACATACGTGTACGTGTTCGACGTCAATCCCAGCCTATCTACATCAACGCATGAAAAGTGATTATCACTTTATGTGACGAAATTACAAATTATTGATTTTTGAACTGTTTCCTTTACTTGTGCTGTGAGAATTTACTTCTTGACAAATTTCATGATTCTAGATCAACGGGAAGTACCCTGTAAGTGTGTAGGTTTTGATTTATTTGTGAGTATCAAAATGTCCCATACTATTTTAAATGAGCAATATTTGTAAATATATATAGGTACATACATATTTGTAATCACGTTCTCAAAAAACGGCTCTGACGATTTCGATAAAAATTGCAATACTATAGGGGTTTACGGGGGCAAAAAATGGGGGGGATCTAGCTAGGTCTCATATCTGGGAAAATTCACCCGAGCTGAGCTCGGTCGCCCAAAGCTTAGAACAAGATGGCTACCTTAGAATAATAACATGGCAGCACGGAATTAATAAGTACCTACTATCATGGTAGCATGAATTTAGGATGAACTTTCCATGAGCATTCTCTATTTTCACCAGAACAGAGCTCGATCGTCCAGGTACTGTCGCATAAATGGCTATATTGCTTTGACTAAGAAGCTTGATTTTTTTAGAGCTCCAAGGGACTGTAGATAAGGGACTGTAGTGTTTGATATTAATTTCAACTTGATACTCCACGCGTTCCTGAGAAAAAGGGTCTTGATAGACAGACAGAAGGACGGACGACGGACGGACAACGAAGTGATCCTATAATGGTTCCGTTTTTTGCTTTTAAGGTATGGAACCCTAAAACTGAAGGAAAGTAAAGAAAACCGCTCGCAACAACTACATCTGTTGAAGCATATAAATGATACTCACGTACCTGATACCCTACAAGGGTATCAAACAATTACTCGACACACAACGTGCGATACAAACAAAGACACATTAAAAACTAAATGTACTGTAACATGTACCGCGTGCGGAACGTTCCCGATGTGGAACAAATAAAAATACCAATGTATTATCTCATAAAAGCCCATTGCGTGCCGTAAATTGTGAACGAAATGAGTTCGTAAGCGTTGAGCTAATGATCTTTTACCGGTTCGCGGCTTGGGGCGTTCAAACACATTCGCGGTAGGTGTTTTGAAGGTGTTTTTCGAGAAATTTCACTTCCTGTGTTATATAAATGGTAGAGATGATTATTTTGGGATTGATGCTGAACACTTTTAACGATTTATTGTACAAGATCAATTGTTTTATTCCAAAAAAATATTTTTTACAAAAAATACAACCGACTTCCAAACTACAAAGTGAAAAATAACTTTAATTTGAAGTCAGTGTCTTTGGATCAGTATTTTAGTTTTTTGCTACCGACTCCCGAAATCAAAGTTATTTTTCACTTTGTGGTTTTGAAGTCGGTTGTATTTTTTTGTAAAAAGGGTTTTTTTTTTACTTTTTGGTGGGTTGGTTTGTAATTTATTTAAGTTACAAAAGCCTAATGCCAACTGCTCATCACCTTTTACAAAATATAGATTTTCCCGATTCGCGGAATTTAATTATTGAGGAGTTCTCCAGGTACTTCACCATCAGCTCCCCTGCACCATATGAATTATGACGAGCATCAATTGCTTACCAACCATATTAAAGTAATCGAATCGCAACCTGCGAAATACACACATCAAAAGTGTCTAGGGATCAAGCATTTTTATGCGGATTTCTTGAGATTGAGATGTGGCTTTGTAATAAATTTATGATTATATAAATTTATATGGATCCTTTTTGGTGCATTTCATAATTTGAAACAGGAACTGTTAATCAAATTCGAGTAAAAGATGAAAATCAGCTGTCAATATTTTCCCTATAAAAACATACAACGCATTGAAGACATTATTAGTGCTACTGTTTCCCTACTACTGATTAAAACCAACGTTATTATGGAGCGGCGACGTCATTTAAGCAGGGAAGAAATGCTCAGAGCCGTGGGAATGATAGAAGCTGGTTCCCGGCAACGTACTGTGGCTTTAGCTCTGAATACAAGTCAGAGTGTTATCAGTCGACTTTGGACACGTTACCGAAGCACTGGTACCGTGGCTGAGCGCCATGCGAGGACGGTATCGCTGCACCACACGGAGACAAGACCGATACATTCAAATCTTAACTCGAAGAGCTCCAACAATAACCGCCATGATGTTAGCCGTGAGGCTTCATCACTCTTCAGGGAACTTAATTAGCGACCAAACAGTCAGAAACCGCTTGCATGAAGTGAACCTTCATTCCCGAAGACCGCTACGGGTACCACCTATAGCAATGCACAATCGTAGGATTCCATATCAATGGGCTCTTGAACACAGAAATTGGGCAGAAGAACAATGGCGTTTCGTGTGCTTTTCTGATGAGTCTCGTTTTGGTATGAGACCGGATACAAGACGTATACGACACTGGAAAACCCCTGGACGTCAACAGCGATTAAAATCCTGCCAGGAAGTCCATCCTTATAGTGGTGGAACCATCATGGTATGGGCGGGTATTTGGATCGGCGGAAGAACTGAGTTGATTTGGATCAGAGGCAACCTCAACGCTCAAATTTATGCTGAGACGATTGTATCTGACGTCATCGTTCCTCTACAAGTGCAAATCGGTCCCTTATTTCAGTTAATGCATGATAATGCACGACCGCACACCGCAAGAGTTGTAAGACAGACTCTCGCCGCAGCTAACATCAATGTCCTGCTCTGGCCTGCTCAGTCGCCAGACTTGAACCCGATTGAGCATGCATGGGATATGCTACAGAGAAGAGCTCTGCCGAATATGGAGGGTATCCAGTCGCAAGAAGACCTTTTTTGTTGTTGCAACGAACATGGGCGGCCATTCCACAGCGTGATTTGGATGAACTCATTTTGAGTATGCCAAACCGATGTTCTTGTGTTGTTAGTGTTCGCGGTAGAAACACGGATTATTAATTGTTTAAGTTACCCAATAAAATTTTAAAGAAAACTGTTATTTCAGTCTTTTTTTCGAACTTTAATGTTAGTGGTTCAAATGTCAAAAATCCCTTTATTAGGAAAATGGCAAATTTCTTTATTAATGCAAAGGTGACTTGGTTTATCGTTACTGTGACAAACGAAAACACTTTATTTGATGAATCCTTAAAGAAAATTTTAATTAATATCAATCAGGAGAAAAGTTATTGCAAAAATATATGTTGATCCCTAGACACTTTTGATGTGTGTACTTATTATTGAGTAGTTCTGGTAGCCATCTGTGTGCTTCATCATCAGTTCCACTTTACCAAATGGTGCTTTCCGAGAGCAAATGCATGAGTTACTATAAAAAATATCCAAATCGCTATAAGTGTGCCCATAATATTTAAAGAGTGCCCTCGATTTCTCCATGATCCCACCATCAGATCGTGACCAAATAACAGTGGGACCAACTTGAAAGTATACCCTTACCAACAAAATTTTTTTTTTCAAATCGGTCCAGCCGTCTTCGAGTAATCCGACGAATTGAGAACCTCCTCCTTTTTTGAAGTCGGTTAAGAAATAGATCGCTCTTTATTTTCCCACGAGTGTATCAGAGTGTGACTCACCCCCGCTTTCATAAAAATCTAACAACGAGTTAGATATTCCTTGTAGATAGCTTCAAAGGTCCAACATCTTACTGTTACTTGTAACTTTAGCCTTTCTACAAATATTCTTTGCCAGAAAATTTCCATTCCTTTAGGCAGATATCTATAGTGATATATAGCGAGTTATTATTTATGATTTCATAGAATTTGTAACTTTTTACGAAACGTGAATGGGCCATTCGTGTAAATAAATATCTAGAAGAAAAAAAATATTTTGTACCTTAAAAAAAAGCAGTTCAAGAGGTTCATCTTATCGTGTTGTCACGAGGACTTTTGTTTCTCTTTGTGTGATCACCAGTGATCGGAGTAGGTAGATTGATTTGGGGTCAATGAACTAGCACGTATATATTAGTATGGATATGCCTCCGGGATTCCCGGATTTTGAAATTATTAAGATTTTTTTAAGGAATTTCAAATGTTGTAATGTGTAGAATAAAGAATACATCAATATGAATAAGAAATGTTTAACCCTTTTGCTGTTATTGCATTGAATGCGAAAAAATATTAAGAAGTATAAAATATATTTTTATTTATTTATTCAAGAATAGTAACAATCACAAGCAGCAGATAATATACTTACAAGAAATAACTACTAAATTAGTCATATTATGTAAATTTCGAATGGACGCACAACAGTAATATTCACTTTATCACTTGATAAATAAGAAAAAAAAAACAATGTTCTATTTTATTTATTTTTATTCTATAAATTTCTAATGTAGTAAAATCAAAGTCAAAAGTCAAATCATTTATTTCAAATAGGCCCATATATGTCACTTTTGAACGTCAAAATTTACAAAATAATATAATTGATTCTAGTCGCCCCTTCCAAAAGGTAGTTTTCGTATGGAGAAGAATGGGCAAGAAACTCCACCGTTATTCTTTTAAATAGTTTAAAAATCCTTACTTTTACAATATTTGATTCAATCCCGTAAGTAACAAAATGAAATCCTGAAAAAAAGGCTTATCCATGTTATGATATCTACGACTATTCATGATGCGAGTACGTAAAATCAATCTACCTACTCCGATCACTGACGATCACATGATGACTTGTTGCATTATTTTCAAACAAATTGCATAATTCTATTAACTTAGCCTCGTTTCTTTATTTTCTAATGTGTTTCTATGACCAAACTACGGCGCGCAGTGTTGCCTGGCATCCCTATCTAATCAACGTCTTCGTTCAAACACAGCACTAGAATCACGATTACATTGCACCGAGCTGCGTACGAGACGAACGGGAACCGACTTGAGCATTATCATTTAACAGATGAATACAGAAGGTACAGTCTGTAACTATCGTACTTTATGACATCTATTGCAGTTCACTGACGAGCAAAAGCCGCCTAGAATCATGGTCATGAGCATTGACACCACATTAAACATCCCACAACTCTAGTCTTTTCCATGATGCTACTAAACGTCAACTTTCGAGACATTTTACTACCCAGCTAGGCGTCGAACTCTCAAACTACAATAATCTTCGCTAAGTTCCTCAAATGGGCCTATACTCGGTTGCTCACTCCACATGATGGCTACCTAAAGAGAAAGTGATTTGTGTTCGCGACTATTATAGAATCGTAGTTAGGTATAAGTAATTATAGAATCGTATTTATGTATAAGTAGTTATGAATAATTGTAGATTTGTATAAATATTACTGTTGGTAAAATTGTAATGCTAGGAACAGCGGATGGTATAGACCTGTAGAAATAGCACTAGGGAAAAACCCGCCTGTAGTTCCCACACCATGCCAGCATCGCCTCTATCTGTAGAAATAGCGGTCGGGATTAACCCGCCAGCAGATCTCACATCCACCCGCATAGCACTCAGGATAAACCAGCCTGCAGTTCTCCGGCCGGATCGCCACCCTTGTATTTTACAACCAATACGAAGGCGCTGTTGTTGGTGTTTGTGTAATACGCTTGTGTGCGACCGTAATTTAGTTGTATAAAAGGATCGAGTATTAGCCCATAGTTATGTCCGTGCCTACAGCAATTTTCCCTGCGCTGCTAACAAAGCCCACATGTGCTACTTACAGAGATCTGTAAGAAAACGTATTGCGGAGCTGCGTGAAGCGGGTCGGGATAGGATGCTGAGCGACCTCGAGCCTACCCATCTAGCCTTCTGAGAACTCCAGAGGAAAGTTAGGTCCCCTCAGTCAGCCCAAATGCCCCTTTTAGTCCGCCCTGACAAAACCATCACAAACCAGTAGACAAAGCTCACCTCGATAAGGTCGACGCCGAAGTCGAACGTAGAGCCTCCATCCCTCCCGTTGATGACCCTGATTTTCCTCTGCCCCATCGAACCAGATGATGTACACGAGATTATCAAAGATCCAAAAACCCACAAAGCCCCCGGCTCAGTCGGACTCACCAACAGGGTGGTCCAACTCTTCCCAGCCCATTTAATCATGCTTCTGACCACCATCTTCAATGGTGCTCTAAGCAAAGACATTTTTCCCCAGACGTGAAAAGAGGCCACTGTCATAAGTATCCCTAAACCCGGAAAGCCTAAAAACGAGCCCTCCTATTACCAGCCCATTATCTGCTCGAGGTTTTCGGCAAAATCTATGAAAGGCTTATTTATAAGCGCGTCAGAGACTATGCAGAGACCAAGGGCCTCATCCCAAACGAACAGTTCTTTCGAACTCAGCACTCTAGCGTGCATCAGGTCCACCGTATTATCGAGCTAGTCAGCGGTGCTCTCACCCAAGGCCGGCAGACGAGTGCGGTCTTCTTCGATATAGCGAAGGCGTTTGACAAAGTCTGGCACAACGGCTTAATTTATAAGCTTTACAAACTCGATGTGCCAGATCGTCTGGTGCTCATCATACGAGACTACTTGTCGAACCGCACCTTTCGCTTCCATATCAACTGAGTTCTTTCCTCCCCCCGCCCTATAAGGGCAGGAATCCCTCAGTGCTCAGTAATAGCTTCCCTCGCTTTCACGCTATTCACTAGCGATATCCCCAAACACAGACCGACGCAGTTGGCTCTGTTCGCAGACGATACAGCAATCATTTGTAAAGGCAATTCCGCTAACATCATTCTTAACGTACAAAGGGCTGTCAACAACCTTGGTGCCTGGTTTAGGAAATGACGAATTGAAGTAAATCCCGACAAAAGTCAAGCGGTTTTATTTTCTAAACCGAGAACCAGACCCCCCCTTTCCGCCGACCCATCATCATGTTCGGCAAGCCAATCCCTTGGGAGAGGCGCACCAAATAGCTCGGTGCTATCCTCGACCATCATCTCTCCTTTTCTGAGCACATACAGACGGTTCGCTCGCGAGCCGCTTTCGCTCTAGGCAGAATCCACTTCGTTCTAAATGCACGCAACAAAGTGCAAATTGCGAATTTACACAGCGTGCATTAGACCCATCATGACCTATGCGGGTGCAGTGTTCGCTCACGCTAAACGTCATTCCATCCATAGGTTGCAGACCTTGCAGAACCGTTTCCTTCGCAAGGCCACATAAAAGGGGGCTACCTTTTATGTCAGAAACGAGATCCTCCATCTCGACTGTAAAATCCCCACGATTCATGAGTTTCTAAAACGCATGTCCAAGCGTTACTTTGACTCCGCTCCCAGGCATTGCAACCCTCTGGTTGTCGAGGCAGCTAATTATGTCCCCTCAAGAATCAGTCAGATCCGCCGTCCGAGGCATGTCCTTTCCGACCCAGATGACCCCATTACACTCCTCCAGGAGAAGAATAGGGCCACCAGTACAGTGCACAAACACAGACGCCTCCCGTCATTCCGACCTCACCGCCAAGGTCCTTTGCGATCGCGACCGTGCCCCCGAGTAAATGATACTCCTCCCCGACCCCTGCTCGAAAACGAGGTGCCAGCAGTTGTTGCAGCTGAGCATGTAGCTTTAAGCCGAGGTTCGTACCCCACAGGGCCCTTAGCGAGCATTCGCTTAATTTTAACTTAGAATAGTTTTACTTGCTCCTGGCTGGAGGCTCTAAGTGTGGTAGCTTAAGGCACCCACAGGAAAGTCCGGTTAAGCAGCCAAGACCTTAGTGGTCAAAACTGCGAGTTGCCATTGTTAAAAAAAAACCATAGCTAAATAGTTCATTAGATCACTTCAAAGAGTCAGTTCAGCTCTAGCTCCGCTACAATAAATAGAAAATAAAGGAAGCAGCCTCTGGGGACAACATATTATTCTGTTTCATTCATCGACTGCCATCTGCCCAGTTTAGTTGTGATTCAGCGAAGGGGCTTACAATTTGAGTTTTATACCACCATTGATCATTGGTATTGAGCTTCTTCATTTTCCGTTGTGAATAGAAAGATAAACACCGAGCTTACTTTGTTTGAGTTAGATAATTAATATGTTGGCTGACGGCGGCGACTGAGGCATCGCTGATACTGGCCAATTTTACCGGAGGGTAGATACACGAGTGACGTCACGCTACAAATATTAGCACCTGTTGTTTGTGTATGTAGATCACTATCATTCAATAACGGGGCGTACTTGGAAATGAAGGCTGAGTTTGAAATGTTTACCTTTATGTTCTGTTTCCATAATACGGGAAAACTTTGTATTTTCATGAAAACTGTTGCAGTAGAGTTTAAATAGGCTAACATATCGTACCATCACAACACGTGACTGATAGATTATAGTATAATTAGTATAGTATAGTCACACATAGGTGGACAGACAAAATAACAACTGCAGCAATTCCTCTCAGACTAACCCACAACTAGCGCTCCGCTCCAAAATTAGCGCTTAAATCGCCTCGATAACAAAACCAATATGCGTATGCACACACGTGTAATCGTAGACATAACTCAGAAAAGCGCTGAAATGGCTGAGTGCGCCGCAAACAGCCGCGTGCGAGTTTAATTGCCGTGACGTCATGCGACACTCAGGACGCTGCGGATCGGAGCGATCCGATGCGTTCCTGTGCAATCCAATGCGTTTGCGTGCGATATAAAGATAGGGATCGTGTGTAATTTCGCTATTAGAGGTTATAGGAGAGGAATGAAACCCGTTGCAAGCGACGTTGTGGGGCAACTTTAAGTTTTATTACTCGAATTTGTCATTTTGGTAAATGGGAAAGTGTTACATAGAAAGGAACCTGTTGAAGGTAGGTACCACCTACGTACACATGCCACGACAACAAATAGCCTCGCAGCTTTGCTTCGTATTTGGACGCATTTTTGCTTCTAAACATACAATTGACTCAGGTCATCGCGTGGACTCTTTAACTGATTAGATAACAGACCCATGAAACATGTAATCATATTATAGAGGCTTGATTAATCTGATCCTTAGTAAATAATACTGATAAACGATCACATGATAACTTTAATTAGAGGTGGTCAGTTTGAATACGAAAACAACTAGCTCTCTTCTAAATGGTTGAGCAAAATAGTACAATCCATGCGTCATGAGGGTGTGAGCGAAACAAAACACTTGTATATCCTTGTGTTGTAATAATGTGTTATAGTTAGATATATATATTATTTATGCACGGCGATGCCTTTTTTTTGGGTGGGAAATCATCAAAAAACTTCTCCCGCTCTGGGCGGAGCAGGAGGGCGTGTTAGACTCTTACTGACTAAAACCCACCCGTGTTTCTTCGGTTGCTTGTTGCCGGGGGCCACGATCTCCCTTTCGGTTTTCTTCGCACCCCCGGCCGGCATCGGCCCTAGCGGACCCCGCCAATTCTGCTGACATCTCTTTGAGGCGCGCGTGGAAAACAACGCGCCGTCGACCCGGGCCTGGTCCTTATCGGACGGTGAGCTACCCATTGCTCACCGTCCGCAAGCCCGCGCTTACGGTGGCCGGAAATCGGCTTGCGATTCCCGACGCCCTGGGCGTCTCCTCCTGCGGCGGTTAGGGGCATGAGGGCGTAAAATTTGCCTCTCCCTCACGCGCTTCGCCTCCTCCTTCGCGAGCATTACCGCCTCGCAGAAGGAGGTGACGGCCTCCCATTTCCTCTCGCTCCGTACCATGGCCTGAACCAGGGCCGGACGCGAGAGATCACCGCCGCCGATCGCCTCCACGAGGACACGGTGGAGCATACGGTGGAGGTCTGCCCAGCTTGGGCGGAGCATCGCCGTGTCCTCCGGGCGATCAACACAATGATGACACCCGGGCGTTTCCTCCCGCCTTATCCTGTGCATGAATCTCCCGAAACAGCCGTGTCCGGTGAGGACCTGCATCAGGCGGAAGGTGAGGACGCCGTGGCGCTTCTCTAGCCACTCCTCAAAGAGGGATATTATCGCCGCAATTGTGGCGTGCCCAGCACTGGGTTGCGACAATCGCACTCTCCATGACGCCATGAGATCCCGCCGGAGCTCTGTCCGCTGTGCCGTGATTTCTCGCGGTTCGACGAAATTCCACCGGCTATCGAGGACGAGTCCCAGATACTTCATCGTCAACTCGACGCCGGTGTGAACCCTCCCGCCATTACCTGGGAACCCGAGGGAGGCGCATTCCGAGGTCCATGAAAACCCATGGCCTCTGACTTGTGCAGGGCCACCTCTAGTCCCAGATCCTGTCGACGATTGTCGTAACCCCGCGTCTCGCTAATTCGGCCGCCGCCTGGTACGACCCCCCTGTGCCAGGACCAACGTGTCGTCAGCGTAGCAAACGACGCTGACGCCGCTAGGGAGGTCAGCGCGCAGCACCCAGTCGTATCCGATGTCCCACAGATGCGGCCCCAGGACCGATCCCTGTGGGACACCGCACGACATCTCTCGCCGGTTCCACTCTCCTTGGTGACCGGGGTAGATGACGGCCCTGTCCGACAAATAGGCCTTGACCACACGACAGAGGTAGGTTGGCATCCGGTGATACCGGAGTGCCTCCCTGATGCAACTCCAGGCAGGGTGTTGAAGGCATTGGCAATATCTAAAGACACCGCCAAGATGACCCCACCCCGGGCCACAGCCCGTCCCCCGTCCTGAGGGCCCGCACGCGCATGATGGCGTCCACCGTAGAGCGCTCTCTGCGGAAACTGAACTGGCTCTCCGCCAGATCCGGCCCCACCCGCACCAGCCGCTCGACGAGACGGTCTGCAATGACTCTTTCAAAGAGCTTGCCCACCTCGTCGAGCAGCACGATGGGCCGATAAGCGGACGGAGAGTCCGCTGGGCGCCCCGCTTCCTGATGAGGACCAGTTTTCCCGTCTTCCAACGAAGTGCGAACTGGCCCCTCTCCGTGCATTCGCTTAGGAGCCCCCTTAATCGAGACCCGAGAGCCCCCAAGGCCAGGACCCAGTCTTTTCCAGGTATGCCGTCGGGTCTTGGGGCGGTATTTTTCGCATTCATCTTGTGTACCGCCACTCATTTCTACCTCGGTCACCACCGGAGCATCGTCGTCGTCGTCGGTGATGTGGTCCACATCGGGCACCGCAGTAGGCGGAGCCATGGTCGGGGGAGTATGTTCTCCTCTTGAAGGGAACAAAGCGTTCACCACGTCCCCCACAAGCTGGGGCCGGAGACTTTGCGTCAGGGGGGGAGCCCATGGGCGGAGTTTTCCCCGCACCATCTTATATGGGCGCCCCCACGGGTCCCTGTTCAGAGTCTCCAGTAACTCCTCGCGGGCCAGTGCCCTGGCCCGCAGGATCTCCGCTTGGAGGGCGGTCTTCACCGCTTTGTACCCTCATACAGCTCCGCCTGAATGGCTTCCGTATCCGGAGGGCGGATACGGAGCCTGCGGTGCCTGTCGGACCGGCGCGCTTGAGGTCTGGGCGGAGACGTCAAACCGAATGTACCGGTGATCGGAATAGGTCTCCACCCCCTCCAATGCACGGTGATGCCTGCGGATTAATTTTTATGATATCTAATAATATTTAGTCTTATATTTCGTTGTGTATTTGTCTTTTATTCCAAGCACTCTTTATTTTATTTCATAGGTAATCATTTTATTTTGCTACCTGCCTATTTAATAAACAAATCACTGAGCCTGACTTGATTTCCGTACATCTTTTCTTTTTTTTTCTTTTTCGGGTGACCACTGAAAATCAGCGCTGTACTGTGGGTTCCCCATAGCACTGCATCATGCTGAGTGGAAGCCTTCTTGTCACAGTCATGTCGTGCAGCTGCCAACTAATTTCTGTTTTATGCTCGTGATTTATTACGTATTTTTTGTTATTTTCGTTTACTCTTGTCTTTTATGTGCACGTGTCTCTGTGACAAATAAACCTATTTTTCTTTCTTTCTTTCATGTTCGTGAACGGGCGCTGTCAGTTGGGACTGGTCATCTCTTAGTTGCCACGGCTTATTTTTTATTTATTTTAATTTTTGAATTGTTCTTTGTTTTATCTTTTTATTACGGACGCTTCTAACGTGCACGTCCTTCTACATTGTTCTCACATGTATAATTTCAACATGAATGATGTAACTAATATTTTGTAATACTTTTTTATTTAAGAGTTTCTTGCCCATTGTTCTCCATAGATACCTACTACGCTTTGGAATGGGCAACTAGCTTCATCTTTCTGACTGACCGATTCCTTGACAATTTAAAAGTGCGTGTAAATGGTTTAATTGAAATAAATACTTTGAATTTGAGTTTGACCAGTTGCAATAGATAGGTAGGTACTGTACCATCACACCTGTCAATGTACATATTTTCTGTTTGAGTTCTGCCCAGATATTCTAGGTAATCAAGTTGTCTGAGACAAAGTTCCCTTTCAATAAACATGACTGCGCAGTCTGAATATTTTAGATGCGAACACTTTGAACTGCAGCGACGGAGCCGACAGGGGGGCAGGGGGTAGGGGGCAGGGGGGAGGTCAAGCGAATAAAACGTCGCCGTAACTCCGTAAGTACGGATAAATTCCAGTGAATTTATTTCACTGTGATCTATGGCGCACCGCGAGACAAAGAGCAATGCGAGAAAACAGCAAACCTGTACATGAATCATGTTTTATATGTTTAGGTTTCTTGTGAAAGGACAAAGTTCTTGAGGTAGGCTATCCAATTAAAAATTACCAGGTGTTCAATTTTCGCCATTTCAATGCAATTTGTATGTTTTGTACCTACCGTCAAATTAGTCCCATTATTATAAACTGATGAGAACGTGTCGTACAAAGCAAATGACTCTAAAATTATAATAATTATGAAGCGGACACAAACGGTAATATGAGTGTCAAAAGCGCGAGTTTATAACCGTAATCCTGCGGGTCCTTTGATGTCGGCCGAGAGCCTGTCCCGCTGTCACGTTTGTATTTAACATGACACGGATCTACCGTGACACCGTGACGTTAGCCCCACTAAATAAAGTGGAGAAGGTCAGCAGTGTGGCAGGCATTATGAAGTGTATCGTAGGGTTCCCGAAAATGCCAGTAGAAATGAAATCATAAATTACTTGTAGGTACATACTTTCAAGAATACATTTTGTATGACACGGACAGCTTCTAATAACTCGGGAGTTATTAGAAGCTGTCGGTGTCATCCGAAATGTAAATGTAGGAAGCCTTTGTATCAGCAAAGGCTTCGTCATAAACAGCAATCATGATGAAATGAAAATACATTTATTTACCTTTCCATTGGCATTTTTTTTTCATAGTCATAGACATAACTGTAACTGTATCCATATAGTTTTATTTTTTCCACTTTTTCATTATTATTTCCTTATAATTTCTTTTACATCCTTACCGGTACATTGCACCTATCTGCGTATTGTCACCGTCAACGGTCAGGAGCATTAATAAAAGAATTAGGATCGGCTCGCTTCGGAGCTGTTACGGGCGTGCTAAGCCGCGGCCCGATAATGATATATGTGTTTTAATTTAACTCGGCCACAAATTAGGGACGCCGAACTAGGGACCAACGGAACCCAATGTTTTAGAGTTTAAATTAGGTTTTATTGATGAAGGTCGAGGTGTTCCGGTGACCCAGTGAACCACCTGATTGTAAAGAAAATAAATTAGAAAACCGTTTTAAAGAGGCGGTAGTTATACCTACACCATGTGACAAACATATTGCTACAATTATCACGTTTGATTAATTAATTGGTGATCCCATACTGTAATTTTTTCACGCTGGAGGATGCCATTTTTGTTGTATACTATTAAAGTTGTCAGTGTGTTTTACCATGATAAGAAATTACCTACTGGCGATACTGTTAGTAGGTAAACCTACATTTTCACTCATTAACTATGAGTGAAACTGATCTATGCATAACAAGTGCACCGCACCGTTATTCCCGTTCAGAAACACAAGCACGGTACTAGTAGCCTACAGTGCAAAGTAAAGGTATACTTGAAGTAAAACAAAGTGATACATCACAGCATCATAGTGGTGTCCCGTCGGGTTGCTCCCACGAATGAGCGAGCTCAGCATTGTACGTCTGTGTAACTGTGCAGTCACTGCCACAACAGAACTTGTACTATAACGCACTCAATGAACAAAAATAATATTAAACAAATGTTTTTAAATTTTAAACGTGACTATTCTCTAAGCCTTTTTTTACCTGTTCAAGCTATAGCTTAGTCATATCTTACGATCCGATGCTGGCGTAGCACGCGGTTTATTGTTATTTTCAAGTTAAAAAAATCTTGTTTGTTCGTTCAGCTTGATCCGCCATTGAATGAGGCTGACATACTGAATCAAGTAGATAGTAGCCTTATCACGGTAAATCAGATACGGTATCTTATTAACGCGAGCAATAACTACGGTTCAGAAAAAAAAAACTTTTAGCAAGATTTTCTCGTCGTACGTATTTACAAAACAGGCTTAAGTGATTGAATAGTTGTTATTTAAATGAATCGAGACTTTTAGAGCTGCGACAGTCTACGAACAATTAAATTTTTCATTTCTTTTGAGATCACCTTGTTACAGGTCGAATGGAACAAACGCGATGAATCAACTTATCTTTAATGTATGCAAGTGAAGCCTGTCTGCAGTTAAGTCTAAGTTAACTTTATCTTGCATCTCGCTTTATTCTCGAATCTCTATTAGCTAAATGGATATTTAACTGATGAATTTATGAGACACTTCACTTGATTTATTAACGTTTATTGCCTTTGAAAGATAACTATTGAAATGCGAGTTTTTAGCGCTATTTTAATTCTTTTTTCCCACATGAAAGAAAAGCGTTTTATCTTTCCTACCGAACCGATTTATCACGAGTTTTCCGTCTGCCGTTCTTTCTATCGTCCTTATATTTCTAGTCCATTATCAATCTCGTTGCTCGAACTACGAAATCATCGGTATGCCTGACCCCCATCATACGAGACTTCAAACCGTCATTAATGAAAGCATGGAGTTCACCCCGAACCAACCCTTTGTAGTTCTTGGTTGTTATTCTGCTGTAGTTGAAGAGTATCTTTGCGTAGCACTAACGTGACAATTAAAAATGCAATAAATAAATTAATTGAACAATAAATAACGCAGATAATTCTTTCTAGTCACGCGGCGGTGCCGTTTATTTGTTTAATCTAAATGCTAATTGTCCGCGCCGGGGACGTGCGGGGCCGCTCTGGGAACCGGGGTGGGGCACGCAGGGGCCCGGGGGCCAGGGGGCTGGCGGGCGGCCCAGACGGAGACGATGAATGGGTGCATCAGACGGACACCGGGCAGGTACAGTAAACAAGTTCACGTTGCCGTTGTTTAGATAGACGTAACTAGTGCGTGTGTACTGCGACGGTTTAGCATACCGTCATGTCGTTCAGTTGTTAGCATTCAGTATAACCGACTGTGAGTACATACGAACATGGAATTGCTATGGAGTAGTTTGTTGATCCAACTGTACGAGTGGCAATCATGCGTGGTGATGATTCCTTACCGACTGGTTGTTTCCAAATAGTAAGTCCGATTTTGTGATTTTATGAAAAGAAGTCAACACTAAGAAAGAGGGCCACATAAAGGCTAGTGCAGACCGGCGCGATATCGCGGGCGTGACCTGCTACTGTCGACCGGCTGCCTGTCGCGCCCGCGATATCACGTTGGTCTGCATAAGCCTTAATATCGTTACATCTGATGTAATGTTAATATTCTAAGGTTTCCCAGAATGCTTATTATAATGACGGTAACCGGAATTTTGTCCAAAAACCGGCCAAGTGCGTGTCGGACGACGCACAATGAAGGGTTCCGTAGTTGGGATGAATTTATTGCAAGAACAAACTTAACATTGTAGTTGACAAACATGTTCTCCCATACATTCCAACTGCAAATGTAAGGTGTTCAACTATTACTCGTTAGTTTATAAAGCCTACTTAGCTGTGATAGTTTGCCTTTTAACTTCTTGACTGCTGTTTTTTTTTTTTCACTAATCCAAAACTACCATTTAGCTGACAGGGCACTTGACTCTAACAAAATTAACGTAAAAAACATATTAACGTATTAAAGTAATATTACGCAAACGAATCCCTAAATCGAAACATGGTTTTCACAGACCCTCAATATTTTTTAACGGTCTATCCAACAATACACACACACACATGGGACAGACGACAAAAAATAAAATCATCCCCACTTTACGTGTACATTACATTATTTTTTTTTGTTTTTTTTTGTTTTATCACTTTTTCGACGTGAATAATATGCGTATAGCCATGCCAAATTATAGTTTTCTAGTACAATTAGTCTCTAAGCTAAGCCGTGGACATGTCTGTCCACGGCTTAGCTTAGATGACAGATGACAGATGGACATGGCGAAACTAACAACTACGAAACCCTACGGAAAACATAGGAACATTTCGCTTAGAGTTCTGCGCATCCCGTAAGGAAACTATACTTATAAATCAAAAACTCATTTATCCCCGAAAATCTACCAAACTGAAATAAATAAGTTCGCACGTAATAAGTTTAACTTAACTTTTCGGGTTTTTGTCAAAACGTAGACAATAAACTTTATTCACCAAACTTAGATTAAACGACTGCTTAAACTGAGAATTAGATAATAGCAAAAAAAAATATTTTAAGTAAGTATATTTTAATCAACCGAGTGTATGACAACACTGGCAATTATTTTTTTGGATATTGACTCAAGGTAGAGACAAAAATACGACAATAAATGAAAAAACTGGTAATACTAATGCATAGATGTGCCAATAAGTGTCGATATATATCGTATCGATATTTTAAAAAAATCAATATCGATTTCGATATATCGAAAAACATATCGATATATCGATATTTTTGGGCACTTCTTGCATACCTAACTTAAAATCACCTTGAAAACGGAAAATAATTTAAAAAAAAATCTTTTATGAACTTCAATTGTGTTTGTTTTTACTATGTTAGCATATTTATTTAGCTCTCTCACTTGTTGATATATTGTTTTCTGAGCAAAGTAAGCAAAGTCACGCCACAGATAATAAAAAAGTCAACCTTTTTTTACGGATCTGATTCCCAGCGCTTTTAATCAGTGGCGACAACGATGTTGATATTGGAAATAAACCAAATTAGATTTTGATACTTGATATTTTATACATTCTGGTACCTCATTTACGGCATAATTATGTAAGAGTCCATTGACTGCTCCTAAATTACCATGTTTATTTTAATTTTATTTTTTTACATTCTTCCTTGACATATTCATTCTATTAATTGACATTATATATAAAAATACGACAATAAATGAAAAAACTGGTAATACTAATGCATAGATGTGCCAAAAAGTGTCGATATATATCGTATCGATATTTTAAAAAAATCAATACCGATTTCGATATATCGAAAAACATATTGTTAAAGCAGCGCCATCTGTGACCACCGAACGACACTACTGCAGACAACAACGAAGATAGTTCGATCGCTGATTTAGACAAATACACATTGTAACAGTTAGGCGACAGTCTAATTAGCTCGTGTCTCTGCGGTTAGATGGCACCACTTCTCTGAAAAATGTACCATATATAAACGTGAAGATTGTTATTCAAAAGGACTCATTAAAAAACAGTAGAATCGTGAGCATCTTTTATTCCAACGCCTCTGAATCCGAGTCACTGCTTCGCCCTGCTGGCGCACTTACAAGTCTGCAACATTTGGTCCTTCGAGCCGGATCTAAAGCGATCACCAGCGACCAAGGACGTGCGAACAAGAAGACGTCCACTAGCGGCCGGCGAGGAAGATCGGCTTCACTCAGGGGCGTAAGACCTTTCCAAATCCTTACCCCACATACCCCCTTCTGTCCTATTTGTACTAAAATCGCCTTATATCTTATAGGAACAGCGGGTGTGGTGCGCATTATTCACCACAGTGGTTGCAGGATAACCGTGAGTACTCTTTCTTCCCATAAATCGTCAATATGAGTGAGGCGTTTAAGGAATTAGTGAGAAAACGGGGTCCTATTAAGGGTAGTTTGACGCTGTTTGTAAAAAGTGTAGATTCCCTTTCAAATTCCGATTTAAAGTTAACTGCCAAACAAATAAACGAGTTAAAGCTACGTCAGCTGTCGGCAGCTAACTTATTACAAAACTTTAATACTGTTCAATATGCTATTGAGGAATTAGTGGATGAAAAGGAATATGATAAACAGTTGTTAGAACGTGAAATGTTTGAAAATTCATATTACAGTGCCATGTCTACTGTTGAGTGTCTGTTAGAAAATCAAAAAGTTAGTTATACTAGTAGTGATAATTCTCATAGCTGCAGAAACAAGTTACTGGTTAAATTGCCCACTATATCGTTGCCCTCATTCGATGGATCTTATGAAAACTGGCTAGAATTCAGAGATACATACTTGTCAATGATTCACAACTCTGAAGAGCTAGATGATATACAGAGATTTCATTATTTAAGATCTGCACTTACCGGTAATGCCCTTCAGGTAATTAAATCTCTAGAATTTTCTGCCAGTAATTACAAAATAGCTTGGGATCTGATCGAGGGTAGGTATGATAATAAAAATTTGCTAGTACATAATCATGTTAGATCTATTTTTTCGGTACAACCCCTTACAAAAGAATCAGCACCTTATATTCGTAAAATGGTTGATTCGATTTTTAGAAATCTACGCGCTTTAAAAACGTTAGGGGAACCTATTGAGTATTGGGATACTTTGCTAATCTATATCATTGTGTCTAAGTTTGATGCAGCCATAGATAAGGACTGGCAGCAATACAAGATTAATTTTATTAAAACTACTAACGAATCGATAACATTTGACACATTGATTACCTTTCTAAAGGAAAAAGCTGAAGTCTTAGACTTGGTCAAAGCAAATCATTCCAATAATTCAAATGGCAAGGTATCTCAAGATAACAATAGAAAACAGACATCAAAGATTCAAACTTTTGTGTCTACTCAAAGTAATCAGTCTTTGAATAATAATAACAAGAATAGATCTAAGCGTGTATGTGTTAAGTGTGAGGGTAGGCATCCCGTTTATGCTTGTAGTCAGTTCTTAAGTTTATCCCCGCAAGATAAACTAAACCTAGTCGAGGGTAAAAATCTGTGCTTAAACTGTTTACGGGTGGGTCATTCTAGTAAAGACTGTTTTTTCGGACCTTGTAGGCAGTGTAATGAAAAACACAACTCGTTGTTGCATGAGGTTCTCAACAATGGAGACACAGTTTCCGCCGTATCTCATGCTGCCTCTGATCCTCAGTCGCAACCCGCAGATCATAATTCTTCAGCTAGCTTGCACTCTAGTATAATACACACCACTTTAGAACCGGTTTTGCTGTCTACCGCTGTAGTAGAAATTGCTGCAGATGATAATACACAGTATATCAGAGCTCGTGCTTTACTGGACAGCGGTAGCCAGCACTGCCTCATATCAAGTTCATTTTGTAAAAAACTTCGCGCCAAAACATTACAGTCCACTTATAAAATCAGTGGTATAGGTCAAACAGTTACAAAAACGAACGAAACTTGTTATATAAAATTACGTTCTTTAAAAAATAATCATACAATACGCATGCATTGTTTGGCCATACCGCAAATAACTTCCACACTACCCGCTTCTAGATTAGTGAGTAAGTTAAATATACCCGAAAATATTGAGCTCGCTGATCCTTTGTTTTGCACACCTTCTCAAATAGATATTTTAATTGGTGCAAACTATTTTTGGGATCTTTTACTAGAAGGTAAAATTCGTTTACCTAGTGGTCCGTATTTGAATAATACGAAGCTAGGATGGATAGTTTCAGGTCCGGTACACACTGAGAGCTTGCGCATAAATCAGGTGCAGTGTAATTTCGGCCAAACTTCCGAATTAGAAGTAAACGATCAGTTAAAAAGGTTTTGGGAAATTGAAGAAATTTCGCCAGTTGTAAAATCGCTTTGTTCTGAAGATCGTTTATGTGAACAATTATTCAATGATACTACTAAGCGAGACGACAACGGTCGTTTCTCGGTTAGAATACCGCTTAAGGAGTCACCAAATACTCTTGGTGATAGCTACCATGTAGCTAAAAATAGATTTATGTCCTTGGAAAGTAAATTACAACGTCAACCGCATTATAGGTCAATGTATGTTGATTTTATGCGAGAGTACGAGAGACTTGGACATATGACTCGTGTTGAGGATTACCCCATGCCGTGTTACTTTCTGCCTCATCATGGAGTCTTCCGTGAGCACAGCACTACGACCAAATTAAGGGTGGTCTTCAATGCGAGCCAAAAAACGTCGTCCGGTAAATCTCTCAATGATATCCAATGGACAGGTCCACCTCTTCAAAATGATTTGATGGTTATTCTTATGAGATTCAGGCAATATCGGTATGTTGCATGTGCCGATATAGAGAAAATGTTTCGGCAGATTTCCATACATGACGATCAACGTAACTTACAGTTAGTCTTGTGGCGTGAGAATAATTCAGATCCGCTCGGTGTGTATCGCCTTAACACCGTTACCTACGGAACCGCCTCCGCGCCCTACTTAAGTATACGTTGTGTGCGTCAGCTGGCACTAGATTCTAAAGATCCTGAAATCTCAATAATAATATTAGAAAACATGTACGTCGACGATTTATTAATGGGCGACGACAATAAATCGCATTTATCTCACCATTGTAAACAGGTTTCTGATGAGTTCGACTCTGGTTGTTTTCCGCTGCGTAAGTGGGTTTTTAATTCACCTGAAGTGGCATCAGATTCCATGCAGAGTGAAAGTTCTAAAGAATTAATGTTAGACGAGAACCAATCTAATAAAACGTTAGGATTAGGCTGGTTAAACTATAGTGATCAACTTCATTTCACTACAAAAATTAAATCTGAGACATCTAAAATAACTAAACGTTTTATCTTATCAGTAGTGTCTCAAATTTACGACCCATTAGGTTTATTAAGCCCTATTGTAATAGTAGCAAAGGCGCTATTGCAAAAACTCTGGCTATGCAAAACAGGTTGGGATGACTCATTACCACCAGATGTTTTGTTATGCTGGCATAAATTTGTTCATTCATTAATCGATTTACATAAACTTCGGATTCCTCGTCACGTGATAGGGAATTCCCCAGATCGCATTGAATTACACGTATTCACTGACGCTAGTCAAACGGCCTACGGTGCATGCGCATTCATACGTTCGGTAAATAGTAATGATGACGTAACAGTCAGGCTGTTATGTTCTAAGACTCGCGTCGCTCCACTCAAACCGGTTACAATTCCACGTTTGGAATTGTGCGGTGCGCTAATAGGTGCTAGATTACAATCTAAAATAGTAAAATCTATGCACATTAATTTTGACAGGATCATAATGTGGACTGATTCCACCATAGTCTTAGGTTGGTTAAAGATGTCACCGCATTCCTTAAAGGTTTTCGTCCAAAACCGAATAATAGAAATAAATGACCTGATGGCCGGTAAAGGAATTTGGTGTCATGTTGATGGCAAGTCCAATCCTGCGGACTTGTTATCACGTGGTATTTCTCTGGCTGAACTCGGTAGTTCAAATCTGTGGTGGCACGGACCAGATTTTTTATTGAATGCGGTTGCCAACTGGGATCAACAATGTGATGTTCCACTTTGTGATAACTTGCCAGAAATTAAATCAAATACTGTTTGTATGCTTAATAATAATCCTAATAACAGTATAATTAATTTCAATCGATATTCTTCATTTATAAAAATACAACGTGTCTATGCATACGTGTTCCGATTTGTAAACAATCTACGTGCAAAACATAATTCGGAACGTAGCACGGGCGCGTTATCAGTCGCGGAATTAAATAAGTCACTTATGTTTTTATCTAGAATTGCGCAACTAGAAGCTTTTCCAAGTGAATATAGTGCCTTAATTAATAAACATAAAATTAAATCATCTAGTAAACTATGTTCATTAAATATTTTTTTGGATGAAAATAGTTTAATGAGAGTGGGGGGTAGGTTATGCAATTCAGACTTACCTTTCGATCAAAAACATCCTATTCTGTTGTGTAGTAAACATCCGTTCACTATACTTTTATTTAGGCATAACCATCATGATATGCTGCATGCCGGTCCACAGCTTTTGTTATCACATATAAGACAAATGTGGTGGATAATAGGTGGTAGGAATCTAGCTAAGAAGGTTGTGCATCAGTGTATCAGATGTTGTCGAATGAGGGCAAAGTCCATTCAACCTATAATGGGTAATCTACCCAGTGAACGTTTCGAATCAGGTTTTCCATTTATTAAATGTGGTGTTGATTACGCAGGGCCTATGTTTGTTTTGAACAAAAAGGGCAGAGGTTCTAGATTAGAGAAATGCTACCTATGTTTATTTGTTTGTTTATCAACCCGAGCATTACACTTGGAACTTGTGACGTCACTGTCATCTGAAAGTTATATCCTAGCTTTAAAAAGATTTATTTCCCGTAGAGGGAAACCTACCCTAATTTATTCTGATAATGGTAGAAACTTTGTAGGTGCAGCAAAGGAATTTTCTGATTTTTTACAAAACAGCTGTCAAAGTATTACTGATTACACTTCAAATAATCAAATAGAATTTAAATTTATACCTCCCTACGCACCTCACTTTGGCGGTTTGTGGGAAGCAGGAGTCAAATCCTGTAAGCACCATATAACACGCGTGATAGGGAAGGCTCATTTAACATATGAAGAGTTCAGCACGGTTTTAGTACAAATAGAGGCCGTCCTGAACTCCCGTCCTCTGCACCCAATGTCCGTAGATCCTGACGACCTTGCGCCCCTGACGCCAGGTCACTTCCTCATCGGCCGGCCCCTGACGGCTCCTGCAGGCGCAGACATCACGGCGAAGCCTTCACACGCTTTATCACGCTACCTACGTGTCGAGCAGCTCAGGCAGCACTTTTGGAAGCGCTGGGCCAAGGACTACATCCCCGAGCTCCAGAGACGTATCAAATGGAAGGAAAACCAGGGTGCACTCACTCCCGGTTCCTTGGTGCTCATCAAAGAGGACAATTTACCGCCCCTCAAATGGCGGTTAGGGCGAATCCTGCTGACATATCCGGGACGAGACAATGTTGCCAGAGTTGCTCGCATCAAGACAGCAGCTGGCGTCGTCGAGAGGGCGTTTTCGAAGATCTGCCCTCTTCCGGTCTCATCATCGTCGCCAGAAAAGGAAGACAAGGCAGCCAAGGTTGAGAGCTATGGCTCTCAAAGGGGGCCAGTATGTTAAAGCAGCGCCATCTGTGACCACCGAACGACACTACTGCAGACAACAACGAAGATAGTTCGATCGCTGATTTAGACAAATACACATTGTAACAGTTAGGCGACAGTCTAATTAGCTCGTGTCTCTGCGGTTAGATGGCACCACTTCTCTGAAAAATGTACCATATATAAACGTGAAGATTGTTATTCAAAAGGACTCATTAAAAAACAGTAGAATCGTGAGCATCTTTTATTCCAACGCCTCTGAATCCGAGTCACTGCTTCGCCCTGCTGGCGCACTTACAAGTCTGCAACACATATCGATATATCGATATTTTTGGGCACCTCTTGCATACCTAACTTAAAATCACCTTGAAAACGGAAAATAATTTTAAAAAAAATCTTTATGAACTTCAATTGTGTTTGTTTTTACTATGTTAGCATATTTATTTAGCCCTCTCACTTGTTGATATATATTTTTTTCTGAGCAAAGTAAGCAAAGTCACGCCACAGATACTAAAAAAGTCAACCTTTTTTTACGGATCTGATTCCCAGCGCTTTTAATCAATGGCGACAACGATGTTGCTATTGGAAATAAACCAAATTAGACTTTGATACTTGATATTTTATACATTCTGGTACCTCATTTACGGCATAATTATGTAAGAGTCCATTGACTGCTCCCAAATTACCATTTTTATTTTTATTTTATTTTTTTACATTCTTCCTTGACATATTCATTCTATTATTTGACATTATATATATACCTAAGATTTAATTTCAACTCTTTATGAGTGGCTTTTGTGGACATGATAATTATTCAAATTTATTGCAGTTGTAATAGCAATCATGTAATTGCGTTTAATTAAAATAGGTTTTTATTTGTATCAATTTATTTAGCTTTTGTATAGATTCTTTTCTATTTTGTGAATGTGAGAACGCTGTAGGCTTAGTGGACTGTAGATCTGTTGACCATTTTCTATTTTTTAAGTAGAGAGGGGAGGATCTTCAGCGTGATGAGCAGAATAGCTCATCAGAATACAGTAAATTACTCTTTTAGATTGTTACCAGTGGAATCGGTCACCACTATTAGGTAGGGATTGATGAAGCACCTGTGACCACCTTCATCATCACAAAACTAGATAATTTTCTTGTTTTTTTCTGAATTCTCTATAACCTTTTACAATAAGGTCAGTAGATAGCGCTACTATGCAGCGCTCAATCGCGCTGCCGTTATCGCTCGCCGAATGGTTACGTCGACTATTTTGTGTGACTGCGTTTTATTAGGTATAAAGTAGCTTCAAAATAAAGTCCCGTGTTTAACAGATCCTAGTAGTTGATTAGTTGTGGGATAGTTTATTTCTGTTTAATTATCGTCGGCAAGTCGATAATTAAACAGAAATAAATTAACCTTAGGCTTTTTAGTAACCTACAGCCGCCGTTGGGTTTTTTATAGGTATATTAATTCAAGGATTTAAACAAACATGGTTATTTTCACTACTAAAGTTATTTATAACTGGAAATTCAAAAGTTAAAAAAAAACATGGCAAATATCCCGTTTTAAATAACTTTAACCACTAAAGTTTTTTAAAACGGGATATTTACAATATTAATTGCTGCAAAAAAAGTTTGTGCTCGGGATGTCTACTGTTCGCAGAACTACTAGATAAAATCATGTATATTATTATATTAAGCTGCAGGTTTTACTTAGAAACGTCATCGGAATTAGGACTTCTCAGCGTTTCTACCGTGAATTAAAGGAAACCCTTTACTTGAAACAGCTCACACCACAGTATACGCTGTGTATCCATCATTTAGGATGAGTGGGTGAGCCTTCGTAGGCGCTGAGCATCGATTAGCGGCCGGTCAGCGTTCAACCGACTGCGGGCAACAAGGCTCAATCGCACACCTTCAATTAACGCGATTACTTCACAAATTCGGCTACAGACGCCGTTCAGAGGCCACACTGCAACAAATCACAGAAGGCCTACGTAGCTAAAAGGCTAAAGCAGATTTGGGCAGGCCGCAACACAACGCAACGCATTACAAAAATCCTCCTTCATCACTTACGTACATTTTTTATGAACCAACGTACACTATACGCGGGCCGCACGCCGCACCGCACGTTTTTGTATGAAAAAATTGCGTTGCGCTGAGGCCCGTTGCGGCAGCAATGGCTTAAGATGTATACACTGTAATATATATCTATATCTATAAAAGGAACGGGTGACCGACTGAATGACTGACTGACTGACTGACTGACTGACTGACCTAT
Organism: Omphaloscelis lunosa; assembly: GCA_916610215.1. NCBI lineage: Eukaryota > Metazoa > Arthropoda > Insecta > Lepidoptera > Noctuidae > Omphaloscelis > Omphaloscelis lunosa. The sequence continues at coordinate 22,537,210 of OU744252.1, forward strand.
CAACGCACAGCTCAAACCACAGAACGGATTTGGCTGAAATTAGGTACACAGGTAGATAATATGACATAGGCATCCACTAAGAAGAGTTTTTGGAAATTCGACCTTTAAGGGGGTAAAAAGGGCGGATTTTGTTTGTATGAAAAATCTTATTCCTTGAGTTAATAAACTTGTAACTTGACACGAGTACTTATCTTTGTAAATTATAAAGTTTTCCAATTTTAGTTTTTATAAACTACCCCCTAAGGGCGGATTGGGGGGTGTCAAAGTTTGCATGGAAGAATTTTAACGTCAAATTAACTCAAAACTCAGTATTTATACTTAAGACTGAAAATAAATAAAAACTTATATCAACGTTTTTTTGAAAATCTACCCCTAATGGGGTGAACAGGAGTATTCATTTTTACAGAGGAGGATTTTACTGTGTGGTTTTAACTTGAAAATTGGTATGAATAATCTATAAGTCCAATAATGGAAAAGTCACAATAGACTTTAAAAAAAAATATTATCACACTATTTGCTATGGGGGATGAGGAATATTGTGTTATGTTCGTATTCTTCTATAGTTTACCGCAAATTGTAAAAGACTATCCAAAAGTTTAGAATATGACAGATAGTTACGGATTTAACCTTTTAAAAGATTATCATCACGCTATACTTATAAGGAGCTAAGCAGTCAATCATAACATATACAGGGTGGATTTTGAGATGGGGCAATAAGGGTAAGTACCTTAATCCTTGTCGCTACAAGAAAACGGTTTTAAAAGGCTGTCCTTAACATTTTGAAACATTTTTGACAAAATTGTGCATTTTGCAAGAAAACGGCAAATTTTCGCAAAACTTTTTTAATGCCAGTCATTCCTATTTCATCTTACTTGGGTCGAAAAACTATATCCGGCCAACTGAGGTTTGAGTCCGAGAAAAGTCAGAAATTGCTAAAAACTTCCCATACATGTCGTAGGAGCCTGAGAGGAGATAGAACACATTAAATATACCTTTATATGATGAAATAACTTTTTAACGAGGTACTTACTATTATTTAAATAAACACAATATACCACTATACAACAGTTGAATGATTTATTTATTTAATATTTTAAGCACATAAATGTACAGAGGCGGACTTAATGCCATTAATGACTTAATGCTTAATGATTCCCATACTTCACTGGGCTGAATAGGGAACGAATGTAGTAGATAGTTATTATCATCCCGCCGTACTTTTATGGAGCTAAGAAGTCAATCATGAATTCATGAAATATATAAAAACGGGTATTTTAGTCAACTTTCAACAAATCAAATATTTTAGCGATTCGACGATTGCTTTGCAAACCTAAGTTTGATTCCCAACAATTGATATTTTTTGTTCTTAGATTCTTTTTTACATTTTCAAATACTATCCATAGTATTCATACTTATATAATTATAACTTATGTACATTTACTTATCCAGACTAATTTTATAAATTCGAAAGTAGCTCTGTCTGTCAATCTGTCTGTATGTTACCTTTTCACGGCTAAACGTCGGAACGGATTTCGATAAAATTTGGCAAGGAGATAGATGGCAGCCTTTAAGAAAATAGGGTACTTTTTGTCTCAAAAATAATCCTAAAGGGATATAAGTGATGAAAGTTTGTATGGGAAACCCAGCATTTCTTAAGTTAGGCGTATGAAATGTTTTTGTTAAGAAATAAAAAATTACGCGTTTCAGCATTTTCAAAGGTTCAAAGGTGTAAAATAGGGGATGATTTTAAAGTTCACATTTTTTGGGTCTTCCTTTCAAGAGATTTATGGAATTGGAAATTTAGCCTAAGTCCGTATCTTGAATTAATATTTAGTCTTTATTACATTGAAATCGGCCCACTCTGTCAAAAGTTATTACAATTTAAACTAACCTTTCTAACAAGTTGGTATTACGTGATCAATGGCTGCACTAGAGTAGGTATTACAAATTAAATGGTAACAATAATAGTAAAATGAATAATTCGTATTTTAAGGCATTTATAATCATATATGAAAAAACCGGACTAAGTGTGAGTAGGACGTGCGCCTTGAGGGTTCCATCTCTAAGCTGTGCTTGCTCGGCTGACCGTATTTCCAAATCTGGAGGAAAGGATAAAAATAACTTTTCAATTGAAAAATAACTTTTAATAGAGTGGAGAGTACCGATTTTAATGAAATACAGAATATATGTTACTTCAAGACACGGCCCATGAAATTTTGATCCCAGATTGAAGAACAAACTTTGCAGTTCATAAATATTATAACTAGAAATGACCAATTTTCGGACTTTGCTCTGTACTAGACCTTGCTTCTCGCCAAACTTCATGCTGTTGGGCCAACGGGAAGTACCAAAGAGGCTTTGGTTTATTTGCGAGTGTCAAAATATGCGACATAACTGGCCGTATTTTTTTATTGCGATGACTCAAAAGTTTGATTTCCGTCACAGATCCAAGTGTCCGTAGGTCTAAGGCTACGCTCGCACTAGGAATTTTGATCGTTGCGGATAATATTCGCCAATCTGTGAACAATACCGAGTCCGCACACTATAAGAACTCGTTTGTGAGTGCGCGTAGGAATTATTTTTCGTTTACGATTTAATTTCGCATTTTAATAATCGCAACGATTAATGCGCGCTTAGCCTAAGTTTTTGATACCTATTTCAACTTGATGCCTACATGCGTTCTTGAGAAAAAGGGTATTGACAGACAGCGAAGTCATCCTTTAAGGGTTTCCATTTTTCATGTTGCGGTACAAAAAATGACTTATTATCGATTTGACGTACAATAGATATATGTAGCAGGAGCCAGTTTGTGATGGTTCCTGCTACATAACTTACTGACCGACTGATTTTCCCACAAACTAGGATCACTATCACTATCATTACAGGATTGCAGGATGATAGTGATGATGAGTTGGTAAATAAATAAATAGTAATAAAAGAATTTTCTATTCAACGGCCACTACTTCAGAAACAGTTGCTAGCAATCGTGTTAAGTGTGTTTAAAAAATGTTCTTGCATGTACTTGATTTTTTTGCCTGTGTTCAAATGAACTTCTGCTTTTCTTTTGTAATGTTGTCTGCATACAACTCGCATTTAATGGAAACGAAAGTAAGCAATAGACGTTTGTAGCGAGCGCTGTGTGCCGCCGCCATCGAGACTGATTCATTTACGTATTGTTTGAAACTAATCGTTTCAATCAAGCACAGATTGAGTTTCTGTAATTATTAGTTCGAGAAAATATGCCCGTGTATAGTCGGTTTTAGAATTATTCTTTTTAATTAAATTAAGGTAGCCGAAGGAAAATAAAATAAACTGCATATTGTTTGTGTCCGATAGTGTAACGAGGCTTTATTACGTTTTAATTAATAACGAAACCAACAACGTTTTTTTCTCAAATATTTTACAGCGACAAATTCAATACAAAACTGTACAGACGCCAAGTCACCCAATCCTCATTATATTATAGTTGAAAAACAATATATGATAGGGTTACAAGTTTACAGAGTCTGAGGCGGTAGTCGGAACTCGTGAGCGAATAAACGTAATACGATAACGCGCGCCGCGTATTTAAACTCGTTCCCTCGACTAGTTGAATAACACAAAGCGCGTATATTTATGACGATATCGCAACGATATCGCATCACATTCGCCCCCGAGCGCCCGCCGGCCGCGCGTCACACCGACTCGTCGCCGGTTGGGTGCATCCCACTATTTCTATAAGATATTTCTATTGATAGAAACACTGGGTCTGATTCAGACTGACTGTCCCACTATTTCTATTGCTGTCGGCTGCGATAAAAAACGCTGCATCACCTCTTATGACGGCGTGCACATAGAAACTATTTAGTTATTTTCTCTATGTTAACATTTTTGAAATTATTCTATATTTTTAATAATTATACCATCTTGTTTACAGCTTCTTAACATTCAATTATTGTTTTATAATCTTAAACTACCGGCAACGATAAGGGTTGATTTATTTTTTAAAGTAATACCAGACGGAATAATATCGTTAAGTGATAAAGGAATGGTGCCAATGGAAACATGTGAGGAGTACAGTCACAAACAATCATCCATACATCTGCGTAGTGACGAGGTGGCTTTGTGTGATTTGTACTGTAGAATATGTGGTGGAGAATTATTTAAAAGATGGCAGATTATTAATTTGTTCTCCATTTTTTGTTTTTGAATACCGAGAAGTCGTGTTTTAATTTTAATCTACTCATCAAAAGTGGTAAAATTTTTAAATACCATAACTGGGTTTTTTGTCGCAATAGAAATAATGGGATATAATTTGTAAAAACGCTGGTTTTTCTATTTTGTATTTTCATGGAACTAGTGGGATACACCCTCGCCGGTCATACCGTAACGTTGTGGACGACGTATGACATTGGCACAAACTTTTGGGAAACATTATCGTTTTTTATGTACGAAGTAAGTACCTACGCAAGAAAGGCGGTAGGTATGTTACAATCCACCCACGTTGTGTGAATAAAGTTAGAATTTTAAAACATTCCTCATGAAAGGGCAAAAAATAACAACGCTACAAAATTCAAAATGCAACACGAAACCACTCAAAATTCTCACTAAAAACATCAAAGGAACACCCTGCAAGCAGTCTCTCCAGAATCTATATTCGCCACAAGTCGGGCTTGCACTTAGCTCGGTGCTCGCGTACGTGCAAGAGGTGTCAGTACGGGGCCCACGATCCTTCCCTTTATTCAATTCCTCGTTTTGCATAAACTGTTTACTAGGGGCGCGGGGGCCCGGAGCCCGCCGAGTGACAGCAGGCTTTTTGACGGGCACCGCGACCTGCCAAGTGCGCGGAAACAGTGGAATTTATAAATCGCTGGCTTTATGTCAGAACTAGTGCAGCGCATTTGTATTACTACACACTGCTGATGTACTAGAGTAATGGCTCCTCTATTGCTGTGTGCTAGTCTTTGAGTGCTAACGAATAAAAATACGATTGCTTTTAGTTAGGATTTTTGAAGACATGACATCTTCTTTGCGTGCCTTTCATAAAGAAGTAGCTTTTGCCCGCGGCTTCGCCTGCGTGGATGTCGGCAAATATCCGACGAGAACGTACTACCGGGATGCGGAACGCCCGACTGTATATTACCACAGACATCCATAGTCTGTGCTGGACTGCTTTGTGCTCGTTACACTAAAGAGCAAAATATATTTCAAAATAGACATTCTCTATATTAATTAGTAAACTTATGCTCGTCATTTCCAAAGCAATTTATGATTAGGTAGCGTCACTATTGTGATATAACATCTCTAGTCGATAAGAAGGCTGGCTGCCAAGATGGCGTCCTAGCCCCGGTTGACTCTCTCTCTAGATGTAACACTTTAGAACAGATAATAAAAACCAAGTTTATTCGAAGTCCAGTATTATCATTTATATAATACACCGACCAAAACATGGTGTCAGAATTGGGTTCGTAATCTGTGTGTCGTATAGCCATTGCACCTTGGTTCATTGTGAAATTCTCATGTGAAAAGTCGGCGTCATGTCTGATGAAAATCAAAAGCCCGGGAAACTTTATAGAATGTCCAGTCCGCAGCCCAGTGATGAGTGGTATCTTGGCTCAACAATGGAAAAAATGGGTGCGGTCATTTAAATTTTATTTACGTGCGTCTGGCTTGGATTAAGAGAATGACGGTGAAAAGGGCGTGGATGTATTCAATACATAGGAAAAACCGACCAAGTGCCTGTCGGACTACGCACAAAGACGGGTTCCGTTGTTGAGATGAATTTATTTATCCCAAGAACAAACTTAACATTGTAGTTAAAACACATGTTCTCGTGTGTGATCCAAACACGAACGTGTAACGTAAATTAATTAATTTTTAATATAGAAGTCACTTTTGGGGGGCAAACAAGAAAATTAAAAAAAAAAAAAAAATTAACAGTACTGTGTGACATATTAAATGAAAAGGCTTGTTGCGAGAATCTTAACAATATTTTTTATATAATTTTAAAATAAACACTTTTAAAGATATTTAAGAAATTCGATGAAAATTGACCATTCCTTCCCTTATCTCCGAAACTACTAGACCTAAAATTTTGAAAAAAATACGTAATATGGCTCTTTACTCATAGATTACAGGAAAATCTATAAGAAGTCTATTGTCTTAACATAACATGGTGAATCTCTGAATATCGTGCGTACAAACTTACATTTGCAGTTGGAATGTATGGGATAATTATGTATTGTTATGTTGCGCATGCACATATTGTTGGAATGTATGGGATATTGCAACTTCAATGTTAATTTCGTATTTGGAATAAATTCATCCTATCTACGGAACCCTTCATTGTGCGTAGTTCGACACGCACTTGGCCGGTTTTTATTTTTTATTTTTATGTTTGATTGAATGAAAGGTAAATTGCGGTTTACGATTTATGACGTATTCAAAAAAACTACTTACTTCTCGTTCAAACCAATTTTTGGTGGAAGTTTACATAGTAATATAAATCTATTTTTTTTTTTTAGTGTTATAATTCTCTTATTTTAGAAGTTACAGGGGAGGACACACATTTTACCACTTTGGAAGTGTCTCTCGCGCAAACCATTCAGTTTAGAAAAAAAATATATTAGAAACATCAGTATCATTTTTAAAGACCTATCCATAGATACTCCACACGTATGGTTTTGCTGAAATTTTTTTGCCCGCGAAGAGTTGCTGGAGACTTTGAACAGAGACCCGTGGGGACGCCCATACAAGATGGTGCGGGAGAAGCTCCGCCCATGGGCTCCTCCGCTGACGCAGAGTCTCCGGCCCCAGCTTGTGGGGGACGTGGTGAGCGCTCTGTTCCCTTCAAGAGGGGAACATACCCCTCCGCTCATGGCTCCGCCTACTGCGGTGCCCAATGCAGACCACACCGACGACGACGACGATGCTCCGGAGGTGACTGAGGTAGAGATGAGAGCGGCGGTACGTAAGCTGAATGCGAAAAATACCGCCCCAGGACCCGACGGCATACCTGGAAAAGCCTGGGTCCTGGCCTTGGGGGCTCTCGGGCCTCGACTAAGAGGGCTCCTAAGCGCATGTATGGAGAGGGGCCAGTTCCCACTTCGTTGGAAGACGGGGAAACTGCATGAAGTGTTCATAACTCGCGGTCACACGCGGATCACAACATTCACAACTCAGGACTGTGTGTGGTTACGGGGAAACTGGTCCTCATCAGGAAGCCGGCCCAGCGGACTCTCCGTCCGCCTATCGGCCCATTGTGCTGCTCGATGAGGTGGGCAAGCTCTTTGAAAGAGTAATTGCAGACCGCCTTGTCGGGCAGCTGGTGCGGGTGGGGCCGGATCTGGCGGAGAGCCAGTTTGGTTTCCGCAGGGGGCGCTCTACGGTGGACGCCATCATGCGCGTGCGAGCCCTCACGACGGGGGATGCTGTAGCCCGGGGTGGGGTCGTCTTGGCGGTGTCTCTAGACATCGCCAATGCCTTCAACACCCTGCCCTGGAGTTGCATCAGGGAGGCACTCCGGTATCACCGGATGCCGACCTACCTATGTCGTGTGGTCGAGGCCTATTTGACGGACAGGGCCGTCATCTACCCCGGTCACCAAGGAGAGTGGAACCGGCGAGAGATGTCGTGCGGTGTCCCACAGGGATCGGTCCTGGGGCCGCATCTGTGGGACATCGGGTACGACTGGGTGTTGCGCGCCGACCTCCCTAGCGGCGTCAGCGTCGTTTGTTACGCTGACGACACGCTGGTCCTGGCGCACGGGAGGTCGTACCAGGCGGCGGCCGACTTAGCGACACGCGGGGTTGCGACAATCGTCGACAGAATCCGGCAGTTGGGACTCGAGGTGGCGCTGCACAAGTCCGAGGCCATGGGTTTTCATGGACCTCGGAATGCGCCACCGTCGGGTTCCCAGGTAATGGCGGGAGGGGTTCACATCGGCGTCGAGTCAACGATGAAGTATCTGGGACTCGTCCTCGACAGCCGGTGGAATTTCGTCGAACATTTCTGACGTTTGGCTCCCAGACTGGAGCGGGCCGGGGCTGCGTTGAAGCGGCTCCTGCCCAATCTAGGGGATCCAAACGCCTCCTGCCGGAGGCTCTACGCGGGGGTCGTGCGGTCCATGGCCCTTTACGGGGCACCGGTGTGGGCGCGTTCACTAAGGCTACGGCCAGCCCGCCGGTTGAACGCGTCCCAGAGGGTCATGGCCATCCGGCTGGCCCGAGGATACCGCACGGTCTCCTGCGAGGCGGCGAGCCTTCTTGCCGGATTACCGCCATGGGATCTGGAGGCAAAGGTCCTCGCGCACATCTGCGAGTGGCGCGAGGAGGCGAAACGCCGGGGCTTAACTCCGCTGCCGCGAGAAATCGCGGCACAGCGGACAGAGCTCCGGCGGGATCTCATGGCGTCATGGAGAGTGCGATTGTCGCAACCCAGCGCTGGGCACGCCACAATTGCGGCGATAAGACCCCTCTTTGAGGAGTGGCTGGAGAGGCGCCACGGCGTCCTCACCTTCCGCCTGACGCAGGTCCTCACCGGACACGGCTGTTTCGGGAGGTTCCTGCACAGGATAAGGCGGGAGGATACGCCCGGGTGTCATCATTGTGTGGATCGGCCGGAGGACACGGTGGAGCATACGGTGGAGGTCTGCCCAGCTTGGGCGGAGCATCGCCGTGTCCTAGTGGAGGCGATCGGCGGCGGTGATCTCTCGCGTCCGGCCCTGGTTCAGGCCATGGTACGGAGCGAGAGGAAATGGGAGGCCGTCACCTCCTTCTGCGAAGCGGTAATGCTCGCGAAGGAGGAGGCGGAGCGCGTGAGGGAGAGGCAAATTTCGCGCCCTCACGCCCCTAACCGCCGCTACTCCACACGTATGGTTTTGCTGAAATTTTTTTTTTGAGTTTCAGTGCGTATGGGGAAACCCCAATTTTTTTTCTTTTTTTTTTTAAATCTTAATGCGGTTTACAGAATACATCTACTTACCAAGTTTCAACAGCATAGTTATTATAGTTTCGGAAAAAAGTGGCTGTGACATACGGACGGACAGACAGACAGACAGACAGACATGACGAATCCATAAGGGTTCCGTTTTTTGCCATTTGGCTACGGAACCCTAAAAACAAGGATAGCATTACATACGACGAGGTTATAAAGTTATTTCAAAATCACTTTGCTTCAAAAGCTAACCTATATACGAATGTCATACCTTAGACGATGTTGCTTGCACATTAAAATTAAGGTAACATATTTTTTTTTTGTAAAAATTTTAAATTTTTCACTTTTTAGTTGTGGTACATACCTCACATAAAATTGGAATACCACTAACTGCTATGTAAATAACAATGACAGGAACTTATCATATCATCCACATCCTAAGTGGAAAAAAATACGTATTATTGAAGCTAACTCAAAAACTACACAAGCAAAGTTAAAACAATTTTTATGGGACCACCTCTGAAGTATGACCTACCAAAAAAAAAAAAAAATCATCAAAATCAATGTATTTGGAGGAGTAATCGCGGTAACAAACATACAAAAAAAAAACGTCGAATTCAGAACTTCCTCCTTTTTGAAGTCGGTTAAAAACTGTGAGCTAGGACAGCTGCAAGAACGCTTAATCAAAATAATGTTTATATGTAACATGCATCAAAAATACAACTATATCCGAGAAAAAAAATTGCTTGAAGATAAGCTGGATCTTGATAAGGCCTTAGAGATAGCAAAGGCCATGCTTGCTTCCAGAAATCAAACGGATGAATTGACAGCAGAACAAAGTATAGTCTTGTATAATACGAGTCAGTCATGCTCAAGCTCAAAGTCTAACTCAAGGAACGTCAGTCAATATAGTCAGCAGTCAAGACAGGAAGTTTGTACAAGATGTGGTCATGTGGTGCATCGTTATAAGTGTCCAGCATTAGGTAAAGGCATTAGGTGTAAAGGGCAAAAAATGAGAAAAAGTCGGTCATTTTGCAGTCTGTTGTCGGTCATCTCAGTCAAAGTCAATAAGATATTTACAGTTAGATAGTAATATGCAACAGATACAGTCAGAACAAGATGAATTGTTTATAGGTCATATTCAGTCATCCAAGTCGTTGTCAAGTGAATGGACAATTTATTATATATAAAAAAATAAATTGTATTATTGATACGGGCAGTAATGTCAATATTATGTCAACAATGCTTAGAGTATAAATTTCAATTTAATGACCTCTATAGAATAAAACAAATTAATTTTATAATTACTAATGTGAATTCTCCAAGTGTATTAGGTAAACTTACTTGCTCAGAAATTGGACTAATTAAAAGAGTTTTCTTTGTAGACACTTCAAGCATGCAAACGTCAGAAAGTAATATTAGTCAATTGTTTTCTGAAATAAGTCAAAATGAGTCAAATTCATGTCAAGTAATACGTCCTAAAGTCACAAAAAGTCAAGCACAGTCATTTCCATTACAGTCAAGTCAGTCACAAAATATAAGTTTAAATAAACTTGTTGAATGTAATAATTCTGTTTTAATATATAGTTGTTATATTTAAGTGCAAATCCTGAGGTCCAGCCAAAAGTCGATGCTCCGAGGAAGGTACCATTTGCATTGAATCATAGACTTCAACAAGAACTTGAGAAGATGGAAAAAATGGATGTCATTACCAAAGTCACAGAGCCTACTGAATGTGTAAAGCCGGCAAGAAACTCCACGGTTACACTTTTAAAAATAAATGGTTTCTACAATGTTTTCAAATTACAGTGTTAATGGGTATGAGAGGACAGGGTAGGCCTATCAACAAGTACAAGGTACTTAGTAAAATAGAAAATGATCCACAAGTCAGTTTACAGCCTACCGTAGCCGTTCTCACATTCACAAAATCTAAAAGAAAAGAATCTTTATAAAAGATTAGTAAAATAATAAAAACAAGGACCTATTTAAACCAAATGATATGATTGCCACTACAGCTGTAACAAATATTTCGCCGCCCGGTCTGTTAACGAGTGGACGTGTGTCGAGTTTCTAGTGGTTTTTTGTGACTTATTTTTGTGATTGATCGAAATTAGTAATTTACAATTCCTTGTTACTCACGTGGATTTCATACCGGTTTGTGCCGAAGTTTGTGACAAATTGAATTTAAACAGATAAGTTAACAACTATCTTGATCACTTAATATGGCTGGTGTCCAGAGAACTCCTCCGAAGTCAAAAAATATTAACCTGACTCAGACTCAGTCTGAACCGGACATCAACTCGGCGATCGAGATTAGTGAATATGTTTCAAATAGAAATAAACGCCCGAGACCTGAATATTCGCCTCAGTCTCAGAGTCAGCAGGATGTTCAAGATCAAAGTGCAAGTTGAGAAAAAGAACAAGACAACCGTATCACTAAGATGTTAGAAAGCCAAACAGCCTTTATGGCAAAATTGGTAGCAGACATAAGCGAGATTAAAGCCCAAAACATAAAAATACAGGACTCTAACGCTGAAATATGCTAAACCAATGCAGGGATCGAGCGATCAATGTCGTTTATGAACCAACAATTTGAAGATTTAAAAAAAGAGGTAGAAGATCTCAAAAAAGAGCGTCAGGAACAGCGAGGCTACATAGAGAACCTGGAAAAGAAGGTTATCGATCTCCAACATAAGTCGCGGTCGTCAGGGATCGAACTTCGTAACATTCCACAAACAGACACCGAGAGTACATCGGAACTAATAAAAACCGTCTGTAATATAGGTAAATTAGTAGGAGTGCCTATACCTGAACTCGAACTCCGTGACGTATATCACCTCCCTGGAAAACCCACTACAGGCACGGCGGCCCCCACCTTGCGCCCAATCATCGCTGAATTTTCTACAGTGCGAACTAACAAAACCTGCTATCTGCTATTCGTTTTTACAACAACAGTAAGAAATCAAAAGACAACAAATTAAACACTGAACTGATTGGAATACCTGGGAAACGGCAGGCGGTATACGTTGCTGAACAGTTGCCTCCTAGTGCCAAAAAGTTATTTTACTTGGCAAGAGAATTTGCAAAGAATAACTGCTTCACTTTCTGTTGGATAAGCAATGGAAACATCTTCCTTCACAAACAAACGGGCCATAAACAGGTGCTGATTAACTCTGAGAAGAGTCTCCAGGATCTCAAGAGTAGGTATGTGACTATTTCAACCCATACTTAAATCGTCACCTAGAAATCTTAGTTTACTTATTTTAATCTTTGTTAATCTTGTTTCCACTCTAATTTTACTTATACACTACTCTGTTTGCGCACTACTAATCATATTACACATGATAAATAACCCTATTTACACATTAAAAATGAATATAACACACACATATACTACATTATACTTACAAAAAAGCGATGTTATCCTACAAAATCAAATAACGAGACCATCATACTCAATGTTTCCTTTTTTGGTGTTAATTAGAAACTCAAATGGCTAATATAAATAGTATAAATCATGAACTTGACTACGTCAACCTCGAAAACTCTTTCTCTTGTGATCCGCACGAGTGTGTAAAATATATAAATAAAACTGATAGTAGCATAAAACTATTGCACATAAATATACGTAACGTTAATAAAAACTTCGACAGTCTTCTAGCATTAATATGTTTAACAAACATTGATTTTGACATTATTGTTTTAACCGAATGTTGGCTGAGTAAAGTGAATAACCTCCCCATACTTAACGGATACCAACCACACGCTACTAAAAACACAGTTAATCAAAACGATGGGGTAATAATCTATACGAAAATTGGCCTAAATGTTACTGTGTGGGAACCCAACATAAATTATGCTAATAGTCTTGTATGTCAAGTTGACAACAAGTTATCGGTAGTAGCGATATATCGTTCTCCGTCGAATAGCTCTAAAGATCAGTTTGACAGTTTTCTGGGTAGCCTTAATAACATTTATGAGGAATTATCAGACTCCTCCAGTATCACAACTGTAGGCGATTTGAATATTGACATAAAACTTGGCAGTTGGAATGACCGTGCACTAGACTACCTTATCCTAAACGCATCCCATGGATTACTACCAACCCACCTTCTACCCACTAGAATGGAAAACTGCCTCGATCACATCCTATTAAAAACGAAGTCAATAGCAACTACCTTGGTACTAGAATCTCACATAACAGACCACAAACCAATCGTTCTAATGATCTCCACAACAAACCCGCCACGAAACAAAACCTTCACCATCTCTCGAACTAATCTCGAAGCTGTTAAAGTAGACTTAGAATGTTCAGATTTCACGGATATTTACAAAATAGAAGACGCGAATATCGCTATGACTAGACTAATAACATTAATATCATGAATTTTAACTAAACATACAAAACAAATTAAAGTACCAAGAAAACAAAGGACCATAAAACCGTGGATAACACCAGGTCTACTTAAATCATCATCAAACACCGAGATAAACTACACATAAAGGCAAAAAAAACACCAGATAATTTAATACTACAGGTATCCTATAAACGGTATCGTAATTTTTGCAATACGCTACTCCGTAAATTAAAGAGAACTTATGAGAAAAGTGAGCTTGAAAGTCAAAGAATGTTCCTAAAACACTATGGAAAACAATAAAGCAAATAACAAATACTGGTAAGACACGCTCTAGTCCCGTTGAACTGCTAAAGATATGTGACAATCCTACGTCTTCCCTAAACAGTGTATGTTCCTTCTTCAGTAACATTGGTAAAAACATGGCAGCGAAAATACTAAACGACCCAAATAAAACGCTTAATAACCCTGAAAAGCCTCGTCCTGTTGAAAACACGACACTGAAGTCGCCTGCCAATTCACTCGTTATACATAAAGTCGACGAAAGTGACGTGGAATCTATTATGCTCCAGCTACGAAATAACTGTGCCATAGGTTGGGATGGAATATCATCCTCGCTTCTGAAGACATGCCGTCCTGTATTGGTACCACCGATAACATATATATGCAATCTTTGCATTCAGACGGGAGTATTTCCGGATTCTCTGAAAAAGGCTATAGTTCATCCAATTCACAAGGGTGGGAGCAGAAACTGTGTTGATAATTATAGGCCAATATCAGTCCTGTCTTCACTCTCAAAAATACTGGAAAAGATTCTTAACAATAATCTTAGAAATTTTCTGGATATGCATAAACTTATAGCAAATAACCAGTACGGTTTCTGATCAGGAGTCTCTACTGAAGACGCTGTTTTGGACCTGACCCAGTCCATTGCTAAGACTATGGACAGCAGAACAAAGTGCCTTGGCATATTTCTCGACCTGTCGAAGGCCTTCGACACAGTTTTTGTTCCTAGACTAATATCTAAGCTAGAATTTTTGGGTCTACGTGGCATAGCTCTAGATATCTTCAGAGATTACCTGAGAAATCGCAGCCAACGAGTTAAAATAGACTCCAATTACAGTGATGAAGAAATTGTGTCGTACGGTGTGCCACAAGGAAGCATTTTAGGTCCCACACTCTTTCAAATCTACATAGACGACCTTTGCAGAATGTCGATCCCAGCTTGTGAGATCTATGCATATGCTGATGATACAGCGCTATTAGTACATGGAACTACGTGGGACGATGTCAAAATAAAGGCGGAAACTGTACTATCCTCAATAATGACCTGGCTTAATCAGAACTTACTGACACTAAATCTGAATAAAACTTACTATCTACCCTTTGCAATCCGACGTAACACCAAACCCACAAATACCTTCGCCATAACAGCTCACTCGTATCAGAACCAGCAAATATCGTGCTCGTGTCCTACTATTGCTGGAACTGATAGTGTTAAATACCTGGGCGTGCATATAGACGATGGGTTAAGATGGGACAAACAACTCAATACACTAACGACTAGAACAATTCGTCTCATTCACATTTTTAAATGTCTTCGAGAATCTGGTAGTCTCGACACTCTCAAAATGGTATACTTCACTTTATGCCAATCTATAATGGGATATTGCATAACTGTATGGGGTGGAGCAGCGAAGACTTATTTTCTGAGAGCAGAGAGGGCTCAAAGGGCTGTACTTAAAGTAATGACAAGGAAACTCTATAGATACCCCACACCGCAATTATATGCTGACTGTCAAGTCCTGACGGTTCGACAGCTCTATGTCCTTCGATCTGTTCTCAGGATACTTGGCTGCTTGCCTCCGTCTGATCCAAAGAAGCGAACATATGTTCCTCCAGGTGTATAACACAAAACCTCGTTTGCAAGACACCAATACTACGTTCTAAGCATTTACGTCTTCAAAAACATACAGAAGGAACTAGACATAATAAACTTAAATAAATTTAAAGTTAAATCTGAAATTACAGAATGGCTCACTCAGCAGGACTATTTTAAAACAGAATCCCTATTAACTTACATCGCTTGACAATCATTAATAAAAGTAACAGCAACACAAACACAACCCTCACACCAACACACATTCACACGCGCACACACCCAGACACACATACAACAACACACACGCAACCAGAAATACATACACTAACACACACGCACACACACCTGCCCTCACACACAAACAGCGCACAACAAACAGATTTAATTTAATTTAATCACAACTGCAGGAAGTGTTCACTTAAAATGTTAAATTTACAAATAATGTTGTTCACCATATAATCATAGATAGATCGACACTACTTCACTTAAGGTACTTAATTTACGCAACCATCTGGCCGAACACTGTCTCTTAAGATAAAGGCCTCCTAGTTTGAGAGACAGGGTTTATATTTTTGTCACATAGATTTTTGTAGTCTTTTAACTTTTTGTACAAACAATTATGTATAATTTTTAGTATAACTACTACTGTGGTCAACCTGTGTCTATGTATTATTTTGGATAAATAAACATTATTATTATTTATTTCTTTTCAATACATATTATTTACATTTTTAAATATTTTTATAAAAATCATTAAAAAAAACATTTAAAAATATAAAAAATAGTGGCCCATCGGCATCAGGAACAGGGTCCAAGATGCCGGTGATCAGGGCTCTAGAGAGAGGAACCTCCTCACTATACGTGCCGTGTCTAGAAGTACTGCTTTCTGAATCAGGCCCTTGATCCAGCCACGGAATGAGAGCCTCCTGAGGTGTTGGTCGAGGCTCTTCGCTATCAGGCCATTAACGGTAACGATTATCGGTACAATGATTGCAGAGTCCACATTCCACATGTCGACAACCTCGTGTGCTAAGTCAAGATACTTGATTTTTTTTATTTTTCTCAACTTTCACGAGATTTTCGTCATGAGGGACAGCGATATCGACAATCATTGCACGGCGCTCTCGTCGATCTATCACCAATATATCAGGATTATTGGCTACAATAGTCCTGTCAGTGATGATAGATCGATCCCAGTACAATGTGGTGTGACCATTTTCGAGAACTGGGTCGGGCACATACCTGTAGTATGGTACTTCGGACTCTATACTGCTGGTGGATAATCCTAGCTACTAGATTGTGTCTATGCAAGTACTCGCCGTTAGCAAGACGAGAACAACCGGAAACAATATGTCGGATTGATTCACCGGGTTGGTGGCATGCCCGACAGATGTCAACCGTACCATCCTTGACAATGTATTTCCGATAATTATTCGTCATGATAACTTCATCCATAATCGCACAGACAAAACCTTCGGTTTCCCCGAAGAGGTCGCCAAAACGCAGCCAGGATACAGATGTCAAAAAGTCTACATCAGGCCCGTGGAGGGCCCGGAAAAAGCGTCCGTGTAGTTCTTTGCCCTGCCATATTTCCTTACGATCGTTAGTATCAAGTACTGCAGGTTTGCGCCAGTTCTCTTTTGCCATGGAGAGCGGGGTGAGGCCCTTGTCCACTGCGACCACATCTCGGTGCACACCCACGTTGGTTTGAAGGAAATATCGAAAAGCACCATTTGGTAAAGTGAAACTGATGAATTACAAATCAACACACTAAAAAGTGAAAAAAATAAAAATACCAAAAATACAACCGACTTCCAAACTACAAAGTGAAAAATAACTTTAATTTCAGAAGTCGGTGGCAATTAACTTAAATACTGATTGATCTAAAGGCACCGACTTCTGAAATTAAAGTTATTTTTCACTTTGTTGTTATAATATCCTAACCTAACGAAAACTATTAGGCTAAAACTAAACTAAAACATAGCGTCGAAAAATTCCTCCGCGTCGCTGTCGACTGGTAATGTACCCAAGAGGCTGGCGGCATTGCCACGTTGTATGGCCGCTGGTCAAGGTTAAAGCCAGCCCTTGGGTCACGGGAAGTGTCAACCAATCGTTTGGAGATTTTATTGAACAGACCGTGAGCACTCGGACCCCTCGGCCCTAGGGTTTAAACCCCAAACAGCTCGAAAATATAGTGACCTATAAGGTTATTATAGATTCGCCGCTTGAGGTTTTCCGCAGCCGCAGCGACAGCGCCAGTACAGCACGGTGAGCCAGGAAGATGGGATGGCGCTAGAGTATCGACGCCCGTTGCGTTCCACACTAAAGGCCTACCCACCTTCCATGGAAATAAAGACATGCCGTCCGGTCTCTTGCCATCGTCGCGTGCCAAGCCATTGGGTTCTAATACAGCTGGAACGCCGACGGTGACAAGAGCTCGTCGGATGATGTCATTAATGTTCGCGTGCCGCGCTAAGCGACCCGCACTTCGGCTGCAAGACAGGCCGTGGTGTCCGAGGCTGTTGACAACTTCACCACAGTGACAGCGATGAGGAGAACAACAAAGAGCTCCTAGTCGCAGGGAAGCAGCAATGCGGAAGGTAGTGTCGTCGAACAAAGTGCCTAAGTTCGATGGCGGTAGAGCATGAAGCCACAGGCCCGACTCCCACTTACCCATAGCCGCAGGCGCGCACGCTCCGCAGTAGTAGCAGACGTGTCAAGTAAATTGTTCTGTACTACTCTGCAGAGCGGCTTATCCCACCGTCCCTGGGAAAATGGATTGTCGGGCGGATTTGAATTCGGGCAAGCGAGTCTTCAGGCATCCATAGCCTCGGTGAGGCACGACACATCAAAATTAATCAGTGTGAAAGCTAGGATTTTCCTGATTAATTCTCAGTACCGTGAATCGAGGATTTGAAAGCCGGTAAACTAATACTAGAAATTTTGCGGACGCCGAGGCCTCCCATACGGATAGGAAAAGTAGCTTGTGCCCAAGCTCGGTCGTCCATGGCCACATTTAAGATTGAGGTTAATGAATGCCGGATAATTTGGTCCATTTTGTCTAAAAGATGAGTGTATTTCCATAAATGGGAAGCGCGGAGGAAATATGTCAGTTTAGGACCGAAACAGCAGTAACGGATTATGGTTATGGCCGAATGCATATTAATTTGGAACAATGTTTCCGAAAAGTCATGAAAAATGAAATTTGAAATTTTGAAATTTTTTCCTCAATAAAAACGGGGAAGGAGTCCTCAAAGATTGGTGACCCAAGGAGACGAAGAGAGCTTTTTTCAATCATTTTGATTTCTGGGGCTATTGTGTTAAATTTGGAAAGTGTATCATGTCTGTCAGTACTGTCCGCTAAGTATAGTTCGCACTTCGAAAGGTTGAGTTCAAGGCCAATGGAATGTAGTCCATTTTTATTTGAAAATTTTCCGAAACCGCCTCACCATAAAATTTACAACAAATCTTGGCTGCCATACGACGGTATGTGGTTCCCACGGCAATAGGACGAATGCCGCCATCCCTCTAGCGCAGGGCGCATAAATTCACCTCATACAGAACGTCGATGATGGCCTCATTCACCTTGCCGGAGAGCATAAGGTTAATCAGAGCCGTAAGCTCCTTCAAGAGCAACTCACCAGCTTCCCCGGCGCCTGAACAGATAAGATCCTTTAGGTGCTGAGGATTCAGACCGTCGAGGCCACCAGTGGAGCCGACAAACGGCTGTGATCAACTCTCGATCTATAATGGTGAGGGAGTGATTATCAGGATCAGGGGGGTCGGGAAAAGAAAGGCCATCCACTGGGGCAGGGTGTTTGCTCTCCAGAGTTGCGAGAGTTTCTTGAGAACACGGTGCCACCACATCACTACTAAAAAGAATCCTGGCTGCTCCACTAATGTCACCTTCCCCTAACTTCGATTCTACCAAATAGGATATACCTCTTGAAGAGGTATATCTCTGTGGAAAAAAAATCTTAATAATTTTCCAATCCCGGAAGGATTGGAAAATTATTAAGATTTTTTTAAGGAATTTCAATTGTTGTAATGTGTAGAATAAAGAATACATCAATATGAATAAGAAATGTTTAAGCCTTTTGCTGTTATTGCGTTGAATGCGAAAAAATATTAAGAAGTATAAAAAGATATTTTTATCACACCTGCTCTGAAAATACATACTAATTATACCAATTAGAGGGAAGAAATGCCTTTATCCCGTCCTTCAAATCCTTTCATACCAAGGTATGGAAGTTTGTATGAAAATCCTTCCGACCCAAGGGTGGGAAGTATGTATGAAATTCCATTACATACCCGGTTTTTCTTTTTTTTTAAATTTGTTAGCAGTCATACTGCCAAGAGACTTTAACTGTCTACTAATTAAATTCCAAGTAAATTGTTACTGGCCACATAAAGTTTTTTTTTTACCAGTTACCAACCTCCTTGGTGTATACAGAAAATTAAAAACGAAATTATTTTTGTATATAAAACGCGCGGAATCACGGAAGAAGTGGCTTCTTCAAGCCTTCAACTAACTCAAGATGTAAACATGTCTCAAAATATCAAGATACCCGGACAAAATGTAACATCTTATAATAGCTGCACTTTTAATAATTGTACTTTTAACTAAATATAAACATTTCTATGCATTTATGTCCATAATTTTCCTCGTAGGTGTAATAAAAAGCACTATACATCCCTCAGGATAAAGTACAGTTCCATACCTCAAATGGTTTGCGCCCCTCGCAAGCTCGTGGCGCAAATGCCATAATCTCGGTATGGAACTGTCACTTTCTTCCCTCTGAAGTAATGTACTATTTTATTTATTTATTCAAGAATAGTAACAATTACAAGCAGCAGATAATATACTTACAAGAAATAACTACTAAGTTAGTCATATTATGAAAGATTCGAATGGACGCACAACAGTAAGATTCACTTTTGTAGGCAACTCACTCGCCTTATGTAAATAAAAATATTAGTTTTAAATTTCGAATTACGCGCGAAGCAAAATGGCAACCCCGCGCCACAGAATCAATGTAGATCATGTTGCCTTGTACGCATGCGCGGGGCCGCCTTTTTGTATGCGCGCTCGCCGGCCGACGACGTGTGGGGATGCCGCGCCAGTCGAAAGAGTGCCCTCGAAACACCAGTGCGCGCGGACGTATGCCAAATCGCTCGGGCGGTCCAAATTCGGTTTTAGTCCTAATGTTTAGACTTCTATTTACGCTAGTTTCTATTGTGTTCGTTTATGAACTGTTCTATGTGCGAGTTTATGTACAATAACTGTGAAAAGTAATATATAAGTACTCTATTACCGGTAACTGTGTTTCTGTTTTGTGTTTTACCCTACGTATATCGAACAATTTTATTACTGGATAAATAAGAAAAAAACAATTTTAAATGTTTATCCATTACATAAATTTCTAATGTAGTAGTTTAAAAATCCTTACATTTACAATATCTGATTCAATCCCGTAAGTAACAAAATGAAATCCCGGAAAAAAGGCTTATCCATGTTATGACTTCTATGACTATTCATGATGCGAGTAAGTAAAATCAATCTACCTACTCCGATCACTGATTATAACGCCTTATATTCCCGAAACCCATTTACATAAGATCACAACTTGTTGGTACTAGGTCTGTTTTTAACAACTAAACACAACAACAGCAGTCGCTCAGTGAGCCTAGTTAGGAGCCATCAATACATAATTTACATAATCTTGAATATCGCGCCACGCCGTTCGTTCGCACGCTCCGGTGACCTCACTAGTTTCAATTTGAAGTAGATTGACATTAAACAGGTTAAAGGATATTTTCTGAGATCTATTAACTACCTAATGTTCTATTTAACAACAACTTTGCTTATTTACTACAAAGATTCAGTTTTATTTAATACAGTTGTTTTTACTTACAAAAAATAGAAAACAGACTGACACAAGTTAACATAAACGATTAGTCATCATCAGCTGAAACTGAAAAGCTTCCGTCTTGACAAAAGGGCAACAACTCTTTGAACTCCAGAACAAATGCACAAAAAGAGTATAAACAAAACGCGATGAGGTTTGACCCTTCAATCCCTTCCCGGAGCGATACAAAGTTAAGTAATAAGCGGTACACGCAAGTGTTTGCGCGCGCGGGGCCGGCGTACCGCGCGGCTAAACACATTAGCTGTGGTGAAGTTGGCCGCGCACTGCCGCCCGCGGTGCCCCTAATGTGAATGTGCTCCACTGTGTTACAATTACCTTTTTGCAAAGGAAATATTTAGGTGACAATTAAACATGTCACAATAAAAATGATAAGATAATATAATAATTTATTTGCTTAAACATGAGTACAATAGACACATACTCGTACAACATAAATTGTTAGCATGCAAGAGATATTAAAAGTTAAAATAAAAACAAATCATCACGTTTGTCCTACACAATAGCATGTAAAAAATAACATTAAAAAATGCGAATTTAAACTACACATTTCTGACATTTCAGCTGCATCCGGTTAGACTGGAAGCCGACCCCAACATAGTTGGGAAAAGGCTAGGCAGATTGATTGATTTCTACCATTGACGCTGAAAATGAAAATATTTAACACTTTGAAGGACAGTACACGAGATACAATAGAAGTTTTATTGTTATGACGCCTATGGGCGTATAGTGTCCTTCAAAGTGTTAACAATGTATTTTTATAATATAAACATAATAGTTGTGGAAGTTTTAATATAATTGTTCAACTGTAGTCCCAATCATTAGTTAAAAACAACAAAATTTAAATAAACGTATGCGCACATTGTAGGGCTTGCGGGTGATGGATGTGGTGCTCGTTTGTCGGCATGCGCCCGAATGTGCCGCGATTGTGACGCGGCGCGCTAGTGATGCTACGCATTGCGTTCTGCTAATTTATGATGATGCACCTCAGTGGACAGACCAGACGGGTTATTATGTTGTTTGATAAAACTGTTCCTGAATTAAACAGGATAGCTTCCGCCTTTTTTTTCGTTTCCGCTTGCCTTTGTCTTAAAATCGGGCGGTTTTTTTTTTTCAAGTTATAACTCGCTACCTAAGCCGAATCCTACAATAATTCCAAGAAATGACGGCAAAACCTGATCTAGAAATAACAACAGTCTCAACCTATTATGTTTGTTCGGCTTCTTTCTGTTGTTATACTTCCATTCGTTGGTACCTATAAACCGCAGTCTGATGAACGACGCCGTAACCACACACACAGGGCGTGTCAGAATCTTACTGACTAAAACCCACCCGTGTTCCTTCGGTTGCCCTGTTGCCGGGGGCCACGATCTCACTCTCGGTTTTCTTCGCAGCCCCGGCAGGCATCGGCCCTAGCGGACCCCGTCGATTCTGCTGACATCTCTTTGAGGCGCGCGTGGAACACAACGCACCGTCGACCCGGGCCTGGTCCTTATCGGACGGTGGGCTACCCATTGCTTACCGTCCGCAAGCCCGCGTCTACGGTGGCCGGAAATCGCCTCGCGATTCCCGACGCCCTGGGCGTCTCCTCCTGCGGCGGTTAGGGGCGTGAGGGCGCGAAGTTTGCCTCTCCCTCACGCGTTCCGCCTCCTCCTTTGCGAGCATTACCGCTTCGCAGAAGGAGGTGACGGCCTCCCATTTCCTCTCGCTCGATACCATGGCCTGAACCAGAGCCGGACGCGAGAGATCACCGCCACCGATCGCTTCCACGAGGACACGGCGATGCTCCGCCCAATCTGGGCAGACCTCCACCGTATGCTCCACCGTATCCTCCGGGCGATCCACACAATGGTGACACCCGGGCGTTTCCTCCCGCCTTATCCTGTGCAGGAACCTGAAACAACCGAAACAGCCGTGTCCGGTGAGGACCTGCATCAGGCGGAAGGTGAGGACGCCATGGCGCCTCTCTAGCCACTCCTCAAAGAGGGGTCTTATCGCCGCAATTGTGGCGTGCCCAGCGCTGGGTTGCGACAATTGCACTCTCCATGACGCCATGAGATCCCGCTGGAGCTCTGTCCGCTGTGCCGCGATTTCTCGCGGCAGCGGAGTTAGCCCCGGCGTTTCGCCTCCTCGCGCCACTCCCAAATGTGCGCGAGGACCTTTGTCTCCAGATCCCAAGGCGGTAATCCGGCAAGGAGACTCGCCGCCTCGCAGGAGACCGTGCGGTATCCTCGGGCCAGCCGGATGGCCATGAACCTCTGGGACGCGTTCAACCGGCGGGCTGGCCGCAGCCTTAGTGAACGCGCTCACACCGGTGCCCCGTAAAGGGTCATGGACCGCACGACCCCCACGTAGAGCCTCCGGCAGGAGGCGTTTGGATCCCCTAGATTGGGCAGGAGCCGCTTCAACGCAGACCCGGCCCGCTCCAGTCTGGGAGCCAAACGTCGGAAGTGTTCGACGAAGTTCCACCGGCTGTCGAGGACAAGTCCCAGATACTTCATCGTCGACTCGACGCCGATGTGAACCCCTCCCGCCATTACCTGGGAACCCGACGGTGGCGCATTCCGAGGTCCATGAAAACCCATGGCCTCGGACTTGTGCAGGGCCACCTCGAGTCCCAGCTGCCGGATCCTGTCGACGATTGTCGCAACTCCGCGTGTCGCTAGTTCGGCCGCCGCCTGGTACGACCCCCCTGTGCCAGGATCAACGTGTCGTCAGCGTAGCAAACGACGCTGACGCCGCTAGGGAGGTCGGCGCGCAGCACCCAGTCGTATCCGATGTCCCACAGATACGGCCCCAGGACCGATCCCTGTGGGACACCGCACGACATCTATCGCCGGTTCCACTCTCCTTGGTGACCGGGGTAGATGACGGCCCTGTCCGTCAAATAGGCCTCGACCACACGACAGAGGTAGGTCGGCATCCGGTGATACCGGAGTGCCTCCCTGATGCAACTCCAGGGCAGGGTGTTGAAGGCATTGGCGATGTCTAGAGACACCGCCAAGACGACCCCACCCCGGGCCAAAACATCCCCCGTCGAGAGGGCCCGCACGCGCATGATGGCGTCCACCGTAGAGCGCCCCCTGCGGAAACCAAACTGACTCTCCGCCTGATCCGGCCCCACCCGCACCAGCCACTCGACGAGGCGGTCTACAATGACTCTTTCAAAGAGCTTGCCCACCTCGTCGAGCAGCACGATGGGCCGATAAGCGGACGGAGAGTCCGCTGGGCCGGCTTCCTGATGAGGACCAGTTTCCCCGTAACCACACACAGTCCTGAGTTGTGAATGTTGTGATCCGCGTGTGACCGCGAGTTATGAACACTTCATGCGCGTGGTTTATACATCTGCTGTTCCTTCATATTACCGGTAACCACTTCGTTGGCAAAGTTTAAGGGTGTTTGTGAAAGATGGGAAGGTTTGATTGAAAAGTTAAAAGTTAAAAGACTATACATGTTGTGTTTAGTATAAATACAATGTATATAAATGGAAAAGCTGTAAACAGCTTATAGAGGAAATGTATAAATAAAAAATAAACATTTATTTCAGGCTATAATGGCACACAGACAAGCCTTACAAAGTTACATAATTATAATACAACGTGTTCCTTTTGATGTCCCATAACTCTAAGCTTATATACTATAAGTAAAAAAAATACAAAAAGTCCTAGAACAAGGGTTTCAAAAATACGTAGTTTCGAAGATAACACTAGACTGTCGATGTGTGAAGTTTCATTGATAATTGAATGAAAATGATTTACTCGTATAAATTATTTTCATTCAATTCAAACATCGTAATAAAATCATAATAAAAGCTTAGAAAAACGACGACGCAGTATTTTTTTTAAAGACAAAAAATATCTGAAATACACTTTTTTTAACGTACGTTTGTTTTACATAAATAATCGTGACTTTTTTCAATTTTTTTTGTATGAAAAAGGAAAAAAATAAAATAAAAGGAAAAGCAAGAATTAATTGAAAAATAATATTCATATAAAAAATAGAAAAAATGTTTATTTCAATCACAAAAAGCGTTTAGAATGTTATTGGAAATCACATAATATGGCACTTGATTCTTTGACATGGTCTCATTAATACGCCTAGAGTTATGAGATATCAAAAGGAACACCTCGTATAAGTACTAGCAGACTCGACAGACGTTGTCCTGGCAAAAAAAAAAAACCTAGAACTCGATCGTAGCACTACCCGGTAGGTCTGATTGTGGATCTAAACCATCCAGAGAATCGTACACACAAAAAAAAAACAGTGGTGAAAAAGATGAGGTGTGGGCTGTTATCCGAAAGTGGAATAAATATAACTGAATATATTTTATTATTTTAATGAATTAAAGAAAATCACACCTTTTGACAGCAACACAGAACCGTAACAAGACAGAATGTAAAAAAAACAATTTAAATTTGAAATAATAAAGAAAAAGTATAAAACACCAAAGAGTGCGTAACATCCTGCCCCTCGTGCAGCACTGTACCAACAGTTAAGGGTTAAAGAAGCCTTATGTGGCAAGTTTTACAAGTTTTTTGAGGGGCCGGCGTAACGTACCTCCGGCAGTCGCAACGTCCACCACCCTATTAACGCCGTCTTTTCCAGGGAACACCTTCACTATACGGCCTCGTGGCCATGTCCCTCGTGGTAGCGATTCGTCGACGATAATAACCACGTCTCCTATCAGGAGGTCTTGACCACGATCTCCCTTAACCTGGGTTCGTGTTTGCATAGTCGGCAGCACTTCGCGCACCCAGCGGTTCCAAAAGTGATCCGATAACTTTAATGCTTTCTTCCATTCAGAGCGTCCTATCAGGTCACGGTCTTCCAATGTCTTTGGCGGGGTTTGGTTCGATGAAGAACCGATGAGAAAGTGGAACGGTGTCAACGTGGTTGGGTCATCTGGATCTGTGGACACATGTGAGAGTGGGCGTGAATTTACGATCGCCTCGGCTTCTGCTAACAAAGTCAAAAATGTTTCCTCTTTGGGATATCTTTCGTTCAATGTAGCATTCAGCGCTTCTTTTACCGTCCTGACGAGGCGTTCCCAGCATCCTCCGAAAGTAGGCGCCGCCGCTGGGATGAAACTCCACTTAATGCCCTTTGTGGCGGCAAAATCTTGCACATCATTTGTGTAAAATTCGCGTAGAATCCTGTTTGCGCCAACGAATGCGGTTCCATTATCCGAATATATAATCTGCGGGATCCCGCGTCTGGCAAAGAAACGCCTGAGACCCATGATTGCGGAGTCCGCGGATAGGCTGTGTACCAGTTCCAAGTGGAGGGCCCTGGTCGTAAGGCACGTAAAAAGGGCCACATATCGCTTTTCATGGCGGCGTCCAACGGTTATGTTGACAGGACCGAAATAATCTACACCAGTGAAGGTAAACGCTCGCTGGTGATGAGCTAGTCTTTGTGGTGGAAGATCTCCAGTGGTTGGATTTAGCGGCTTTGATTTACGAATTCTGCAGAAGAGGCATTGGTTTGCTACAGCTCTGACCGTGTCGCGAAGTCTCAACAACCAAAATCTTTGCCTTATCTCATTTATCACGGACTCATAATTTGCGTGACCTGCTTTGCGATGGTAATATTCTACCAATAACCGTGCGACCGTCAAACCGTGCGGGTGGCGACCGTCAAGTAGGATCGGGAAACGGGAGTCGGGATCGATGCCTTCTACAGCCTTTATCCTTCCAGCCAAACGCAAAAGATTATCTTCTCCCAGAGAGGGCGATAGTTTGATGAGGCGGCTACTTGGAGGAATTGGTTTCTTGTTCAAAATGCAGAGAATTTCTTGCAAAAAACTGTCTTGTTGAACCCGTTGCAATATGTGCCTTTCAGCGGCTTTTATTAGGTCGGCATTCAAGGGTGTAAGAGCGGTCGACGTTGGTGAAGAGTGGGAGCGAGGGTGAGCTATCCCAATGTTTGATTTAAAATTTCGAATGGTTGCCAAAATATTTCCAAAAACAGCCGCAGCTTGGTGAACCCGGGCTGTGGCGCGCAATAATCGTAGCCAGTCACTGAAGCGAGCTAAATGCGCCGTGACAGGAGTAGGTAAGGCTGTGCTTAGTGAAGTCAGTCCCACCAGCTCGTTCCGTTGACACTTAAGCTCTTCCCGAACTGGTGCGACGCTAAGTGGCTCCATGGGCCAGTCCTCTGGGGATTTTAAAAGAAATGATGTGCCGCAAAACCATCTATGTGAAGGCTCCAAATGAATTGGGCGCAATCTGGTTGCATCATCAGCGACATTCAGATCTGTCGGTACCCATCGCCAATTTTTGACCGAAGAATTTTCTAAAATTTCACCTAGCCAATGGGCAACGAAAGGTCTTAACGCTCGCGCATCACTGCGCAACCATTGGAGGACAGTCATCGAATCAGTCCAGAAGAATGTACGCACTGACTTTTTTCGATGGCTCTCCTTAATGACAAGTGCAAATCGAGAAGCTATCAAAGCGGCTTGAAGTTCCAAACGTGGGATCGACGTTGGTTTCAAGGGCGAGACTGGCTTTGCTTGCGATGAGAGCGAGCTTGATGCTGCCGTCAGGGTATATCAAACGCCAATAGGCAACACAGGCGTAAGCAAGCTCACTTGCATCTGCGAAGACGTGAAGTTCTCTGTGGGAAGGCTCGCAGCCTTTCGCATTTGCATACCAACGCGGTATTTTCAGTAAAGAGACTTTTTTCAGATCTTGAAACCATTCGGACCACTTGGATGCTTCTGTTTGTGGGAGCTCTGTGTCCCAGTCGATATTAGATCTCCAGGTTTGTTGAAACAGTATCCGTCCTTTGACGACTATGGGTCCTAATAAACCTAAAGGATCATAAACGCGCATAACGTGTGACAGCACCTTGCGTTTTGTCAGTGAATTAGACACTGTTTCAATTAAGCCTGTTCGAAAACCCAAAACATCGGCGGTAGGGTTCCATGCAATACCTAGGGCTCGGATGCTGTTATTAGATTCGCCAAGATCAATTTCCAACGGTTGAGTGGCCCTGAGCTCCTCAGCGACAAGGTTTAGTGCCCCTGGCTCATTGGAAATCCATCCTCGCATCTCAAAGCAAGCTGCATTGTGCACGGTCACAATATCTGCCGCTAACTGGGCTGCTTCGTCAACGCTATCTTGTGAGTCGATGTAGTCGTCCATATAATGACTGAACAAAATAGCGTCCACGGCTCTTGGATGTGTATGTGCGTGCTCTTGAGCATTTTCGTTTTTTATAAACTGTGCTATAAAGGGGCTACAACAAGCACCGAATATGACAGATGTCATCCTAAACTCCTTTATGACATGTGATTTATCAGGTCTCCACAGATACCGAAGAGCGTCTTTGTCCTGCTCTCTAACCCGAATCTGAGGAAACATCTCTTTGATATCCGCGGTTATTCCGATGCGGCCCTCCCGGAAACGAAATAGAACCTTAAGTAGCCGCTGGAGTAGGTCAAGACCGGAGAGCAGTAAAGAATTCAGGCTGACACCTTCATTCCTGGCTGCTGCATCATGAACTACCCTGACTTTTCGTTTTTGAGGGTGGTACACACCAAAATGTGGTAGATAAAGACGAAAGCCGCCAGATTTGCTGTCACAGTGTGTGTAGTATGTATCTGGAGCACATTCCTCATGAACGCATTGTATGCTTTAGCAAACTCGGACTCTTTAGCCATACGTCGTTCTAAACTTAAAAAACGTGACATCGCCTGTGGGTAGCTGTCTGGAATACGCTGTATATCGTCGCGCCACGGCATGCCTACTTCAAACCGACCAGTAGGCAATCGTTTGGAAGTCGCTTCCAAAATGTTGACTGCGCGCTGGTCTTGTTTACTATGCAGAGTTTCCGTTTTAGTGATGCCTATAGAGTCGAGTTTATACTGTTCCTTAATCAACGATTCCAAATTGTCATCATTGTTTGTATCCATGTGCGTATGAACAACGAACTCAATCAACTTCGTTTTGCTAGAAGCAACGCCGTATAAAGTCCAGCCCAAAGCTGTCAAACAGGCAACGGGTTCGTTCCTTCTACCAACTCGAACTTCGCGGTTGATTGACAAATGCCAATGTTCAGCTCCAATGAGGATAGTTGGGGTTGCGTCGTCGTATGTCAGAACGTCAACCAGATCGGACAAATGTGAAAAAGACTCAATCGTTTCACGTTTGACCGACTGCGGACGCAAACACAAAGACTCCATAGATCGAGCATTTTTTACTAAAAATGTTTCCTGTGTGTGTTTACCCTTAATGAAAAAGTCTACATATGATATTGTGGTATTTCGCTCGAGACCACCAATGCCATTTACCGTTATGATCTGTTGTGGCCCGGTCGCCCCTATCAGTTTGGCGATGCTGGAATCTATGATGGTCGCGGTGCTTCCGTCGTCAAGGAGCCCGTACACGTCGCAGGTTCCAGCAGGGCCCGAGACTGTAACTGGTATTATTTTTAAATAAGCACGAGGGCGAAGAGCTAATATAGTATTCGGTTTTTGTGCACCTGTCGAGGTTGTAGACACAATCACTTTTTCACCGGTCGGTTCAGAAGCATTTGACGTAGGGTGCGTATTATGTTCAACAGTTATCGAGTGTGTAACGGTATCTGTGACTTGCTCGTTAAGTGTATTGACGAGGGGCGGTGATGGCTGCCGGTGAAGAAGCGCGTTATGCCGGAAAGGGCAGCCATCAACGCCACACGGATTCACTTTGCACGTTTTCCACAGGTATGAACTAGCCTTTAAGCATCTATAGCAAACCTTTGCTTCACGTAACCACTGCCATCTATCGTCGATGGACAAAGATTTAAATTGTGTACACTCCTTAATATTGTGACCTTTTTTGCAAAATACACACTCTCGTTTTGTTGTAGACCCGGCTTTAGGAGTATGTTTTGACTTCATAACAGCATTATGAACATTTTCACGCTTTAATGGTTTTTCAAAAGAAATATTGAGTTGCTGTTGTATCGCACTAAACTCGGGTGACATACCAAAACGAATGTGTTGATCTAACTCACGCTTTAAAAAATCGGACAGAATTTCTAGTTTCGGGCGTCCTGTAGTGTCCTGTGCCGCAAAATCTGTCCACCGAATTTTCATAGTGGGGTTAAGTTTCCCAAGAACAGCGTGGAACAACTCAGGTGAACTCAGATATTCTAAGTGGTTCAATAACTTTATTGTGGATATCGAATTACGTACCCGATTAGAAAGGATTCCGAGTTCTTTAAGATCGTTACCTAGGCGTGGAAGGTTTTTTAACGAATTAACCTCCTTGTAAACGATGAGCTCGGGGCGCGCGAAGTTATCTTCGAGGGCGCGCATGACTTCCTAGGGGTCACTTGTCGACATCAACAGCGCCGCCACGGCCTCACGCGCGGGCCCACGCAGGGCAATGTCAAGTCGGTTTATGTTATCTAGCGGAGAAAAATTAGCTTTTGTAACATTGTAGGTACGTTTGAACTGTAGCCAATGCAAAGTATTGCCGTAGAACTGAGGCAATTCTAGTTTCTTTACACTGGCGGCAGAGGCGAGAGCCTTCGCGGCGGCCGCGGTATCTAAGCTACAGCTTGTAAAAATGTAGCAGGTTGGTCAAGCTCCGTGGAAATGAGCGGGGCCGTACAGCCAACCGCCTCGGATGCTTTAGTGACATTACGTAAGAGTTGTGTTTGTCTAGTGAGAGGGTTAATAGGGAGTGCAGTTGTCCGCGTGGTCATCGGTGGGTGTACCGAGTGACCGGGGGATGTGCCAGGAAAACCTTGATCACATCCTACTGCAGTGACGTCTCTATCAACACAGCTGTCAAGATTGTGATTTTCTATCCATTTTTTAGTTCTATCTAAGCTCACCCGTGTAGAGCTCCGATGGCTCGCTCGGCTTCCTGCGCTTGTAGCGTCGGCATCGATAGCCGCTAGCTCGGCTTGCAGCTCGCACTCCTCGACCTGGTGCTGTAACGCGGCAAGTTCACGTTCGCGTTCACGCTCACGTTCGGCGAGTACCTGCTCGCGGTCGCGCTCATGGGCGGCGAGCTCCTGCTCGCGCTCGGCAAATTCACGTTCGCGTTCGCGCTCACGTTCGGCGAGTACCTGCTCGCGGTCGCGCTCATGGGCGGCGAGCTCCTGCTCCCGCTCCAGGCGGCGACGTAGGACGAGCGCTTCTGCCGCTGCTTTTTGTGCTCTCACAGTTGCCGACGAATGTGATGAGCGGCTTTGCGCGGTGTGTTCACTGCGTACGCTTTTGGTCGGCAAACCGGAGCTATGAGGCTGAGGAATAACTGTGCCGGGGCCGGGATTGGCCGACATAATTTTGCTTTTGCTACGGGTGATCATATCTAACTACGTGGATGAAAGCTAATGGAATGAAGTAAGTGGGTGACTATGTTGTGATGAAAAATAGGCACTGAAAACTAAATCGAAGGACCAATGAAAAAGACGAGGTGTGGGCTGTTATCCGAAAGTGGAATAAATATAAATGAATATATTTTATTATTTTAATGAATATAAAGAAAATCACACCTTTTGACAGCAACACAGAACCGTAACAAGACAGAATATAAAAAAAGAACAATTTAAATTTGAAATAATAAAGAAAAAGTATAAAACACCAAAGAGTACGTAACAAGTGGCACTCCGGGAGTGCCGACAGAAGTGAAAACTTGAAAAAAAATCGGCACCGTGGTAATCAACGCGTTGATGTCTTTTTAACAGTCTTACGAATTTTCGATCAGGTCACGTGTCCTGACGCGAGTTTAACATTTTTTACCCATAACAAAAAAAGTGCACAACGCCGCTAAAGAAGTTTTCACTTCAAAAACATCAAAATCGGACCAGCCGTTTAGAATGAGTTCAGTGACATACACACTGTTACACGAGAGTCCGGAAACTTGTTTTTAAAAAAAGAAAATCAAATAATCTGGAAAGAGTTTATTAAGAATTATGAACTTGAATTAAAATGGAATTGGAATTACATATATTGTATGTAGAAATAGTATGATCTAGGACTTCCGACCCGTACCGAGATTCAGACCGAACTGACGTCCAAACCTAATGGATAATCCTTCTGAGTCAATAATGCTGACTAGGCAAGCCATCGGCAAGCCATCATCAGCCATTCTACTGTCATTAGCAAGGTATAACAGCCCCCCCTTTAAGACTGAAATTCGGGGATAAAAGTCGAAATTCAGGAAGTTATACAATTTCCCGTAATCTAGGTAATGGCATTGAAGAGTTTTCAGGTTCAGTATCTATATTATCGTTATCGCCATCGTCATCAGTATGGGTCGTCGGTTTAACACAAGAGATATAGAACTTAGATCTATGCTTAGAAATAATCTTATATAATTTAAATGCTATAAAAGACATAACTATTATTAAAATACACACAGTCAATATAGAATAATGTGTCCCGTATTTTACGAATATAGGTTGTTCATTGATCATTTTGTTTAAATCTGAAAATATCTTATCATTTTGTTTATTTACAGTTAGATCATCCAAATTGATGTTTTGTAGTAAAATAGGGGATATGTTATTATTTAAACCATTAGTCTTAGTGTCTATTTTACAACATGAGTCATTGATAATGCTAAAGTCTAAACTAGGAATAGGAATGTCTATGTTGATCTCATCTTTTGACGATATAAGTCTCGCACTTTTTGTATATACTGTACACTGATTTGGGATCCGTAATATACCGGTTCCGGACACTATGATTTCGCATAATTCGGAGTTATCACAATCCATTGACACTTTACTTGAACGAGATTGCACGAAAATCGACTGATTATTCATTAGTGATTTCCAAATGTCCAATTCGCCGACAATCGTCTTGGTTTCACATTGCGTGGGGATAGCACTAATTGTTTTCGTTAATAGTTCGCTTTCACACGTAGGATTGCCGTTTGTCAATAATACCGTAGGTATCTCACACAAGGCCGTCACCTCCTTCTGCGAAGCGGTAATGCTCGCGAAGGAGGAGGCGGAACGCGTGAGGGAGAGGCAAATTTCGCGCCCTCATGCCCCAAACCGCCGCAGGAGGAGACGCCCAGGGCGTCGGGAATCGCGAGGAGATTTCCGGCCACCGTAGGCGCAGGCTTGCGGACGGTGAGCAATGGGTGGCTCACCGTCCGATAAGGACCAGGCCCGGGTCGACGGCGCGTTGTGTTTCACGCGCGCCTCAAAGAGATGTCAGCAGATTCGAAGGGGTCCACTAGGGCCGATGCCTGCCGGGGTTGCGAAGAAAACAGAAAGGGAGATCGTGGCCCCCGGCAACAGGGCAGCCGAAGGAACACGGGTGGGTTTTAGTCAGTAAGAGTCTGACACGCTCTCCCGCTCCGCCCAGAGCGGGAGAAGTTATTTGATGATTTCCCAATCTCAAAAAAAAAAAACGGTATCTCACACAGAAAGAACTCAGAGCTTACTGTTGTACATTTATCTAGACTATCTAGGTTACAAAAGTTTAGCTTATCTTTAGAAATAGTACGAACTAGAAGGTAAAATTAGACTAAAAGTATTTGGATTATCTAATCCATGAGGGGTCGGTAATGCTAAATTATGATACAAGTTAAATTCGTCATTTGTAACTAAAGGGATTTGTAAAACGAATACAAGTTTGTTTTTATAGTAATAGCACCCAACTTCTGATATGCTTAATACTAAGTGAATATTATCTAGACTTAGTGTTATAGGAATTCCAGTATCTCTAGGTAGGTACCGGTCGTAATCAGCAAGTTCATTGTATAATTGCGCCGGACTTATTATGTTCGGATGCAGGATTTTTTGACTGCTCAACATAATAGCATTTGTTATAATAAATAGATTTGTTATAGTAATAATGTAATTAAAACGACTTGGAATATTATAAATAGTGAAACGGGAAGGTCTAATAACCGAAATACTAACTACAGTCTGTCTATTAATGACAACATAATAAAATCAGACTCCCAAGTCGCCGCGGCCTTTGAAAATTTCTTTTCAGATATTCCCGTTTCAACTACTAAATCCCTAAACTTATCATCTTCTGTTGCTGAGTCTTTGCTAAAGGAAAATGTTAATGTTTGTGATTCGGAATTTATTTTTGAACATATTACCTGTAGAGACATAATTAAAACTTTTCATACTTTAAATGTAAAAAAGACTGCAGATCTGTGGGGTAACTCTGTAGAAGTTGCCAAGTCTATTATTGACATTGTAGCACCTACTTTAGCTCTTATCTTTAATAATTGTATCGACTGTGGGGAGTTTCCTGACCTAATGAAAAAGAGTAAAATTATACCTTCGTTTAAATCAGGTAGTACATCAGACCCCACCAATTATAGACCTATTTCAGTACTACCTACCTTTAGTAAAATTTTTGAGAAATTAATTTTAGAGCAATTGCAAAGATTTTTAATAGACATAAATT
The DNA here is from genome assembly GCA_916610215.1 of Omphaloscelis lunosa. Classification (NCBI taxonomy): domain Eukaryota; kingdom Metazoa; phylum Arthropoda; class Insecta; order Lepidoptera; family Noctuidae; genus Omphaloscelis; species Omphaloscelis lunosa. The sequence goes on from OU744252.1 coordinate 22,571,671, forward strand.
ATTACACAGCAAACAGTTCGGTTTTACAAGGGGTCGTTCAACTACTGACGCCGGTGTTGAACTTTTAGGTCACATTTATAATGCATGGGAAGATAAATGTGATGCCTTGGGCATCTTTTGTGATTTGTCCAAGGCATCTGATTGCGTTCTTCATGACACGTTAATCAGAAAACTCCGCCACTATGGGATCCGGAACAGCGCTCTGGATCTTCTTACTTCATACTTGAGTAATAGGATTCAGAGCGTTGACGTTAATGGAAAAAGATCTCCCGGATCTTTAGTAACAATGGGAGTCCCACAGGGCTTAATTCTTGGTCCTTTCTTGTTTCTTATTTATATTAATGACTTGTTTTACCTCATAAGGATAACCATGATATAGTGTTGTTTGCGGATGACACTTCACTTTTGTTTAAACTTAAACGTCAGCAGCTAGTTACTGACGATGTAAATACCGCAATCTCAAAAGTAGTTCACTGGTTCAATGTTAACAATTTACTTCTGAATGAAAAAAAAACTAAGTGCATTAAGTTTACCCTACCTCATGTTAGGCAGGTGAAAACTAAATTGTTGATAAAGGACGAAGAATTGAATCCTGAAGATAGCACAGTATTCTTGGGCTTAACTTTGGATGCTAAGCTTCAGTGGGGCCCACATATAGATAAATTGTCAAAAAAGCTAAGCTCCGCAGCATATGCTGTTAGAAAAATTCGTAATTTAACTAACATAGAGACAGTCCGTTTAGTGTACTTTAGTTATTTTCATAGTGTAATGTCGTACGGTATTCTGTTGTGGGGAAATGCCGCCGACATTCAAACTATCTATGTTTTGCAGAAAAGAGCTGTTCGATCTATTTATAAATTAAGTCCGAGACACTCTCTCAGAGATAAATTTAAGGAGATAAATATAATGACTGTGCCTTCTCAGTATATTTTTGATAATCTTTTATATGCCCATAAAAACAAATTTTTTTTTAAAAAATACAGTGATATCCATAACATAAATACTAGGAACAAACACAAATTTGTTGTACCTACAACAAGGCTCAAGAAAATAGGTAGCTCCTTTAGATGTCAATGTATACGCTTTTATAATAAACTTCCAAGCCACGTACAAGATCTAAGCCTTAATAAATTCAAATCATTTACTAAACGCAAGTTGTGCCAGAAGGCTTTTTATGCCGTTAAAGATTACATTGAGGACAAAAAGGCATGGGATTGAGCTGCTCCAATTTTATGTTTTACTTTCGGAACTTTGTTTTTTTTTTTTGCTATCTTTAAAATTATATACACAATGACATGAATATTTACTTTGTGAAGTATAATATTTTTTTATTATTTTTTATTATTGTGAATGTGAGGACTATGTGGGTCATATATATATATTTATTTTTCTCAGTTACTTTTAATGATCATCTGGCAGTTGTGAGTACTTTATGCGGCCTACCCAAATGTCCTTTCTTTGGTATTGTTCGTCGAATCATTGAGCTCCTTCTGAGTTGAGCTACACGATTACTGACAAATGCGTGCATGGAATGGACAGGTCCACTCACATCTGTATGGTTCTTTCCTCAAAGACCATTTCAGACACAAATGTACATGGTCCTCAAATGAAATGCTCTGACCACGATTATTTCCTGGTTTTTATATACACATTGACATTAATGAATTTTATATACTTTTAAAGTATTATATTATTTAAATTATTGTGAAAGTGAAGATTATGTGGGTCATTCCTTTTTCTTTTTGTTTTTTAATTTTTTCTCAATTAGTTCTAATTATAGTCTGACAGTTTTGAGTAATTTATGCGGCCTACCCAAATGTCCTTTCTTTGGTATTGTTCGTCGAATCGTTGAGCTCCTTAATTCTGGGTTGAGCTGCACGATAACTGACAAATGCGTGCACTGACTGGACAGGCCCTCTCAATCTGTGTGATGCTTTCCTCAAAAGACCACTCCAGACACCAATCTACATGGTCTTCACATGATCTGACCAAGATTATGTCTGGACTTTAAAAGAGACTGTGACCTCTGAGTTTGTTTCGGCCTTTCTTCTCAGAGTAGTCAGTTAGGAAACGCCGACCTCATCTAGTTTTTAAAATATGATTGACGTGTAAAAGTGTTTGTACAAACCTATTTACAGAAATAAAATCATTTATCATTTATCATTTAAGTCTTCAAGCTGTAACGACAATGCTAGTAGAGAGCTTTCGAGGCTAGCAAGTATGGAATGGACTTTTGTTTCAGATATTAGAATTTTAGAAGTTTCCGTGATATTGTTTAATTGTAGTATAAGTAGACTTAAAGTGTATTTAAGTGAAATTTCGTTATCTTTTAATTTATTAATCGTTTGTTTGTAGGATTCCAAAGTAGAAGTAGTAATTAAAATGTTTTCTTTCATTAGTTCCGCAAGTTTTTTCTCGTGTTTTTGAATAGATTCAATCGCGGAATCGTATTTTAATGCATCGTCTTCGTCTAGAGTGCCGAAAACATGTCTGAAAACAGTGTCTATTCCGCCGAACCATGCTGAACGTTTACTACGTTTTGACATTAAATGGGAGATAGAGTCGAACTCGCGTTTAATATCGTTATAACGAACTGTGAGTGGGGATAGTATGTTTTCACATTGAAGGTTGCTCGATTTCTGACATGTTTTTCTAACTACATCTAAGATATCATTGAGGTTAGAAAGATGAGGATTTATAAGGGAAATGTTTACCTGACTAATAATATTTAATTTTCCTTGAATGGCTTTAAGTTTTCCTAGTCTATCGAAGTATATGCCGGAACTAGAAGGAAGAGGCTTGATAAAGTCCTGATGCGCATTGACCGAGGCGCTGAAATAGAATGAATAGAAACAGTTAGACTACGCTAAATACCTATTATAATTACTAACTAATACTTACATGCTAATAATTAATTATTTCTAAGCTCTCTTATCTTAATCTATCTCTAACAGTAATACAGGATCCTTAGTTACTGCGGGTTTCATTTCTGTCTGTTGCTAAGGAGCGTAGCTGTTTTGTTATTGTGAACTTTGATTATTTTGTATGGTCCTTTCCAGATAGGCGATAGTGCCTTTCTGAGCCTCAGGTGGGCTTTAAGATAGACGTAGTCACCGGCCTTATACTGTGGTGGTGATTTAGTGTGAGAATCGTAACAGGATTTAGAAGACTCTTTGGATTTAAGTATGTTTTCCAGAGCTTTTCCTCTGGTGTATTTAAATTTATGTTGTAACATTTTAATATAGTCTGAATAAGTTGTACTAGGTTCGTTTTCATAGATAGAGCTAGGAATAAAAAGTTTGTGACCGAATATTAACTCGTAAGGAGTAAATTTTGTAGTTGAATGTTCTGTTGTATTATAGGTTAGCATAGCTGTATACACATTATGTAGGCCAATTATCTTGGTTTTCGTTTATAAAGGATTTTAAATATTCTTTGAGGGTTGAATGACTGCGTTCTAAGGCTCCTTGTGTCTGAGGGTGGTAAGGTGATGACCATAATTGTTTGATTTTAAGAAATTAGCAAGTAGTTTTAAAAAGGTCGGACGTAAAGTTAGTACCTTGATCAGTTAGTATAGATTTAGGAATTCCAAATAGGGATATGAAATGAATAAGACAATCGCTAGATTCTTCAGCGGTTGTACTACGTATAGGATAAGCGATAAAATATTTAGTTAGATCATCTTGTAAGGTGAGGATATATTTTAGTTTGGCGGGGCCAGATTCGGGTGGGGGTCCTACTATTTCTAATGCCACTCTCTGAAACGGAGCTCAGATAGTAGTGATCTCCATTGGAGCTTAATTTAATTTTCTCAGTGCTTTATTTTCCTGACATAGTTTACATTTCTTGACATAGTCTTCTATGTCACTTCTCATGCCTTTCCAATAGAATTGTTCCCGGATTCTGTTGTACATTCGTGTCGATCCTAAGTGTCCAGCTGTAGGACTGTCATGATTCTCACGCATGATTTTAGGTCTTTCGCTCAGAGTAGGGTATATTGTTTTATTTAGGTAAACATGGATTTGAATTTTTGTATCGTTAAAAATGTGAGTTAGGATATTGTGAATTTTTGTGTAGGAGTGATGGTCAAATGGATTTTTGAAGTCTGAGATAGCAATGTCTGTAGTTTGTTCAGAATTCAGGATTTCGTTTCTTACTTGTTTCAGAGTGTCATAGATAGCAGGATAAGATGATTCGTCGAAGTGGTGAACTTTTGTGAAGATAAAGTAAACAGTCTTGTTGTCATATTTAGTTTTTAGAAAATGGTATAATTATTTTTCGGAATTAAGGATTTCGTCTTGGTTGTCGGAATTTAGGAGAATTTCGGAGATGTAGGGATTTGACTCGTCTAAATCTATAGATGTAGGGATTAATATTATTTTGCAGGTTGTTTTTAGGAGGTTTTCGTTGTGCTCTTTTAGGATTGTGTTGGAGATATTTTCTTTATTTGGAATTGATTTTAGGAATTTAGAATAATTGTCGTCATTTGGATTTAGTTGCTCGTTTGGCGAAGGGATTTGTAATGAGTCAAAATCAAGGTTGAGGTCCGCACTGTTAGGGCTAATGTCAAGGTAGGGTAAGTTCGGTCCTAGATCTGTGAGATCTGAAGATAGCGTTGGTTCAGCTTGTGATATAGGATTTTGTGGTATGTTAGAGTCGGCATTTGTTTCTTGATTTAATAGGTCGTTATTCTCGAACGTGAATGGAATAGGAGATGGTAGAATTATAAGAGGGTCCTCCAAGAGGTCATCGAATTCAGTGTCAAGATCTAATAGTAGAGGGTCAGGGGTTGGTGAACGTTTACCATGAATAGGGTTAACTGGAAATCGAGACAATGCGTCAGCATTAGTATTAATTTTCCCTTTCTTATATACAATATCATAGTCAAATTCCTCTAATTTCAGTTGCCAGCGTACTAACCTAGAACCAGGGTCTTTACCGTTAAATAACCATTGCAAGGGTTTGTGATCTGTGACTATAGTAAATCGATTTCCGTAAAGATAGGGGCGAAAGGCTTTAGTTCTAAAGATAATGGCTAAGCATTTCTTTTCGGTAACGCTGTAGTTACATTCAGCCTTATTGAGCGTTCGAGACGCGTAAGCTATTGGACGATCCTTTCCTATTGTACCTTGCGATAATATAGCAGAAACAGCGTAGTTGGAAGCGTCACGGGTGTTATTATGTTTTGTTCTAGCATTTTGTTAATTTGGTTTTCCACTTCCTTTTTATGGCATTCAGGGAATCTATAAGATTTAGTTTGGATAGGGATATCTGTACTTGTTCTTATATTATGTTCAGCAATTGTGGTATATGTGAGCTGATCGTCTGGGAGGTGGAAGATATCGGAAAAATCTGTGCAAACTTGTAATAGTGCGTTAGATTCTTCTTCATTTAGGTGAAAAATCCTAACATGTTTGAGAACTTTATTCGTTCTTGTGGAGGCATTAGTAAGGGACAATGATTCATGGGGATTCAAACAAGCTTAAGTATCTAGAGGTTCTAGTGTTAGATTAAGGTTGGATCGGAGTATTATGGACTCTTCCGAGGTGTTGATAATCGTAATATTAATACGGTTATTTTCTTTCACTTTAACGATGCAATTGGCAACTAATAACGAATCAGAGATGTGTTGGTCTAATATCATACCTTCTCTTATATTTGGGTTACTTATTGTGCATTCAATTACAGTTTCTGTGCGAGGCGGAATGTTATATAATGGTTCAGCGAATTTTAATTTTATGTAGTCTTCATCTATCTGTAAGGTTTCATGACAATGGTCGATTTGACAACCTAGGTCTTTCAGCACGCGTAGCATGACGCTTTCTATTTCTACAAAGAATAGACACAGCTCTTTCTATACAAATTGACATTTCGTCTCTCCATTTTTGACATCGCACCGTAGAAATCATTCTACAATCTGTCATTTTGTCTTCCGCTTCTAACGATCTTTGTCTAGGTCCTTTTACATGTAGACTATTTCAGAAGAAAGTTTTCTATCCAAACTGTCAAAATCACTAAGGTAGTGAAGACAATTTGATTTTGTGATCGCCATGCTAAAGACGGTAGAAAACTTTTTACTCGACGGCCACAAAGTATATACGGTTATCTACAAAATTATGAAACGCTCTCCTGTAAAGGAGAGCGTTTTGAACGCAAAACTGTGATAAGTAATAATTATCATAATTAAAATTCAGACCAACACCTCGAATTCATGTGCAAAAATAGTACTGTATCTTTTTTTTCTTTTGCTTATATCTCGAAAATGGTGTGTCTAATCGCAAAAATAATGAAAATTTCGACCCCCTTTGTAAAACCCTCAAACCCCTAAGACTGAACATGTAGGTAATAATTTTTCTTATTTTCCATACAAAAAGTGAAAAATTCCATATAAAATACGTCAAGACTTCGAGCCTCCGGCTCTAAAAAAAAATCACGGGGTAGGACAAACAAGTACCACGTGGACTCGCGATTGTCAAATACGATTTAAGTTGTGTCAAAATTATATTTAAATTTAGGGATTTTTTGTTGCAGAATAGTTTTAAGATTTTCATAGCCAAAAATAAAGGGGTTTTAGTGATAGTTTAGATAGTTTAGTTCGGTGTACAAGAGAATCGGCATCATTACCAAGGAAATGGTTAAATCCAATATTACTGTAATATTGTTTTCTTCCAAAATACGATACTTCGACACTCTTAATATCAATAAAAATTGAGAATCAAACAAAGAAAAAAAAATCCTATGACAAAACAAACAATTCTGAGTCGAATTATGAAAAGAGTGAATTGCGTAAAAAGTGCAGTTGTGTCTTTCTACTTTACTGCCGTCTTGTCTACACGGAACGTCATTTTTGTCTATTCTTCTGTCGACACAACTCGTTTCTACGGTGGTCATGCTACGCGTGCTGGAGGTCGTTGCCTATGATGCCATCGAAACTTAGGCTAATATTTTTGACAACGTGAAATTCATAGACATAAGGTTTGTTATTTTTTTTGAATATTTGCATTTTAAAGCTGCCTAGAGTTGAAGTTGCTTCATTTCCAGCATCGATTCCTTTGATGGTTATTTTATCATCACTTAACTTTGGGACTTTGGACATGGAATTTAGTTTCAGCAGACTTATGCAGGAGCCTGTGTCAATTAGGAAGGATAAAGGCCTATCAGCGACCGAGGTGTGGATTATTACGTGTGGTAAGTATCTATTTTCTCTATTTTTAAGCATTTTATCAATTTTTGTGTCTATTTTTCGTTTCAGGTCTGGCGAGAGTGGCAAGTTGTCCGAAGATGAAGTGTAGCGATTTGCAACGAGAATAGAATCGGTGGATTTTGCATTTGGATTTGGTAATTTACAGAGTTTAGTAAATGATTTGGCAGAAAAAGCGGATTCAGTGGATTTAGTACGTGATTCAGGGGATTCAGTAATTGGTTTTATATAAACAGTGGATTTATTACGTGATTCAGGGGATTCAGTGGGAATAGAGGCATCGGCTTTGATATAGTAGGTCGAATTTCCCACGCGACACCGGCCGGGAAATTTTACTTGTTTAAATCATTTTGGTCGACTTCGTCGGTCCCTTCCTCCTTGTCCTGCTTTACGTTAAAAACCTTGCGGGCTTGTGTGGGGTTAGGTTGACGACCATATGAAGTAGAAGCCGCAGATTGGTTCCTACTATTGTTGTATTGTCTTTTGCGGCAATTTTCAATAGTGTGCCCTATGTTTTTGCAGTAGCGACATATCGTGTCGTTGGTATTTACTGCTTTTAAATGATCGAATTGGTAATTTCGCGGGGCTGGAAAACGCGGCGATTGAAAGTCACGGCGAGAATTCGTATTTTTGGATTTATCGTTACTGGAGTAAGTAGTGGATGCATATCTTTTGTAAATATTAGAGATGATTTTTTCTTCTTCTACTGCGAAGCTTATAGCGGAATTTAACGAGTGTGGGTTTCGGCATCTAACGACTTGTGATACCCGTGGCAAAAGACCTATTATAAAAGTATGAACCGCAAGATCTTGCATCGCAGCTACACGTCCTGCTAGTTCAGTTTTCTTTTTCGTCGGAATGGAAATGTTTATTTCCGTAAGTAGTTTCGCCAAGCACGTTTCTATTTTTAATGCAAACTGGTTGACTGTTTCAGCAGAGCTCTGCTAACAGTCCTGAAGTTCAGTGAGTAAATGAGCGTAATGCTTTCTTTCCCCAAATTTTTGTTTTAAGAACTCGATGAATTGTTCAAAGGATTCGAACTCTTTGACACTGCATGTAGTTTCAGCTTTATCTATTAGTTGACTCAGAATAAATTTGAATAAAATAGGTTTCTGCGTTTTTGTAGCGGTGTTAAAAGCGCTCTGGCAATTAGTAATGAAGGGGTTTAGTGTTTCCCTGGAGCCATCGAATGGCTTAATAAATTTAAATAGAACACCGAGTTCTATGTTTTCTTCCATTTCGGCCTTTGTACTTTTAGAGCTACTGGAACTTTCCTCCTTTGCAGTCATGATTAAATTTTACAAAATAAAATATTATAAGCTAGTTAATTATAAGAAATCGTATCCACGTTATGCTACCGTGTACAAGTGATTCGGTGTGATAGACGCGTAATCGAAACGCGTAGTCTAAACAAAATATACAGTAGCGGTCCAGTAAGGTCTTTATCAGTTACAATGTATTATGAATAATGTACAATAGGATAGAGTATGTAAAAATCAAATAAATGTAGCTAGAAATAGTGACTCTGTTAGTTAATTCTGGTATTCGCACTAGGATATAGTAGTAACCGAAGTATTTTCAAGATCACTCACAGGAACGCCGTCATTATGAGGATATTCAGGATCATTTTGACCGCTTCTCCAGCGGTTAACAGCAGAACAGCAGTTGTAGTGGACCTCTGTACCAACAGAGGGTGAAATCCGGTCTCAGTTGCAGGGTGCAACACACAAGACAGGGTGTCGATCAGGCACTTTGATTATTGCACATTCGACACAGTATTGATTTAGTAAGCCACTTAACTTTCAGCACTTTTAAACACTTATTTCATTGGCACTTTCAGGTTTAGTATTTATTTTCAGAGACGTACTCGGGTAGGGGATTTTTGTATCCCACTGCTGCCACCAAATGTTATACGAGAGTCCGGAAACTTGTTTTAAAAAAAAGAAAATCAAAATAATCTGGAAAGAGCTTATAAAGAATTATGAACTTGAATTAAAATGGAATTGGAATTACATATATTGTATGTAGAAATAGTATGATCTAGGACTTCCGACCCGTACCGAGATTCAGACCGAACTGACGTCCAAAACTAATGGATAATCCTTCTGAGTCAATAATGCTGACTAGGCAAGCCATCGGCAAGCCATCATCAGGTCAGCCATTCTACTGTCATTGGCAAGGTATAACAACACGCACAGAAGAATTATATATATAAAGATAAACAAACTTAAAATCCTAGTATTTTATCATGAAACACAATACCCTTTTTTTTGTTGGGTGGGAAATTATCAAATAACTTCTCCCGCACTGGGCGGAGCGGAAGGGCGTGTCAAACTCTTACTGACTAAAACCCACCCGTGTTCCTTTAGTTGCCTATATTGCCAGGGGCCACGGTAACCCTTTCGGACAATAACCGAAACCCCAAAAAAAGGTTTTTAAGCACAGCAATACCCCAGGCATTCTCATTGAATGTATTTCTTGCATGCTTAATTTCATAAAAAATTATATGGAAAGTAAAGACCTTAATAATAATAATTATAAGCTGGCAACACTGTGTCAACAAACTTCCTAATATCTCATAATTTTAACAATCATTAATTTTCACGCACTTTTGCAATAGTTTTTCCGTACAAACCGAACCTGGATCCTGAAATTTACTAAAAACCAAGTAAAGAGTTCAAACCGACCAAAATGCAATAAAATTATTCTAAAAACTGCCGAATCGGAGGTGACATGACAGATGTCACCTTGTCACCTCCGATAAAACAATGAACGGGAAAATGAAGATTTAATGTTGACACGATCAGCAGCTCGACGTGCACGCCTACCATCTCCGGACTCGCCGCTCAGCTCCGCCTCGTCGCCGCCGGTACTCAGCCCCACTGTGAACGCTGTGATGACACCGGCCGCGGCAGTTGCGTCGAGCTCGAGTGACGAGTATTTCTCCCCGCCCACGACGCCACCACCTGCTCGCCGACGGGGAGGACGCCGGCCGCCGGATGGTTTAGGACCTCGAGGCCCACCGGCCTCTGATAGGGTCCCAGCTTCCGGCGGAAGTGTGCAGCGCATGAGATGGACACGATCCATTAACGAAAACGTCATGCGCTCATACTATGGGGCTACAGAGGGGGGAATCAATCTGACCGCGTACCGTGTTCGGATGCTCTCTCTTTTCCAGGTGCTTGAGCCAGCTGTCAACGTTTCGGCACAACGACTGTCGGATCAGGTGCGGGTCATCCAGCGTAATCATATGTTGGATGACACTGTACTTGATCGCCTGCGAAGTGAAATGCAAAGTAGCCATGTCATCGCCCCCCCGGTGCGGAGTGTTATAATACCTTCACAGATAATTACAAGTCAAGCTGACGAGAGGATTGATGACAGGGCTACAAATGTAAGTACCCAGTGCAATGAAGAATTGAGGAGTGCTTTGGAGGGTGCGATTCAGGAATATCGGTTCATGTCGCCCGAACTTAGACCACGTTTACCTCGTTTGCCCATGCATAACAAAAATAAGGCGCTGGTGGCGGTTCTGGATTCGCAGTTGTCAAACTATTTTGATGACTGCGAAGACCTCACTGATACACATTCAATTCTGTACTGCGCGGCTGTAGCGGCATGTCGTGTAGCTCACGTCAAATTTGCTAATGACTCTAGAGCTACACGACCAAAACCAGCCGCACCAGCTTGGCAGTGCAGAATTGAGCGCCGTATTGGTGGGGCCAGAACGCTCATCGGCAAACTAATCTGCTTCAGGGAGGGCAATACTCGCCCTAGAGTGATGCGTTTTGTGAGGCGGGCGTTCTTAGGGACTGATATCAGCCCTCAGGACTATTTGACCTGTGTCACAGAGCGCATCGACTTCCTGAAGCAGAAAGTGTATGCATGGGCAAACCGTATTCGTAGGTATAAGCGGCGAGTAGAACGATACACCCAGAATCGCACCTTCCAGAGCGATGAAAGGTGGGTTTATAGGGCTTGGGAGCGACCAGACCAAGGTGTGGCTGACACACATCGGCCGGATGATGATGCCATGTGCTCTTTTTGGCGCAGCATCTGGTCGGTACCTGTCAATCACACCGAAGGTGATTGGACTCGGGAAGTCGAGCGAGCCTGCGATCCAATACCAGAAATGGGGGCTATTACTATCTGCCCCCAAGATGTAGCTCGTGCAGTCCGTCCGTTACCTAACTGGAAGTCTCCAGGGCCGGACGGGCTGCACAATTTCTGGATAAAATGGTTTTTAAGATCGCATGCTCGCTTGGCGGCTCAGTACCAGACTGCTTTGGAGTCTGGTTCGCTACCCCAGTTTCTAACGACAGGAGTTACCCACCTGCTCCATAAATCTGGTAGCACCGCGGAACCCAAAAATTATAGACCAATCACGTGTTTACCAACAGTCTATAAAGTCCTTACATCCATTTTGAGAGCTAAAATTAACAAACATATTGACACCAACTCCATCATGTCTGCCTCTCAAAATGGATGTAGGAACGGGTCCCGCGGTACTAAGGAGCTACTCCTCATTGATATGGCCATTAACCAACAGGTTCGCCGTTCCCGAAAGGATCTGTCGACATGCTGGATAGATTATAAGAAGGCCTATGACTCGGTGCCACATACATGGCTCATGAGGGTGCTGGAGTTGTATAAAGTACATACAACTCTGCGCACTTTCCTGATGTCGTGTATGGGGCAATGGAGGACGGTCCTTCGCTATCCAGGATGTCGAAATATCCAGAGGAATAGCGAGCCGATAAGGATCGAGCGAGGCATATTTCAAGGCGACAGTTTGAGTCCGCTCTGGTTCTGCTTAGCCCTGAATCCTCTAAGCACACTGCTGGAGGCTTCAGGTCTTGGCTATCGGTTGAGGAGAGGTGGTCAGGTTATATCTCACCTCCTCTCCATGGATGACCTAAAACTCTTTGCCCCCAACAATTTGCAACTGATGGAGCTACTGAAAGTAACTGAAACTTTCAGTAACGCCATCAGGATGGAATTTGGTGTGGACAAATGTGCGGTCATGCATGTAAAGCGAGGGGAGATTGTGGAATCCGTGGGAACCCAACTCTCGGATTCCATAAACCTTAGAGCCCTCTCCGCATCCGAAACCTATAAGTATTTGGGTATGTCGGAAGCGTTGGGCATCAATGTTACTGACATGAAACAATCGTTGAAGGAGCGCTTCTTTGGCCGCCTGAAAAAAGTATTAAATAGTCTTCTATCAGGCGGACACAAGGTGCGCGCCTTCAACGGTTGGGTTATGCCGGTTTTGATATACTCTTTCGGCATACTCAAATGGACTCAGACCGAACTCGACGCCTTGGATAGGAGGGTCCGTACGTTGCTGACTGCATATCGAATGCATCACCCACGGTCATCAGTAATGAGACTGTATATCCCGCGAAAGTGTGGAGGTCGAGGCTTTTTAAACGCTAAGACCCTCCACAATCGCGAGATATGCAGTCTCAGGGAATATTTCCTTGGAGTCGACGTGGGGATGCATCGAGATGTGGTCGTGGTGGACAAGGGCCTTACCCCGCTCTCCTTGGCTAAAGAGAACTGGCGCAAGCCTGTAGTGCTTGACACTAAGGATCGCATGGAGATATGGCAGAGTAAGGAGCTTCACGGACGCTACTTCCGGGCCCTGCATGGGCCCGATGTAGATTTACCAGCGTCCGTAACCTGGCTGCGTTTTGGTGACCTCTTTGGGGAAACCGAAGGTTTTGTCTGTGCAATTATGGACGAAGTTATGATGACGAACAATTACCGGAGATTTATTGTGAAGGACGGCACGGTTGACATCTGTCGGGCATGCCACCGTCCGGGAGAATCAATCCGACATATTATCTCCGGGTGTTCTCGTCTAGCTAATGAAGAGTACTTGCATAGACACAACCTTGTAGCCAGGATTATCCACCAGCAACTTGCTCTGAAGTACAGCCTTGTGGAATCGGAAGTGCCGTACTACAGGTATGTGCCCGACCCAGTTCTCGAAAATGGAAATATCACATTGTACTGGGATCGATCCATCATCACTGACAGGACTATTGTTGCCAATAAGCCTGATATAGTGGTGGTGGATCGAGGAGAGCGGCGCACAATGATTATTGACATAACGGTCCCGCATGACGAGAACCTCGTGAAAGCTGAGAAAGATAAACAAATCAAGTATCTTGACTTAGCTCGCGAGGTTGTCGACATGTGGGATGTAGATTCAGCAATCATTGTGCCGATAGTCGTGACAGCCAATGGCTTAATCGCCAAGAGCCTCGACCAACACCTAAGGAGGCTCTCGTTGGGCAGCTGGATCAAGGGCTTGATCCAAAGAGCGGTACTCCTGGACACGGCTCGCATTGTCAGAAGGTTCCTCTCCTTGGAGCCCTGACCGCCGGTGACTTGGATCCTGTTCCCGATACCGGTGGGCTACTATTTTTTATATTTTTAAATGTTTTTATATTTATATGTTTTAATATTTAAAAATATAAATTATGTGTATTAAGGTGAAATAAAGGAAAATAATAATTATAATATAAAATATAATAGCGTCAACATTGCGCCTGACATAGTCTTCATAAGGTTCACGTTTTAAAATCTTTATAATCGCCTTTATACCTTCATCTAACATCTGTGCTTTCTTGACTTGATCATGTAAGCTTAACTCAACAGCTCCAACAAATGGATTTCTGCTCTAAGCGTCTACATGTTGCATTTTGCCTCCTGGTCGATGTTCAATCACATAATCGTATTCTTCATGCAATAATACCCATCTGGCTACTTTAGTTGCTAGGTCCTTTTTATTCAATGTCTTCTGAACGGCTTGACAGTCTATAACAATTTTAAAGTGTTTTCCGTACAAGTAATGCCTAAACTTCTTTACTCCTTCAATAATAGCCAAAGCTTCCAACTCATAGCCACTATACTTTTTCTCAGCATCACTGATCTTCCTACTGTAGAAGTGCACACGTACAGGAAGTAACTCACCTGCATGGTCTCTCTATTGCAGAGGCATTGATTTGCAATTCAGTTAATACCTGAGGATCATAAATCATGAACACTGGGCTACTAGCTAAAACATTCTTCAGCATGTTAAATGCACTTCTCTGAACATCTTCAAACACAAAATTAACATACTTTTTTTAATCAATCAGTTCACGGTTTAGCTATCAATGGAAGGAAAAGCTTTAATATACTTTCTAAAATATGAAAGAATCCCACAAAACTATGAAGTTGTTTTAAAGTCTTGGGTTCAGGGTACCTGTTTTGTCCTGAGAGGGTTAAACCTTTCCACCTTCTATAATATGTCCTAGGTACTCTATTCTTCGACATAGTAATTGCGCCTTTTTCCAATTCATCTGCAGGCCATATTGTGATGCGACAGTTAAGACTTCTTTTATCCGCTGCAATAACTTTTTTTTGGGTTGGAAATTATCAAATAACTTCTCCCGCTCTGGGCGGAGCGGGAAGGTGTGCCAGAGTCTTACTGACTAAAACCCACCGGTGTTCCTTCAGTTGCCCTGTTGCCGGGGGCCACGATCTCCCTTTCGGTTTTCTTCGCGACCCTGGCAGGCATCGGCCCTAGCGGACCCCATCAATTCTGCGGCAATTCTTTGAGGCGCACGTCCATATGAGACGGCGAGCTACTCATTGCTCACCGTCTGCCAGCCCGCGCCTGGCGTGGCCGGAAATTGTCTCGCAATTCCCGACGCCCAGGGCGTCTCCTCCTGCGGCGGTTAGGGGCGTGAGGGCGCGAATTTTGAATTTTTTCTCTCTTACGCGTTCCGCCTCCTCCTTCGCGAGCGTTACTGCTTCACAGAAGGAGGTGACGGCCTCCCATTTCCTCTCGCTCCGTACTATGGCCCGAATCAGGGCCGGACGCGAAAGATCACTGCTACTGATCGCCTCCACGAGGACACGGCGATACACCACCCAAGCCGGGCAGACCTCCACCGTATGCTCTACCGTGTCCTCCGAGCGATCAATACAATAGTGACACCCGGGCATTTCCTCCCGCCTTATCCTGAACAGGAACCTCCCGATACAGCCGTGTCCGGTAAGGACCTGCGTCAGGCGGAAGGTGAGGACGCCGTGGCGCCTCTCTAGCCACTCCTCAAAGAGGGGAGTTATCGCCGCAATTCTGGCGTGCCCAACCACTGCAATGCCTGACATTCATCAATAGCAGGTATCAATAAATCATCGATAAATATAACCAATATTCCTTTTGCTATAAGTTCCTGAAACACGATAGTTACAAATCTTATAAAATACTTCGGGCAAACCGACAAACAAAACCATTTTTTTTTTTAAATAAACCATTTTTTTTTTAAATCTAACACACTAAAAATACGGGCACCTTTAAGTTTGTCAATCAAGACGTCAATTATAGGCAGAGGAAATTCATCTTTTATCATCTTTTTGTTTATAGGTCTATAGTCTACACATACTCTAGTACTGCCATCTTTTTTATTTACTAACACCAAGGGATCCGATCATTAAGCCGCTCTGATCCTTACTATTCAACTATCTGTTGTTCAGCTAAAGATATACGTCTTGGTCGCTGAGTCACCGGTATGTCATCCATGATTACAATACGCAATTCTATTGGCGCCTCCTTGCCAAAATGCTTGTCTTGAACATTACCTAAAACAACTCATCCTAACTAACCATACACACAAGCCTTGATAACCAACTGTCAACGTTTGGAGCAATCAGTATTGACTCCTTCAAGATAATAGTAAAAACATCTTTAAGAAATTCTCGACCCAATATAACACTACACAGCAAAGCATACCTAGGAACAACATGAAATGCAATATCGTTATATTTGTGTCCATCTAACAATACACATCAGTAAATTTTTGACTTTTAACGTAGACACTATGCTGCCGCCTAATCCCACAAGATTCGTGACAGTATTTATAGACTGAGAAGCTCCAAGATGAACATAAAATTCGGTACACACTAAATTTATCTCACTACCAGAGTCAATTAACGCGTTTACTTATTCACAAAAGTCGTTTTGCAGGCATTTTCAAATCTAATCTGTGCCGGCGTTTTCTCTTCGACATAAACATCAGTGAAGTTGGCCTCAGTTCCCACTGGCATCGCCATCTTGTCTCTATCACTAACATTGGTCAACTAACATGTCAATGTCATCAGTTTTGCCAACCACAGCCTCGTGAATGTTCGGAGCGAAGTCGATTACACACATCGTTCGTCTATCTTCGTGAAAGCTCGGTTTTCGGCCTCGCCGTTCCCGTTCTCGGTCTTGGGTCTTTTCATTCAATGCATTTTCCGTATATATAATGTACTCTGTAGCATTCTTTGCGTAGAAATGTGTCCAAAATCGTTGCACTTAAAACTTTTGAACAACCCGTTCACGTCACAACACTGCTGCAGCACTCACTAACACAACACTAGGA
Source organism: Omphaloscelis lunosa (assembly GCA_916610215.1). NCBI lineage: Eukaryota > Metazoa > Arthropoda > Insecta > Lepidoptera > Noctuidae > Omphaloscelis > Omphaloscelis lunosa. The sequence continues at coordinate 22,588,294 of OU744252.1, forward strand.
TGATAATACAGAGAAACAACTGCATGTACTTTGAAAGTGTGTATTGAGCTCATTTTCGCATACCGGGTCGTCGCGACGTCCCCGCAAGGGGACGTGGCGAGCGGGGTCGGGGCATCGCCCCTCGCCCGCGGGAGCCATACGGTGACCCATTAATATGGGCCCCTCAATTGGATGCGCCTCGGACGGCGTCGTGGCATTCGACGTATCTTGCGAGCAAGATACGTCTGTGTGTTTGGTTGCTATGAATATTATTGTAGGCGCGCCACGGCGCTAACTCCTGTAGCGCCGCTTTCTTCACGACATCCCGGCGGTCAATCCCCGCCAGGTGAGACCCCCAGTTACCTGGGGGAGGCCCAGCGAAGACGACCAGCGACGAGGATGCCGACTCGACACACCTACATGTTAATATGTAGTCTACCCCTCGCCCCGTTCACAGATCGAGCCGTTTGCGGATTGAGAGGCAGGCAGTCTCGTATGTATGAGCGGCTAGTGTTGTAGAGTAACACCGCTCAGTGTATTACGTGCGTCGCGGCCCGCGTCGCGCCCGCTCGTGTTGTGTATAGATGCATGTATAGATATGGTTGTCTGTATGCAGTTGCGCGACATGCCTATATTAACTTAGAACACGCCGCACAACAGATGTATGTGTACATCTGTAGAGTCTTATTATATCGAGTAAGCTGCGTGTAACCTGGGTGCTGCTTACTCGAGGCGTCATATCCGGTGCGATGGGGTCAAGGGTCCGCTACCAGGTCGCGGGGCAGGGGTCTCGCGTCAGGCGGCCGCGCGTGCAAGGGCGCTATCTGCCTGACATGGGGCCAGGCAGAAGCGTCGGCACGCGCGAACATGGCCTTCGCGAGTCGCCGCACAAACTGATCCAGGCTCTCGATTCCGAGATCCCGCTGGATGACGTCATTCCTCACGAAGTGAGGAGCGTCAACAATGGTCCGCAGCGCAATATGCTGTTGCGCGCGGAGCAGCTTTCGGCTCAACTCACTCGTGAGGGCGAACCAAGCGGGGGCGGCGTACGTCAAGACTGGGCGAATGTACATCTTGTACACGCTCAGCTTGACGCGCGCCGGGATGCTGGAAGAGAGCACTGGGTAAAGGAGGTTGCGGGCGACCTTCCCCTGCGCGACGACCTTGCGGACATGGGGCCCCATCGTGAGGCGGCGGTCGATGGTCACACCCAGGTACTTAGCCCGGGGCGACCAATCGACTGCTGCTCCATGTAGTGTCAGGGGTGGTGGGAGGGGCGCGCACCCGGTGATGAGTGCCTGCGTCTTACCCACGTTAACCGATAGCCGCCATTTTGACAGCCAGGCGGGGAGTGCGTCTAGGGCGCGCTGCATCTTGGACGCCGCGTATTTCGCATTGAGCGAAGTAGTGATGTACGCGGCGTCGTCCGCATACAGCGCGAGCATCGCATCCGTGGTGGTGGGGATGTCGTCGGTGTAACGTGAGTAACACGCAGGCGAAAGGCAACTGCCCTGCGGCACACCGGCGAGCACCGGGCGGGCGCTTGACAGCGCTCCGTCGACCACCACCCTGACAGTCCTGTGGGAGAGGAAGCTAGACACCACCCTTACTACGCGACGGGGCGCGTCCGAGGTGGTGAGTTTGAATAAAAGGCCCTCGTGCCACACACGGTCGAAGGCCTTCTCCATGTCGAGGAATACTGCCACCGAGTACTCCTTCTTATCTAGCGCTGCTGTCATATGGTGCAGTACCCTCGACAGCTGGAGCGTCGTGCTGTGCTCCGACCGGAACCCGAACTGCTCAGGTCGCGGCGTGATGTGTGGTGTGAGGTGTCGCAGCAGGAGCACCTCGAACACCTTGGAGATGGACGGCAGCAGGGTGATTGGCCGATAGCTCTCCGGCTTCAGGATATTCTTCCCCGCCTTGGGCAGCATTATGACGCGCCCCTCCTTCCAGGCCGCGGGAAAGGTCCCGGTGCGCAGTATCGCCGTGAACAGGCGCGCCAGTGCCGCTACTGTACGGAACGGCAGGTGGCGCAGCACTGTGTTGGTGATACCGTCAGCACCGGGGGCCTTCTTGGGCTTGGTCCGCAGGATGGCGCGTCTCACTGCCCCAGGCGAGAAAAAGATGGGGTCTTCTTCGGGAGCTAGCGGCGTCGCGAAGTAGCCTCCAAGGTGTTGCTCGACTGCTGCGACATGGTCGTGATCAGTCGCAGGGTTCGGCCGGAACTGACGCTCCAGGTGACTGGCGAAGACCTCCGCCCGGTCCTCCGATGCGTATTTGAGCGCCCCGTCGCTATTCAGTAGAGGGCGCGGCGGGACTGGGGTACTCGTTAGTTGGCGGCAGAGCGCGTGTACCGACGGCCAGCTGTCCGTCGTCGCGTCTATTCTTTCCTCCCAGCCCGCGGCGGTGTGGGCCACTAACTCGGCCTTCACCTTCTCCGCGAGACGGTTAAGTCTTGTCTTGAGACTCGGGCATCTGAGCTGTTGCCACTGCTTGCGTAGGCGCCTCTTCTCGGCGATCATCCTCGTGATATGTGCCGGCAGGGGCGGCAATAGCCCTCTCCCCTGCGGCACTGAAGTTGTCGCCGCTTGTAAGGCGCTTTGGATGCAAGCAGTGACGTCACCCGCTGTCTGGTCCACGTCCGCGGAGGTGACGATGGGCCGAGCTGGCGTGGTGGCGTCTAGCATCTCTCCGAAGGTAGTCCAATCGGTACGTCGACGTGGCGCTAGAGGCTTCAATCGGGTCGGCACACCCGATAGGACGACGAGTACGGGTTGGTGGTCGGACCGTAACTCGTCGTCGATCACTTGCTGAGTGATCTGGCGGTGTAGCCCTCGGTGGACTACGACGTCCAGCACATCGGGCATTCGCGTTGGGTCATCCGGGTAGTGGGTTGGCGTCTCCGGGCCGGACACCGTATACCCGAAGGCTTCCGCGTCCGCGAAGAGCCGTCTCCCCCCGTTGTTAATGTTCGTAGAGTTCCACGCCGGGTGCTTGCAATTTAAGTCGCCGGCAAGGAGGACCGCGTTCCCGTTACGCGTGCTAAGTAGGGCCCGCATCTCGACCATGTCCATGGGAGACGCGGGCGGCTTGTAGCACGCGTAGATGTTTATGTCCTCGCCGGCAACATGTAGTTGCACACCCAGCGCGTAGAACGTGCTGAGGCTCGGCGGGGGGAGCTCCTGATGGACGACTCTCCGCCTCACTAGTACCGCCAGACCACGGTAGCGGGCGTTCTGTGCCGACCTTTCATCCTTCCGATACAGGTAATATCCTGGGACCCTGACCCTATCTTCGGGTCCCAGGAGCGTCTCGTTGACGAGCGCCACGTCGACGTCCTGTTCCCGAAGGAGGTGGCGGAGGAGGGCGACCTTTTCCCTGAGGCCGCGGGCATTCCAGTGTATGATCCTCAACGGCCTAGCCATCGCAAAGGGCGAGCAGTGTGGCCAGGCCGTCAAAGACCACCGATTCGATATCTCGGCCCTGCCTCAAAGCCCTTATAAGATCCATTAAGAGCTTTATTGCGCAGGTTGTGAATTCTTTAGTGTGTGATGATGGCTGTTTCTTTGCCGATACATTCGCCGATGTATCGGCAGATGTTGCGATTTGAGCGCCGCCACGCGTCAGTGCAGGGAAGTTTTCCTGCACTGTGATTGGCCGCGGCGTCTTCGTGACTTTCGCCGCGGCGGTGGCGGCGCCATGCGGCTTTTGGGCGAACCTCTCTAGTGCGGCATTCTGCCGCGGTGCCGTCTTGGCGCTAGTGGTAGGTTCGCCCATTTGTTCCTTGACTTTCTCTGTGTTCACAGCCTGCGCAGCCATGGAGGCAGGGGCGGCCGTGGGGAGGTCTCCTTTTGCGCCCGGGGGGGAGTTTCTCTTTCTCCCTTTCCCCCCGCGCTTCTTCTTCCTCCGCCCAGAGGAGGGGGCTTGCGTCCTGGTCGTGGGCTCATTTGCCGCCGCCATCAACGTCGCGCCATTCGTCTGGGTATCGGTTGCCATCTGGGCTTGTGGCCCAATGTTTTGGGCCCGTCTTGTGGCCGTGATGGCGACGGTCCCCGCTCGCTTATTTCGAATTTCTTTTTCGAAAACGGGGCACTTGGTGTTGTTCGCGGGGTGCGGGCCACCACAGTTTGCACAGGTGGCCGGCTCCTCCCGCGGACGCGGACAATCGCGCGCCGCGTGTTCTGCCCCGCATCGCACACAAGCGAGCGGGCGGTGGCACTGGTGCGAGCTGTGACGAAATCGCTGGCACCGGTGGCACTGTGCAGGCCCACGCTTTCCACGCCAAGCCTCTATCTTGACACCCCTCATGTTCATAAAAACGGTGGTGCCATAGATTTCACGTACATCCGGGGTCTTTTTCAAGATCGCGTGGAACACGCAACCGGGTCGTCCGAGTGCGCCCTTTATGTGGCGCACATACTCCGGCTGGTGTCCCATCTCCCGGAGTTCCTCCTCTATCTCCTTGGGGTCCGTGTCCGCCGGTAGGCCCCTGATGGCGATCTTGAGGTTTTTCTCCGCCGGCAGCGAGTACGCGAACCAACTCACGCCGCTGCTCTTCTCCAGGCCGGTCAGGTAGCGTTGGACCAGCCGATACTCATCCTCGGTCTCCGGGGTGAACCTCACCCCGGTCCCGTAGGGACGAGCATTTGGGGGCCGGCCCAACTTTTCCCGGATGGCCCGGAAGTGAGCGGCCCAGTTAGGCAGCGTCTCCACCACCAGCGGAGGGAAGCGCAGCTTCTTCTTTTTCCCCGGCGCCGTAGACGGTAATGTCGTCGTCGGGGCGGGGTAGCAACAGGGGGGTCGGAGGTTTTATTGGGGGGAGGCATGGGTGCACTCACCCCGGTGGGGGACACGGAAGGTGTCGGGGATCTCGGCGGTGTGCGCCGGCGGACCGCGTCCGAGAAGGAGGGCGATTGCGGCGCGTCCCGACCCCGCGGCGCGCTTTCGCGCTGTGGCCGCGGCGGGTCTAGGCAATGCCGTTTCGCCTCCTCTGACGCGGTCTCGCCGGAGCTTCTCCTGCGTCGCTGGGGCCTAGGCTCGAGCTGATATTCGAACTCGAGCCCCAGCGATAGAGTCGATGTGGACAGATAGGTGGCGGCTTCTCCCACGATGGGCCGCTGTCCGGATCGCGAGGTCATGTCCGGGGACATGTCTCCGCGACCAGAGGCGGCCGAGCCCGCCGACGCCAGCGACATGCTCGACCCCGCACGCGAGGAGCATGTCGACAGCATCGCGGGCGAATCGTATGCTGAGGATCTGGGAGGCGCCGGTGATTCGGGCGCCTTAACATTGGGTTGTGCCGGCCGTACAAGCGGCCCGGCACCGGTCGCCCGCTCACGCTCAGCCGCTGCCGGACCCGCCAGCGAGAGGCGGGGGCCGGGGGCGGCGGCGCGAGGAGCGGCTTGGGGTTGTGTAGGCGACACGAACCTCGGTGGCGGTGCGGAGGTACGCGTCGGTGGAGCTCGGGCCCGCTCCGCTGTTACGGGTGTACGCGGGGGGGGCAGCGAGGGGAAATCAGGTTTAGTCGCGCCAGGGCGCGTGACAGGCAATCGTTGCTGTCCGGGCGCGGTAGCGCGCGTGGACGGCGTCGGGGCACGCGCATGTGATACGCGGCCGGTGGTTGCGGCCGGTCCCGGAGCCTGTATCGGCACCGGACGGAACGCGGCTGGGCGGATTGGTACAGCGTGCACCCGGCTCGTCGACGGCGTGGGCGCAGCGCGCGCAGGCGCCGATGACGCCGATGGGCCAGTTGCAACGGCGGCACTCACCTCCCTCTTGGTTGAGGCTGCTGCTGGCTTCTTTTCCTCCTTCCTCTTCTTCGTTAAAATCTTCGGGGGGCCGGCCGGCGGCGCACCGGACGACGCGTCGCCAATATTAGGCAACGACATCGCCCGGTCCAACGTCGGGCGGGCCTCTTCCAGGTTCCCGGCATCGCGGCCTAGCGAGCCGCGCTTGCCGGGCTTCGGCATGTTGGTGGGGGTTGTTGGCCTCCGCGACCGCGACGGCGAACTCGCCGGGCAGCACGGGGCTGCTCTCTCTGTGTGCGCACAGGGACCCGACGGTGTCCTGCACGTACACAGAGAAAGTAGAGTTTAAAAACTTAGGCGATCCGCGCGGATTACGGACTCGACTGGCGACTTGTTTGGTTGCTAGTGTGTCCGGTGACCAAGTGGCAAATCCCATTTTCGCATAACAAAATTCACTGGCCTAATTAAATGATGGAAAATCTTAACATCGAGATTCACAAATCGACCACAAATGAACAACGCCATCTATCGGCACAAAAGTCAACTATTTATCTCAAACAACTTTTTTAGACCTTTTTCTTTATTCGGACACCTGGATGACAGATGATCTTTTTAACCACAACTGTTAATCTCTTGATTCTCGCGCCACTTTCATGACTATCAAGCTTCTTGAATCGACTATGACCACCGTTACTCGTCCTCATCTTCTCTTTGATAGTCTCATAAATTTGTATCTTATCTTATCCTTCAGGTCCGAGTACGTCGTAACTCCATACATTAACATTTTGTTGACTTCCGAGTCGATTATGCCGTCAGGAATGTATTTTATGGCGACGTAATCGGCATCTTGCCGCGTTTCCCCATCTCCTTCATGACTAATATGTAGTCTAAACACTTTTTGTCTTTTTTTTTCTTTCTGACGACCATCATCTCGTGGATGGTTTTGCTATCCACCGAATCTGGAAACTCCTTCAGTAATCCAGCCTTTCAATCCTTCCAGGTTTTAAAAGGTTTTCAGATCTGAGCCACAGAGCAACAGTTCCGACCAAAGCCCTTCTGGCCACGATCAGGGTTTGTAGGGGCGGCCACTGAAAAATCTCGGCATTGTCGTCAATTCCTGTGCTCATTTGTCTACTGAAAATGTCTTGTCTTGCCCACTGAAATTTGGGACAAGGCTCTCATAGAAAATGGCCTGATCAAGGTAAAAGCCCTGCCTAGCCGATGTGGATGCGCCTTGTTCACCTTTATTGTCGTTGCCTTGGTGACGATTTTTCCCTTTTCGTGGTGACCTATCCATATTTATTTCGTCTTTTGTAACTATTGTTACCGTCTTCTATCAGCTCGAATCATCGTTATCTTTTTTTATCAGATGACGTCTGCTCACAGAACATATACAATGTGGATCTGGACTTACGATATTAAATTAAAACGAGCACAGTACTAGTCCATCGAAACATTTTAAAACATGAAGATTAGTAGTTAATGGAAAATTTAAGAATTGCAATTGGCAAACAAAATTAATAGCAAAATCAACTGCATAAAATGTAAGCACGCTTTATCTACGAAAAGTCACTGACCTGTTGCACGGTGTGGTGCGGGATGCAGTGGGCGGGGGTGCGGGACGTAGGTGGACGTAGTTAGGTACTTTAGTCGGAGAACAAATCCGCGGCATAAACTCACTAAGTTGCGCGTTGTTAATTAATAAAAGATCACTAATTGAATAATTAATCACATATTATCACATCACAATCAGAATTTAAATTATTAATAAGTAGTCAATTTTTTTAATTTTCAAAGTGTCCACCGTTGTTCATTATGCACAAGCGACATCGTCTGTTCTTTTAAGTTACGGAGGATAGAAGTCGGGTTATTTTCAAAATGTTGTAATATAGCGGATATTACAACATTTTGAAAATAACCCTCGATATTTGAATTTGAAGATATACTCTTTGAAGATACACTCTTCGAGTATATACTCAAAGAGTGCACACCCTAGTACATTATTCTAATTATTCTACATGTTAATAATTCATTCGCTATCTCTTTCACTCCTTTTCTACCTCGTACATTCATCTCTCTTACTCGTTTATGCTTCACATCTGTCATTAATCTTCACGTCTCGTTTCACCATCCTTTCATAACGTTCCGTTCCTACATATATTATATTATATCTTAGAAAGTATTTGTATGTTGGGAAAAACTTGGAACTTTTCAAAAAAAAGGAAGCGATTTCTATAAATAAATAAACACGGAGTAAACATGAAATTGTGACCTTTATTTGGTATATGACAAATTCTGGATTGGACAGATTCTAAATTAGACAGATTCGCTACTCGACAGTTTCCTAGATTGGGCAGATTTTTGGATTCGACGAATTAGCTACACGGCAGATACCCAAATTTAGATTAACTCAACTAGTAAGCCATTTCTTATAATTAGTATTCGCTTTTATAACAAGTTGCCAATATTGCCTGGAAGAGATCGCGGAAAGCGATAAGGACGCCCATTGTATATTTTGTAGTGTTTGATTTTTTTTTAAATGTATTTTTGTGGTGTACAATAATGAAGTATATACAAATATAAATATAAATATAAACAAGTTGCCAAAGTCGCTTACAGAATCAAGCGATGGAAGGTTCAAAACCCATATCAAACATGTCCTTATCAAATATTAAAGACTACGTTGAAGACAAGGAAGTTTGGCAATCATTCCTTCTGCACATGTGGCTTCCCTGGTACCTGATTAATGTAAATGTCTATTAACTGCTCTCAAATTACGATGATTATTTTGTTTTACTTTTTTTCACATACTTCCTTGATCCTCCATAATCTTTTCATTATTTGACATTATAAACCTACACTATTCTATATTTTTAATCAAATTTGATTTGAAACAGCATTTTTTCCGTGGTAAATAACAGTATCAAATAACTTCTCCCGCTCTGGGTGGAGCGGGAGGGCATGTCAGACTCTTACTCATACCCACCCGTATCCCTTCAGTTGCCTTTCGTTGCCAGAGGCCACGGTGACCCTTTCGGACAAATCCGCAACCCCGGCAGGCATCGGCCCTAGCGGCCCCTTTTAGTTGTGCTGACATCTCTTTGAGGCGCGCGTGGAACAAAACGCGTCGTTGACTCGGGCCTGGGCTTATCGGACGGCGAGCTACCCATTGCTCACCGTCCGCAAACCCGCACTTACGGTGACCGGAAATTGGCCTGTGATTCCCCGTCCCCTGCGGTGGTTAGGGGCGTGAGGGCGCGAAGTTTGCCTCTCCCTCACGCGTTCCGCCTCCTCCTTCGCGAGCATTACCGCTTCGCAGAAGGAGGTGACGGCCTCCCATTTCCTCTCGCTCCGTACCATGGCCTGAACCAGGGCCGGACGCGAGAGATCACCGCCGCCGATCGCCTCCACGAGGACACGGCGATGCTCCGCCCAAGCTGGGCAGACCTTCACCGTATGCTTCACCGTGTCCTCCAGGCGATCCTCAAAATGGTGACACCTGGGCGTTTCCGCCTGCCTTATCCGGAACAGGAACCTCCCAAACAACCGTGTCCGGTGAGAACTTGCGTCAGGCGGAAGGTGAGGACGCCGTGGAGCCTCTCCAGCCACTCCTCAAAGAAGGGACTTATCACTGCAATTGTGGCGTGCCCAAGATTTGTAACAGCTGTAGTGGCAATCATATCATTTGGTTTAAATATGTCCTTATTTTTATTATTTTATTTATCTTTTATATAGATTCTTTTCATTGGGATTTTTAGAATGTGAGAACGTTGTAGGCTGAAGAATTGTGGACCATTTTCTTTTTTGTTAAATACCTGGTGCTTAGGGATTTCCTGAACAAAATGCTTGCTTGCAACCTGGACCTCAGGATTGATGGTTGTGGTGTGGAAAGGGTTCTGGAGGCTCGTAATCTTGGGGTAGTATTTGACGGGCAGCTGCACTTCGAAACTCACATTTTGGAGGCTGTGCGCAACTACTTCTACCGACTCAAGCTCTTGTATCGTGTCCGTCCCTACATAAGTGTGGATATGCGTGTCATGCTGTGTGAGTCACTTGTTCTATCCAAGCTTAACTATGCTGTCACTGTGTATGGGGCGTGCATCCTCGGTAGAAGTGAAAAACTTATCCAGCGGGTGCAGAATGCTTGCGCAAGATTCTGCTACAATGTCCCACACGTTCCCACATTACTCCCTTTTTAAATAAGGGTAATTTGATGAGAATGTCAGCACGCAGAAAGTTTCACCTGGCTACCCTACTCTTTGGCACAATTCTCACAAAGAAACCAGACTATTTATACAAGAAACTGTCTTGGTCGCGCGATGTTAACAAGATTAAAACCAGAGCATCTTCATACCTCATGTTGGCCTCATCGCACAGAACTGCTGCTTTCCGTGGTAGTTTCAAATTCGCTGCCTCTCGTTGCTGGAACGACCTGCTACCTCCTTTTCGTGCTATAAAGACAGTCGGTACTTTCAGAGTAAAATTTAAACAACACTTACTTCAGCTTCAAAAAGATACCACACAATCTTACCCTTGGTATGCACGCGTCTGTCGATGGTGGCGTGCTTTTGGCAGCGATTATGCTCTGTGGTTCACTGAGACAGCAGTTGTTTCGCATTTTCTTTTACTATGCTTTTACTATTCTTTGTCATTGTTTGTCATAGATGAATTTTGAAATTCATAAACCACTCAATCACTCATAGCATTAGTTTATCTGTATATCTCCTTATCCAAATGCCGTTAACTGGCTACCACGATACACTTTTCATTATAATTATAATAAACACTGTGCTATTGTAACATTCACAAAGGACGAAGCATTATACAGCCGTAATGTTTTTATAACAATTTTTGCCGGTGTCGGCCAGAGAGTATATAATCACTACGTTTAGTATCGGCGTCTGCGTCTCTTTACTTGTCTCAACCCATGGTCTCAACGATGCCTAGAGTACCACAGACACTAAAGGCATAGACAAGTAACTGATGTTACGTCGGGTGCAGACACGCGGACTACTTCTATTTAATTTTTAAAGTATTTCACACATATATTTTATTTAATATTTATTTCTGTATCTATCTATCCGTGACATCACTGCGGGCCCTATCAGAATACCAGCGCTGCGACATTTTTTTTTTAAATGTCGCAGCATATGCTGAGATAGGAGCCTTTTGGCCTCGTACAGGACTTTCTGTTATTTTTAATTTTTTAAATTTGTTTTTTAATTTTTTATAATGTTTTAATGAGTGTGTTTTAGTTTAATTTGTAATGTCCTGTGCGAGTCCCAATAAATACTTTTTCTTTCTTTCTTTCTACTTGCTGATAGGTTTAGACTGTCCTCTCATACCTATTACAGATATTCTATTTCACGAAGTCCGTTCGGCTTTGATTGTAGTAGTGACGTATCCCGACAAGCGCGCTTGTGTTTGTAAAAGTAGATAACGTTAGCAAAAAAATCTGATATATATTCAAGTCGAGATTTAATAATCTAAATAAAATTTTGGTTTTAAAAGTATATACATTTTGTAAATAAATTAGATTAGGTTGCAATAAATACAAAAATATTAAAAATGTAGGCATTTAATTAAGCATTGGTGTTACAGAATGGAAACGAAACAAGTAGGACTATTCAGTATTTTCAATCACTATCAGATAAATTTTCGATTTCCGATTCTGTTTTGCTGTCGTCAGAATCATCTTGTACATTGATTATAAATTCAAAATCGAGATCAAAATATTTCAAGTAGTCTTTTTCAATTTTTTCAACATGAGCACAAGTTTTTTGCCACGTTTCACTGCTAACTTGGCCCAAACTTTCATTGATCAGTCTTTCCGTATTCGTCATGTTTTGCTCGATATTTTTAGATACGACATAATTTTTAACGATCCCCCAAATATTTTCAATCGCATTTAATTCTGGGTGATAAGGGGGAAGGCGTAAGACATCAAAACCCTTGCTTTTTATAAAATCGTCAATCTTGTAGATTACGTGTTGGGCTTTGTACTTCTTTATTGTATCGTACAATTCCAATTTAAGAAGAGATTCATCAAATGCTATACCCTTATCCCTGAGCCATTGCTGCATATCGGCTTTCTTTGTAGATTGCGTCGGTAGTCGTTCAGCCCGTGTGTTGTGATAAGATGCATTGTCTAAGACAATGACAGAGCGCGGAAGTAAATTGGGTAGCAACTTTTCATTTAGCCATTTTACATAGTTATCATAGCTCATATTTGAATGATAATCACCAGCTGTTGAGTTGGCCTTATAAACCAAGGAAGCATTTTCAATAAAACCATCCTTGGTTCCCGCGTGCACTAAAATAAAGCGAGTGCCTGTGCTAATTTTTTTTAAAAACGGAGTTCTGACCTTTTTTTTTTGCCCAGGTGTTGTTTCGCACGTGTGTCGAAAGGACGTAGCTCTCATCGGTGTAGACAATGGGCCGACTTTGAGAGCGGTACTCTGTTATTTTTTTTAAATATTTTAAACGCCACATTTGTATATCATGACGCTCCGTCAAGACTTTACGGTTGTTCTCTGTTTTGCGCCACTTGTAACCTAATTTCAACAGTAACTTGCGAACAGTTTCTAAACAACCTTCGAATCCGATTTTTTCATTCAATGCTATTCTTAACTTAGCTAATGTTGGAATTTCTTTATGGACAATATGGAAATCTTGTACAGTACTGCGAACCACATCGGCTGTAAAATTATCTATATCCACTTTATTATCTCGCTTTCTCCTTTTCTTCATAGGTGAAGTGAATTTTGATGAAGTGGATGGCAATTCCTTCTCTTCTTTTAATATTCTTTGAACTGTTTTTTGGCTCACACCCGTAGCTTCAGCTGTACGGTCTCAATGTCTCGTAAATGAGACAAATCACAGTTGAGTTCCATTAATGATTTTGTATAAACACTAGCTATCATGTTTCGACCCTAAAACAAAATGTAATCAAAATAATTAAGTAATATAAACATTTTATAACACAAAAAAACATTCATTTTATAAATACTTCTATTGCTATATTAAGTATATTTGTATAACATTTTAATTGAAAACGTATAAATAAATATTACCTCACTATGGACAACTTTTCTTCGTTTTGTTGCCATGCTGACCTTACTCCGTGAAACAATTTGGCGCGAACTAAAAACCACTACTGATCCGGACCGTGTCCCGATCGACACTGAGCGCTCTCGAGGTTACGCACATAAAAACAATGTGCATGTGCACGCTTGACAACATTCATAGCCAAACGGACTTCGTGACATAGAACATCTGTAACACTGTAATTTGAAAACATTGTAAAAACCATTTATTTTTAAAAGAGTAATCGTGGAGTTTCTTGCCTACTCTACTCCATAGGACGCGACCAATTGGAACCGTGCACCTAGCTTCTGACGTTTCATAAGTGCTCTTGTAGGTTTATGCGAAGTAATTATTTTGAATTTTGTAGCACAGACGTCAGCTATGCAGAGTAGATGTATGAAATCAGAACCTAAAGGTACTATCATAACACAACAAGACTAACTGGAAAATCTAAAAGTGTAGTAAAGAATATACCCGTATTTTAGGTTTTATTTAACAAAATTCAACATAATGTTATAATGGCATATTAATCCTGACAATTCAGTTTCTTCTTTATTTAAGACGTTCAATGTTGACCGAGGAGTTTATAATATATTACTACATTCTCCTAGGCTTATTTATTGTGCCACGTTGTCAGCTAGTTGAGCAGGCGGACGTCGTACTCTTTCAGAACGACGCAGAGTCTCTGGCGTGATGTTCTGTGGCTGGATCAATTCGTTCTGGGAATCTCGCTGGCCATCTGTGTTATGATCATCGCCATCGACTGCATCGATGAATTCGTCGTCATCATTGGAATCAGCTTCATCCGTTTCTAAAGATACTCCAGCAGGAGCTAGGTGTCGATTAGATACGACAACTTCTCTACCACTGCTCAAACGCACACGAGAATGTTGAGGGTTACTTTCCAGAGTCTCTACTTCTTCAACCAGTGGATCATATTTGCTGGTTCGATTATGGCTTTGCATTAATACTTTTCCTGGGACGTTTAGCCATGTAGGCATCGACTGACCACTTGAGGATCTCCTGGCGTGAGAGAACATCCGCTCATGGGGCGTGCTATTTGTAGCCGTGCAAAGAAGTGACCTTACAGAATGCAGAGCCTGAGTTAAAACTGACTCCCATTTAGTTATAGGCAGATCTCGGCTTTTCAGAGCCAACTATACTGTTCGCCAAATAATTCCGTTGTATCTCTCCGTTTGTCCATTACCCTGAGGATTGTAAGGTGTAGTGTAGCTCGTAGCAATGCCCTTCTGGTGAAGAAAGTCTTTCATCTTTTTTGAAAGAAAAGATGTACCACGATCTGAGTGTACGTAAGTTGGCATTCCAAATATAGAAAATAAATCAGTCAGTTTATTAATAACCGTGTTAGTACTCAAGTCTGGGCAGGGATATGCAAATGGGAATCGAGAATATTCGTCCACAATCGTAAGGATATATCGATTGTTCCCAGTGCCATCTGAGGGAAGTGGACCTTTAAAATCTATCGATATTCTTTCGAATGGGGCCATCGCTTTTATTAGTTTTCCCATGTTTCGTTGAAATCGAGGCTTTACTTCAGCACATATAGAACAATTCGCAGTAATACGTTTTATCTCTTCAGTGGAGTAAGCTAAATTTTTGCTTCGAACCCAATGAAGCATTCTTGTTACTCCAGGATGACACAAGGCTTTATGCAGTTCTTTGAGTGCATTTTCTGAACTGTAAACAGAGGCTACTAATGGTGCATTGGCTCTTGATAAAGCATCAGCCGCTATATTTTCCTTTCCAGGGCGATAAACTATATCAAAATTGTATTCTGAAAGTTCTAATCGCCAACGTTGTATTTTGTCATTTTTAATTCTAGACGAATGCTGCTGATTGAACATAAATGCGACCGATTTTTGGTCAGTTATCAGTTTAAACTCTCGTCCGATGAGGAATTGTCTCCATTTCCGAAGACATTCGACTATAGCCGCGGCCTCCTTCTCGATGGCTGGGTGATTCCGCTCACTACTGTGAAGGCTTCTCGAGAAAAACGCAACTGGTCTGCCTTCTTGTGACAGAGTTCCCGCGATAGCATAGTCTGAAGCGTCTGTTTCAACAATAAATTGTATGTTATCATCAATTGCGTTTACTGCTGATCTGGCTATCTCTTGCTTTAGAGCATTAAAAGCATTTACTGCCTCAGAATCGAGAGGGAATGTACCTTGCGAAACGAGGGACTGAATTTTATGAGAGAATCTTGGCACATATTTAGAATAGTGAACAAATAATCCCAATGCTCGCCGGAGCGATGCCGAGTCTGAAGGCAGAGGAAGCTCTAATAGTGGACGTAGACGATCCGGGTCGGGTTTAATAACTCCATTGTTTATAGTATATCCTAGAATACTTATCTCTTTCAATGAAAATTCGCTCTTGTCAAGATTCAGTGTAAGGTTATACCGTTTGGCAATATCAAGAAATCGCTGCAGTTTTTGATCGTGGTCAGCTTGAGTTGTTCCACAGACTGTTATGTCATCCAAATATGCGTATACTCCTTTAAATTCCTCTTTTGCAATTATATTATTGACAGTTCTTTGAAAAACCGCTACTCCGTTGGTAACCCCGAAAGGTATTCTACGAAATTGGTATAAATTATCTTCTGCTTGAAATGCTGTATAAGGTTTTTCTGTTTCGAGAATCGGAATCTGATGGTACGCACTTTTTAAGTCAATTTTGCTGTAGATTCTATGTTTGGCTACCTTAGAAACTATTTCTTCAATACTTGGTAAAGGATAAGTGTCTAGTTGCGTGTATCTATTTATTGTCTGAGAGTAGTCTATACACATCCTTTTTTTATGACTTTCATTTGTAGTTACAAGCACTTGTGCTCTCCATGGTGACCAACTAGTTTCTATAATTCCTTCAGCTAGTAATTTTCTTATTTCAGTACGAATAAACTGCATATCACCATCTTAGTATCTTCGTGACTTAACAGCTATTGGTTTGCAGTCTGGTAAGAGATTCGGGAATAAGCAGATTGGATCGATATTGGCTTGAGTTAGTGCACATAATTTCAATGGAGCTCCAGATCCGCCGAAATGCATTTCTAATGTATTATATCTCTTAAGAATATAATGACCAATTATGATATCCGTACATAAGTTCTCCATTATTAATAGGTCCACTTGAAAACTATGACCTTGCATATCGATATTGACAGAGCACATTGCGTCTACCTTTGTTTTTAGATTTGAAGCTGCCATGCTGACATTTTGGTAGCATGAGCTCTTTTGTATATTATATTGACAAACTAGTCGACTGTCTATAAAACTAGCAGTACTCCCTGTATCAATCAATGCTCTGGCTGCAAATAATCCGTTTATGTTTATCGGTATCATAGCTTTATCGAGATCAGTTGTAGCGGCCACGATACATGATAACAATTTCTGCGACTCTGCATTTTCCATAAGTTTATTCGGTTCCTCTATAGCATTTGTAAAAGCACTCCGTTGTGGTGGCGCAGTCATTGCTCTTTTGCATACTTTTGCAAAATGCCCCCTTTTTCCACATTTAAGGCAGGTTGTACTAGCAGCCGGACAGTTTTGCCGTGCGTGTCTCTTGTTTCCACAGAAATAGCATAGTTCTTGGATGTGTGTTCTCTGATTGTTAATGGGTACCGCATTAACAAAGGTACTAGTATTAGGTTGCTGGTAATCATCACTGTATATTCGCGCCATCTCTAGAGCGCGGGCCTGGTTGAATGCATCGTCTAATGTGAGAGTGCTATTTTCCAACAGTCTTTGACGAACTATGGACGACGAAAGACCTGATATGAAAGCATCTCTAATATAATCACTCTCATTAAGTTCAGCGGTCACTTGTTTAAAATTGCATTCTTTTGAAAGCAGTTTCAAGGCTTGTAGATACTGGTCGATGGACTCACCTGGTTGTTGCGCTCGTTTTGCTAATCTGTGCCTAGAATATATTTCGTTAGGTGGCTTCAGAAATAATGCATCAAGTCTCTTTAGAGCAATATCGTAATCAATGCAATCCTGTATGCGCATAAAAGTCGTAGGGGACAGATGATTCGTTAGTAATTGGAATTTAGTTTCTTTTGCAACAGTTTTCTCGTTCGTAGTTATAGATGTCAGAAAATTTTCGAATGTGCTTTTCCAATGTGTCCACTGAGGGGACAGATCTTGGCTTGAGGACGGGTCTCCGTCGAAACGTTCTGGTCGTAGATATTTTTCCATTTTGTTAAATAAATTGTAGTAAAGAATATACCCGTATTTTAGGTTTTATTTAACAAAATTCAACATAATGTTATAATGGCACATTAATCCTGACAATTCAGTTTCTTCTTTATTAAAGACGTTCAATGTTGACCGAGGAGTTTATAATATATTACTACAAAAGGAAAACCTAGCGAACAATACATTATTAATACACACCGAGTAATACATTCTGTAATCTTGTGTTCAATCAACGTCTTCTATCGGAAGAGTGTGTAATCTGTGTGTATTAGCGCACTTTGCGCAGATCTGTGCAAACATGGCGAAAGTTGTTGACGACCCCTATTTGTTCGTGGATTACATGCTGGTTGGATCAGCGACTTCTTATAATATGTGACTTATTAGCCGAGCATGGAGTGCTACTAGTTGAAACTTGCATTCTTGGATGAATTTAGTCACAGATGATATGATAGTTTTTGTCCCGAGTTGAGCTCAACGGCACAATCGCTGGTCATCAGCACACAAAAAATGTTCAGAACCCTTCGGTTGCATAGGTATACATGCTGTGCATTGCTACGACTTTAGCACGTCTCGAATGAAACAAAGTAAGTTCCCTCATTCAATAAGGCCTTTAGCTGCGCCCCGCGGTTCCACCCGCATAAAGATATACAACCTATATATAGTATCGATGGTTTGTTGCTTAGCAATGTTTGTTATATTTGTCTTGTCACTCATTATAAATAAAAATATGATTTCTACATAATAAAACAAAGTTTTATTAAAACGTTTATTTCTTCATCTACGGCAACTAAACAATTATAAGCTTTAAGAATACAATAAAAGTTTAACAGTCTCGATACCGTGGGAATATCAGGATAAAAAGTATAAAAGTAAACCTATGTCTTAACACAGGCAATGGTCTACTCATATGCCAAATTTCATTTAAATCCGTTCAGCCGTTTTAGCGTGAAAGCGTAACAAATAGATAGAAAAAATTATCTTTTCTCTTTATAATATTAAGTTTAGATAATATTAGTTCACATTTAGATAAATTATAAAATGTGTAGCAAAAATGGTCTGAGTTCTCGCAAACTGTTAAGTACTTACATATCCTTAAACAAACGCAGTCCGCTGGCCGATTTGAAAATAATGTACCTACTTAATTATGCAATAAATAAATAAAAATATAAGATTCAATTAAGATAAAAATCTTATAATATTAGATTTAAATTTATTTTTCTAGCATGCAAGTATATCGATATCAATGAAATTTAAATGATAGGATTCCAACATTCTATGGATAGGGCAGCGCAAGCCAGAGTTCGTACGACAAGAGTTTAACACGAACAGATTACGTGCACGAACCTGACGCGCATGAAATGTTCGGGGGACAGAATAACACAGCTTACTCGTTAGATCAATGGCATCGAAACAATATCTATATAATATATGTGAACAATATCATGAAGCACGTTGGCCTCCAAGTATTTGCGCCGGTTCTCCAAGCTGATAAGCTTGTACTTATCAAGGTGTTGGGAGTACGACAGATAAATCTTAGCTCCCTGACATATGTAGTACATAGCACGGAGGTACTTGCGCTGGACCCATTCTATTCCAACTACGTACTTTTGGTAGAAGGGGTTCCAAATAGGGACTGCATATTCGAACTGAGAGCGAATGAGCGTCTTATACAGACAGAGATAGGTGGAGGTACGCTAAAATTTTGCTGAAGATCTCATCACAAATCCATACATTTTTAAAGCACGTTTGACTATGGATTCGGTATGCTGGTTAAAGGATAGTATTTCATCAAAGAGAACACCTAGATCCTTCACTATAGAAATATTATTAAAGGGGATACAGTTAAGGTTGTAATTGAAATTTAAGATGAAATTATTCTTAGTAAAGTGTATATAGTTACACTTGGGAATACTAAGATGCAGCTTATTGTCAATGCAGTAAGCAGTTAGTCTATCTAGATCCTCCTGAAATGACTGGCAGTCGTCCATAGTACGTACCGCTTGAAACGCATTCAAGTCATCAGCGTACATCAAGAATATCGTTGATATAAATAATAAATAGAAACGGTCCCAGAATAGAGCCCTGCGGAACTCCGGAAGTAATATTAACATAGACAGACTGATGATTGTTAACCACAACCCTTTGCGACCGATTTTCGAGGTACGACACAAACAAACGCAGTAAATTTTCGCGTATTCCATTGTAAGCAATTTTACTCAGGAGAATTTCATGATCGACCTTGTCAAAAGCTTTTTTGAAATTAGTGTAGACCGCATCTATTTGCAATCGCACTTTCAAAAAAATAATTGGCAAATATTGACAGGTTAGACGTCGTAGATTAGCGCTTAACAAACCCATGTTGTTCAGGAATGACACTATACAGAAGAGGGTAAATCTCGTTGTGAACAAGTCAATCAAAAAGCTTTGACAAGGCCGGCAGGATCGAGATGGGTCTATATTGTTCGACGTCATGCTTTGAGCCACCTTTATGCACTGGAGTACTGTTAGCTCGCTTCCACACCCCTGGGAACACACCTTCATGTAAACATCTATTAAAAAGGACATAAATTGGTTCACAAATAGTATCAGCCGTATCCCTAAAAAAGGCCGCCGGAAGACCGTCCGGTTCTGCCCCCTTAGAGGTGTCCAACCGTTTCAACTCGCTGAGTATTTTTAATTTATCGATATACAAATTACTAACTAAGCTACCATTCTCTGCGCACTGCTGCGGCGGACTCCACGTGGTGAGCGTTGGTGATACGGGCTCAAATAAGGACAAGAAAAAGTCCGAGAACATATTGCAGACAACATAAGGATCACTTAATTTGACATTCTGGTACTGCATCGTGGACGGAATGCCAAACTTATTTTTACGGTTAGAAATATAAGACCAAAAATGCTTTTTGTTACTAGAGAGACTATCTTCAACCGAGTTCATATAATTTTACAGATAAAACCAAATCAGATCAAATATTGTCAAATAAAATCACATACACCAAATAAGATCAAATATAATTCGATTTGATCTTATTTGATTTGATAATTAAACTAAAACAAATAAAATCAAATAATGTCAAATCAAATCAAACCAATTAAAATCAAATAATGCCAAGTCAAATAAAACCAATTAAAATCAAATTACATAAAATCAAATCAAGCCAATTAAAATCAAATTACATCAAATTAAATTAAATCAAAACAAATAACGGCATTTATACTATAAAATTAATATCTTCTCTCCGACACTAGTACAGTAACATGTTTGCTGGAGCAATGCTGGATGAAGGGGCAGTCCAGCCTTACCGCAATCATCACCAGTACGATGTTGAGGCTAACCCGCACCCTGTGCACCAAGGACACGACGCGCTTGCGCATGGTCGCGTGAAAGCAATCGGTGCGCGCCTCTGCAAACACAACCGAAGCGCTGCAGTATCGGGGTAACCCCATCACTGCCCTGAACGCGTTATTGTACAGTAAGCGTTCAAAGTGCATAGGCACGTTAAGAATCGTATTGCTGTGTAAACAACACGGCACACACACCACAGAGAACGCAGTATTGCGCTTTACACACTGTCGTATCGTCGCGTACTTACGCGCGCCGCACTACCGAAACAAATATATATTTCCGTCGCTTTTGCTAGACAACACGCATCATGCGCTTGACCTTGGCCAGTTTATGGGATTGGTGTGCAGATAGCAGAACGCGTTAAGCATTGGTCTGAGATGCAAACTGGCCTAGGTTCCAATCTCGTAAAGCACAGCGCAGTTTTTGCAAATATTAATATTTTTGTTTGCAATAATATTATATTTTAACTACTGCTGCCGTTTTATAAATGCTGTTATTGCAATAAAGGGTTTAGAATTAAAAATGCGTGATATGTGATAGCAAAATTAAAAAATTGTATTCGTTATATTTATTTTACTTATAGATAATATATTGCTACAATTATTTGTCATTACGTCAGCTCAATAAGATGTGAAATAGATGTCAAGAAACTTAGAAGCAATTTATATTATTTTGACATATTTGTATTATGAAATGTTTTGAATTTTAAATTGATTTTTTCACCATAAATATAAGCTAGCTTATTATTAGTTAGCTTTGATCATGGTCGAAGTAATTAAGCAATAAATAAGAATATAAGACTACTCAAAATGTAAAAAAAAAAACTGCTTACAAAATAGGTGATTTTAAGGTTAAGTATGGGCAGTTTGTTTATATTATATATTTTACACTTTATTTGGCTTTAGTAAATATTGGTTGGTATTGAGGTTATAGCTTAAGTATTCATTTTCTTTACGAAAAGAAGATTGAAACTAAACCTCAAATTGTAATCCTAAAATAATAATATTACTAAAATAATCTTAAACATTTTCGGTCTATCTGCGAGAAATACGACAAACAACATATTGTAACGTGCTTAAAAAAATCGTTACCACAAATTCATGCAATAACGAATCTGTTGTTTATTAAGTTGGTACGGTAAATATTAGGTTAAGGTAAATAGCAGTGTCGCACTTGAAGTCTTAATATTATCGTGCGAAACTTAAACGTTCTTGTTTATGGCTTTCTGTCGAAAACGGCTTCCTAGGTGGTCTTCAGTGATGCAAGCCTTTAGAGTGCACAGCGAACGGTTCATAATGACGTGTTTAATAATTCAGCAAAATATCTCGTTGGTATGAAACCATTTGTTTCATATTCCTCCATCATTTGACGTCGCTGCTGCTCGATAATAAGCCTCTTCCTCATTCCTCTTAACCCTCACAGTATTTCTCTAGAATAAAGAATAACATTGTATTTATTACACATAATAATTATTTATCATTCACTAATCGAATTAAACCTCATAATGAATTTAAAATTTTAAAGGCATCTTCTGTCTCAACAATACCTCTGTTCTATCAATAATACCTTTTGATTAAGATTTATGTTTAGTAAAATATGAAATATTTAAATGATAACACTCACACTTAGTCCGGTTTCATTAGATATTTGTGTAAATTACATTCACTTTTACGCAGCGCAATAATATTTGATCTCCCTTCAATATTTATATTTGACTGCATTTTGAAAACAATAACCACAACACCGCTAATACCTAAATACTCGTCACCAAAACCACGAGCCAACAAAGTTTTATTAAGCGAATACGCGTAACGAACTGCGTCTGTCTACCCCACAGAAATCGAAATAATTTATTTAGTTTTCTGTGGTCTACCTGCTAAACCTTAATATTTATGTGAACAAGACGACCGAAACAAAAATCGAATGATTATTGAACTAGTCATTATTAAAAAATAACAAAAACTATGAATAGTAATTATTAAAAATTACAAGCAAACCACGGATGAGATTTGAACCCTCGCTCGGCTCGCCATAATCGCACATACCAAGGCACGTTATCCACTGAGCTAGCACGCCGTATTCTATATTGATAGAAATTATGAACTACTATGAATTGCAGACAAAGTGAGTGTGTGTGTATCTATAGTATTGTAACATCTTATAGAAGAAGGTCGTAAGTCAAACCGAAGCGTCAGTCTATTGCTTTGTGCGATTGCCTATGGATTTTTGGTCGCTACTGTACTGGACGTGGATGGCGCTGTAACTTCTATTAGAGTAGTGAGCCCAAAGACTGCATGAGTAAAGCGATATACAGTACGCTCTAAAGAGCGTAGCCTTAACTACATTAGAGCACCGCGCAAATCGATAGGCGATCATGTTTGCTCTAACCGACAACGCCCTCCGCTTCCGTTCCATGACTGCGTGATCTTTGAGGTAGACAGTCAAAACATGCCCCAAGTAAGTAAACTGGTGAACCCTTTCCAAAGGAACCCCATTGAGTCTGACCGGAGGTATGCCTCCCGGACATCTTGCACTGGCGGTCTCGAAGAGCATACACTGGCTCTTCTTTACATTATACAATAAACCGTGACCAAACGCATATTCCTCCATAATTTAGATTATTGACACATGTACCTTCAATGTGACAGCCGACATATAAAGAAGAAAGAAAAGAAAGAAAATATTTTATTTGGGACACGCACAGGAAATACAAAACATAATAAAAAAGGATAGACATAAGAAAAAAGGCTGCTGAGCGCCACGATCAGACCGTTAATATACAAATTAAACAGGGTAGGAGATGTTAAGCCACCCTGCTTGACTCCACATTCGAGCTGATACGCATCCGATATTGCCCCCGCCTACCTAACACTACTAGACTGGTGCGCATACCAGTACTGCCATAAATGCTGATGAGTTCTGGCGGCAAAATCTATGCTCCACAGCTTGCTCCACTACAAGGTCGAATGCCTTGGACAAATCAAGGACACTAAGCCTACAGCGTTCTCACATTCACAAAATAAATAAGAATCTACACAGGATTTTTTTTAACCAGTGCGCAAACTTAAACACGTGACTTTACTCATCATTATGAACATCTTTTACATCTTTTACAATGGGACCAAACCTGAAATCGCGAAAAAAAAATCAGCTGTTACCTACATTTTGTCGAGTTATGCGAACATAAATATAGGGAACAGCAGAATTCAAAAATTCTAAATTCAAGTCAAGTCATTCATTCAAAATAGGCTGAGGCTTTTCGAACGTCTAAATTACATAAGACGGTCCCCCAAAACGCCGACCCTTCACCACTTCCTAGTGCCTTTAGCTGGGAAGAAGTAGCGCAACAAACTCCCCAGCAGCATAGCTGTCTGTTCAAGTAAAAAAAAAACTCTATACAATAGTATGCAAAATAATTTACATTAAGCAGCACAAAAAATAATTTAAATGATAAATTATTGGCACTATGTCAGCTAGCACACGCCAATATACCAATCAAAAACATCGAGAACTATACTAAACAAAACTAAATATCTAAATAAAGCCTCCAGGCATAAAGGGCGTGCCCGCTTACATAAAGCTATAATGGCTGTAATTGGAAGTTATAAATGATGAACTAGGACCATCGAGGTAAAATAAATAAACAGTTAACAATAACAACACCATGATCAGCAAGACGACCAGTCATCACAAGCAGCACCCGTTCACGAGCAGAACGCGAAGATCAGCCATTACAAGGAGGCAACCCGACCCCTGCCGCTACCACAAGCGACATCTAAGGGAGCATGACGAACTTGCTGCCGGTTGCTCCGGCAAAAATTATATTATCAATTGTCGAGGTCACTAGCTAACCACAAATTACAATACAACTCATAATAAAAACATTGTAATGAGTAGATTATGTCAAAAATAAAATAAAATCTTAATGAATTGACTGATTAAAACGAAAAAAATAATTAACTTATATATTCAAATAAAATAAACAATTATATAAAAATATAAACTGTCAGTAGGTAAGCTAATAAATTCTGGAGAAAGAACATAAATATTGTCTTGAGTTAATCACAGCAACCAACTATTCTTGACAGCACGGTTGGCGCAGTGGTTAAGCGATTGACTGCTGCGCTGCGTGTCGCGGGTTCGATTCCCGCACGGAACAAATATTGGATGACTTACAAATAGTTGTTCCGGGTCTGGCTATTTGTGTATGTAAATTTAAATGTTTGTAAACGCACCCACAATACAGGAGAAATTCCTAGTGGGGGGAAACGTTTAAAAAAAAAAAATCTTATCATTTAAGTAGTTGTTGATAGAGTAGTTTTAAACGCATTAAAAGGCAAATCTAGCAAAGAAGACGGTAGCTTGTTATAAAAGGTTAAACCAAGCCCAACAAATCAGTTATTTCTAGTGTTAACATTGTGAATATCACTGTTTTTAGTGTATACTCGTAAATGTATATTTTGTCTGATATATAAATGTTGGCGAAGATGAGTTGAGATGTCACTGTGAGGATAACAATATCTTTGAAAAAAAAATCTGAGAAACTCTGGCACCTAGCTGGTAAATTGCTCAAACAGTTCGTTTTTGAAGGACAAATATATTTTGAATATCAGCAGCTTTGCCCCACAGCAGAATTACCGTAGGTTATGCTATGAAAATAACTAAAATAGACTAACCGAGCTGTATCAACGTCAGTGTATTGTCTTACTTTCCCGACGGCGAAGGCGGCCGAACTAAGTCTTCCCGCTAGGCTCGATATATGTGGGCCCCACTGAAGTTTGGCATCTACTGTTGTGCCCAGAAAAACTGCCGAGTTCGAAGTTTGAAGCACCTCTTTATCTTAGACGATGTTGGGTTAGATTTAGATTTCTAACATTTGGTAGGGCGAACTTTACACATTTCGTTTTCTTGGCATTAAGAACTAGGTTATTTGTCGTAAACCAATCCGTAACCATTGAGAGTGTACTGATTACATCGTCAAAATCTTGTTTATTCCGGTCTACTTTAAAAATAAGAGAGGTATCATCTGCAAACAGTACAACTTCACAGATACCTTTTAATTTTAGCAGATTTTTTTTTTCGCGATTTCAGGCATTCTGCCATTCCCTGCTCGATTGTCTATCAAAGGAGCAGTAGTCTTTCTGAGCAAATTAGAATACCTACGACATGTGTATAAACTTCGATCAGCTTACCTCTACACATTTCTGCAGGTAACAGAATTAGCAGCGTGTTTGAGAGTCGTCAGCTCGCGGGATTACAACCAAATGAGAAGTGCGACATAATTTGCTTAATCCTAATCAGAGCCGCCGCGACATGCGCCCGACGACTTCAATTACATGCCCTTTCATTATGTCACAGTAATTAACACACAATTATACGTTTGACAACACTCATGTTCAATAAATTGCTTGGAAAGCTTTAACTTCATCTTCGTTATTACTTTTTTAATCGTTTTTTGTGTCGGCTTCAGTAATCCAAGTAATCACACCGTACGATCGAAACATGACTGAAAAAACCCTCAAACCACGATGAAGATCCTCTGAAAGACCTCTGAAACACATTCAGTTGCAGCAAAAGTAACAATAGCGGAGTTAAAATGTGCCAAGTATCCACTAGAGCGATCGACCGTGCATCACTTGCGACAACTTGACCGAGCGCCATCGCCCAGGTGATCACACTGCTCATCAACAACCCGCCACAGGAAGACCGACGGGAAGGGCTCCAAGCGGGCGGAGGGGGGGGGGGGGGGGACGCACAGTGGTCTGAAAATCAAGCTCCATACTCATAGAAACTTAACGTCAGAAATTAATAAATAAAAATATGTTTTGTGTTTAGTATACCTCCCTTTGTTTTACTAATTTAGTATGAAGGGCATGAGTAGCTCCATGCGTGAGATTTTTTTTTTTTTTTGTATGGAATAGAACACTTAAAGTGCTTTTTTCAAAACTGAATAGAACTGATGGGCTGGTACTCACATGAGCTATTGCACCATACACGGCGATCAAGATGACATACAATTATTGTACCTTTCGGTGCCGCTTTGCATGTAGCAAGCTTTGGAAATTTTGAATTTACAGTTGGTGATCTTTCAAATCTTTGACATAATTAAATGAAGTAACCAACCACATAAATGATATTGTCGTTAGTTAATAACCTGCTAATGACTTTTATAATGAAAATATTAGAAAACGATGTAGATTATTTACATTTTACTACAAAATTCATTTCACGAAATAACTCATTTGTTAATCACCGTCATTATTGTTGAATTTTAATTTAATAAGCATTATGGGACAGCGAGCGTTAATGAGGGTAGTTATAATATAAATAGGACATTTAAACTAACTTCACTCTGTAGCTCTTTGCACTTGTGCGCGCTTACTATACTTATTACGTTCGATTTGTTTTCCTGTTATGATGGAAGGTTTTAGTGCTAATTTGGATATTTTTATGTTTGTGGCTAACAATAGCTGTTCTCACAGCCCAGTGTATTATATGAAGTTTTTGTCAATGCCGTTGATATGTCAGAAAACGAAAATAAAGAAAAGAAAGAGCTCCTCACGTATAGCACTGAAAGCCTTGCTTATGCCACTGGTTTAAGTGCAGATAACAAAAATATAGCAGATATAATAAAATTGAACACAGAGCATCCCGAAGAGGCTACAAAGATAAAGGAATTGTTGAAGTCCAAGAAAGCTATGCCCATATATTCCGCTGATAAAGCTTTAGGAATTCTGACTTCATTGAAGCTTTCGAAATGGCAGTATACAACATTAAGAGCTTGTGCAAAAGAAGAAGGAATACTACTATATCCTTCATATAAGAAAGAGGGGTAAAAGTAAAGCTTCAAGCGATTTTGGACAAAACTTTTGCTAGATTTGGGAAATTCCTATGTTTGGAATCTTCGCTAGATGGCAAAGAGCTAACATTGATATGCAAGTGGGGCTTTGATGGTGCTTCAGGGCAAAATTTGTACAGTTAATTGATTCAGGCGTGACCTTGCGGAAATCCATTTTTAAATGATGATGTGGATATATTTAGTAACCTGTTCCGCTTAGCTATTTCTAAAGAGTCTTGAAAAGACCTTGGAAGAAATCGATACGGCGTGTTGCCACACCAAACACAGCACAGCAGTCTGTGCTCGGTGCTTGGTGTGGCAACACGCCGTGTTCGAGTTCAGGACAAGTTAATCGTCATTCCGAGTATGCCTCGTTGAGAGGTGAAACATGTGTCGATTTCTTCCAGGGTCTTTTCAAGACTCTTTAGAAATAGCTAAGCGGAACAGGTTACTAAATAATTATATCCACATCATCATTTTTTAAAGTTTGTACAAACAAACTATGGCGGGTGAAGATGATTCAAGCAATTTTATGTGTTCTTTTGTGCCTCTGCGCTTAGTTTGTGGTGAAGAAAAGTTATGGGAGAATCCAAAGCCATCTTCCACAATGTTCTGCAGACCGCTCTATTTTAAATTTGCAAATGAAAACCAATTAAATATTAAAGAAGAACAGGCTTTGATTGAAGCTGAGATTGCAGCACTGGAGCCGTCTATTATGGGAATTCATACTGTTAAGCACTCAATGCTTATGACCATGATAGATGGTAAAATCACTTCGCAACTGTCAAATACTTCAACGCAGACTTGTGACATCTGTAAAGCTACCCCTTCGGAAATGAATAAGTTAGAGAAAATCTCAGAGTAAGTTTTGAATAATTTGAAATATTTCAGATTACCGTAATGCTGTGTATATTTTTATTAATTAATTCACTTTCTTTCTTTCCAGAAAACCAATTTCAACAGATATATATCACTATGGTTAATCTACACTTCATGCTTGGATTAGATGTATGGAGTACCTACTCCATATTGCGTATAGACTAGACTTCAAAACATGGCAAGCCAGAGATACGGACAGCAAAGAGTCATTGAAGAGTAGAAAACAAACCATACAGCAGAAGTTCCATGATGAAATGGGCCTCCTAATTCTCCGAAATGGTTCTCAAATCTTATTTTTTTCAAATAACGTTAGTTCTGTTTATTCTTTACAAAGTTGTGGATTAGTTTTGATCCATTTATAATTTTTGTTTCAGGTTCCGGAACCACAAATGATGGAAACACAGCGAGGAAAATTTTTGGTAATCCTACCAATACTGCAGCTATTACAGGCTTGGATCCTAGTTTGATCCAAAGATTTCTAAAACTTTTGCGTGTGATGGCCTGTGGGGAGCCCATAAATGTTGAGGCGTTTAAAAACTTTGCACGCCAAACAGCAGAATTGTATGTGGAGCTCTATGGCTGGTATTACATGCCTTCGAGTGTTCGTTAATCGGCTAATCGTTTTTCTATAAGTAGTTATATCAAATAATTATAATAAAATAATAATAAGAATATAATTAAATTAATTAATAATTAATTAATATAATTAATTAGTAATATAATAAAACAGTAATATTTAATATAACATAACTTTATATAACTTTCTTTTATATAACTGCCTCGTTGGTCTAGTGGTCGCAAGCGCTACTGCTAAGTATGAGGTCCTGGGTTCGATTCCCGGGTCGAGCAAAATGTTATTGGGTTTTTCTATCTGAAATTTCTCAGTAGCAGCTCGGAGTCTGGATTTGTGCCCAGTTGATGGCAATAGGCTCGCCCCCTATTACATGGGACTTAAACATAACTGGCGAAATGTGGGTGTGCCTGCTACAGGGAACCTCTGCCTAACCCTTCGGGGAAACAAGGCGTGATGTTATGTTATGTTATGTTATTTAATCTATATATATCAACATTAATCCCTATTTCCCTTGGTCACGGCATCACGCGTGAACGGCTGGACTGATTTCGCTAATTCTTTATTTTTTGTATTTGTTATTGTCAAGAGAAGGTTCTAATGAAAGAAAAACTTAAGAAAGTTGCGCGGAAAATTAGAAAATTTAAGAAAACTTAACGACCATAATTGACTTTTTAAAAGTAACCTTAGCACTTTTGACATTACTGTCGTTTGACAGTTGGCGCGATTGACAGAATGGACGATGCAAACATAGAAACAGGACGAAGTCTGTCGGGTCAGCTAGTATATCATAGTGATAGGAGCTGTAAATAGTTATTGTTGACGTTACTTTTATTGTTATTGCCTTTCTTGAACATAATTTTTTTTGTAATATATTAGTATTAACTATTTCTTTAACAGTTCCCCCAAACGTATTTTACATTAACTATTTAATAAGTACATGTTTTTATCTTTCTTCACTTTTAACCATATATTTAAAAATAAAAATGTAAAAACATCCTTAGTACATATTTATTCCTTACTAGCTGCACCCCGCGGTTTCACCCGCATAAGTCTCGATTCCGTGGGAATATCGACATAAAAGTATCCTATGTGTTATTCCAGGTTATAAACTATCGCGCACATTTGGGAGTGGCGCGAGGAGGCGAAACGCCGGGGCTTAACTCCGCTGCCGCGAGAAATCGCGGCACAGCGGACAGAGCTCCGGCGGGATCTCATGGCGTCATGGAGAGTGCGATTGTCGCAACCCAGCGCTGGGCACGCCACAATTGCGGCGATAAGACCCCTCTTTGAGGAGTGGCTAGAGAGGCGCCACGGCGTCCTCACCTTCCGCCTGACGCAGGTCCTCACCGGACACGGCAGTTTCGGGAGGTTCCTGCACAGGATAAGGCGGGAGGAAACGCCCGGGTGTCACCATTGTGTGGATCGCCCGGAGGACACGGTGGAGCATACGGTGGAGGTCTGCCCAGCTTGGGCGGAGCATCGCCGTGTCCTCGTGGAGGCGATCGGCGGCGGTGATCTCTCGCGTCCGGCCCTGGTTCAGGCCATGGTACGGAGCGAGAGGAAATGGGAGGCCGTCACCTCCTTCTGCGAAGCGGTAATGCTCGCGAAGGAGGAGGCGGAACGCGTGAGGGAGAGGCAAATTTCGCGCCCTCATGCCCCTAACCGCCGCAGGAGGAGACGCCCAGGGCGTCGGGAATCGCGAGGCGATTTCCGGCCACCGTAGGCGCGGGCTTGCGGGCGGTGAGCAATGGGTGGCTCACCGTCCGATAAGGACCAGGCCCGGGTCGACGGCGCGTTGTGTTCCACGCGCGCCTCAAAGAGATGTCAGCAGATTCGAAGGGGTCCACTAGGGCGGAGGCCTGCCGGGGTGGGTTTTAGTCAGTAAGAGTCTGACACGCCCTCCCGCTCCGCCCAGAGCGGGAGAAGTTATTTGATGATTTCTGTATAAAAACTGGAGGAACTTCTTAGGAAATTTGGGAATTAAAATAAACTCAAGATGTAGCACGCAGTGAACCCTTTAATGGTGACTGGTCTGACATTCAAACGAAAACCAAGGACAGCAAGGTTAACGCCTGATAAAATACTTATAGCTAAAATCTTACTGACTACAAATTGCTCCGGGTTTCTTGAGCTAACGGTGGAATTGATGCTTTAACATGCCCCCGGCCGTTGAAAGCTCGCCTTTCAACAGTTATCTTCCAATAACGGGCAAATCTTGGAGAACGCTCGCCTGATAGTTCCAGTTGAAGTCCTGATGTCGACAACTCTGCTTATGCCATCGGTGCCAGGATGAAGACCAACAACGCGGCCCAACTTCCACTTCAGCGGTGGCTGGTTATCCTCCTTTATGACAACGAGGGAGTCCAAGTTCAGGCTGTCGTTGCCGGTACGCCACTTTACTCGTTGCTGAAGCTCGGAGACATATTCCTTGCTCCATCTTGACCAGAAATGCTGCCGCAGCTGCTCAATACGTTGATGGCGCGTTAAGTGGTGAGTGGAATAATCCCGGATATCCTTTACAGGAAGAGACGTGAGAGGTCGTCCAATTAAGAAATGACCAGGAGTGAGAGGCAACAGGTCTTCTGGATTTGACGATAACGGTGTGAGCGGCCGAGAATTTAAAATGCCTTCAATTTGAATTAAAACGGAGTTAAGCTCCTCGTATGTCAGATTACAATTGCCCAACACTCGGTACAAATGAAATTTGGTCGATTTGACACCCGCCTCCCAAAGACCACCAAAATGTGGAGCGTAAGCAGGAATAAAATGGAACTGAATACCATCTTGAGCCGCACTATCAGTTATGGAGTCACAATTGCGTTTCAAGAAATCAGCTATCTCATTGTAGGCTCCTACAAACGAAGTTCCGTTATCGGAGTAGATATTGAGAGGTTTTCCTCTTCGAGACATAAACCGACGTAAAGCCTGTAAATAATTACTGCTCGTCATGTCACCAACCAACTCTAAATGAATGGCTTTTGTAGTGAAGCATACGAAAATAACGATGTATACCTTCACCAATCTACATCCACGACCTTGACGACTAGCCGAGGTTATAGGACCTGCGTAGTCAACTCCTACGCTTTGAAAAGGAAAGTCGGCTGGTGAGAGTCTGCTCAATGGGAGATTACCCATCTGAGGGACAACTGCACGTGGCTTTAGACGCTGACATCGAACACACTGACGATAACAGGCTCTGGCTAAATTGCGACCACCAAGTGGCCAGTAAGTCTCTCTAATTGTACTTAGTAATAACTGAGGACCTGCGTGCATTAATCTGATATGCTCAAATCTAAATAAAAGTTTCACAAAGTGATGAGTGGACTGTAATAAAATTGGATGTTTCTTTTCAAATGAATATTCGGAATTGTGTAATCTACCACCTATACGGATAATTTTATTTTCATCTAGAAACACATTTAAGCTTAATAATGGGTTTTTATGTGGTAGTTTTTTATTATTTAATAGTAAGCTGTATTCAGGAAAAGACTCCTTTTGAGACTGAATAACAATAACGTTTAACGAATTTTGTAGTTCTTGAGCATTCAAATAGGACGTATTTGCTGAACGCCTTTTACATGCATTAATAAAACGAAAAACGTAACAAATAGAACGCTGTAATCTAATAAAATTGGAAAAACGATTAAACTCGATGAATGCTTGAAATAAATCTTCGTTAGCATGATCTTGGGCTAAATTAACTAAAATACTAGATTTAATGTCTGGTAAAATTCCTGGATTCATAGCAGGAGATGGCCATGTAGTACTGTCATACTTTAAGAAGCATGGACCGAACCACCACAAATCCAGTGATTGCATAGCGGTAGGTTCCGCTCCGCGGGTTATTAAATCAGCTGGATTGTCGTGTGTCGACACATGTCTCCAGGTGCTTGCACCGGATAATTCCAGAACTTCGGCAACACGGTTGCGAACAAAAGTATTTAGTTTAATAGGTAACATTTTTAACCAACCCAGCACTATCATGGAGTCAGTCCAAAAGACTACACTAATTGGTTTAATGCGAAGGGAACTAGCAACCTTTTGATATAAACGTACACCAAGCACAGCAGCACAGAGCTCAAGTCGCGGTATTGTTAATGGTTTAATAGGAGTTACGCGACTTTTTGCCATTAATAGTCGCACGTCGACGTCACCCTGCTCATTGATACTGCGAATATACAAACAAGCGCCGTAAGCTCGCTCCGAAGCGTCACAAAAAATATGAAATTCAACCTGTTTGTATGCGTCACAGACCACACGACGTGAAACACGTAAGTTATTAAGGCATGGCAAGGCTTTAATTATGTTCGCCCATATCGATCTAACTTCAGGTGATAACTGGTCATCCCACTTTAACCCGTCCAGCCAAAGTTTCTGAAGCAACATCTTCATACTCACGACACACGGTGCTAACAATCCTAGAGGATCAAATATTCGCGCGATTACTGCTAACATGCCACGCTTAGTATTTTCAATACATTCAGGAACATTTATAGGAAAACACAGATCATCTGTGTCAGTTTGCCAACTAAGACCTAGCGTTTTATTGACGACATCACTTTCCTTGTGGAAATCTAAATTAGAATCACCAGATGGTTCTGAAATTAAACTGGGTTCGTTAGATTTCCACTTCCTTAAAGGCATGCAAGCAGAAGCAAGAGCATGAGTCACCTCATGACGCAACATTCGAGCCTCCTCAAACACGTCTGCACCGGTCAAAAGGTCATCCACGTAAAAATCATGAAGGATAACTTCTGCGACCTTTTGATCCTGACATTCAAGACCGACCTGTTTGAGGCACCTAGTAGCGAGAAATGGTGCACTAGCCGTACCGTAAGTTACTGTGTGCAGTTGGTAGGCTTTAAGAGGACTAGAAGCATCATCACGCCAAATAATTTGCTGCAGGTGCCTATCTGATGGATGTACAGACACCTGCCTGTACATTTTCTCTACGTCAGCAGAGAGGACGTACTTATGCATTCTAAATCTGAGAAGGATTGCAACCAAATCGTCCTGGACGGTAGGCCCCACCATCTGTATTGTATTTAAAGAAAGACCAGAGGTGGTGAGTGCACTGGCATTAAAAACTACCCGTAATTTGGTTGTACTACTACTCTCGCGCAGTACTCCGTGATGAGGAATAAAATATGACCGCTGATCTTCATGAATAGTACACTCGAACATATGGCCCAAAGAAATGTACTCAGTCATGAAATCTTTGTACATTTTATCGAGTGAGGGTTGGCTGATATTTCTGCGCTCCAGTGACAGAAAACATCGTTTGGCACGATGATAAGAATCGCCTAAACTATTCGAAGATTCCTTCAACGGTATTTTAACGCTAAACCGGCCATCTGCCAAGCGCGTTGTGTTTTTTATAAAGTGTTCTTCGCACATCTTCTCCTCAGCTGAATAAGTAGATGACTCATGACAAACTTCCTCGAGCTGCCAGAAACGCGACAATTGGTTTCGGATGTCATCTAACTCAATCGAACTGGAAGAACTTTCATAATAATCGTTAATGTTAGTAAAATTACATTTGATTGATGAATTATTAGTACAGCCGCCGTTAATTGGGCCGCAAACTAGCCAACCAAGCCTAGTTTGATAAAGTGTTGGTTTCCCATCACCTAGTAAAATTTTATCAGATCCTAATAAACTCCAGAATACATCTGCTCCTATAATAATATCAATAGAAGCCGGTGTGTGGAAATACGGATCAGCTAAGTGAATGTTTGACGGTATATTCACATGTACCTGTCTAGCGGGAACGTTATCAGTTATCGTAGGCAAAACAAAACATATTAAATCATTAGCGTACGATTCTTGCAACGATTTAATGTGTACACGACTCATTTTTTCCACATGCGACAGAGAATTATTTATGCCTTGTATAGATTTGTTTGTGTTTAAATGGGGCAGATTAAGCTTATTAAATAAATTCTCTGTCATTAAACATGACGAACTACCAGAATCAAGAAGAGCTCGAGCGATGTGTTCTTTATTATCCACATCGTAGCACCTAACTAACGCAGTTGACAACAGGATGTCGCCTGTGCTGCTCGTATGTGAATGCGCAGAGATATTAGCTGAGAGTGCAACGTGACTATCGTTTGCGTCGGCAGTCGAGGATGACTCAACCTTAGCCTTATCGGTCGTGCCGTGAGCTGATTTGCTTGAAACAGGTTGTGATTTGAAATCTGTGTTATGAATAAGCGTGTGGTGCTTGCGTTTACATATTTTACACCCTGGCTTCTTGCAATTATTGGAATAGTGACCGTGACGAAAACAATTATAACATACCTTATAGCTAGGTAGTAAAGACATTCTGTCGTTGACACTTAATGATAGGAACTGTGGACATGAATTGAGGTTATGATCGGTTTTGCATTTTGGACAACTATGTGATGATTCTGATGAAGAACTATTAGTGTTTTTTGTTGTAACAAAGGCTTTTATTTTAGTGTTGTGTTTTATGTTAGTTGTAGAATGACGTGACTTTTCCAGTGTTTCTATTAAATCAGCGCGATTGCGCATAAATTCAATGAACTGATCAAAAGTGATTCGTTTAGATTTATCGATACGCCCTTTGTATTCCTCCCATTCTCGGAATGTTGTAGTGTCAAGTTTTTGTCGAATTAAATGAACAAGTAATGTGTCCCAATTATGAACAGGTTCGCCTAATGTTTTTAACGCTCTGATATTTTTGTTTACATTGTCTACAATACTTTTTAATGCAGTTGAGGACTCCTTAGTAATTGTTTCGATATTAAACAACGCCGTAACGTGATTCTCAATCAATAATCTTTCATTATCGAATCGCTCACAAAGAAGCTCCCATGCCACCTCGTAGTTTTTAGCAGAAAACTCAATTGACTGGATCACAACAGCAGCAGATTCTGCTAATGATGACCTTAGGTAGTGGAATTTATTAATCTCGTCTATATCGTCACTGCCATGAATGAGACTTGCGAAGGTATCACGAAATTCAAGCCAGTTATCATATGATCCTGTGAATTTGGGTAATTGTATTGTAGGCAACTTGACGAACTGACGCTTACCACTACTGCAATTTGATTTTAGTTCATCTTGCTCAAGTTTTGAAAAGTTACCTAACATAATTTTAGCTTGAGCTACCAACCCATAATATTGAGATTCAATTGTAGTTCTCTCGATTGTCTCAGTATCAATATTATCACACATGCATTCTAATTTCAATTGAACTTCGTTAAATTCATTAAAAAGTTCATCCAATTTAGTGACTCGCAATTGCAACTCCATTACCTGAAAGGGGTTTATCTCAGCATCTTTTAGGTTACTTAAATAGGTTCCAAATACAGTAAATCTTCCTTTATAACTGCTTCGCTTCCTTTTAAGTTCTTTAATCTCAGTCATTTCGAAAGGATAGTGTCGTAGACCTGTAATTATACAATTATAATGCTAAACAACGAAACTTTTTGTAACATAAATAACTATCTTGTAGTTTAATGAGACTGTAAGCAATAACTAGCCTAAGTTATTAATTCTACAACTTCTTTTAAGTTGTATCTCTGAACCGAAGGAAAGTATGGAAGGTTTATTCCAAAGAAATAATGTAACAAACAAATTAATTATCTACCTGTTAAATAGTTTACAAAGCAACAATTAATGTTTAATGGTTTAAATGAGAAATAACATTTGTATATTGAAATATAAATAGCTAACTAATGTAGGTTAACAATAACACTACTGTACTGTATTTTAAGCACACGTTAACTATGTTAATTTACAACTGTGATTTAACCTAATGCTCTGTAAATAATTTCTTGTAAATATGTCTATACAAAATAATATAAACAAGTAAATAAAATTAAACTTTGTAAATGTGATGTAAAAATATGTTACTAACCTAATTTAAGTTCTTATTATCTATACCTACTTAATTCCTGTATTTAATTTTACCTGATTTAACAATAATGAGTGCTGGGTGAATTTAATTAATATTATAATGCCTAAACGCTTCCTGTTTTATTTCACTTAATGTCCGATCCACTTTTCTTCCAAAAACGTGTTCGTCACCTCGTCACTCCGGTACTCATTTAATCCAATTTCCAGAATATCCAATTCCAGCTTATTCCACTTTGCTAATGTGTAGATAATAATATCCGGTTCGTATGGACCATGTATAAAAACTGGAGGAACTTCTTAGGAAATTTGGGAATTAAAATAAACTCAAGATGTAGCACGCAGTGAACCCTTTAATGGTGACTGGTCTGACATTCAAACGAAAACCAAGGACAGCAAGGTTAACGCCTGATAAAATACTTATAGCTAAAATCTTACTGACTACAAATTGCTCCGGGTTTCTTGAGCTAACGGTGGAATTGATGCTTTAACAATTTCCCACCCTCAAAAAAAAAAAAAAAAAAAAAAATATAATACTATATGTGTACTTAATTTCATATAAATCCGTTCAGCTGTTTGAGCGTGAAGAAGAGACAAACATACACACACACACACACACATACACACAAAGTTTCGTCTTTAAAATCACACTAATATTATAAAGGCGAAAGTTTGTGAGTGTGTGAGGGTGTGTGTGTGTGTGTGTATGTTTGTCTCTTCTTGTACGAGTATTAGTTTACATACTATTTTCATATTCAAAGCGATATGTAGCTTCACAAAATACCATCAAAGATTTGAAAGATCACCAACTGTAAATTAAAAAAAATCCAAAGCTTGCTGCATGCAAAGCGGCACCGAAAGGCACAAGAATTATATGTCATCATTGATCGCCGTGTATGGTGCAATAGCTCATGTGAGTACCAACGAGCCCATCAGTTCTATTCAGTTTTGAAAAAAAGCACTTTAAGTGTTTTATTCCATACAAAAAAAAAAAAAAAAATTTTCTCACGCATGGAGCTACTCATACCCTTCATACTATATTAGTAAAACAAAGGGAGGTATACTAAACACAAAACATATTTTTATTTATTAATTTCTGACATTAAGTTTCTATGAGTATGGAGCTTGATTTTCAGACCACTGTGCGACGCAGGAAATAGAAAAACTTGGCTCGTTTACAATGAGCGCGACTCGTAGGTATTATTTTTACGAGCTCATCCCAGTAACGACTGTATTTGTTGCAAACTTTATTGTATGGGATCTCTGTAAAACGGGTCAAGCACGAGTTACGCTGCGCGCCCTTTGTAATAATCAAAACAAATAAGTGAAATGAATGTAAGTATAAGTTTCAATGGTTTCTATTCAAAGTTGGTAAACTATTATACTGTTTAAGTCTGTTTACTAATTAAATACAATTCTTGGAACAAGTGCCATTGTTTTATTACGACGCTTGAATTCTATTGTTCTCTCCACCTACTTTTGAATTAACTTTTCGGATTCAAAATAAAATATTCTGTAGGACTGATAGGGCTTAATTTGTCCAAATTACTATTTTATATGAGATAAATACCACCTCCCCACTTTAAGGTTCCACTAGTCGACGGCTCGATCTCGTTGGTGGCGTGGCTAATATGCATGTTATTTAGTAAAGTTATTTATTTATTTAGTTTTATTTATTAAGTATTTATTTGTCTATTTTTTATTTATTTATTTATATATACATATAACGTGTTAAATGTATATATAAATAAATAAATAAATGTATGTAAACGAAGCTCACACTTCATTTAACTTGAACTTCCCAAGCATTGACTTTTACGTATGAGAGACTGAACCATGATAGAAACTCTGTACAGAGTTTCAGACAGTGGTTTATAACAAAAACGAGGGCGCAAAAGGGAAAGAGTGTACGACTAAACGCCGACAGACACTACGCCGACAGACTGAACACCGACAAGACTTTACTTCGACGGGACACTTCGCCGACAGGACTCTTCGCCGACAGGGCTCATCAGCGACGCAATTTATCTCCGATAATCAGATACTTACTTTGGAAATCGATTACTTATGCGTTTCTTGTAAGTATCAATTCATAAAAAATAAATATTTTGCATTGGTTATTAGTGTAGGTACATCTCTTCTTATACATATATACAATTCTCGTGTCACAATGTTAGTTACCATACTCCTCCGAAACGGCCGATTTTTATGAAATTTTATATGCATATTCAGTAGGTCTGCGAATCGGTTTCTATCTATTTTTCATACCCCTAAGTGATAAGGGGGTAGGTAGGTAGGGTAGGGTAAAAAAAAGGTGCATTGCAACGCATGCCGGGCACAACTAGTATATGTATAATATCATTATGTAAAGATACCCATAAAAATGCATAGAAAAAAAACAAACAAATTTTTTTTTTTAAACAAACCTCTTATTAACAATAAACCTATCACAAAAATCACAAATCATTCTAATAACAACTCCTTTTTAATTAAATATTACTTTATGTTTTAAAAATGAATAATATAGGATAAACCTTTTAAAAATTCGATCACATCTAAATTATTTTTGTGTACAATGTACCATCAAGCTTTCGTTGATTTTATTAATTTTATTCTTCCGTGGTTTTATTATGCCCGCTGATAGTCTCTCATTTTCAAATTTTGTATTTTTTTGTTCCTTTTTAATTTCATATATATATATATTCCATTTTTTATATATATAGTTATAAATATATAGTTATATAGTTTTAAATATATTCCATTTTTTTCTATTTAGCAATGTGTTCCACCTATTGTGCCAACTTTCGACAGCGTTTTGTGTTGTTGGTGTGCCTGCTTCAATAGAATCCGATATTGACCATGTCTCTGGAGGGAACGTGGGTGGCACTTTTGTAATCAATAATTTTAATGTGCTCGTATTGATTAGAGTATTTTTGGTTTTGTAAACATTGCTGTCAATATAATAGTTTTTAAACCATTCTATTACTTGGTGCGCTTCTGGTGGTAAAACTTTTTCAACTATTTCTTTAAAAGCTGATGGAATTTCTACTGCAGGCAAAAATGCTAGTGCAGCCAAATGTCTCATTTTGAACGCAAAATCACAGTTTTCACCATACAACTTTGCCAATCCTGCTTGTTGTATGTGCCTCCATATACTTTGTCTTAAATGAAAATAGCAACATTTATTCCTGCTTTCTGGGAATGCGCGTTTACAAGCATTAATTGCTGCTTTTTCAAAGTCAGTTATAATCGTTTTTGGATTTAGACGCAAATTAAATTTATTCAAAGTGTGCATTTTTATTAATTCTAACATAATGTAGTAGCAGTTCTCCGATTTATGAGAAAGGAATGCGTAAACTAAAGGAAAAATCGTCTTCTTATCGCTGCTAACATTTCCATGAATAGTGTACATCTGGCATAACGGCAGCGGACAGCATTTGAAAGTTCCATCTTGAATCCAGAAATCAGCTTTAAATAATAATCGTAGATTTTGTTCAGTTGCAAATATAATAACAGTTACACCATTGTAATCGTAATGACCCACTAAAAACTGTTCCTTTTCAAAGTTTTGGTAATTATCTGGTATACTTATATCACTTAGTTTTTTATGAATACAAGGTTTATTTTTATTTCTCGTCCGATTTATCATTTTAGTCATTGCTTGCTTATTAGGCATACTTGGAGAATTTGTATAGGTGAATCCATACTGGAATGAGCTTTGTCTTTTATTTTAGCCTGGAATTTACGAACAACCAGTGATTCGGGATTCGGCATGTGACAATGCTGCCTGATAGTTTTACTTACCAATTCATGTTTCCCGTCAGTAATTTTGGTTTTTACAAAAACGTAACAATTTTTTATTCTATTTTCGACACAAATCCAATAAAACACATCCCCACGAACTTTATTTCGGCAATACAAATATCCTTCAATCACTAATTCTAAGTTACCGGTTTTTGATTTTATAAATTCAGATGAACTCATTATAAAAAAAAACAATAAAGTGGTAATTATAAGCGTGCTGTGTTCGTGCTCAACTGTACTGCAAAAGTGTCCGTAAGAATAACATTTCAACTACTGAACTAAATATTTTATAAATACCTTCAAATCGGCATCTTAAAATAGTTAATGTTTTAGGATTAGGTAGGTACCATATTATACGTTACAATGTTGTAACGTCGTTTATTTTGTATGAATTGTATAATTACAAGAAACGCATAAGTATTCGATTTCCAAAGTAAGTATCTGAGGTTTGTTTAAAAAAAAAAATTTGTTTGTTTTTTTCTATGCATTTTTATGAGTATCTTTACATAATGATATTATACATATACTAGTTGTGCCCGGCATGCGTTGCAATGCACCTTTTTTTTACCCTACCCTACCTACCTACCCCCTTATCACTTAGGGGTATGAAAAATAGATAGAAGCCGATTCGCTGACCTACTGAATAT
Organism: Omphaloscelis lunosa; assembly: GCA_916610215.1. Classification (NCBI taxonomy): domain Eukaryota; kingdom Metazoa; phylum Arthropoda; class Insecta; order Lepidoptera; family Noctuidae; genus Omphaloscelis; species Omphaloscelis lunosa. The sequence continues at coordinate 22,629,295 of OU744252.1, forward strand.
GCATATAAAATTTCATAAAAATCGGCCGTTTCGGAGGAGTATGGTAACTTACATTGTGACACGAGAATTGTATATATGTATAAGAAGAGATGTACCTACACTAATAACCAATGCAAAATATTTATTTTTTATGAATTGATACTTACAAGAAACGCATAAGTAATCGATTTCCAAAGTAAGTATCTGATTATCGGAGATAAATTGCGTCGCTGATGAGCCCTGTCGGCGAAGAGTCCTGTCGGCGAAGTGTCCTGTCGGCGAAGAGTCCCGTCGAAGTAAAGTCTTGTCGGTGTTCAGTCTGTCGGCGTAGTGTCTGTCGGCGTTTAGTCGTACACTCAAAGGGAAATACCCATTTGATAAAGAGGTTTTGGCCAAGTGACGCCCATGAAAGAAACAAATTATAGGCATTAGAGTTGATATTATAAATAAAGAAACAATCACTATATTTTATATAGAACTCGGTTAGCCTTTTATAAATCATATATCAAAATTAAAGGTTAATAAAAAACAGATTTATAGTTTTGGTATAATCCATTTTGCAATTATAGTTCTTATTTGTATATCTTGTGCCTGTTTTGCGTTAGTATGATGATGAAAATGCTTTCTTAATACAGATTGAACACATTTTACAGAATCATATTTGTCGATGCCCAACATTTCGTTCTTGTGGTGCAGAAGGCTGCTGTGCATTCCTTGCTAACATCCAACATTGGTGACACACCAGACTATTATCTGTAACATAATTGCTTACTGTCATAAAAATAATTTATGCCTATTATTATGCTGTAGCATCAAAAGGTCTTTATGAATAAATACATTGAATGACACCGGTCTCTTGATACCATTTTTGATGATCATACAATTCATTACTTATGTCATATAAAATATGTGGCAATGATTTGAGAAAAAACAAACTTCAATTATTTATTTCTATGGTTAAATGATAAATAATTTTATTTCTGTAAATAGGTTTGTACAAACACTTTTACACGTCAATCATATTTTAAAAACTAGATGAGGTCGGCGTTTCCTATCTGACTACTCTGAGAAGAAAGGCCGAAACAAACTCAGAGGTCACAGTCTCTTTTTAAGTCCAGACATAATCTTGGTCAGATCATGTGAAGACCATGTAGATTGGTGTCTGAAGTGGTCTTTTGAGGAAAGCATCACACAGATTGAGAGGGCCTGTCCAGTCAGTGCACGCATTTGTCAGTTATCGTGCAGCTCAACTCAGAATTTAAGGAGCTCAACGATTCGACGAACAATACCAAAGAAAGGACATTTGGGTAGGCCGCATAAATTACTCAAACTGTCAGACTATAATAAGAACTGAGAAAAAATTAAAAACAAAAAGAAAAAGGAATGCACATAGTCTTCACATTCACAAAAAAATAAATAATATAATACTTTAAAAGTAAATATTCATGTCGTTGTATATACAAGGTGTCGTTTTGCATCCTCGTCAAATTCAAGGAGATAACTATGCTAATGATTCTCGACACGAATCAATAATAAAATAAGTAGGTATTTTTTTATTTATTTAAAAAAAATCGGAAATTGGTATGTGTGGGACACTCATTTTAAAACGCGGCTTGTGTGATACCGCACTGAAACTGCCCTTTTACACATACATAAAAACGCGGCCGTTTATACGATACCACAAATTTGCCTACCCCCGCGCGCGCGCACCCTCTCTACTATCCCTGCACCCCCCACCCGGTCGCGCTCGCTCATAATCAACTAGTGTGTTTGATGTCGCCGCGTCGTGCGTGTATTTTTCGCGTGTTCCCGTCCCGCGCTCCTTTAATTTCGTTTTAAATACGGCACGATGACGGAAAACTACTCCAATATTGAGTTGCTGGAGATGGTTCGTTTGTACGCGATAAGTGGAGACAGCCTACGTCGAGCTGTACAGATGTTCGCGGAAATGTTTCCCAATCGGCCACCACCGTCCCAAAACGTCATGCTCGCTGCTACCCAGAGACTGCGGGATTATCGCCAGTTTGACGTCCCCCGGCATGCTCAAGGTCGCGGCAGCAGTGGTCTGCCTGTCGCCTTGCAGGAAGATATCCTGGAGTACTTCCAACAAGAACCACGGGCGAGCACGCGGGATGCTGGTCGGCGGTTTGGAGTGCACCACTCCACAGTATGGCGTTTATTGAAGCGGGAAGAGCAACACCCATTCCATTTTCGCAAGGTGCAAGATATTCACCTGGGAGATAACGCCGCACGCATTAAGGCTCTTTCAAACAGGCGCGACACGCGACGCGACACAAAGACACCGCTCGTCACGCCTTTACGTTTTGTCGGTGGTTACTGGAACATCAAGACGCCAACATCCTGTGGACGGACGAGTGTTTATTTACTCGAGTTGGCATCTACAATGTTCATAATGGTCACTAAAAAAACACTGGTGGTCTCAGCGGGACCATAACCCGCACGTGACCAAAAGGGATTCGTTCCAAGTGCGGTTTACTTTAAATGTGTGGGCTGGCATAATAGGGGACCGCGTACTTGGACCCTATTTCATCGAGGGTTACCTTACCAGTACTACTTACCTGGAGCTACTACGACAAGTCGTAGAGGAGATGCTCGATGACGTTCCCCTGGCATTCTATCGCAACTTGTACTACCAGCAGGACGGTGCCCCACCACACTACGGTCGTCGAGGACGCGAATACTTGACCGAAAGTTTCGGCAACCAGTGGATTAGCCGCGGTGGACCTGTGGCCTGGCCTCCGCGTTCTCCGGACTTAACGCCCCTGGACTTTTATTTGTGGGGAGACGTTAAAAGACTAGTGTACACAGACGAAATAACAAGTGTTACAGAATTAAGGGAAAGAGTGGTTAGTGCATTCGACACTGTAAAAACGAATGTGTTTGTGTTGCGAAAGCTGAAAGAAAACCAGCGACGTCGTGCTAGACTGTGTCTAGAACGTGAAGGTGGACACTTCGAACAATACCTCCGGCTAGCTTAGGTAATTTATTTATTTATTTGACATAAGTAGACAATCATTTGTAAATACTTAGTTTATTAAATCAATTGGTGAAAATAAGTTGATTTAAAATTTTTTACTACGCCAAAAATACCTAGAATACCTGATAACCGCATCTGGTTTTTATAACTTACTTTTATTATTATCAAAACACCGCGCGCCGAGGGCGCCATGCGTTCGTATTTGTAGGTACCTACACGTTTTTATTACTAAGATCTAAGATTTACAATTTCATTATTAATTAATGTCTGTTTATCACAAATAAAATAAATTTGCATGCAAAACTAACATTTTATTAATCAGCTGATAACTAAGGTTTTTTTATAATACCTACATATCTAAACGACGCGCAGCGCGCGCCATGCGTTCGTATTTCGTACCTACACGTTTTTATTACTAGGATAAATTTATAATTTTAGGATTATTTACGGTCGTCGACACGCACGCACACAGCGTCATACTCGTGCGACACTGCTACTACATACGCAACGGTACGATTCTGTTCTTTGAAAGTGGTGTATTCTGAAATACTGTCAAACTTAAATGACAAAAAAAACAAGTATGTATTAACTATTGAGCAGGTATCGTAATTTTATTTGATTATTTATGTCTTTCATAACAGCCTCATGAAATTTGACGAGGATGCAAAACGACACGTTGTATAAAATTCATTAATGTCAATGTGTATATAAAAACCAGGAAATAATCTTGGTCAGAGCATTTCATTTGAGGACCATGTACATTTGTGTCTGAAATGGTCTTTTGAGGAAAGAACTATACAGATTTGAGTGGACCTGTCCATTCCATGCACGCTTTAGTCAGTAATCGTGTAGCTCAACTCAGAACTTAAAAAAGGAGCTCAATGATTCGACGAACAATATAGACCCACATAGTCCTCACATTCACAATAATCAAAACAAAAAAAAAAAACAAATATACTTCACAAAGTAAATATTCATGTCATTGTGTATATAATTTTAAAGTTAGCAAAATAAACAAAGTTCCGAAAGTAAAAAAATAAAGAAATAATAAAATTGGAACAGCTCAATCCCATGCCTTTTTGTCCTCAATGAAATGAAATGAAATGAAATGAAATGAAATGAAATGAAATGAAATTGTTTATTCTGTAAATAGGATATCGGAATCACTTTTACACGTCATATTAAAAAAAAAAATAAGCTAGTTGAGTAATCTTTAACGGCATAAAAAGCCTTCTGGCACAACTTGCGTTTAGTGAATGATTTGAATTTATTAAAGCTTAGATCTTGTACGTGGCTTGGAAGTTTATTATAAAAGCGTATACATTGACATCTAAAGGAGCCACCTATTTTCTTGAGCCTTGTTGTAGGTACAACAAATTTGTGTTTGTTCGCTAGTATTTATGTTATGGATATCACTATATTTTTTAAACAATTTTATGTTTTTATGGGCATATAAAAGATTATCAAAAATATACTGAAAAGGCAGTCATTACATGTAGTATCTCCTTAAATTTATCTTTGAGAGAGTGTCTCGGACTTAATTTGTAAATTGATCGAACAGCTCTTTTCTGCAAAACAAAGATAGTTTGAATGTCGGCGGCATTTCCCCACAACAGAATACCGTACGACATTACACTATGAAAATAGCTAAAGTACACTAAACGGGCTGTCTCTATGTTAGTTAAATTACGAATTTTTCTAACAGCTTATGCTGCGGAGCTTAGCTTTTTTGGCAATTTATCTATATGTGGGCCCCACTGAAGCTTAGCATCCAAAGTTAAGCCCAAGAATACTGTGCTTTCTTCAGGATTCAATTCTTCGCCCTTTATCAACACTTTAGTTTTCGCCTGCCTAACATGAGGTAGGGTAAACTTAATGCATTTAGTTTTTTTTTCATTCAGAAGTAAATTGTTAACATTGAACCAGTGAACTACTTTTGAGATTGCGGTATTTACATCGTCACTAACTAGCTGCTGACGTTTAAGTTTAAACAAAAGAGAATTGTCATCCGCAAACAACACTATATCATGGTTATCCTTTATGAGGTAAGGCAAGTCATTAATATAAATAAGAAACAAGAAAGGACCAAGAATTGAGTCCTGTGGGACTCCCATTGTTACTAAAGATCCGGAAGATCTTTTTCCATTAACGTCAACGCTCTGAATCCTATTACTCAAGTATGAAGTAAGAAGATCCAGAGCGCTGTTCCGGATCCCAAAGTGGCGGAGTTTCCTGATTAACGTGTCATGAAGAACGCAATCAAATGCCTTGGACAAATCACAAAAGAAGCTCAAGGCATCACATTTATCTTCCCATGCATTATAAATGTGACCTAAAAGTTCAACACCGGCGTCAATAGTTGAACGACCCCTTGTAAAACCGAACTGTTTGCCGTGTAATAATTTATGTCTATTAAAAAATCATTGCAATTGCTCTAAAATTAATTTCTCAAAAATGTTACTAAAGGTAGGTAGTACTGAAATAGGTCTATAATTTGTAGGGTCTGATGTACTACCTGATTTAAACAAAGGTGTAATTTTACTATTTTTCATAAGGTCAGAAAACTCCCCACAGTCGATACAATTATTAAAGATAAGAGCTAAAGTAGGTGCTACAATGTCAATAATAGACTTGGCAACTTCTACAGAGTTACCTCACCGATCTGCAGTCTTTTTTACATTTAAAGTGTGAAAAGTTTTAACTATGTCTCTACAGGTAATATGTTCAAAAATAAATTCCCAATCGCAAACATTAACATTTTCCTTTAGCAAAGACTCAGCAACAGAAGGTGATGAGTTTAGGGATTTAGTAGTTGAAACGGGAATATCTGAAAATAAATTTTCAAAGGCCGCAGCGACTTGGGAGTCTGATTTTATTATGTTGTCATTAATAGACAGGCTGTAGTTAGTATTTCGGTTATTAGACCTTCCCGTTTCACTATTTATAATATTCCAAGTCGTTTTAATTACATTATTACTATTTTTAATCTTCGAACTCAAATAACGCGACTTGGCCATACAACAAACTTTTATAAATAATTTTGAATAATTTCTAACATATAAATTAAATTCAGCTGTGTATACATAAGTCCTTTCATTGTACAGCTCATAAAGCCGTGTTCTACTTTTATGAATACCAAAGGTAGCCCAATCACTAAAAGCTGGGTTACTATTAACCGAGATAGTCTTGGGAATAAAGATGGAATTAAATTGCTTACAGTATATATGAAAAAAATCATCATATAGATAATTAGGATCAGCATGAATAGACAATAGACAATAGGTTTCCTTAACACTAACCAACCGAATATTCAATTCAAACTTAATATAACGTAGATATGCAATAAATAAAAGTGTAATAATAAAAGTTGCTGAGTATGTACCTTGTATGTTCATAAAGTAGGTAACTTACTTGTTGTGGTGCAATCCATTGCTGAAATATAGACTGAAAATCCACATTTCTTAAGGTAAATCTCTGTAGTCTTCGTGTATCCACGCGACAGTACCCACAGAGATGGCTCCGTGGTAAGCTAGTAAGTTCATGTACTTCAGGTTCCATATTCGTGTCAGGTCCTTCACGAGAAACAGCTACGGTAGGTATCCATTGACAAGCTGGTGTCGTCGTGAGAGGCGGGTACAGAATCCAATGTAAGGCCAAGGTCATCATCGGGAGCGGTTACACGGTCCATAATCTTAATCAAAGTCGTCGGAAAATCAACTAGAAAAACGCAGTCGAAAAAATACAGCACCAAACAAAATGTGAAATATCAATGTCAATCATTTGTCAATTACGATTATTATTGACGGGATGCGATATGACAGCGATTATAGGCACAACTTAGAGAAAGAAGCCGACAGAAGGATCCAGTTAGGTTAGCGTTTGGAAAACTTCGTCAAGTCTTATCGTCATCAATCCCGCAGTGTTTGTAGACTAAGATCTTCAACCAGTGCATCCTGCCCATATGCCATACGGTGCCGAAACGTGGACACTGACAGTCAGGCTAGTCCAAAAAATTCAAGGTTTAGCGCACTATGGAGCGAGCTATGCTCGGAATTTCTTTGAAGGATAAGATCAGAAATGAAGTTATCTGGAAAAGAACCGGAGATACCGACATAGCCTGTAGAGTAAGCAAGCTGAAGTGGCAGCAGGCTGGTCATATACGTCGAAGGACTGATGGCCGGGGAAGCCGACTCGTCCCGCGAGTATACGCGGTCTCCACTCTAGAGACCGCGTATCGGCAAGCGTAGTATGGGATGCCCCTCAGTTAGATGGACCGACGGCCTTAAAAACTTGGCTTGGACAGACTGGATGCGGAATGCGGAGGACAGCGTGTTGTGGCGCAGCCTGGGAGAGGCCTATGTCCAGCAGTAGACTGCGATAGGCTAAGTTGATTGTAACAACTGTATAATAAAACATCGATTTTTGGTAACCGGTTTTGAGTGTATCGATTTATTTCAGTAAAAGTTACCATCGCTACTTTGACAGGATTGACCAACAATCGGAAGTGTTGGATAAGGGAATAAACGATTGAGCGTCTTGATTAAATCGGCTTTTAATTCCGAAAGGTTCGTTAGAAATAAGTTATAGCAATACTACTGGATGTATCTACTCAAAATAAAATATTTGAACTTTTCAATAAATTATATATCCCTGTACGGTTTCTATTTTGCCATTTTCATACTACATAAGTAATTTATTTACACCCAAAGATGAGTTAAAATTTGTGTTGAAATATGGAAGTTTCGACGCTCATAACTTCCAAACTAATACATTTTTCCCGATTCTGCTTCCTTATAGGGCTAGATAACGACAAAGTAAATTGATATAATTTTTAGTTTTGAACGTACACTGTCAAACAGACGAGTAATCACCAGTGATCGGAGTAGATAGATTGATTTGGGGTCATTGAACTGACACGTATATATTAGTGTGGATATGCCTCCGGGATTCCGGGATTTCGAAATTATTAAGATTTTTTTTAAGGAATTTCTAATGTTGTAATGTGTAGAATAAAGAACAGTACAACTGTAGGTACACGACAAGACTATTCGGAATGCGAGACAGTTTCTAAACGTCTTCACTGCTTGACCGCCATCCATAAACTCTGCTCAGCTTTGGCCGATCCGAGCGTTATAATAATAATAATAAATTCATTTATTTAAGGTAAATTACACTCATTGCCAAACATAAATTGATACAAATTTTACAAATAAAATAAAATAAAATAATGTCAAATAAAATAAAATCAATTAAAATCAAATCAAATTAAATTGCATAAAATTAATTCAAATTAAATAATGTCATTTTTACAATCAAATTAATAACATCTATCCGACACTGGTACAGCAACATGTCTGCTGGAACAATGCTGGATGAAGGGGCAGTCCAGCCTTCCCGCAATCATCGCCAGTACGATGTTGGGGCTAACCTGCACTCTGCGCACAAAGGAGGCGGCGCGCTTGCGCATGGTCGTGTGAAAGCAGTCGGTTCGCGCCTCTGCGAACATACCCGAGGCGCTATGCGTATGTTATAGACTCTGTCAGACGGCGCTAGCGTCCCGATTAGTCATCTCAGTAACGTATTTCCGACATATTATATATTTATGGTTTGTAATAGGTATATGTGTATCTTTAATTTAATTTTCTTTTTTATTCCTCAATTTTTCGTAATTGCACCTACCACTGTTTGTCTCTGCACCACCTATAGGTTGATTGGTAGAAAATGCCTATGGCATTAAGTTCGCCTCTGTACATTTCTGTGCTTGAAGTATAAAATAAATAAATATGATGTGTAACATCTGACATCTCACCTTGGTAATAAGCAACATAATTTTTTTATTTTTTATTTAAAAATTAATATATGTTGAAAAAAAATATTCCAGTATTATTTGAAATGATTTTTCGTGACGAAGAATAATTGTCTTTAATGAAGATTGTATTTTATTTAATTAAAAGTCAAATTCAAATAATTTATTTCATTTAGGCACATAAAAGGAACTTTTGAACGTCAAAGTTTACAAAAAAGTATAGAATTGATTCTGGTCGCCCCTTCCAAAATGTAGTTTTCGTATGGAGAAGAATGGGCAAGAAACTCCACCGTTACTCTTTTAAAATGTTTTACAATATTTTGTATACATAAATTATATAATTATATGTAAAGACGATTAACACTAGGAGTAATGCAATTTTTTGTTCAATTTGGGAGAGAGCGGAGACAATAGGCTTATGATAACTAAAATAAAGTATTTAAAAACCGTTGAAAAATTGGGTGAAAATAACAAAACTTGTGTTTAGTGTAAACATGCTCGTTTTATTGTAAACCAAAATAAGTCTTATAAGAACCAATAGGAAATATTATACAGATTACGAAACAGTTACAGTTATCAGTTTTATACGGGGTTCATAGTAAAATAGCGAGAAATCGGAGTTTAAACGCAAGTGGTCAGAAAAGTGGCGGGGCCACGTCAAGGTCGATTCTAACGGCCAACTTTAGTACCTACCGCATGCGTTCATTGGTCAAATCAAATAGCGCGGACTTCCCAGGCTTCTTCCGAGAGATTGTAACCAGGATGATGATGATGAATATTGTTTATATCATATACGTCAGCCAAGATGTCAGATGTTACACATCACATGCGACTACTGTAAGGCTCGCTCGTTTATTTTTAATTTTTTTATAAATACTTTTAAAGATATTTAAGAAAATAGATGAAATTTTACCATTCCCCGCCTTATCGCCGAAACTTGGGGAGCCTTAAATTTTGTAAAAACTACTGAGAATGGTTCTTTACTTATAGATTACGGGAAAACCTATAAGAAGTCTATAGTCTTAATATAACATGGTAAATCTCTCAATATTGTGCGTACATCCAAACTTACATTGCAGTTGGAATGTATGGAAGAACATGATGTTTTTTAACTACAAAAACATGGTAGACGACATATTTTAAAATCGTACGGAACCCTCACCACGCGAGCTCAATTCGCACTTGTCCGGTTTTTTAAATTCACTTACAAGTCTCACACAATATAGGCGGACTGTCTTGCAGCTATAATAAGAGCACTGTGTAAATACACAGTAGTGCTCGATGAAGACTGAACAGTTTACTGAAATGCCCACATACACACATCACGATCGCAACTCACAGGACAACAGTCCTCGGTCGCTGGGCAAAAGAAGTTTCTAGGTAAGCAAGTCATTTACAACATCATGAATAAATACGAGTTTCAAATAATAGTAGATCGTCCTATCAGCAAAAAGTGACACAAGAACGAAACGTGCCCCAAATATGAAGTCTCTAGCCAACCTCGACTTTTGAAGAGGTATGTGGAGCACATGCAAATTCGAGGATGAGGACTTCCTTATCCTCGATGCACTTGCAGGTATCTATGCTTTTTCTAACAGAGTATTTTTGGTGTTCTCGTTTTTTTTTGTTTGGTACATGAGCGTGAGCTGAGCATACAGAAAAAAAATAAATAATAATTAACATAACTAGAGCTACAAAACGAGAACGAAGTGTCGCCTGAGTGGGCCAGCGGTGCAAGACCTCGACGCGCGCACACGTCACCGAGGCACGGAGCAGTGAGCAGTGTGTACCTAATACCTACTACCGAAGTGAGTATCTAGGTACGTGTGTGTGGTGCATCTCTCCGCAAACACCGGCTTGTGACGCATCGACAGTTCGAGCTGAATCAACACGATACCGCCTACCCGAGACCCGTCGCACTAACTACACGTGCAGAAGGTCCGAGCGATAAAGTCGCAAGAAAGATGACAACAGACCCCAATAGTAAACCTTATCTAAAACCTAAAACGACGATAAATGAGACACTGTGAGTATGAAATGACATCCGTCAAACTAATTAGGGCAATTTTTAAATACCGATAACTTTATCTCCTTACTGTTTCATTTCAATTTAGAAGGAATTTAGGCACTAGCAGTAGTAGGTATGTAACGAGTAGGTACATAATGTTCATCAAAATATTATGCGGGTTATCAGGATGGATCTTCTGTATGTTCTCATTTAAAGTTCCAGTGCACACACAGCTTAGAGCAAATATCTACGAGAAACCGTCTCGCTTGACGGATGGGAAAACACCGAAGCTACGCTCAAAATAGCGAAATTATACTGATATTGACATAAAGGCTGAGCGCGCCAGGAATGCAGTTATTATCAGTGAAATATAGACATTCAGTCCAGACGCACTATTGTTTAGATGTTTAGGACTTCCATTTATCAACTTAAATTCTGTGATAGGTTAGAGACAAAGGTTTGTTTTGTCAACCTGTTATGGTTTATTATTTTCACCAAGATTTTGGCAAATATCACTAACACTATATAAATCTAAATGAAAGTACTAAATTGGAGTCATTTTAATAGGTAACATTTGACGTCTGTCAGTTTTATCTTCATAGTGAGGTGACCTGCTTAAAAACATCGATTAAAGTGAATGAATCGAAACGGACTTGGAACATATGTGAATTTAAAAAATCATCAGGCGAATCCCTGTCCCATTATTATTTTTTCTTTCGTAAATTTAAGGAGCAAAATAAGACAAGTACATAATTTAACAAAAAAATTGCGTTTATTCAGTTGATCTTGAAATCTAAAGCCAATCGATTTCAAAACCTTTGATAGAGACGATTTACCGCCAAAAAATAAGCCTGCGTCTTTTAACGAACTCATTAGCTTTTCCCGTGTAGGATATTCTATTCTCGAGTAATATACATAAATGTGGTTGCGAATTGCAGCAGCATCAAAATGATCAACGCCAACAATTTTATTATCCCTCTTTCTTTTTTTCGGTGTACGTAAAGTATTATCTTCTGAGCCTGATGGTCCGTATTTCTCTTTCAGAATTTGAGTTACTGTCCTCTTCCCTATTCCCAATGCTTCGGCAACGCGTTCTCTCAGTTGTTTCAATGGTAAAAGAGGCCCATCGTTAACTAATTCACGTTCAAAATAATTGTACAATTTCACCACTAGTTCGCGAAATTGACTGTTTAGCGTTTTCCCCGTTTCGACATGGTAAGGCTGTAATGTTGTTCTTGTTTACTAACCGTTAAGCAATCGGAGTCCAATTTATAGCCAGGTAAACGTAGTCAGTAAGATCAGTCCAATAAAAAAGCCGGGTTAGAAGAAAATAACAGAGAGCACACCAAAAACGCACAGTCACTTCGCACAACGACAAAAGACTGCGTTATTTAATGGCGACATGACATGGCGTCATCGACAGGCACTGGTGTTGCCAGCAACATCCCACCTAAATTGTACATAACATCGATGATTTTTCTATTTAGTTATTTTTTGTATTTTATAGTTAGTTAAAAGAATAATAAATACAGTATGTTAATTAACGAAAGGCGTTCCCGTTTACCCGCAACAGTATAGCATCCATACATGCAAAAAAAAATATTACCATTCAAAAACAAATTTTTTTTTTTTTTATAATAAAATATTCACAAAAAATATTAAATTGATACCTACGTAAAAGTAATACTCTGTACACGCGCATTTGTATTTCAATGAAGAAGTATGGCAATGTCGCAACAAACTTATGAATGACGACTCGCGTGTGCGGCGATCTATTGATGCGTCTAGCCCCGCCCCCGCCCCACAATATCCACCTTATTTTATTCGGAACTAAAAATAGCAACGTTGCCGGTTTGGGCAGCACGAATACGCTAGGTACCTAGGTACTTTACCGCGCTACTATTTTGATTTTTTCGGAGGATGCAAATCCTGGTCCCACCTTCCAATAGCTATGTTTGTTACATCGTTGGATAGGTAATTTTGAGCTGAATAAAAGTTACTATGGCACCAAGTTCCAAATCTTAGTCCGTTCAGAGTTATTCTTTATTAAACATGGTGGTTTTATCAGTAGCCAAGTAATGCTATTTTTACGTAATAATTGTATTTGAACTTTATACACGTAGTGTAGACGGTAACGCAAACCTTTTTATCAGTTGAAAGTGCAGTCAGACCGCCTCCTCCTCAAGAAGCAAACGACGAGCCACAAGAGTAGAAGCAAGTGATATTGATTTTCCGAGATTCAGTGAAGAACAAATCATTTTGTTAGCTTTGGGAACCTACCAACTGAAGTTAGCGAAATCTTACTGCAGCGAACATCTACAAAATGGAATGTATACAATAGAAACATACCGAGAAGCTGCACTGGAGGATTTACCTGATTTTGGCATTGATGAGGATGCTTGGCTCTTAGGTGGTCGTATACAGTCGCGACACGGGAGAGCTAGAAAGTACTACGTCTTATTAGTTCGCAACACTGATATTATCCAAAGATATTGTACTTGCATGACGGGACGAAGTACTGTAGGGATCTGTGCGCATATCGTTAATCGTTTGGTACCTAGGGCACCCCACGCTTGAGGGATTTGTAGCCCCAGCCTTATTTTTAAATAACGTCATTGTAGACGACGATGATTAAATAAATGTATTGGTTTAAAATACGCTATCGTGTTTTATTTGTAAAAAAAAAAGATTTTTGTCAATGTTGACATCTGCTTAACTTTTTGTCATAAGGTTTGCGACTCAGTGACGCAATTGATAACCGTAGTACACTACTTGTATAAAGCAAAGAAATGCAATTATTACTTAAATAGCATTACTTGGCTACTGATAAAACTACCATGTTTAATAAAGAATAACTCTGAACGGACTAAGATTTGGAACTTGGCGCCATAGTAACAAGTAGTAATAATAGTAACTTTTATTCAGCTCAAAATTACCTATCCAACGATGTAACACACATAGCTATTGGAAGGTGGGACCAGATTTCATAGAAACTCTGGCATCATCCTAATCCAAATTTTCATTTTTTTTTTTTTTCATTCGGTTTTTTTTCATACTTATTTTTCTATGCTCTATGCTGATATTTTAATTTCAATGTATTAATGATATAGATTAACGCGTTTAAGGGAACGCCCTCTGTTATTTAACATACTGTATAATTGTGTTTTTATTTATTAAAACGACTCCACTTTAATCTGTCAATCAATAGGAAATTTATCGAAATTGTGCGTTTCTCAATAATTTGAACAATCTTCCTCGTGATCATCTAAAAGCATCACAAATAGGTGTGCGATTAGATTGGACTCATAAGTCACAGCCTCAAATGATAAGTGCGTTTTTTATCCGCCGTAAGAAATCTGATATGAGAGGTAATCGGCGAGAGTGCTCCGAACTGACGGCTATTTAATATGTATTATGTCGAGCGGAGCCAGATGTATGGGCCGTGTATTATTTAGTGAAATGAAACAGTCTCGTGTGTAGGTACCTGTACACCGTAGTGTTACGACCGTGGAGTGTTTTTCGTGATATACTATTAAGATATTTATTTATGGTATGTCTATACCAACTTTGAATGTTACTTCTTAATCTAAGACTCGTTTTGAGAATCTTCAAGAGCACGAGGATTCCCTTTATTTCTTATGTCGTTTGTATCATTCAAACCGCAAGATAGGCGAACCCGACGAAACAAATCCTTAAGTAGAATTAGTATGTAGTTATAAAGAATAAATTCTTAAGGGTTTGTGTGAAGATGCAATTTATACGTATTACATACGGTCAAGTGTAGGTGCGAACCTAGGTAATTAGTTACAAGTGTGTGCTCACGGATAGGAATGGTGGCCTAGTGGTATCTGCCCTGAATACGAATTGTAGGTCGTGGGTTCGAACCCAGGCAGGCGCTTTACTTTGTGTAAATAATTTCATCACTACTGCTCTCAAAACCGTGAAGGAAAACATCTTGAGGAAACCGGCATGTCCTAGAACCAAAAAATCGAAGACATATATTGTGACATATTTCAACCCGCACTGGGCCTGCGTGGTAGATTATAGCCTGTGTCCAACAGTGGGATCATTATAGGCTGATTATGTGCGCTCACCCGGAACTGGACCTAAACAAATACAATTAGGAAATCGACTAAAAGATCAATCGTGAGTTCAAAGTTTATCGCGAGGTCTCTTCTTAGCGTGTCGATGGCAATCTAAATGGACTCGGCCCAGAATTTGACCACGTGTTTGGCGTCATCACTAGCGTCCATCAGTCATCACGAGGTGATCGCCTCACATTTTCTTTCACCACGTGACCAACATTCCTATCAATGAAAACTACCTAATTACTTAATTTACCTAGATTACATAAATCACTCATTTTGTGATGTCGCGCAGAAGGCGCAGTCGCGTACTAGCCGATACCGGAATTAGCATTAAACAACAGACAAACGCGTATTCAAATGAAACCCGGCCGTTTTGTGTTGCCGCGCCGCCGGCGAATTAATGTGAACGAGACTGCAAAGCCTGCGGACACTGTAGCCAATGGAAACAACCATGGATTTATTGATTAGGTTCGCTATGTCTGTGATACAGTTCTGTTCACTAATATTGATGGTGATCAGCATAGATAACCATTCCTCAAAGACAACGAATGCACCACGAGTTGAAAAGGTAGAAAAACTGTTGTCAGTAGGTAGATATCTGTATCACTGCAAGCACTACTGCTGCTTGGTATCGTCTAGGTGAAGAGGAAGTGAATCCCAGTTACTCAATAGGATTTAGAATTTAACAGATGCGTAAGTAAAACTTGGTAACCATTTTCAACTAAGCAAAAGGACAAATGGGATTAAAATTAAACTGTGAGTCGGCCATTCCCTTTGAATAGGAAATTCGCTTGAACGAATCCCGCGGATTTATTGTAAGTTCATCGACGTCTTGATAGCCGGTCCCGTCGTACGTAGGTACCGCGGGCAGGTCGGCAGCGCGTGCGAGTGCGACTCTACATAAATCGAGCGGCGGCGCTCGGACGTACCAATATTTTAAGGTGAATGTCTTCACCGTAATTCAAGTCCCCGCGGAGCCGGAGCAATCGCTTCTCGATCCAATTTATACGTATGTATACATAATATATTATTTATTTGGATTGCGAGGGCGGGTGGTATGCGGGGAGAGGGGGGGGGGGGGGCTGGTTGTCCGTCACGTATCTCGTACCAAAACGAGTACATGCTCGGAAACCTCCCGCTTCTGGGATCGTATCTGCATAACGTATTATTAGATGCGATACTGTTCTAAAATTTATGAATAAAATAAAACAAACAAACAACGTCTTTTACCGGCCGATGCACGAAGCATTTAACTTTTCTGATTATCCGCAATATGATGAAGCTTTATTTTTGGGCACAAGTTTGACCACGGATGTTGAGATCGCCTCGCACTTTAGTAAAAACTGATTGTTAGCGAGAAAACAAATTAGAATATGGCTGACAGAAACAAACACCACAGGGGATAAAGTGCACCCAGTCGCCCAGCAGTCTGTAGTTACTTAAGTAAATAGTGTGACTGATGCCTGTCTATCTATATCTTCGTGTAACACGGAACATAAGACGTTTCGTTTGATTAATATCGGTGATAATTCCGAGACAACATCCGTACATACATTCTCTCCAGGGATTAAAGCATCAATGTTCGATTGCAGTACTACCTACCTAGTCTTACTACACTCCCGAGATACGTTCTAATAGTTGTAGCTAGGTGCACTGGTAGGAGATTGCGTGGTCTATGCTTGTTCTCTTCTTGTAATAATTCAGTATGCGAAACTTAGCTGCGGCGTAGCAAACTTACCTTCACGGCGGGCGGCGTAGTTAACTAAGTACTAAAATGAATACTTTGCGCGTGCATTGCCTTCTCGATGTTTTTTTTTTTCAATTCCTTTCCAAAAATGACGTTGTTTTATTATTTTAACTAGCAATTTGCCCGCAACTTCTTTCGCATGTTATCCATATTTGAAACTATACAGTCATATAATAAAATCGTAGCGAAGTCAAAACTGTAGGGAAACATGGGGCTCAATGGATCATTTGTTTTTCTAAAGCCCTTTTTGGATAAATTTCTGCTTTATTGAGAGAGAGTTTTAATTCCAATATATAACAAAACATAATTTATTCAAATGCCTCTTTTCGAGTTTGGTTTACCTTACAAGATTGTTTTTTTTTTTTTTTCATACAGCGAATTGATCCATTGTGACCCATTCATGGGTTACATTGAGTCAGGGTTTGAGTTACAGGGGATCGAATGGGGTACTATGAATCATAAGCGTTTATAATTCAATAAAACTTTTTATATTATTTAAACTCTTTATTTTTTACAAATAAAATATAATGATCATTATCATTCATTTTAATAGTAATTAAATATTTTAGTGATCTTTACTGAAAAGAATGAACTTGGCTCTCAAAGTCGTAAATAACTATTTTGAATTGGCCACACTGGTTTCTATAGAATGGCTTGTCTCTGACCAAGCGGCACGTGACTTAGCGTCTACGCGCGCACTTCGCAGTCTTTCGTTCGCCATCTTATGAAGTTGACTGTGCGGTGCGCTCGTTTATGTTTGATATTTTTTTCTCGACTCTTTGCTTTTGTTTACTATCACGTTGACCTGGGCTCTTCTATTTTGGACATTTATTTAAAGATAGTGATTTGTACTCGATTTTGGTGTTTGTTGTTATATCGTACGAACTGTTTCAATACTTTGAACGCGAATCAGTTAATGGTGGACCTTTATTGCCCTTAACGCAAGTGCAAGATCGCGTCGCAGAAGCACTTTGAATCGGCAAAAATACTATTAGAACCATCTTGAAGGAAAAGTTTGGACCTTCCGGTACTGAAGAAAATGTATTATGTACGCCTAGAAAGAGGAAGAAAAGCAAGCCTGTAACAGGTATTGACATATTTGACGCAGACACTATTCGAAACCACGTGTATGCTTATTACACAAGAAATTAATACCCATCTGTGAGTAAATTGCTGATATCACTACGAGAGTGTGGCCTGTTTAGTGGCAGTTCCACGTCTTTAATAACAATTATGAAGCAAATTGGATTCAAATACAAGAAAACCGACAAGAGAAAAATATGATGGAATGATATGAATTAATTTTGCACAGAGTATTATCCTTGAGGGAGATAAACAAAATCACAAATTGAGACAGTGTCATATTTATCGATGAGACTTGGCTGAACTCGAATCATACCGTGCCGCAGTCGTGGACGGACGGCATCTTGCTCAAAAGAGCCAATGGGAAAAGGTGGACGCCTAATAATCTGCCACGCCGGATCAGCCGGGGGAGGTTAATAATAATAATAATAACCCCACCGCCGTATCTCTACGTTGACGTCGTGGTGGGGCTTGCGCGCTCCGAACTCTAGGTCTGTGCCGATAGAGTTTACTTTGCCGGAACGGGTCTGGGATGAGGAGCCAGACCAAGAGAGATACAAAAACCCGCAGGGCAGCATGTGGCGAGCTGTTGGGCAGTAGCGACCCCACGGACCCTATCTTCAGGGAGAAGTCTAGTTCCTCATCTCTGGCTTGCCTTTATTGGCCGGCTGGAGTGAACACTGACGAGGAACGGAGCTCCCACCTCATTCTTGCCTTAATTGGCTGGCTTGAGTGGAGATTCGCAAGAGCAAACGTGGTCGGAGGAAGGAAGTATTCCAATAAGATGCTGGTAGGGATCTTGACCGTACTTCCGGGATTGTCCTGATAGCCGTGGAATACCTCTCCACTCCCCATAAGCACCTCAGGACATGTTGCCCCCTTGTCGCTTCGACACTTTGTGCTAGCGACCGTTTTCGGGGGCCCATTATTGAGTGAGCAAGTCACCCCCTGCCATTTTATCTGTGTATTTTATATGAAATATTGGACAGGCAGGGGCCATAGTCTTTCCATAGCCTTTCCATAGCTCTAGATAACCCGTTCACTTAGCCACCCAAACCCGTAAACCAATATCTTTGATTCCATATCCTACAATAGTCTTGCACCAAGTCTTGCACCGTGGTTGTCCTTGGGTGCACTTGCATAGCGCGAACGGGGGTAATCGTCGGTTGGTGCCTCATTTCATTCAAAACGTATAACGGGCCTCTGCGAGTTGGCTTCGGCCCCTCGTACGCCTTCCAAAGGTCCGGGACCCCAGGGTCCCGAGATGTGTCAAAGACAAATAAATAATAATAATAATAATATTTATTTACTCAAAAACAGTAGGTAGGTACAGTACATTCTTACAAATATTAGGCTTACAGTTTAATTATAAATAAGAGAATGAGCATCCGCAGCTGAACTAGGCGTGAGCCTGTATCTCAGCTAACAGCGCCGTTTCCCCTCAGAAACAATACACTAGGTAACCTAAATTAGCAAGAAGCAAGTGTTTAGGACCATTACAAATCAAAGAGAAATAATAAATTAAGGTAAACTAAACTTAAATTACTAACAATTTTTTGTGTGTGTGAGGATTTGTGTGTGAGGATGAGAGGGTGTGTGTGTGTGTGGGGGTGTCTGTGTGTGTAAGTGTAAGTGTATACATATGTCTACATGATAAATGCACAGGAGTAGAGTGAATATACATATATATAGATATACAAACAAAAATATTAACTGATTATTTGAATCAATTTTTCAGTGTCTTCGTATGATAGTTTCATTAAAAATTCATATGCCTTCTTTTTACAATGGAATTTGTTAAGAGAAAAAATATTTATGGATTTATTAATTTTATTATACACATGTGGTGCTAGAAAGACGAAGAATCTCTTTATGAAAGAGGTTTTAGGTTTATGTATGCGGACCACAACGTCATGTTTTCTGCGTTTCTTTGTGAGATCAGTATCATATATAATTTCACCATGTTGTTTTAGTACAATGTTGAGTAAGAACAATTGTCTCACTGTAAGGACTTCGCATGAGTTGTACAAAATGTTTGTGGGAAAGCGAATTGGACGGAAAGTGTAAACTTTTAGTATTGCACGCTGAGCTATTTCAAGGCCTTTTAGAGTAGTTTTGGTAGCTCCTCCCCATACAATTATGCCGTAGTTAATAATGGATTGACAAAGAGTGAAATAAACTTGTTTTAATAATTTGAGATCAGCAACATGTCGCAAAGTTTTAAAGATATAAATTAGTTTTCGTACTCGTCCCGACAAAGCTTTAATATGTGCCTTATAGGATAAATTATGGTCTATAATTAATCTTAAATATTTCACATTGTTGACACGTTCTAGAGGTACACAATTACAGTTATCTATTCCAGGACAATTGTGAGGAATAAGGCAATGTTTTGTAGTAAGCAGTTTAGGTGGATTTCGTATGGTGAAAGTCAAGTATTTTGTTTTATCACTGTTCAGTGTGAGTAAATTATTTTGTAGCCATTCCTTTACGAGATCAAGTCCACATTGTGCAACGTTAAATACCTCATCCCAATTGTCGGCGTTAAATATAAGAGGAGTGTCATCTGCGTAAGAGATTATTTCGCCTTGGGGTATAGATAGGTTCGTGAGGTCGTTTATATAAACGAGAAAGAGGGTAGGTCCCAAAATGCTGCCCTGGGGAACTCCGTATGTAATAGGAAGATAAGAGCTAGTGCGATTTGCTATTCTTACACACTGGTATCTTTCCGACAGATAGCTCTCAAAAAGTTTAAGTTGATTACCTCTTATACCGAATTTCTCGAGTTTTCGCAAAAGGATGGGGACCGAGATCGTGTGAAATGCTTTGGCCAGATCCAAAAAGATAGCAAGGCATTTCTTCCCAGAATCTAAATTTGTAGCTATACAATTGTTTAATTTAAAGATGGCATCATCTGTGCCGAAAGCCAAACTCAAGTCACTCTTGTACTCAAGTCTCTTGTTTAGTAGTTTTTCAAAAACCTTTGACAAGGAGGGTAGGATCGATATCGGCCTGTAGTTATTAACACGATCACGGTCACCTCCCTTATGAATAGGGTGAACCTCAGACAGTTTGAGATTTTTCGGGAATACACCATATTCTAAGCACCTGTTGAAAATAAACGTGAGAGGAGGAACTAAAAGCTCAATATTACTTTTTATTAGGTTCGATGAGATATTGTCACAACCTGTGGCGCAGTTTGATTTTAATGTAAGGATTGTACGGGTCACTTCTTCTTCCGTCGTTTCTTCACATACAAATGATCGCGAATGGGAGTCGCATGAAAACATTAAGGACCAATTATTAGATGTTGACGGAGAAGGGTTAAGAGGATACTTTTCTGCTAACGATTGACCTACTTTTACAAAGTGCTCATTAATAATATTAAGTGCGGTGTTATTGGAGTCACTCAGTTTTAACAATTCCTCAGGATAGTCAATGTTTTTGACACAACTTGTAATTGATTTTATAGTCTTCCAGAGTTTCTTGGGATTATTCTTTGCAGTATCTAATTGAGTTTTCTCATACGCTCTTTTTACTTTCTTTAAGGTTTTGGTACAGAAATTACGGTATCTAATATATGATGTTTTTAAAATGATATTATCCGGAGCCTTCGTATGCTTTTTGTGAAGAAAGTCCCTGTTTTTCATACATCTGAGAAGGCCAGGCGTAATCCATGGTTTGAGTATTTTTTTTGCGCTTCGACACAGTGAAAGTTTTTGTGTTGTTACTTATGGCTGATTGGATATTAGTGATAAGGTAATTTGTGGAAAAATTGGGGTCTTTTGATTCGTATATGGGGGTCATGTCTATATTGTTAATGTCTTTGTTCAAGTTTTCTGTGTCTATTCTAGTTATAGTTGATTTAGTCGTTTGCCTAGGGTGTTCAGAGATGCGCTGTGGACTTAATTGGGTCAAAACAGGGAAATGATCTGTTAAGGTTGATTGTGGCACAATAGTCATAGCAGTAAACTGGGTCTTAAGGAACACGTGGTCCAGGCATGAGGAGCTGATTGCACGGGTAATTTCAGTGTGTGCTGGTAAGAGACCATGAGAAGCGGCGATGGTTAAATATCTTTCACCCGATAGATCCAGCCTGGAGGAGTTAATGGGAATATTAATATCTCCAATTAACACTAAGTTTTTGAAGGAATTTAGTTTGGATATTATATTGTCTAAGGAGTATAGAAAGTTGTCAATGTTTCTTATAGAAGGAGACCGGTATATAGATATGATTGCGGTATGTTTGTCGAGTGTTGTAACTAAACAGTTGCCGTCAGTGAATTCTGGTTCCTCAACATTTACATTCAGCGAGTTACGTATATATACTACCACGCCATCATTTTGTCTGAGGTGGGTTTTAGTGGCATAAGAGCGATAGCCGTCAAGCTGTGGAATGACAGAAGTACCCAAAAGCCAACATTCGGTAAGTATCAGAACATCACATTCTATGTTCAATCTCCTTAACACAGTTTCAAAGCCAGCTATATTGCAGTTGATACTGCGTATGTTTTGTGTTAATATTATAAGACCACTGGATGGTGCCTGAGTTATGTGTTGCTGACATTCTTCTAAGTCACATGTGAGGGATTTAGATACAGAGACTTCGTCTATATCATTTGTTATATGATTTAAGTTATCGAATTATAAAAGTTAAGAAGAGTATTTCACCACGTTTAATTAGAAAGTAAAAAGTTTTCAAACGAGTTGGTCCGGTATTTATCTGTCCATTTAGAATTGGTATACGTTTAGGTATATATAATACAAGTGATATGTGACAAGGATTATCTAAAAAATGATAAGCATCGGGCCTGAGCTTATTTAACTGCCATTTTAAGGTTGATATAAAGTGTAATAACCATGAAATATTTAAATAAAGTGGATGTAGAAGACTTACAAAGATTAATATTAATTTATCAGTGCAAATAATAATATAAATTGTGTACATGTGATATGTTTGGTTTGTAAATATATTTATGCAGGAATTGTGTATAGTAAGAAGATGTATATTTGAGTCAGTTGTTATGTGAATGATGCCTTACTCGCATTCGAGTCTAAAAGTACAAAAGAATAACACGAAGGAAATGGACGCAAATAACTTCACAGAGTGGTTTACTAACTTGTTAAGAAACCTCCCCGAACAGTGCATAATTATTATGGACAATGCATCTTACCATTCAGTTCAAATAGGTAAAGCACCTACTCAAGCAAACAAAAAGGTTGATTTAGTGGTATGGCTACAAAGACAAGGCGTTGAAGTTGAAATGAAATTGTTGAAAGCTGAATGGAACTGGTAAAAGAAAATAAACCTGCGAAACTAAAATATAAAATTGATGAATAGGCACTTCAGCACTGACACAAAGTGATAAGAACGTAGCTCGCCACAATACAAAGCCACCATTCTGCACTAAGAAAATGATGGAATTGCTGAAAGAAGCTTGTGCCAAAATTAGGTACTAAAGAAGATTGGGCAAAAGTGGTAGAAAAAAAACTCGAAAAATAATGAATGAAGATTTTGACAGAGACGTCAATATTGATAATAAAATTGAAAATGAAATAATTATATTTACAGGTGACGATAGCTCAACTGACGATTTTGGCTCTTCGTCTGAAGAAAATTATTGAATGAAGATTATCACTTTCCCTTTTTCTTGATTTTTTTGTGATTGAGTGAATATTATTGTAACTAAAATACTAAATTAAAGACAAATTGACTTTTCGTACTATTGTATCATTTCAAAATACCTACAATATTAAAGTTTAAGTTAAATTTTCTAATCAGAACTTTAATC
This sequence comes from Omphaloscelis lunosa, assembly GCA_916610215.1. NCBI lineage: Eukaryota > Metazoa > Arthropoda > Insecta > Lepidoptera > Noctuidae > Omphaloscelis > Omphaloscelis lunosa. The sequence continues at coordinate 22,652,796 of OU744252.1, forward strand.
CAATGCACATTACAATACATAATCAAATCCATCAAATACTCATACAAACTTGAATCGATTTATCGTGAGTATCGAGTACCGAGTCGTATGGTTACTTCACTAGTTACGTCGCGATGATAAATGTCAAAACGGGCCTATTATCATATTATTCATAGAGAATAGTAATAGATTGGGAATATTATTATTTGGGCTATATATACGGAAAGATCGTACAGCGCTCTCCGCGTTCAATATAACAATGCGTTTAGGATACTGGTGGGGCTGCTCCGTTTCTCTAGTGCGTCAGGGATGTTTGCAGATGCGCATGTAGATTGCTTTTACGCAACAATGCGTAAAAGGTGCGCAGTTTGTGGGACAGCTCCAATAGTGTATTAAACATGGTTGCGAGTCGCCTGGACTGTGAATACGTGGGTCACTGTTGTGCCCTCTCTCATGGGATTTCGCAGTGGTGACCAACCGTTATTGATTGTATTGTTTTCCATGTTTTTGTGTGTCAGTACTTACTAACATTGTCGTAAGTTTTACTAAAAATCTTGCTGAGTCTTTGTTACTCGAATAAAGAAATTCTATTCTATTATTTTTTGACAAGTTTAGTTGTGTTAATTATAAGCACAGGACAATGGTTCGCCTTCTATCTTATTACACTAACAAGTAGACCCAACTTGACGAATAATAGAGCACTAGATCATAGTCAAATTAAACGCGACATCATTTTGTATAAAATATATTTAATAGTCATTCATAACATTGTATTACGAATACATGCGTAATCGAACAAGTGTGGACATTCTTATTGTATATTGTAAAACAATAATTTATACTTACAATGAAATTATTTCTCTTATTACATCTAATAAAAATAAAATTCCTCGAAACAGTCGACGGCTTGTTAAAAGCCTTCATTTAAAATAGGATATCAATTTATTATCTAAGTATCATAACATTGTATACCTAAGAGATATAATGCCGCGACACCACTTCGTTTCAATCGTGAAGAGCCGGTATACATTGCCAAGTACCCGAACTAGTCACGGACTGATATGCTATGAAGTTGCGAGACGGCTTTGTGAAATAAAATATAATAATAATGATCTACGACGGGTTAATAGTACACACGGCTACAGATCAAGCTATACATTTCCAGTATAAGCTGACCTCGCATTGTACGAAAATCCTATACAATACGAGATCAGCATAAACTGGAAATGTATAGCTTGATGTGTCGCCGTGTGTACCCTGCACGAGACGAAGCTCGTAACTCAGTCGAGTTTGACGTCGTGATTTGCTAATACGCTGGATTGTGCACATTAGACTGCCTCATACAGCTGTATTCATTCATATGCTATAAACATACAGTCTTGTTCTAAAATTAATCATATTCATTTAAAATATCTTGCAATAAAACATTATCAGTTGGAAGCCATGATTAAATAATTTAGTCGCTATGGTATTACTTAAAGCACATTATTTTTTTCATAAAGTGTATCTATCTAGTTAGTCCAAACTAGCGCCCTCTGTGTGGCGCGCACCGCGTCGCGTTTCGGCTCGCGGCCGACTTCAGATTTGTTCGACTTTGTATACAGACCTCATTGGGTGTTATTATGATTTACTGTAGCACGCCACGTGACGTCACGATTTTACCGTCACAGCACAAGAGGAAAACAAAATAAATAAATAAAAATGTGTGTATTAAGGGGGATATACTAAGGTAGACCAAGATTTTTTTTTTAACCCTTGTAGTAATTTGCAGTGTCAGCAACAAATATGGCTTTACAGGATTATAGTCATTAGCATATAATATAATACAACTCCTTATGTTAGAACAATCCCAAAATGTCAGTGATTTCATGAAATAGTAATTCAATAGGATTATTATGAACTTAAAGAGTTGAATTGATGATTTTTTTAATTATAATTTTATAAATAAATATTTGATACGGCCGCGAATAATATTTAGATCAACATACAACCTGATACTGACCTGCAAATTGCAAAAAACGTAAGTAAATTTGAATTTCGTGGGCTAGCCTGAAGCTTTCGCCTTAAGATCACAGATTAAGACTCTTTTCATTCTACGTCGACCAATAACATCATCTTGAATTGCCGTTCCACGTCAACAAACGTCATTCTACGTACCGTGACGTGCTGTGCTACGGTAAATTACAAAAGCGCTCATTGCCAGCGGTAGCATTCTCACGAGTGATGGCTCATTTTTAGCACTAAAATATCAGCGATATGGATATATTTTTGGCATCTTTATGATACAGCCAGCTTTCAAAACAGCGAGTAGTTCGACGTAACTTTGACGTGTCTGGCGAATACTGATATCAACTGCTAAAGGCGTCAGTGAGGTACTTACTGCTCGCCAATTCACACCTTAGCACGCAAATCATTATACTCGTATAAAATAACGTATCTAGTTAGTAGTTACATTTTTTTATTTTACAAATATACTACAAATATTTCGAATTATTTTCAAAATATTCTGAAGCCCGCCTTCCAATATAAATCCGACACCTAGTGTATTAAAAAAAGGTTTGGAATTAAATTGGAGACTTTCAAATTACACCACTTATTATAAATTGCCGTAAGTAGAGAATTACAACAATATTTAAGTAAAATCACACTGAGCGGTGACCGAGTGGCGGTCGCTAAGAAAATTGCTTCAGGTAAATAACTAGTCAACCTCATATATTATAACTATACAATATATCAGATGCTAACGTTTGACCCCTCACACACACACACACATCCACTATATGTACAATTTTACACATTATTTAAAATACACGATAGCGTTAAACCCCAAAAACAAAAACATATTACTGAAACAACGTTGCGCGACTTTTGTTTACCATAAATATGGGGCTTTGCAGAAAAGCTACGAGTTCGATTGTTCATTAATTAGTAATGAGATTATGTGAGACATTATATTCTAAAAGACATCGACACATTATTATAATAATGTGTCGATGTCTTTAAAGTAGTACCGATATAATACATATATATATTATAATACATATACATTTTATATCGGTAGATTCATAAACATCAAGGTATTAGGTATTGTGAACGTTTGGGGTTTACTAGAATAATTGCACCAGGCGAACTTTAGCTGTCGGCCGTTTGTCCGCCGTCACCGCCAACGGGACGTCAACGAGAACGACATGACGGCGCCGAAGTAGCGATACATACATTTACTATGGTCAAGTATCCACCGCGCGTCCGTCACCCGAGCAACTGGAACCCAGCCCCCGAATTTTCGAGAAGATCGGCGCGACCGCTAGAACTCTGCCTGAGATTGTGACGGCCGATGTGCCGGCAATACAAAATACGTTTGATCTTGTTTACACACTGCCGCCGTCACGTTAAGTTCGAATAATTTCGTTTCTCGTTGACGTCCCGTTGACTGTGGCAGTGGACAAACGATATAAGTGAGTGGCGCGTGAATAAAGAGCAGGTCCTAAATATAAAAACGTATTCAAATTTAAAGTGTGGAGGTAAGCAGTTGTTAGGTAAATAGTTGTTGGAAGACATCATGTCCAGCCGTAGACTGCGAGAAGCTGAGGGAAGAATTCCTTCGCAGATGAGGCGATACACTTTAAATAGTCCATATTATTATCATACAATTTAACGAGTATTCGTTTAGTAATCTTCAATAAAATAATATAAGCTCTAGGAGTAACAATATAACTGAAAATTTATGCATTTACGACACAATGTTACTTCATGTTTTTATTTCAGCGACGATTGTTTTCTCTGTTAAAAGGAATATTTGATTTACGTATGAATTGTGAATTGAATATATGAATTGAATATAATATGTCGTTTTTATAAAATACTAAAGTTTATTTATATAAAATACAATAGACGTAAATATATTTAGTAACCTATTCCGCTTAACTATCCCTAAAGAGTCATAAAAAAACCCTGTAAGAAATAGATACGTGTTTCACCTCTCAACGACGTTTTACTGTGCGTCCGGCGCTCGGCGTGGCTACACGCCGTGTTCGGGTTCGCGACAAGTCAATCGTCATCCTGAAGATGCCACGTAGTGAGGTGAAACACTTGTCGATTTCTTACAGGGTTTTTTATGACTTTTTAGGAATAGTCAAGCGGAATAGGTTACGAAGTATACCAATACACAAACATAAGTATCTATAGTATTTTTTATAATGAATTTCCGCAAGGTCACGCCTGAGTCAATTAACTATCTGTTTATTTGTATTTTAAAAGTATTTAGAGATATGTTTTAAATTACTTTCAATAATTATTGTGAATGTGAGGACTATGTGGATATCATTATTATTTTCATTTTTCAGTTAGTTTTAATTATGGTCTGGCAGTTTGAGTAGTTTATGCGGCCTACCCAAATGTCCTTTCTTTGGTATTGTTCGTCGAGTTGAGCTCCTTAAGTTCTGAGTTGAGCTCCACGATTACTGACAAATGCTTGCACTGACTGGACAGGTCCACTCAAATCTGTGTGGTTCTTTCCTCAAAAGACCATTTCAGACATTAATCTACATGGTCCTCATATGGCCTGACCAAGATTATGTCTGGACTTTAAAAGAGACTGTGACCTCTGAGTTTGTTTCGGCCTTTCTTCTTAGAGTTGTCTGATAGGAAACGACGAACTCAATGCTTATTTTTATTTTTTAATATGACGTGTAAAAGTGATTCCGATATCCTATTTACAGAATAAACAATTTCATTTCAATAATAAATCACATATATTATTATTTTTGTTTTTAATTTAATTTTTATTTTAGCGGTGAATTTGCTTACTTCTAATTATTTATAATTTAAAATATAAAATAATTGAGCGTAGCATATTATTATTTTGTGGTAAATATATATTTTATTTAGATGTGTGATTTTAATGATATTTACTCGTAACATATTATTATTTAATTTTATTTGTGAGTTATTTTATCTCTGGGTCAGTATTGGAAGAATTGTTTCCTGGAAGTAGGAAAAATGTGGAACAAATTAAAGTAACGTGTCGTTAACATTCGGTTCGCGTGACATTGTATTAATCAAACGTAGTGAGGACGTGGCTCGGTTAAATCACGAAATATAAAAGAACTGAAAGTAGATTCAATAGAACGATAAAAATCAGACCCATTCACAAATATACACGAACGTTCGGCGATCTCAGACGAATGCCAGGCGCGAGTTCGCTCGCTCCCGTTCCATGTAGACACGCGTGTATGCGTGCGTGCGTGTCCGTGTGAATGTCCCTTGCAGTGTAGCCCCGCGCTAGGCGTCGGGCGCGCGCTCGCCGGCGCGCGGCGGCAGGCGCGCCAGCGAGTAGGTCTCGGCCTGGAACGTGGGCGGGCACTGCAGGTGCGGGTAGTGCGCGCCGCGCCGCGCGCCCGCGCCCGCGCGCCCCGCGCCCCCCGCGCCCCCCGCGCGCCCGGCGCTAGGCGTCGGGCGCGCGCTCGCCGGCGCGCGGCGGCAGGCGCGCCAGCGAGTAGGTCTCGGCCTGGAACGTGGGCGGGCACTGCAGGTGCGGGTAGTGCGCGCCGCGCCGCGCGCCCGCGCCCGCGCGCCCCGCGCCCCCCGCGCCCCCCGCGCGCCCGGCGCTAGGCGTCGGGCGCGCGCTCGCCGGCGCGCGGCGGCAGGCGCGCCAGCGAGTAGGTCTCGGCCTGGAACGTGGGCGGGCACTGCAGGTGCGGGTAGTGCGCGCCGCGCCGCGCGCCCGCGCCCGCGCGCCCCGCGCCCCCCGCGCCCCCCGCGCGCCCGGCGCTAGGCGTCGGGCGCGCGCTCGCCGGCGCGCGGCGGCAGGCGCGCCAGCGAGTAGGTCTCGGCCTGGAACGTGGGCGGGCACTGCAGGTGCGGGTAGTGCGCGCCGCGCCGCGCGCCCGCGCCCGCGCGCCCCGCGCCCCCCGCGCCCCCCGCGCCCCCCGCGCCGCTCCAGCGACTCCGCGCCTCCGTACCCGTGGGAGAGCCGCGAGCTGCGTTATTGCGGCTGCAAACATAACATCTATCACATAGTATAAAACCAAATCGCTTGTCATGTCTGTCGGCGCGACTGCATGCGCGGTACCCGCTATAAATCAAATCAAAATAGGTCTACTGTGATCTATATCATAATTACTTTACGAATTTCAATCAATCAATCAATCAAAAGTTTACCATTATTTAAACGCTTAAATTCATAATGTATACATCTTGTACGGTGCGTACACATCATCATCACAAATCACATCACATCAAGATTTATTACGTATAAATTGCGTTTACAAGTAAAACTGTTGACGATTCTCTAATGTTAGTCACCGCGAAGCAGTAATCGCACAGTCAATCTGTGAGATTTATTGTAATTAATAGAATTACAACATACCTGTCTATGGCCAGGTGTAGATGTTGGTGCGCGTGCGTGAGCGGCGTGTACTGCGTGGCCGACTTCAACGCCGGTGTCACGTCTGCGCTCGTGGTGTGCACCTAAGTCCACGCAAAAATCGTGAGCCTATTATCATTAAACAAGGACAAACCCACACTGCTACTGAGAAGTTTCTAATGGAAAAACAAACCGAACGGATCACACGCTCGGCAGTCAGTCTTGTGACTGTTGGACCAATTAGAGAGCCAATGTAGTACTATTCAATGTGTACTACGCATCAAAGACCTGACGTCACACAAATGCTGCTTCGCGAAAGGAAAATTATCCGCGCGACTAGTATACATACAACGTCCCGACATCGACAGTCGGGCAGTAGCCCACAGGACACATCACCCGTTTGTCGGTGTGAAGTTTACACACAATTCTTCATACCTCTCTAGAAGTATATCCAGTAACAAGACGATCAGTGTACCTTGTCGTTCCTGCGCAGCGAGTCGCGCCAGCGCTCGGGCGCGGGCGGCGGCTCGCGGCGCGCGCCGGGCGGGCCGGGCGCGCCGGGCGGGCCGGGCGCGCCGGGCGGGCCGGCCGGCTCGGCCTGCGCGTGGCTGCTGTGCGGACTGGGAGCGTGAGGCATTTCGTCGCGGTACACTATCTTCTCGTACCTGTGACGTAACAGCGTTATGTCAGTATCAGAGCCGAAACTCAAGGCGGCCTGCAGCCCGACCATTGCTCGAAACGAGATCTATCATTAAGTTTATTGTTGTAATTATGTCGTTTTAATCAGTTGTGAGTGGAAATTACAAGAACTTTGATAAATATGCACTAACCCATCTTTCCCCCTGACAGAGACGGGTTTCCCGCCACCCAAAGGGCTGGCAGTACTGCCGTCCTCGCCCGCACACACCTCGCCGTAGATCACGTCTGGAACTGTGAAAAACACAACTTTCAACAAAAAACGAATGAATGCCATCAGTTGTTTAATGACAGTGTCACACGAGGGTAGCGTACAATCAAGTCTTTTATATCAGCGTCAGTTTTCAAATTCATGACCGGTAACCCTGTTCTATCTATAATAGTCCGAGAACTGTTAGACATTTTTGGGTAGTTTCGGAGTTAAGGGAATGGTCAAATCTTTAAAAGTATTGATTTTAAAATAGTTTTAAAAAATAAGATCCTCGCAACAAACCTTTTCATTTAATATGTCACACAGTACAGTTACAAAACTTTATTTTTATTTTTCTTATATGCCTCCCAAAAGTGACCCCCATATTCAAACTTCATTTTTACTTTACACGTCCGTGTTTGTTTGGTTTGCACCAAATTTCAACTTAATCAGTCCAATATCAACTGTGCTCTGTTTTAATTATTTAGTTACTTATTGTAAATGTGCCCCTTTTATAAAATTAAATAAAATTATTAGATTCGGAGCAAATTAGCTGTGACAGACGGACAGACAGTCACACGAGTGATCCTATAATGGGTTCCGTTTTTTCCTTTTGAGGTACGGAACCACAAAAATTGATTGTATTCTAAATATTGATATTTTTGTTAATTTGTATGTAATATTGAATTTAAATTCTTATATTGTTAAATAGTGTATGCCCTAATGGATAGTTTTTTGAGTTACCATAACCTAGGTAGGTTAGGTTAAGTTGGTCTTATAAAGAAGCTCACCAATTTTGGAGCCGTTGCCTCATAACTTTTTTTTTTCTATATTCGCGAGTGCGAAAATGTGTGTTCGGATGGCATTTTTTTTAGTAAGTATATAAATAGGGTATAAACTTCAAAGTAACCGTATTTTCATCCGGTTGCCTCGTCAAAAAAAAAGTTTTGCCCCCGTCCATTTGGGGTACATTCGGACGGTACGGGCTTTGTATATACGTAACTTTCTCGATCACCTGGCAAATAGAATGTCCCACCGAAATGATCTGTCTTTTTTAAATATTTATTTTTAGTCCCTACTAAATAATCTAGCTTGTTTATTTTTTCAGTGTTTAAATAGTAAATGTTAAAGTATAAAAATTATAGAATACCTGAGTTTGTTTTGAAAAAAAAATCTCTTATTTGAAAATATAAGGGTCGCTTTAGCCCCGCTACCCTTCAGCCAGGTCTGCGGTTCTGAACTTAGGTATAATAGGAGAAATATTGAACAAGTTTTCATCGTGCCTCAAATACATACACAAAATGTCTAACAGCTGGCTATTTCATGTCTATTTTTTCTTTTTCCCTAAGAATTTTAAATTATTTTTATTTTTAAAATATGGAATTCTTTTTTGAACGTTTGTACGTTTTTCGTCATAATGGATACGTTAAAAATTCGATTTGATTATGGAGTATGAGTACGTCGTGGCAGCAAAGCGGCAGAAGCGGCACGCAACATCAACGAAGTGTACGGAGCTAACACTACTAACGATCGCACCACCCGTTATTGGTTTATATAACGGGTGGTGCGATCGTTGAAATGCGTCGTGAAAATGTGGTTACTTTCTGGAAATTTCGACCTAAGAAATGAATCCCGTAGTCGACCGAAAACTTTAGTCGACAATGACGAATTAAAGGCGATTGTGGAAGCCGATGATTCTCAATCTACAGCTGAATTAGCAGCAGCTTTCGATGTTAGCTTCAAAACAATATTGGTCCATTTGCGTCGAATTGGCAAAAAATAAGAATAAAGAAGTAATGTGTTCGTTTATGTTTCCCACAGGCCTCACAACTACGACGGCACGTAGGCGCCACGGATGGCATAGCAGCGCCATCGAGTTGGGGATATTTGAGGCAACAAAGGACGAAAAATCAGTGAGCGTGCGCAACCACCCGCATACCCAATATATACTCATAAATATTTTGCATTTCATATAAGTGAAACATTTAGGGCGACCATATCCAGTTTCTGTTGCGCATCTATGAGATACTGCCTTAAACGTGTTCTGAACGTATGGATAGTTCCCAGTACCCTTAATGGTGGGGGGATGTTATTCCACACCTTAGCTGCAGCGTATCGGAAAGTGCCTCTGAAAGCTGCTGTCTTATGAGACTGGGTCGAAAGTTGTTGTGCACATTGTCTGGGCGCGTAATCTCGTATACTAGCCATCCAACTAAGCTTGTCGTACAAATACTTCGGTTTCTGGGACTTAACGACACCAAAAAGCAGGCACGCTAGGTGTAACTTTCGTCTCGACTTCATCTTGAGAATAAAGTGTTTATTAAGAAAGGAGGTGACATGCCTTCTGAAGGGAACAGAGTAGCAGAAGCGGGCACATGCGTTTTGGACTCTTTGTATAAGTCGATCGGTACGAGCCAGCAAGCATGGGCCGTAAACCGTATCAGCGTAGTTTAATTTAGAAAGAACAAGGGTTTCGACAAGCTGTTCGCAAAGTTTTTCAGACAAGTAAAGCCTCATTTTGTAAACAAGTTTCAGACGACAGAAGCAGTTTCTTACCTAGTTAGCAACATGTTTCTCAAATCTAAGACTGTTGTCCATACATAACCCAAGGTTCCGCACCTCATCCACACGGTCAATAGGCTCACCCATTAGATTTAAATTAAGGCTTGATGGTATTTTCTTCAACTGCTGCCTGGTACCAAACAATATATACTTGGTTTTCAATGGGTTTAATGCCAGACAATTCTCATCAGACCAGGCGGTGATTCTTTCTAGGTCATCGTTTTGGTCTCTAATGACCGACTCATAATCATCTGGATGGAAAGATAAATACAGTTGGACGTCATCGGCATAAATATGATACTTACATTTCTGAAGGCACTTTATTATGTCTGCACAGTAGAGAATAAAAAGAATCGGACTCAAAATTGATCCCTGAGGAACGCCTCTTTTTATAGAAGTAAGAGCTGAAGTCAAAGTAGTACCATCCGACAATTCTACAAGTTGTTTTCTATTACTGAGGTAGCTGTGAAACCATTGAATGGCATTGTCATCAAAACCGTAGTATTTTAACTTTGACAGTAATAGAAAGACGTTAATGCAATCAAATGCACGAGAAAAATCGAGTAGTACCATCAATTAACACATGCCCTTATTTTGAGCTGATAGGATATTGTCCGTAACATCCAGTAATGCCGTAGAAGTGCTTCGCTGTTTCCTAAAGCCGGACTGTAGATCGGTCATTAAAATCGCTCCACAATTGGGCAATAAGTTGATGCACATCCGGCGAGACTTGGGGTTGTACCGATTTTTGTTTCTCCATAACGGCCACCCTCTCCTCCAAACTGCTCATCCGGTCATTAATGGACTTCTGTGAACATCTCAAGTCGGCTAGATCATTACGCAGTAATTGAAATTCACTCCGTACCTCGTTAATGAACTCTTCCTTGAACTTACTTAACTCAATAGTGATGTCTTGAGTGAGCTCATGTGTGTCCAACGCGCCACCACTTTTCATAGGACTTGTGTCCATAGGATTAGTCATATTGACTTCCAGTGGTGCGTCTGAATGGCCCCTAACTGACGTTTCGGCCCGGTTATCCTGTACAATGTTCTTGATACACTCCGGGCAGTGCCAAGGGGATGTTAGAAGGCTTAATTTATGTATCCCAACGCACTGCCGATGATAACAAGATCGGCAGTTGTCGCACTTTACCATAGTGAGATTATTTGATTTTGTTTGCGCAATCGATCCAGAAGCAGTATATCCAGATACTCAGGAATCACTAGATGGCGCTGTTTTCAGTAAATGCGTGTATGGCAGTTATCACGGTGTTATGGCAAGTGTGATACCATAAGATGAAACAGCCTCACCGTAAATTAGCACACACACTGTAAGTTGGTCACACACAGTATTTTTAGCAATTGTGTATAATGTCCGTTATTATTTATACTTATAGGGTAGAAAAATACCAGTTCACAAAATGAATACGGTTTTTTATGTTTTTTATATTGTACACAGCACAGAATCACTAGATAATAGCGTCACTTGTAAGTTGCACTTATTAATACCTTTTTAAAATAAAGTTTTTGCAAAAGAAGTACTTGTTTTTTTTTTATATATACGTAAGTAATATTTTGAGACAGTTATGTACTCAATACCGTCACTGATCACGAACATTGTATGAACATGTAACAGGCTGGCAAGAGAAAGATAAAGTGTGAATTTGGTCAAAATGAAAAATCTTATGAAAAAAAAAAAAACTATTCCTATTTGTGTACTGTTTGTTGAAACTATTTGGTTTACCTTTTTTTTTAATAGAAACACCCTGGCCACTTGTTAGAGTAATTTCATGTACCTAGGTACTTATTTTGAATAAAAAAAATATTGTTGTTATCATTCTGTGTCAATCCAAATGTGCTCCATAATATAAGCGTTGTAACATAAAATCGTATTTTATTCCAAAAGTTCCTACTTATTTTATTTCTAATGATATATTTATAATATTTTTTTTTCTTTGTTCCTCTTAAACTGAGCACCTGCCATCTAATCTCTTCACCACCCTTGGTTGACTGGTAGAGAATGCCTAAGGCATTAAGTCCGCCTTTGTACCTTTTTGTGTGTGAAAATTTTAAATAAATAAATCCAAGATGGCGGCTACGGTATTTTTATTTTAATCATACATGACAAGGAACTTCGTTCCTGACGGGGGTCAGACCGCACACTTTTTTTTTCCTCATGGAGGGTGATAAAAAGAAGAGTGTTCACCTCGGGAGCTATTTAAAGATCGAGTGACGTACTTTGAATACATCGCTGCACTCAGGATTCTACTTTAGAATCCTTCGCTCTACTCTGGATGCAAAGAAACACTTTCGCCTCAAAAATAGTTGTTTTCTCTCTAGGTAAACAATCTTATGTACCTAATTATTTTATTAGAGAAATAACATAACATAACATGAAGTATGTCAATATAAACTCGTTTTGAAGTTTATCATTCGAATTTTACGGTATGAGAGTAGATAAAACAGTTTTTTGTCACCCTGGCAGCCATACAAAATATTTAAAAAAATATTAACTAGGTTGCTATGAGACATGTCGGTATTTTTTTTTTTTTTTTTGCTTTTTTGAAAATACGCTCAGGGCCCATGTGACGCTAAAAATACCTAAAAGCAAACTTTTCGTAATAAAAGGTTTTGGTCTCTCTTTATATTTTATTTTTTATGGCCTGGCCAATTTATGAAATAATTTATTTTAACTTAATTGCCAGTGTCAGAGTCACATTTTCGATTCGGTCTATCATGTAAAGAAGATGGCTGAATGTCATTCTGCTGCATTGACATTACGACGCACCTATTTAATGCCGAGTGGGTAAAACAGATTCTATCGCGCAATAAGCAGACAAAATCAGCTCTTAAGTTGATGAACATAATTAGGATTTAACTGTACATACCGATGTTGTCGAGCCTCTGCATCAGGTCGTGTTGCGCGGCTGCACGGTTCTGATGCTCGACGCCCATCAGCACTCGATTGGTGTACAGTTGTCGCCTTTCCTCCGCTTGCTTCTTCAGCATAAACTGCTCCAGGGTCACGAATCCCACCAGGTTCTCCGTCTGCAGACATTTCATAGCACATGTTAGTGTCGAGTTAAAAGTGTTATTCAACGTACGCTACGCGCGAGGACATATTTCTAGATTCAGAGCTCTAGATTCGAGATTGCAATGGGGCGCCCACATTAGAGCTCTTTCAGATAGATTAAGTTCAGCTACATATGCAGTAAGAAAAATAAAGCGGGTAACTGATGTAGCCACAGCTAGGCTAGTATACTTTTCTTATTTCCACAGTATATGTCTTATGGCGTTCTGCTATGGGGATCGGCAGCTGACGTAGATTCAATTTTCATTTTACAAAAGAGGGCAATTCGCGCGATCTACAAATTGAGTCCTCGTGAGTCCCTTAGAAATAAATTCAAAGCAATTGATATACTGACTCAGCCTTCTCTTAATATCTTAGAAAGTATTTTGTATGTTCGCAAAAACTTAGGACTTTTTAATATAAATACACGTTGTAAACATGAAATTGTGATACCCAAATTTAGATTAACTAAAACTAGTAAGTCTTTTCTTATAAACAGTATCCGCTTTTATAACAAGCTGCTAAAGTCGGTTACAGAACTAAGCGATGGAAAGTTCAAAACCCACATCAAACGTGTCCTTATCAAAAAAGCATATTATAAGATTAGAGACTACGTTGAAGACAAGGCAGTTTGGCAATAATTCCTTCTGCACATGTGGCTTCCCCGGTACCTCATTAACGGCATAACAATGTAAATGTCTACTAACTGCTGCCAAATTACGATGATTATTTTACTTTTTTACATACTTCCTTGACGTAATCTTTTCATTATTTGACATTATATACCTACAATTTTCTATGTTGACTGCCTCGTTGGTCTAGAGGTCGCAAGCGCTACTGCTGAGCATGAGGTCCTGAGTTCGATTCCGAGGTCGGGCAAAGAGTGTTATTGGATTTTTCTATCTGAAATATCTCAGTAGCAGCCTGGAGTCTGGATTTGTGCCCGGGTGATGGCAATAGGTTTGCCCCCTATTACATGGGACTTAAATCATAACTGGCGAAATGTGGGTGAACCTGCTACAGGGACACCTCTGCCCAACCCTTCGGGGAAACAAGGCGTGATGTTATGTTATGTAATATTCAGTTTTTTTTTTAAATCATTTAGGATTGTTACAGCTGTAGCGACAATCATTTGGTTTAAATAGGTCCTTATTTTTATTATTTTGTTAATCTTTTATATAGATTCTTTTCTTTTAGATTTTGTGAATGTGAGAACGTTGTAGGCTGTATACTGACTTGTGGACCATTTTCTATTTTACTAAGTACCTGGTACTTGTTGATAGGCCTACACTGTCCTCTCATACCTATTAACACTGTAATTTGAAAACATTGTAGAAACCATTTAAAAGAGTAACCATGGAGTTTTTTGCCGGCTCTTCTCCATAGGAAGCGACCAATTGGAACCGTGCATCTAGCTTCTGACGTTTCATAAGTGCCCCTGTAGATTTATGTGAAATAAAATATTTTGAATTTGAATTTAACACGGTGAAGTGACTTGCGGTCATCAAATGACAATAAGAACGTTTCTCATCATATCCCGCCAACTCGTTACTTACAATTGAGTCTGTTACGGTATGGGGTAGAGTACTTTTAGAGGCGTGCCTGGCGCGTACTGGTCCTCGTGCTGGTCTTTGGATGAATAAATCATGTTCCTCCATCTTTCGTCTGAGTGATTACTCGCTAAAAATTGTACCATAGCATTTGGAGCCACTGACAGGTCTCAACAGCGGTGAGAAATTGTTTCTTTTTTTATACAGTTATTATGATGAAGAGGCCTTCGTGGACGCTGGTGTTATAATTAACCTCTTCATCATAATAACTCACATCATAATAAAGGAATTATGAGACTTCTTTACCGCAGCGGTCAAACATATTAATGTTTGACCGCTGCGGTAAAGAAGTCTCATAATTCCTTTTTACAGCAACTCTTCAAGTTTTACGACGTACATTTAAACAAGTAAAAGGGTTAAGCAAACCTGTTATGAAATTATTCCCTTAAATCACGGCGCTATCACTCAGCCATCGCTGACGCCGTCATATAAATATCACTATTAAAAACATTCAACATTTAGGTACTCGCCTTAGGTTTAGGTTTTGGCACGTGGAGTGTAGGTTTGGTGACAAAATCACTCTTATCGAAGTCTAGTAGGTTAGGGTTGGACGCGTGGATGTAGTTGATGGGCTTCGGCAGCCGGCGCGACCTGGGCCCCTCGTCCGCGCCCTCCAGCGTGAGGCGCGGCGGGGCGGCGGGGCCCGGGGGCGCGGGGCCCGGCGGCGCGGGGCCCGGCGGCGCGGGGCCCGGGGGCCCGGGCGCGGCGCGCCGGTAGCTGCGGTAGTGCTCGGTGGGCACCGGCACGCCCGCCGGCGCCTTCTGTGGGAAACGATTCTTTTATAACGACTATATTTCCACGATTCGAACATTCGAACAAAGCTGACCATTTAAAATATCTGGGTGTCACTATTGACTCCAACGTAAACTTCCGTAAACACATCGATTTACTTTGTGCTAGAGTACGCAAATTAATATATGTCTTTAAGAATTTGCGGACCATAGCAGACTTTAAATTAATTAAACAGGTTTATTTAGCTTTGTGTCAATCCATTCTTACCTATTGCATAACTTCTTGGGGCGGTGCTGCAAAAACAATTTTACTCCCTCTAGAGCGTGCTCAAAGAGCAATTCTAAAGGTTGCAACATTTCGCCCTTTTACATTTCCTACGCACCAGCTCTACATAGCATGTAATGTACTAACAATACGGCAATTATTTGTACTAAACATAGTATTACACCAGCACACTGCACTTCCTTTTGACCCATCACCTAGCGACAAGAGAAGGAAGGATTTGGTTTGCATAAAGCCTCAAACTAGACATGCGTTTGCTAATCGATTTTATGTGTTTTTAGGACCTTTTCTGTATAATAGGCTCAACAAGTTACTAAGCTTCTATAGTGTACGTTACAAAAAATGTAGTAAATTGTTAGCAGAACATTTAGCGACACTCAATTACACAGACACAGAAAATCTTCTAGAAATTTTGTCATGACGATAATTTATCCCTCGTAAGTATTTACTTTTGTATATTTACATAGGTTTAGTTTTAGATATAAATGTACCAATATGCTTTTTCTCATAGTTATTAATTAATTGTTTTATATTAGTTTAGTTTTAAATTTTATTGTTCCAATTTAATTAAAATGCAAAGTGATGGCCTGAAACACAGGTTTGAATTAACCTAGATCGGGCGGGTCGCTACCTAATACTGTAATTCCGAAACATCATTACTGACTTGCACTTGTAATTAACATGTTTTAGTTTTAATTTATTTTTAGGTATTATAATTGTTTGGGAAATCTTACTGTTGCCTAAATGTATACTTTTTGTAAACGTTTTTATTCAATAAATATTATTATTATTAATAAAAAATATTATTATTATTATTAGCGAGTTGTCGACTAAGAACTAAGCTACGTAGTTGGACATTTTGACCCATGGACGTGTTCGTTTCTATGGCTTGTGGGGCACATTCTTGTGCGGCTCACGTATATGCGGTACTTCAGAGTGCTCAGAGTACAGAATTCGGGTCACTTGCAGCGCTCACCTTGAGCTTGGCGTCGTCCTTGGTCTTGTTCCGGTAGAAGAAACGCAGGTACTTGCGGTCGAGGCTGGTGGACGAGTGCGGTACGTTCTCGTGCGACTCGCTGCGCTGCATGCGATGCGTCAGTTTCTTCAGCGAGCCGAACTTGGACTTGTCCTTCTCCTTGTCACGGTCGCGGGAGCGCTCGCGCTCCTTGTGAGGACTCTCTGTATCCGACTCTGTTTCGGAGTAGTCGGTTTCGGAGAATTGCTTCGATACGTCCGTCTGAAAATATGAATATACGTGAGAGTGGGGTATCAAGACACAAATATGCAAAATAAAGTCGTGACTGTTTCAGTCTGCCTAACCTTTTCCCAATTAGTTGGGGGCTTCCAGTCTAACCTGATGTAGCTGAATACCAGCATTTTACATGGAGCTGTTATTAAACCGGGTAAAACCAAAAATAGAAGAAAATGACCTTATACCAAACCATCAATTTGACTTCAGGCACAAATGAATAGATGGGACACTCCGCATTTTAGGTATGAAGTTACAATTAGGTACGCGGCGGGCTGGACTTGTCGAATTCAGTGGGCGTAATGTGGTCAGAAGATATAAGAGTTCCGCGATAAAGAGTAAACTTTAGGTGAATATAACTGAAGGTGCGCGACCTGAATTGCACTTTTTTGTATCGTAGCAAGAGTCGCTTTTCAGTCACTAAACTTGCTTGTCAGTTACTAAACTCACCTTGGGACTGCACGCAGTTGGTATTGGTGACCTTAGGCGGAATCTTATTTCCTAGCCGCACTATTTTGTTCAATCGCAAAGTGATGTTGGAACGTCGTGTCGGGTGTGCGTCGATTATTTTAATTTATTGAACAATAGTTTTGTTTTTCTTTTTTATTGTTTTATATTATTATTCTTATTGTTTTATTTATTTTATAATCCCCTAGTGGGATTTATAGGTCCGTAGATATGTCCGTGGCATCACAGCGGGCCCTATCAGAATACCAGCGCTGCGGTATTTATTTATTTTTAAATATCGCAGCATCATGCTGAGATAGGGGCCTTTTTGGCCTCGCACAGGTCGTATTTTTTAAATCTAATGCTTTTTATTTTTGTTAATGTTTGTTCCTTTTTTCTTATGTCTATCCTTTTTTATTATGTTTTGTATTTCCTGTGCGTGTCCCAAATAAAATATTTTTCTTTCTTTCTTTCTTTCTTTCTTTCTTCTTTCTTTCTTTTTATTTAAATGATTTGCGGAGTATCCCATCTGTACTAATCTGTGCTTCAGGGAAAAACACTGCAGACCAGGTACACAATATAATAAACATTATTGAAAAAACGCTCGAAAGCAAGCAAGTCTGCGCCACCGTATTCCTAGACGTCGTGCAAGCTTTTGACAAAGTTTGTTGCAGATAGTTAATTGTTTTAGGCGTGACTTTGCGGAAATCCATTACAAAATACAATAGACATCGATATTTAAAGTAGCCTGTTCCGCTTGACTATTCCTAAAGAGCCATAAAAACCCTATAAGAAATCGACACGTGTTTCAACTTTCAACGAGGCAACCTCAGGA
Source organism: Omphaloscelis lunosa (assembly GCA_916610215.1). Taxonomy (NCBI): domain Eukaryota; kingdom Metazoa; phylum Arthropoda; class Insecta; order Lepidoptera; family Noctuidae; genus Omphaloscelis; species Omphaloscelis lunosa. Next base: position 22,670,812 of record OU744252.1, read on the forward strand.
AGACGATTGACTTGATGAAATTTCCAGAAGACGACCGCTCAGAATTAAATAAGATTTTAGTAGACGACAGTTTTGAGAAGTGTGAATTGGCGTGGGGTTCTCCGGCGCTTTTCATCCCAAAGAAAATTAATTAGATGCGTTCTTGTATCGACTATAGGAAGCTCAATGCGGTAACTAAGACCGACGTTTATCCGATGCCGTTGATAGACGTGCCTGTCCAGTCAACAAAAAAGCATTCCTTTGTCGGTACACCTCCTTGTCCCATAGTTCCGAAACGTCAGAGAGAGCGTCCACGAAAACATGTTTGGCCAGTTTGTTCAGTTTCCATTAAGCGAATTCATGAGCCACGTTCTTTAGAACTCGAGGGGGAGTGTATAGCATGCGGCAATATGTAAATGCTACCATGGAAACTCAGAGTGGTTACCCAGCCGCCCGTCTGAGAGCGCCCGCGTAAGGTCCAGTAAGTTGTGGTTGTAATCGTCAGTAAGTTAAGTAAGCTACCCATCAGCGAGCGAATCAGCGCGCGCTTTAACTCAAAAGTTCTGTCAGATTTTAAACTTGTGTGATCCGTGTATTTATAGTGTAATTCTTAAGAACCCGCGTTTCTCTTACACCCGTTCCCCGGCTATAACGGCGTGTTGCCACACCGAGCGCACCTGGCCGCAGAGTGTGCCATTCCTTCGGGATGTCGCGACGCCCCCGTGAGGGGGCGTGGGGAGCGTGGTCAGGGCTTGGCCCCTCGCCCACGGAGGCAATACAGTAGCCAGCTAACACGGGCCCCTCAATGTTTGTGCCTACACGGCTTTTGGTAGCGAGCGCGGATTAATGCGCCCGCGTGTTTGGTTGCTATGAATATTTCCGTAGGAGCGCCGCGACGCTAATACTGTAGCATCGCTTTCTTCATATCTCGGCGGGCTGTCCCCCTACCACGTGAGACCACCGATTGCCCAGGGGAGGCCCAGCAGAGGACGATCAGCGACGAAGATGTCGCCTCGACGCGCCTACGGGTAGACATGTAGCTCCCCCTCGCCCTGCTCACAGATCTACCTGTTCACAGATTGAAGGAGAAACTATCATGTGTGTGTGAGCGGCTTGTGTTATTATGTAACGACGCTCAGTGTCTGTGCATGACGCTAGGCATGCCCGTGCCGCGTCAGCACACTTAAATGTAGATGCATGTATAGTTATAGTTGTATGTGATTAGTTACGCGGCATGCCTTTAACCAAGAACACACCGCCCTCCAGATGTGTGAGTACATCTGTGGAGTAATTTTAGTCAAGTAAGCCGCGTGTAACCTGAGTGCGGCTTACTCGACGCGTTAATTTGGTGCGCAATCAGGTCGCGGGGTAAGGGCCTCGTGTCAGGGGGGCGCGCATGCCAGGGCGCTATCTGTTTGACGTGTGGCCAATCAGATGCGTCGGCACGCGCAAACATTCCCTTCGCAAAGCGCCGCACGAACTCGTCCAGGCTCTCGATCCCGAGATCCCTCTGGATGACATCGTTCCTCACGTAGCGAGGGGCGTCAACTATGGTCCGAAGCGCAGATCTTTGTTGCGCGCGGTGGAGCTTGCGGTTGGTCTCGCTCGTGAGGGCGAACCATGCCGGAGCGGCGTACGTCAAGATTGGACGCACGTACATCTTGTTCACACCCAACTTGACGCGCGCGATTCGGGAACTGAGCACCGGTCTGAGCAGTTTGCGGGTGATCCTACCTTTCGCGGCGACATTGCGGACGTGTGACCCCATCGCGAGCCGACAGTCGATAGTGACCCAGGTATTTGTCCCGGGGCGACCATTCGACGTCGGCTCCTTATAGTTTCAGGGGTGGAGAGAGAGGCGCGGAGCCAGTGACCATCGCCTGCGTCTTACCCACATTCACCGACAGCCACCACTTCGACAGCCTGAATGAGCCATACCGCCCGACCAACCCACTTATATACTGCTCCGTCCACTTATGCTCGGACCGTTATCAGCGCGATAAGGGGGCGAACAATCGCAGTAAAGATGACCTTGGCATACTCGTATTTAATTGGTTCAGCAGAGTGACGTTTCCTGTATAATTTCTAAACTCTAGTACTGACATTCTGAAACCTTTATCACACGTGTGTAAAATTTCGAAAGTGTTATTATTATTTAACGAATAAAGGCTCTTTCAAACAGGCGCGACACGCGACGCGACACAAAGACACCGCTCGTCGCGCGACGAGCGGTGTCTTTGTGTCGCGTCGCGTGTCGCGCCTGTTTGAAAGAGACTTAATGGTATTTACATAGGTCAAAACGGTCGTAATTTTCAAACAAGATAAAAGGAACATATTGCAGCGTACACCAACAGTTGTCCAGAAAGATCCCATTTTGCTCAACACTTAAAGATACAGTTCATTCGTTAAATATTAATAACACTTCGAAATTTTGCGTTCAGCGCTCGGTGTAGCAACACGCCACGTTCGGGTTCGTGACAAATGAATCGTCATCCTGAGGATGCCTCGTTGAGAGGTGAAACACGTATCGATTTCTTACAGGGTTTTTAATGGCTCTTTATGGCAGTAAGCGGAACAGGTTACTAAATATATCAACGTCTATTGTATTTTTTAAAGTTTGTCATTTCAAGGGTCTGATATCCAAAATCAGACGCATGCTATGCTACCTCCGGAATTTGCAGATATTCTGTCTTACATAAGTAACAAAATGTTGAGAATAAGGCAAGAGGATGCATATTCCTGCTGTAAACTATAAAATCTGGGGTACGACAAAGAAGTGTGTTAGGCCCAGTCCTGTACTTGCTATACACGTGTGATATCCCCGAGCTGGAAACAACCCCATAAGACATTTGCAGATGATACTGCTTTTATGGCTACCGGATCAAGCCAAAAAGAAACAGTAGAAAAAATTCAACTAGATGTGAACAAACTTTATGGTTGGACACAAAAGTGGAAGATCAAACTGGATGAGTCAAAATCAATTCACATTGACTTTACTAACACTGCAATTACCAACCAATCTATACAAGGTGTTCCTTTTGATGTCTCAAAACTTGGTATATGCTATAAGTAAAAATAATAGAAAAAGTCCTAACACCACTTGGGCTAAGATTTGTTGTATTATTTTTACTGACACTAGACTCGCGATGTGTGTATCTAATTTTCATTGATAAGTACGAGTAAATCATTTTCATTCAAACCGAACATTCATTCATATTTAAAGATAAGAAAATGCAACGTTATCTTTTTTTTATGGGCACAAATAGTGAAAATGAAAAAAAATAAAAGTTTCACGTAACGGTGTTTTATATAAATAATCGTGACTTGGTTGAATTATTTGGTATGAAAAAAAAAAGTATAAATGAAAAATTATTCAAATGCCAGTTCATTCTTTAAAATGGTCTCATTAATACTCTACAGTTATGGGATATTAAAATGAACACGGTGTATAAACGGCATGCAAGTGCCATAAGCTAATACAGCCTAACCTTCGCATAACTCTCGCCGGCAAGCTGTGTAGATATCTCACGTCAAAAAGAAAAAAACAGGAACTTGACATACGTTACAAAAGTATTTAAGTATTGGTTACTCGGAAAGAAATCCTGTCTATCAATACATAATAAAATTATAGTAATGATATTATACAAGCATATTCTTATGCCAATTTGTACATACTGTATCCAACTTTAGGGCTGTACTAAACGAAGCATTGATAAAATAATACAAAAATTCTAAAATAAATTACTCTGGAATGCTGTAAATGCACCATGGTACATTGGAAATGACGACCTCCACCGTGACCAAACTCAAACTCAAAGCATTTATTTCAAATAAACGAATTACTTTTGAAGTGGCAAGGGGTCGGTCAGTCAAAAAAAATGACGCTAGTTGCCCATTCCAAACTGTAGTAGGTTCCTATGGAGAAGAACGGGCAAGACACGGACACTCTTTTATACCAAAATCTTGTTACAAAATATTGGTCATCATTCATGTTGAAATTACACATGTGAGAACAATGTAGAAAGACGTGGACGTTAAAACCGTCTTAAAATCAAGACCTTAAAATGGAACTCGTCAACACCATCACATAATAATTTCGGAAGTCGGTGTCTTTGGATCAATCAGTATTTAAGTTTTTTGCCACCGACTTCCGAAATTAAAGTTATTTTTCACTTTGTATTTTGGAAGTAGGTTGTTTTTTTTTTCCTTTTTTAAATTGTTTGTAATTAATCAGTTCGACTTTACCAAATGTTGCTTTTCGAGAGCAAATGCACGACTTACTATAAAAAATACCCAAATCGCTATAGGTTTGCCTATAACATTTGAAGAGTTCCCTCGATTTCTCCAAGATTCCATCATCAGATCGTGACCAAATGACAATGGGACCAACTTGGAAGAAAACCCTTTAAAAAAAAAAAAGAATTTTTCAAATCGGTTCAGCCGTCTTCGAGACATACATTAAAAAAATATTTTAAAAAATTATTCCGACGAACTGAGAACCTCCTCCTTTTTTTTGAAGTCGGTTAAAAATTAGCTGATGCCGACGAAGACAGTCTGACATGTGAATGTAAAGGCAATTCAGATGCTAGACAACACGGACATAGTGGGTAGGCTTAAGAAAACCAAACCATTTGAGTTAGTGTAGTGTATACATAGTGAATTAATAAATAGTAACAATGCTGTGCTTTACATGCAACACATGAACAAAGTCTTTTTATCAATTATCAGACCCTAAGAAAGTGCTACTGTCTAATCTGTTTAAATAATTTGTATGTGAAAGTCAACATTTTGTCATTAGCTTGGTACCACTATGAGATAACAGATGGCGTTGTTCCGATTCGTCACTTTTGTAGATCGCGGTGTCGAGATTCTCTTGCAAAACATGACCCCGCGGTACTTATGTAATATATTGTCTTACTCTGGACACCCTTGTTTTATTTTAAAGCGAGATATTTTTGGGACGTTGTACAAAGTGGTCCTTCGAGCCGGATGAAGGACTGGTGTGCATGGTCTTTTGTTGTGGCAGAGTCAGGTTGAATGGTCAACCTGCTGTGGGTGTAACGTCAGCGCGGCCAATATTGAGCGGTATCAGCGGATCGTACAAGGTTGGCGCCTAAGCGTATATGTGCAAGCGGTACACAACGGTCAGCGCTGGTGCTGGACGTGCTGGTGTTGGCGTGAACAGTAGCTGCGGTGCGGGGGGACAGTACCCCTGCATATCATTGCGACGAGCTACGTAAAAGTGAGTGACAGTGAAGTAATGTGATACGAGGATAATCTGTGAGTACTTTAAAATATCAGTGACTAAATTAATACATTGACACTTAAACATTAAAAGCAAATTTGGACCTTATCGACTTAGAACATTCTAATTAACAATTTGGACTTAGAAAGTTTAACGTGTGCATGGACTTAGAATAATTTCAATAAAAAGTGAACTACGGGGAACCTACGCACATTTTGCAGCGACGTGTATTAAGTTCAAAGACTTGTGATTTTTTACGTGTTGTCAAAGGATTTAGCATAGCGTTCCAGAACAGTTTATTTAAAAGCCTTTATCTTTATTCAATATGGAAGCTTTGAGTAATTTACAGTTTAATTTACATTCTACTATCAGTAAAGCAAGGTCTAACTTTAAGAAATCACCTAAGGAGCGGGTAACCAGTTCATACATAGAAACTAGATTAGAAAATTTAGAAGCTAACTGGTCAGCGTTTACTGAAACTCATATAAAAATTGTAACATCAGTTAAGTCTTTTGAATTCGAAAAATCGGATTACAACATAAAAAATGTATATGAGACCACAGAAGAATTATTTACTGATTGCAAACCAGAGTTGAAGGAAGCATTGAAGAAAATTGTATGTTCGGATAGTTTAGATAAGGTACCTGAATCTTCTGCGAAGGGTTCAAAAGAGATATGTTCTGTAAAATTGCCAAGGATTGAGTTGCCTATGTTTACCGGAAGTTATTCTGAGTGGATTAGTTTTAGAGATTTATTTAAATCCTTAATACACAATAATGGCCTACTAGACGATGTTCAGAAACTGCATTATTTAAAATCACATTTGTCTGGAGAGGCTGAAGGTCTTTTAAGGCACATTCCTATTACTAGTACTAATTATGCAACCTGTTGGACTAAATTAGAGGATCGATATAATAATAAAAAATATTTAGCGAATTGTATAATTAAACGTTTTATGAGTCAAAAAATATTGTGATCTAATCCTCCAGCGCAGTTAAGGAGTTATTAGATACTTCTAACGAATGTTTACATGCTTTGACAAATTTAGGCATAATGGTTGAGCATTGGGATATTATAGTTATTTATGTATTAAGTTTAAAACTAGACACATAGTCACGTAAACAATGGGAAATGAAAATTAGTGATTGTTCAGACGACTTGCCTACAATGAATCAGTTTACGTCTTTCCTCGAACAAAGATTTCGGTCTTTGGAATTTTTAGACAACAAAGGTCAACGTCATCAATCCAATCGAAATGTGCCAGTCAAATCTCTCCATGTGTCAGCTACATTGTGTATTTGTTGTCAAGATAACCATAAGCTTGCTAATTGTAAAAAGTTTGCCGGTCTCGATATGGATAAGCGTCGCAATTTTGTCCAAACAAATGGTTTATGCTATAACTGTCTAGGGCCAAATCACTCCGTATATGCATGCCGCCAGTCCACCAGATGTCATATATGTAAAAAGAAGCATCATAGTCTTCTTCATCTCAAGAATGTCTCCAAATCAGTTGGTGATAGTAACAGAACTGATCAAGTTGCAGAAAGCAGCGTTTCTGCTGATACCACTGCAACCCAGAGTAATTCCACTAATATTGTAAGTTGTTTTGCTAATAGTCATAGCCAAATATAACTGGCCACTGCGCTAATTGAAGCGAAATCAAAGAGCGGTACTGCTATAGTATTAAGATCCTTGTTAGATCAGGGGTCTCAGGCTTCCTTTGTGACGGAGTCCGCAGTCCAGCTCTTAGGTTTAAAAAGAATACCAACTAAAGGCTCAATATCGGGTATAGGCGATGATCAAGGCCAATCATTGATTTCATTAAATTCGATGGTTCTCATTAAAGTTAAATCACGCGTCGACCCTAGCTTTATTATCACTGTTAAGGCTTATATTTTAAAGAAACTAACGACTATTTTACCGGAAAGGAAAGTTGTGGCAAACGTTTTGACCACAATCTCGTCTTTGGCTTTAGCAGATCCTTCGTTCGATACTCCGAACAAGATTGATTTGCTTTTAGGTGCCGAAGTTTATGGCCAGATTTTGTTAGAAGGTTTAATCAGAGGTCCATCTGGTCGACTCATCGCACAAGATACTAGACTAGGATGGATCTTATCTGGTCAAGTAGGTGAAATCAACCAAAGCGAGACATGCCACAATACCGTAGTCACATTGCATTCTACTCATACAGATGAGAATACACTCCTTAAAAAATTCTGGGAACTAGAATCTGAGCCCAAGGGTGATTACGATAAGGTTTACTTGACCCCAGAAGAACAGAAGTGCGAAGATATATTTAAGGCCACGACTAAACGAGACGAATTTGGTCGCTATATTGTGCACATGCCTTTCAGGTCAGGTGATCCTGCTTGTAAATATGGTGGATCGAAAGCCATTGCTTTTAAACGATTTTTAACCTTAGAAAAGCGATTTCTAAGGAATCCCGAGTTCAAGGGTCAGTATTCAGCTGTTATAAATGAGTATATAGCTCTTAATCATATGGATTTGGTACAGGATAGGGAAAAAGAAGGTTCTATGTACTTACCCCATCATGCCGTCATCCGTAACGAAAAGGTTACAACGAAGTTGCGCATCGTATTTGATGCATCATGTGTAGGTAGCAACGGGGTATCTCTTAATCACGATTTGATGGTGGGGCCCCCTTTACAACCTGAGCTACGTCACATTATCATGCGTTGGCGTTGTGAACCTATCTGTCTGGTAGCGGACATCGTCAATATGTACAGACAGATTAAAGTATGCGATGATCACATAGATTTTCAACGTATATTATGGCGAGGGAATCCAAATGACGAAATTCAGGTGTTACGTCATCTGCGAGTAACGTTTGGAACATCATCGGCGCCTTATCTAGCAGTAAGATCATTGCAGCAGTTAGCTCAGGACGAAGGTGCTGAATTTCCTCTAGCAAAGAACCGTGTTTTGTCCGACTTCTATATGGATGACCTAATGACTGGCTGTCAAACCATAGAGGAAGGAGTGGATATACATAAGCAGACATCGGAATTGCTTAAACGTGGAGGTTTCCAGCTCCAAAAGTGGGCTAGTAACAACAGAGAATTATTAAGATTGATTGAAGGCAGTGAACAAGTATCACAAACACAAGGAAACATGGAATTAAAAACAGATTCAATTTAAAAAATATTGGGTTTAACGTGGGACAAAGACAATGACGAGTTTGTTTACACTATTCAGCTTAATGATCTAGATTTACCAGTGACAAAGCGTAAGATTATTTCCGATATAGCGCGACTATTCGATCCCCTGGGATGGTTAGCACCAACAATCATTACTGCGAAGGTGTTTATTCAACGAATATGGATGACTGGGATCGAATGGGATGCAGAACTACCTGCACCATTGCTGACAGAATGGCTTGACTTCCGGAATAGCCTTTGTAACCTTATTAAGTTCCGTCTGCCTCGTTGGGTCAACTCTGGTAAGGAAAACAGGGTTCTAGAATTGCATGGCTTCTCAGATGCGTCCAATGTAGCATACGCCGCGGTGGTATACGTCCGTATCATTGATAAAGATGGACGTGTTCACACAACCTTGGTGACGTCAAAAACCAAGGTTGAGGAGCAGGTATCAATTCCGCGATTAGAGCTTTGTGGGGCTGTCTTAGTAGCAAAGCTTCTTCAGGAAGTCGCTTCAACTCTAGAAGTTCCCAAAGAGCACTTATATGCATGGACCGACTCATCCGTCGTATTGGCGTGGTTAAGCAGCCACCCTAGTCGGTGGAAAACGTTTATCGGGAATCGTGTTTCCGAAATACTTACCATTATGGATAGAAGTCAGTGGTCACATGTATCGTCGTCGGAAAATCCAGCGGATTGCGCATCTCGAGGTGCAAGCCCTTCTGAGTGTAACGACATGCAACTCTGGAAAAGAGGCCCAGTATGGTTACAGAATGAAAAAATAGACTATAATAGAGGAAATATACAAGTAACTACGCTAGAAGAAAGAAAGATAAAAACAAAATGTCATGCAACTGCGGTACAATGTGATGATAGTCTATTTACTAGATTTTCTAAGTTCAGTAGGTTAATAAGAGTCATAGCTTACTGTAGAAGATTTTTACGAATCAAGGAATTAGAGCATAATAAAAATAAAATAACTACGTGGCTAACTACAAAGGATTAACTGAAGCTGTACTTACCTGTATCAAACTCTGCCAACTCTAGTCCTTTAGTGATGAAATAGAATCTGTGAAAAAAAACCGTAAATTGAAAAAGGATAGTAGACTTACCTCGTTGAGTCCTTTTCTTGACGATGACGAGATCTTAAGAGTTGGCGGTCGCTTGCACCGGGCTTCTATTGATGAGAATATGAAGTACCCCATCTTGATCCCTCATAAATCACACTTCACCAATCTTTTGATTGCGGAGGCCCACGAGAGAACTTTGCATGGCGGGCCGCAATTGATGCTCAATTAGTTAAGATCCAAATATTGGATACTCAATGCAAGGACGCTTGTTAGGCAATATGTTCATAAGTGTGTAACTTGTATTCGACATTCAACACAAACACACCAACAAATGATGGGCCAATTACCAAAGGCCAGGGTGTCTGCTCAGAAGCCCTTCCAATGCAGTGGCGTAGATTACGCAGGGCCAATCAGCATCCGAACCTCTAAAGGTCGTGGTCATCACTCCACTAAGGGTTATATATGTTTGTTTGTTTGCATGTCCACTCGGGCTATTCATCTGGAAGTTGTTAGTGATATGACTTCTCAGAGTTTTCTTGCGTCTTTTAAGCGCTTCGTAGCTAGACGTGGCCGAGTATTGGACTTGTGGAGTGATAATGGGACCACATTTGTTGGTAGTGCGAGGGAATTGCGACAGCTATTCAACGCTGAAAGGTCTGTGGTAGCTTCGGAAATAGCTGATTTCCTATCTATGAATGGTACGACTTGGCACTTTATACCTCCCCATGCTCCAAACTTTGGAGGATTGTGGGAGGCAGGTGTCAAGTCCACGAAGCACCATTTGAAAAGAATTATAGGCACCAGCACATTGACATTTGAAGAAATGACAACTGTGCTGGCTCAAATTGAGGCCTACCTTAACTCGAGGCCGATCTCTAAGCTTTCTAACAATCCTGAGGACTCGTGTCCTTTGACGCCTGGGCACTTCCTCGTGGGTGAACCTCTGGTAACTGTACCAGATGCAAATTATGAAAATTCATCCCTTAGTAATCTGAAGCGGTGGCATCTTACGCAAAAAATGCTTCAAAATTTCTGGCGTAGGTGGTCACTAGAGTACTTAACTCAATTGCAGCATCGATATAAATGGACCGATTGCAAGCCTGAACCTGAGATTGGAGACGTTGTTCTGGTGAAGGAGGATGGTCTTCCACCCGCTAGATGGCTATACGGGGTTATTACGAATAAACATCCAGGTTTGGACAACATTACTCGCGTTGTAACCATACGGTGTAAAAATAATGAGATTAAAAGACCTGTATCCAAATTAATTATTTTACCTGTGAACACCTAGTTAATTGTTTACCATCATATTGATGAATTTTACTATAGTTTTATTTACACAATATACACGGTTTGTAAATTGAACTTGAATGAACTTGTATTTTTTACTTGTTTAGTTGTTGTTTATTTTTTTATTAATATTTACATAAGGCATGAATTTGTATCGTAGATATAAGGCTCTAGGTTTAGGGTATAGTGGTTAGCCAAACAACCAATCATTAGTTAAGTTTTTGCTTGTTATGTTGAGGTTGATGGACGGAGCCGTCCATGGTGGGCGGAATGTCTAATCTGTTTAAATAATTTGTATGTGAAAGTCAACATTTTGTCATTAGCTTGGTACCACTATGAGATAACAGATGGCGTTGTTCCGATTCGTCACTTTTGTAGATCGCGGTGTCGAGATTCTCTTGCAAAACATGACCCCGCGGTACTTATGTAATAAATTGTCTTACCCTGGACACCCTTGTTTTATTTTAAAGCGAGATATTTTTGGGACGTTGTACAGCTACAAAATTGTGTATAAGTGCAAATTGACACTATTCTTAGATATAACATAATCTATCTCGTAAATTTTTAAGTTAGAATTAAATTACTTATTAGTCTACTAGGCTAGATTGAAATCAATTACTAAGAATTTTAATTCTTATTAATAAAGAAAAAATAAAAACAGAGCGCCTGCTTATCTGACCTCCACAACCCAGTTACTGGTTAACAATTTTTCGGGCTACTACGGCTGTCAAAGTTCTGCGAATGACAGCCACGACCAACGACTTATCGTGTTTTCTGTGCGGAAAACACGTATCGGTATGTAATGGATGGTCGCCCATCCACGAACCGATTGAGGCAAGCGTAGCCTTGAGCCCCGCTTCCGTTTAAAAACGTAACGTGACTAACGTGCGTGGCGAGCGAGGGCAGCAGCGTCGCGCGATGTATGAGCTGTATCCAGGCCAGCTGCGCGTCGCGCGAGTCGGCCGCGAAGTAGAAGGCGCTGCCAGTGTGGTACACCTTGAAGGCGTGCGCGCGGGACTTCACCTCGCCCGCCGCCGCCACCGTGAAGCCCTCCAGGTAGATCATGCAGTCCGCCTTCGAGCACTGGAGGGAAATAGGATGAACATGTTGACAACTTCATAAAAAAACACGTGTAGCCCGTTCCGGCTAAACCAGCGTGATTAGCATGGGCACACCCAAATACTCCTGAAGATTTTATTCCGAACTTCGATGGCCCGATTTTAAAAAGTCCGATTTTCATAATACCTAAGAATTGCAATGTCTATTATTAAAAATCACGAAATTTATTTTATCGAAAGTCGTAAATGCGATTTGTTTGTTTCCGATTTTCAGTACTTCGAATAAACTGCTAACATAAGGATTCTGATTCAATTAGTTTAATATTCAGTTACGCAAATAAACTCAAAATCAATAGACGTTTTTAAATTACATTAAACGTATAAGTAACGTTCTTATTACCTAATATTTGTGTACAGTTGTTTTATCTCACGGAAGCGGGTGAGCCATACTTGTAGTTGTAATGCGTATAGGCACGCGCTCTTGTGTGCTTAACTACAGGTAGCGTTAGCAAGCTCATCGCTAATGAACAAAATAAGTTATTAGATTTTTGCTATGTATAGATAAGACATGGTACAATAAAATAGAAACTTATATTCAAGAAACATTTAATTTTTGCAAATTAAATGTTTCTTGAATATAAGTTTCTTGTTACTTTGAATACAATTTATATTTTATTTAAATGAGTATTTCAAGTAAAATCGTAACTAGACTCTTCTTCAGAGTCAGTTTCTTCTACACAGTCAGACTTCTCTTTTTTTACACTTTTGCAAGTATTACGCCACGTCTCACTTGTTATTTTTGTAATACTCTCTTGATTAAGTTTTTCTGTGTTGGTCATATTTTGCTCAACGTTTCTTAGAGCAATCTAGTTTTTAAGGACTCCCCAGATGTTCTCTATGGCATTAAGCTCAGGGTGCTAAGGAGGGAGGCGTAATACTACAAAACCTTTACTTTTTAAATTAGTCATCGATTTTGTTAGTGATAAAATCACTTTTTTGGTTTTTTATTATATCATATAACTCAACTTTGCGCAAATTTGTGTCGAAATGTATAACCCTTAGAAGTGGCCATTCTGACATCTCAGATTTTGTTGAGGCTGTCGTCGGCAATTTCTCAGCACGTGTATTGTAGTACGATGCATTATTAATTACGGAACGATCTGGCAAATTTGGCAGCAACTTTTCATTCAGCCATTTTACGTAATTTTCAAAACTCATATTGGAATGGTACTCTCAACTGTGGAATTAGTTTTGTAGATTAAGCAAGCATTCCCAATAAATCTGTCATAGGTTCCAGCGTGTACTAAAATAAAACAAGTACCTTGACTAAGGTTTTTTTAAAAATGGAGATGGTTTGTCTTTTTGGGCCCAGGTGTTATCTCGAACATGTTTTGTCAATACGTAACTTTCGTCAGTATAGTCAATAGGCCGACCTTGAGAGTGGTATTCGGTCATTTTTTTAAAGTAATTTATTCTCCATATCTGGATAGCATTCCGTTCAACTAATACTTTCCTATTGTTATCGGTTTTACGCCACTTATAGCCCATTTTATTTAATAACTTACGTAGCGTTGCAAGACATCCATCGAAACTAATTTTTTCATTCAAGGCTGACCTTAGTTTTGCCAATGTTGGAATTTGTTTTTGTACGATATGAAAACTTTGTATTGTGCTCCGTACAACGTCAGCTGTAAATCCATCAATGTCTACTTTATTTTTCATTCCATCTATTCGAAAAGGACGACTTGGTTCGCCTTTAAGTGCACCCAAAGGTGGTGTTTTCTATAAGAAACTTTTAGCGGGCAGTAATGAGTTTTTAATCCTCTTTATAAGTGTGCCGCAATTATGTTTGCCGCGCAGTTTTTGAATTCGGACCATCTTAGTGTTCAGCGCCAAAGAAATCGAACGCAAATATTGTTTGAATAAAGACTGGCTGATACGACGGCCCATACACGGTAATATTATAATACAGTACTCCAACTTCATACAAACGGACGAAACGCGAGCTATACCTACGCGCCTCGATCTCGCGGTGCGCTTGGGGCGCAGACAGTCACGGCTGTACCGCAGTGTCTAACGGACGGTGTGTTGTTTTTTTAACGATAACCGCGCGATTTTTTCTCTAAAAATCAGTTAATATGACGAGTAGGAAATATTGTGCTGTTTTTGGTTGTATGAATTCGTCAATAACGCATCCAGACATAAGTTTTTTTAAATTATCTGGAAACTGAAAGGTAAGACTATAAAATAATTTTACTTACTAGTAGGTAGGTACATAATGTGTGTCTTTATGGATAAGTATTTCCTTTTATCTCACGAAAAAAAAGGTGTTTGGATTAATAAATAAAGCGAATAGAGTAACGGAAAGTTATTGAGACGAGTGAAATAGGTAGTTATATGCGGTTCTGAATGAATCATGATACGGTAGGTACCTACCTACTTACGCTTGTGTTAAAACTTCGGTGCATGTGTGTTTTGTTAGTTTGCATAATTCAAAGTAAAGACGTGGTATTTTATTATTAATAATATTTGTTTATTATCTGTGTGTATGAATAATACTAGAAAAAGTTTTTACCATCTGTGTGTCGTTAGATAGTTTTCGAAATTTTCACAAAGTGTTTCTATAACAACATATACCACTAAAAACTGTTTTTTTTTTTCTCGGTATTAACAACAACAGCTAGACTCATATATAATATTTAGATGTTTGAGGGTTGTGATTTTAAAACATTCGTAGTCAGCTGTTCAGCTTTTTAATAATTAATTAATTGGTGACCAAAGAATTTTTGTTTTGAGTTGTTGCGAGTACCTAATTAATTATAAAAAGGATATTTACAATCACAAAACTAAATAGAAACAGAAAGTAGGCAAATGTAATTAAAATGCTGGAGACGGGCATCCCTAACGCATGTTTACGTACCGCGCGGCTGTAGGCATTTATTTCTATCATGCGGCCGAGTTACACTACTGTATTATAATATTACCGTGGCCCATAGTCGCGCCGCCGCCGCGCCGGCTGAATAAAAAGAAAAAAATCAAATTAAAAACGCGCGAACTACAGTTACATGTTTTGGTCACTTTTCATGGATTGTTAAAAAATCATGATTTTGTTTTGAAAAATGAAATTCTTCAAGTGACAGTGAAAGTATAGAATTGACTCCTGAAAGTATTAGAACTGACGCAAGAAATGTGATGGATAATCTATTACCTGCAAAATATATGAAAGCTTTTGGTAATTTTATTGAATGGAGAAATGCAAGAGGCGCCAAGACTTTTTCAGAATCTGTGGCCATTTCCAGTACTTAGCCAAACTAAACAGCCTTCCACTCTTTGGAGTACCTACTCAATGCTAAAATCAACAGTCAGTTCTAATAACGACGTAAAACTGGACACATATTAGAAATTAATAGCGTATCTTAAGAGGATGTCTGATGCAAGAAATCGCATTTAAATTAAATGAAAGAAAATTTTAAACTCATATTAAAAGTACACTTTGTAAAATGACAGCACATACGGGAAGACGGCACTACCGACTATGACACACACGAGAGACACTGACATTGCCCAACTCGAGGAGATCATGGCCCGAGCGGCAATGGCCGACGACGTCGACACTGTACCGCCCACATCACCTGGCTGGAATGAGCAACTTCTCGTCTCGTCGCCGGGCGATCAACACGATAACCACTACAGAGTGGAGGAGACGGAGAGACTGTCCGATGGATTCATCTCCGACAAACTCCACTCCACCGCCGTCACCGCCCCTTAATTTTATCCAAACAAACCTCCAACATAGCCAGACTGCCACGGCTAGTTTACGCAGGGCACTAGAGGTGAAGCCCCGAACCATCGCACTGACTAACATCGGAGGTAAGATAATTCACAACCAAGAACCTGTGTCTACATACCCAACGAAATTCCTATCACACCACTCATCCAATTCTGTTCCAGACCTGACAGCTGTCAGGCTCCAGACCGAGGGTAGCGTTCCAGATGTTGTACTAGCCTCGGTATACATGCCAGGTGAGGGCGGAGACTGTCCGCCTAAAGACCACGCCAATCTGGACCTGATCATCTGCACCGACTAGAACGCCCACCACCCGCTCTGGGGCAGCGACGCACCGAACTCCAAAGGAGAGGTACTATCCACCTATTTATTCTCTATTAACCTCAACATTATTAACCGCGGGTCAGAATCCACTTGGGTCACAGTCCGAGGACAAACGATCATATATTTAACACTTGCTACAGAAAACGCGACAAACCTAATCACAAACTGGCACGTATCGGACGAGCCTTCTTGCTCAGACCACAGGAGAATCCGCTTTACATTACTACCAACCGCGAAACCCGCGGCGCACCGATGTCCCCGGGTACAAAAGCCTGCTAGCCTCCCTTTTGGCGAGGCATCTATCACGGGTAACCCTACGAGACAAGGCACAAATAGAATACACCGTAACAAAACTATCACAATACCTAACCGAGGCATACCATGCATGCTGCAAACTAAGAGCGCCACGAACCAAGAGTGAGAGAAACCCCTGGTGGAACGCTGAACTTAATAAACTCAGAGACACACTACGTAAACAATTCAACAGAGCCAAAAACACCAGACTCCCGGGGAACTGGGAGCTATACAAAGAGACCCAATACAAATACAAGAAGCAAATCTGAACTGCCAGGAGAAAAGCATGGCGGAAATTCTGTGAATCAATTGAAACTAACAACGAAGCAGCAAGGGTACGAAAGATCCTATCAACCGATCAGGACCGAACTCGCGGTGCGCTCAAAAATCCCGATAACTCATACACACTAACTGACTATGAAACCAGTAAGGTCCTTCTCGAGACTCACTTACCAGACTGTAAAATCCTAGAGGACAGGTCGTGGGAGGCTGAACCAGAATGGACCCCAATGGATCAAGACCGGTCAAGAGCCCGCAATATAGTAACAGAAGACCGCATAAAGTGGGCTATCAACAACTTTCAGCTATACAAGTCGGCAGGGCCGGATGGCATCTTCCCAGCACTGCTGCAGTGGGGATAGATCATCTGACACCATGGCAGGTGGAGATCTACCGAGCCTGCATAGCACTTAGACACATACCTCTTGCATGGCGCGAGGTGAAAGTCATTTTCATACCCAAACCTGACATTACCGATTATACACAACACAAGGCTTATAAGCCTATAAGCCTCACAACCTTCCTACTGAAAACCCTCGAGAGACTCTGTGACAGGTATATCCGAGACGGACCTCTCCGGGTAAAACCACTTCACAAACAACAGCATGCGTACTCCACAGGCAAACCAACAGAATCAGCCCTGCACAGCGTGGTTTCAAAAATTGAATGCGCAGTGGACCACAAATGCTCAGCAGTGGCTGCCTTCATTGACATTGCCGCCTTTGACAAAACCATGTTTAACAGAATAAAAATGGCCTCGATCGACACAGCATAGACTCGACCCTGAGTGGCTGGATCACCAATATGCTCAAATTGAGAGCTGTACAAGTCACAGTAAATGACACTACAAGGGCCATCGTAGCGAAGGGATCCCGCAAGGGGGCGTCCTCTCACCGCTTCTATGGAACCTGGTAGCAGACAACCTCATCAAAACAATGACAAAGGTTATTTCACCGTAGGCTACGCCTATGACATAAGCATAATAATAAACGGGACCCACGAAAACACTATGCAATCTCATCTTTCTCTACTATTTTCTATGATGAAAATAGTAGAGGAATGGTGCAAGAAGCACCAACTCTCAGTGAACTCTACAAAAACGGAACTGATCCTCTTCACAAAAAAAAAAAAAACAGGAAATTGACCACACTACAACTACCACGATTCTGCCACCTCTGCACCTCATCGTGCGGGAGTAGGCGGCCCTGGCCGCCTTTGGGCTCCATTTATCAGGAACCCTAAGCAAAAACTCCAGAGTTAAACACACACGTATAAAGGAAGATGCGATCAAACGACGACTAATAATGGCATCACCCTGCGACAAAGCCTCGAAATCACACCACTTTCAAAGGCACTACAACATAATACTTACTGAAATACAATGTGACTACTCAGGCCCAAAACAGCTGAGAGTATACACCGACGGATCGAAGCTATGTAACCGGTCACGCCCTTTATGCCTGGAGGCTTTATTTAGATATTTAGGTCCGTTTACGTTTAGTTTTTATTTTTTTATTTCTGCTTGAATAAAGTTCTCGATATTTTCGGTTGGTACATTGGCGTGTGCTAGCTGACATATGGCCAATAATATCATTTAAATTATTTTTTGTTGTGTATAATATAATTTTTTTTTTGTTTTTTTTTCTAACTGGAACAGACAGCTATGCTGCTGGGGAATTTGTTGCGCCACTTCTTCTTCCCAGCTAAAGGCACTAGGAAGTGGTGAAGGGTGGGCGTTTTGGGGGACTGCCTTATGTAATTTTGACGTTCGAAAAGTCCTGATTTTCAGCCTAGTTTGAATAAATGACTTTTGACATTTTGAATTTTATGCCATCCTTGGATAGCAGGCTAACCAGTCGTTTATTAAGCCTCTACAGGAATGGCCTGCAACTGTTGACGGGAACCATCACGGGGCACTGCTCGCTAAACAAACACTTCCACACAATAGGCATAACGGACAGTCCGCTGTGCAGGGCGTGCATGGAGGCTGAGGAAACCGTCGCGCACATGCTCTTCGAATGCACAGGCGTCACCCAGATTAGAACAGAAACCCTCGGGTCACCCAGATCTTTCACTGATGTTCTGAATACGAGGAGTTTTAATTAACTTCTAGAGGGAGGTGTGCTGGTTGGAATAACCAACTAACAGCCGCCGTGGCCCACGCACAATGGTCCACTTGACGGACTAAATGCAGAAACCCAACCCCACAACATAGAACATAGGGTTCCGTTTTTCCTTTTGAGGTACGGAACCATAAAAAGATAAAACTTGGACCCAATGGAACAAGTTATGCAATATCTAAAAAACTGCGATTAAGCAAATGCCGCCAAATCTAAAATTAGTTCTTGAGGAAGCGGTTAGCAGCAAATATAAAATACTACATGTGATACTCCCTGGCCGCACCACAGTGGAAAACGGTACATGTAATGAAAATAATTGTACCTCAACGAATAATGAAATATAATTAAGTTCTGGTGGCGCGGCTGGGGAGTATATTCCCTGGCCGCGCCACCACGGTTTTCGTAAACTACTAGTCGCACACGGATACAGAAAACACTAAATAATTGTACCCGAATTATTCTTTTCCGTATGCTATAAAAAGATTCGTTTTTTTTTTTTATTACTTTAGAAAGTGAGCCTAGGCTCCCTGGCCGCACCACCAAGAGTTATTAGGCGTACCCGGACATGGTATACACTAAATAATTGTACCGGATTTATTATTTTCCGTACGCTATATGGAGATTCGAATTTTAATTACTATTTACTAATTACGAAATTAAATTACTCTAGAAATTATAGCTTTGCGATGGTGGCGCGGCTAGGGAGTATGTCCCCTGGCTGCGGTGTTATTAGGCGTACCCGGACATAGTATACACTAAATAATTATACGCATGCACGCACGTTATGTACCACCCAAAAACGTAATAATATTATGGAAATCCAGATTAAGCGCATCAGCAACTTGCTGATCTTTGATCTTACTAGACGTGGCTTTGAAATTAGAAGTACTGGAAACTCTATCTCGGTGAGATGGTTGCATAGAAGTGATAGAACTATGCAACACAATACGAATCTAGATGCATAACAAGAATAATTGACCTTCAAGAAGAAGATAAGAAGTTGGTGGGTACCTACTTTTTATTAGGTACGGTCAGCAACGAAAGTCGTTAACAGTGCTATTTTTACATGAAATCTACAGTTACTTACAATATATAGTTACACAACATTATTGAATACACTGCTTTTCAGCATTCCTATGAAATATTAAAGCAATGCGCTCGAACTTTTAAAATTCGTAGCCAGGAATCAAAGCCGGTTTATTTTGTAAAAAAAAACACCCCGTATTTTTATACTTAGCAACAGTGTTGCTGACCAGGATCAAATATTGCAAGGAATATTATGTGTCATATCAAAGGAAGTGCCAGTTTTTTAATTTTCATTTGTTCATAAATTACTTAAATTGAAAAATACTGCGAATTCTGCAAATTGTGTGAACAAACGTAATGTGTAACTTTGATTTGAACTTACGTTTGTTCGCAGAATTTGTTCCTTAGCAGCTACAGTATCGGTTGGTATAATAGTACAGGTACTTTTTTTACAAAAGCACCTGAGTTCGATTCCTGGAATATAAAAATAAAAACGCACTTAAATTTAAAAAATAAGAGTTTTAATTTTTCCACCAAAATCGAGGTCATGGTTTCTTTGACCACTTTGCTCTAGGTCCTAACCATAGTTCCGGATTTCTTCCTGATTAGTGCAATCGCAATAATTATCCTTTAGGTATAAACTGATATAACAGTTCGGACAGATTTTTATTATTATCGTTGAACAAAATTTCCTTGGTGACATGTATCTACTAACTGAATAAAGTTTCGCTGATGGCCGCCGAAAACAATAGGTACCAATTTTGGTCATTGGCTTTTTCGAAACGTAAATGTATCACATCCACATTTGGTAGCCCTGAAAAGTAAGAAATATATTTTATTAGAAAAGGGCTTTCCTTATTTGTCCTGACATCATACGTAGTTAATTTATTGAGTAGGTACTATACATAAAAAAACACTATTGCACTTTCGACTGGTAGCCGGTCGTTAAAAAACGTGGCTAGGTTAATAATTTTATGTTAAATAAGTGTATTATGGTCGAACCTATATATTAAGTATTCTACCCAGTAAATATACAGTGTTTTTTGTCGTAAAAACTTCGCACAAAAAGGATTTAA
Source organism: Omphaloscelis lunosa (assembly GCA_916610215.1). NCBI lineage: Eukaryota > Metazoa > Arthropoda > Insecta > Lepidoptera > Noctuidae > Omphaloscelis > Omphaloscelis lunosa. Next base: position 22,691,518 of record OU744252.1, read on the forward strand.
AACCGGCTATCAACTCAACGCTTCAACGGTGACGGATTCCAAACTATCATCGATCCCGGGGAGTATTTTGTTTTATTTAAGTGATTGTATTAATATTTACAGAACATCACAAAACACTGCTCAGGTCTCTGAACTACGTTCATCACACACTGGCACGGTTTATGTCTCCTTTTGCTTGACAACTAGTGGAAGCAAAATCGAAGACGAAAACATTCACCTAGACAATAAACAGTACATACTACACAAATTATGCACAATATGAGCTCATACTATAAAATATAATCATGAAATGTGTCACGAATTTTTCACATAAAATCAAGTTAAATTTTACCTATTTATCTGGTTTTTAAGATAATAACAAGAAAAGCAGTGTTTTTCTATAGTATTTCTCTTCTGTTTAACTTTCCCATCTCACTCTAACTAACTTAATCTAAAAGTAACAGCTATTTCTCAACAAATTACTTAATTTACCTTTTCCCCCAACTACCTCCTACTTATCCATATATATCAGAACATCTTCTCTTGCACTGTTATTTAGCTGCATAACTTCACAGATTCCAGGTGACTCACAATTATTCAAAACGATGACTCGCAGAGCTACATTCAAAGAAATGGAAGCAGAACTTGGAGCTATCTTGAAGGACCTTGAAGCTTCTCAAGCTGAATGCAAGGAACTGCTCCAGGAAAGAGAAGACAGTGAAGTGGAAGTGGAGAACATCATCTCCAAAAACACCTTCCTCAAAAATGAGCTGGCTGAGCTACACACAGAACACATGAACTTAGCCGACCAGTACAGTCAACTACAACATCAAGTGTCAACATTTCAAGAGTGCAATGACACCCACGAACTGGCTTTGAACCATATTTCAGAACTTAAACAGAAATGATGTGAAGCCTATAAGGCCCTATCTCCCTCAGAGTATGTAAAGGTCAGTGAACTGGTCGCTAACACCAATAACCTATTTGATGTTTTGGTAGGCAGTAAGTCAAAATCAGTGTGTGAGCCAGCTGTAACAATAGATTTGACTGGTGATGATACCATACCATTGTGTCCAATTAAAAAACAAAATCTTTTAAAATTAAAAGATTCCCTTCGAAAGGAACGTATTATTCTTTAAAAAAGTTAAAATATTTGTACTGTTGAGTTAAATGAATGTAAAGTATGCTATTGATCAACATACTTCGGGGAACATACTTTAAAATTATTCAATCAAAATATCCAAGGTTGCTCTTCAAAATTACTGGAAATAGAATTGTTTTTAATCAAAAGAACGATAAGACATCATGGGACACATGTCTGTTGAACACACCATTGAATTGTCCTGTTTTGAGCTTGATAGGCATGTGTATAATATGCGTATACAGACCTCCAAGTTACCAGAATCTAACTGTGTTTGTTTCTGTAATGGAAGATGTGCTAAAGAAACTTAGTGCTAGTAGTAAGTCAATAATCATATGTGGTGATTTTAATATTAATTTATTAGAAAATAACTCGAACATTGTCAGATTATTAAGTATTTTTAGGTCATTTGATTTGTCAAATGTTTTTATTGAACCAACCCGAGTGACAGCTTCTTCTGCCACTTGTATAGATCATATTTTATGTGATTGTGATTACTTACATAAACAAATTGTAAATAAGTTGCTATCTGATCACAGTGAACAAACAATAACATTTTGCTCCTACATGCCTTTACAAAAAATTAAAATAAGGTTAAGGCGAATTACATGTAAAACTTTAGTGAAATTAAATAATTCTTTGAATAATTATTGAATTAAATTAAGAGACTGCGCATGGCCCCATCAACTCAGATGTCGAAATAGGTCAGATATTTAAAAACTTTTTTGCTAATATTCACTTTAGAACTACTGAAAATTTTAATTCATCACCCGCGCTTCCTGCCACCTTACTTAGAAATAATGTAAAGGCATGCCCTTTAGAGTTTAGGTTTCAGCATACAAACTCCCAGGCTGTTATAAAAGCTTTTAAAGATCTTAAAATTAAATCAACAGAAGATCTCTGGGGAATATCTGTAACAGTCTGTAGATCTATTATCGAAACCATTGCACCATATTTAACACCAGTGTAGACCAAGGAGTCTTTTCGGATCTCATGAAACACAGTAAAGTAGTTGTTCAAATCCGGTGATAGTAAAGAACCCAACAATTATAGGCCTGTGTCAATTTTGCCAGTTCTCAGTAAGGTGTTTGAAAAGTTGATGTTCAATCAAATGTTACGTCACTTTAATAAAAATTCCATCTTTCATGTACGGTTTCACTAAAGGGCGTTGGACCACTGACGCCGGTGTTACCCTAATAAAGAACATTTTTAATACCTGGGAAGAAGCACTAGATGCCATTGGAATCTTTTGCGACCTGTCGAAGGCGTTCGATTGTGTAAGCTATGAAACACTTTTGGTGAAATTAGAACACTATGGGATCAGGAATACAGCTCTTGATTTACCAAGATCATACCTAAATGATAGAAAGATTAGAGTACAAGTAAACGACGTAAATTCATTGCGGTCTGAAATGGCAATCGGCGTTCCTCAAGGTTCGATATTGGGTTAATTCCTCTTTTTATGTAGTTTACAAGACAGGTGACAAAAATAATGTTGAGAATTACCGCCCTATTTCAATCATCTCCATCTTGTCCAAGGTATTTGAGCGTCTTGTCCACGGTGCTGTTTATCCTCATTTTCATCGGCTTATCATACCCGAACAACACGGATTCGTTAAACATCGCTCTACCATGACAAATCTGTTAACATATGTCAACAATCTCTTTGAAAAAATGGATCAACGTGTTCAAGTGGACGCAGACTTTCAGAAGGCTTTTGACAAGGTGGATCATGTACTGCTTCTGGAGAAGATTGCATACAATGGAATACGTGGTAACCTACTTAGATGGTTTGTCTCATATGTTTTTAATAGGGTACAAATAGTGGCGGTTAATGGGTATGAATCTGACTCTATAGTTGTCACCTCTGGCGTTCCACAGGGATCTATTTTAGGCCCGTTGCTCTTTATTATATTTATCAACGATATTGAAAGTTGTTTCATCAACTCAAATTTCATAATGTACGCTGATGACATAAAAATATATAGATCTTGCAAAGATATACAGGATTGCTTGCTTCTTCAAGAGGACCTTGTTAGATTATATACATACTGTAACAAAAATAAACTCTTTCTCAGTCTACCCAAATGTCATGCCATCTCATTTACTAAGAAGAAAAATAAAATGAATTTTAATTATTCCATTAATAATGCTGGCTTGGATAAAGTTGATTCCGTTCGTGACTTGGGTGTTACACTGGATGCCAGTTTGCACTTCGATAAGCACGTCGATAACATAATAAATAAGGCGTACCAGATGTATGGTTTCGTCATGAGATCTTCACGTGACTTTGTGCGACCCTCTACGTTCCTACTGCTTTATAAGACTCTGGTAAGATCACAGCTAGAGTACGCCGTTCCAATCTGGAACCCCTTCTACGACAAATACGGCTCTAGTATTGAAATGGTACAGAAGAAGTTCCTGCGATCGATGAATTATAAGTGTTTCCAGTCAAAAATTCCATATGTGCAGCTATTGAAACGGTATGGAGTTCCAGATCTGGGGTCTAGGCGGTTATTACTTGATGTCATAACCCTGCACGGTATATGTAATAACAAATTTGACTGTATCGAACTTACAAGTAAGTTGTGTTACAAGGTGCCCCGCAGTGTTATTTTAAGGGGGGTGCGCGTGCCTCAACTGTTCCACACGGATATATGCCGGACTAATGCTGGGGAACGAGCACCTCTTCGCCGTCTTGTTGATGCATACAACTCGCGTTTCATGGACCTTGATATATTTTATCTATCAAAGCAAGTATTTAAGAAAATGGCTCTGGATATTTTGTCCGCAGAGTAAATTAGTAACATTAGGCAATCTCAGCGCTAATATGACAACGATTCTTTTGTTTTGTTTTGTTTATCGCTTTATATTATCACTTCTTTTATCACTTCTTTTAACTTTTAGTTAATTCGTGGCAATGGTGTGGGTTGCATGTTTGACAATTCCTAGCTTAAGTAATTTTCTGTATTTTTTAACATGTAACTGTTTTTTGTACCTAATAAATAAATAAATTAATTAATTAATGATTTACCTCAATTACTGCAAAATCAATCGATGATGGTGTTATTTGCAGATGACACATCATTGATCTTTAAAATAGACCGACGGTCACAAAATCTTGACGACGTGAAACTCTATTCTTCAGGTCCAAGATTAGTTTACGGTAAATAATTTGGTAATAAATAAAACAAAAACCAAATGCATTAGATTTAAATTACCGAATGTTAGAAGTAGCGAATGTGACATCATATTGAATGGAGAAAAAATGGAATTTATTAATCAAACAATTTTCCTAGGAATCACGCTAGACGAGAAATTATAATGGGGACCTCATATAACATCTCTTGCGGGGCTGCTAAGCTCGGCCGCTTATGCTGTTAGAAAGATAAGACAGTTAACAGATGTAGAAACCGCACGTTAGGTATATTTTAGCTACTTCCACAGCATTATGTCGTATGGCATTTTACTGTGGGGTCGGACTGCTGACCTTAAATCCATCTTTATTTTACAAAAGGAAGCTGTCAGAGCCATTTATAATCTATGTCGTCGCGAATCTCTCAGGGAGCTATTTAAAGATTTATTTTGAGCACCATAGACACCATAGAGTTATTTCTTGTATGTCCACTATTATATTCGTTTTATCTTTAACAATCAAACAAACAAATTTTCTTTACAAATGTTGTGACATTGACATCCGATTACTATCGCCAGCGCTCGTGTCCGCGTCCCTTCGTTTGTCATAGACAATAGTTTGTAGCATGGACACAGACTATGTAGTACTAGCATGGACAAGCGATGTTGGAACGTGGGGTTTAGGTTAATCTTATTATCGTAAGAAATACGGTTTTCACTGACTTTTGAATGTATTATTATATTTAGTTTATTTATTTTTATACTCCTCTATTTGGATTTTATTTTGTGTCCGTAGGTGTGTCCATGGTACACGGTGGAGCATACGGTGGAGGTCTGCATCGCCGTGTCCTCGTGGAGACGATCGGCGGCTGTGATCTCTCGCGTCTGGCCCTGATTCAAGCCATGGTACGGATCGAGAGGAAATGGGAAGCCGTCACCTCCTGCGAAGCGGTAATGCTCGCGAAGGAGGAGGCGGAACGCGTGAGGGAGAGGCAAATTTCACGCCCACACGCCTTTAACCGCCGCAGGAGGAGACGCCCTGGGCGTCGGGAATCGCAGGCCGATTTCCAGCCACCGTAGGCGCGGGCTTGCGGACGGTGATGGGCAATGGGTAGTTCGCCGTCCGATAAAGACCAGGCCCGGGTTGACGGCGCGTTGTGTTCCACGTACGCCTCAAAAAGATGTCAGCAGAATTGACGGGGTCCATTAGGGCCGATGACTGCCAGGGGTGCGAAGAAATCCGAAAGGGAGATCGTGGCCCCCGGCAACAGGGCAACCGAATGAACACGGGTGGGTTTTAGTCAGTAAGAATATGACATGCCCTCCCACTCCGCCCAGAGCGGGAGAAGGTATTTCATAATTTCCCACACAAAAAAAAGGTGTGTCCATGGTGTGTAGGTATCAGGGGTCCTACACTTCAGTGGATAAAATCATATCTCAGTAACCGACAACAACGAGTCATTATTGATAAAATTTATGAAAATCAAGTTAAGGTGCCTTTTTCATCACAATACAAGCACAATACATGTGGTGTACCAAAAGGAAGTGTACTGGGGCCTGTCCTGTTCTTGCTGTACATAAATGATATTATTAATATAACTGACCACCGATGTATATTATTTGCTGATGACATAGCTATTATTATAACGACAGAAAAATGTAACAGTTTTAGAAATAATCATGAGACTGACATTAATAATACTATAGATAAATTAATACAATGGCTTGACATAAATAATTTAAAAATAAATCATAATAAATCTGTTTATATTAATTTCAATAAATGTAATAATCTTAAATATAATATTAAACTAAACGTATCAAAAATTAAAGAAGTAGCACAAACGAAGTTTCTAGGCGTAATTATTGATGAGAATTTGAATTGGAAAGAGCATGTGGATAACGCTGCAAAGAGAATAAATAAATTTGTATATGCTCTTAAACAAATAAAAAATAAATAAAAAAACAAATCATGCATATGTAGAATCGGTACTACGTTACGGGCTTATAATATGGGGAAATAGTACCGATATAAACCGAGCATTTGGTGCTCAAAAAAAGTGCATTAGGGCAATTTACGGGATGCACTCGGAGGAATCTTGTAAACCCATATTTAAGAAACTAGGTTTGTTACCGCTGCCGTCGCTTTATATATTGGAAATATGTATGTTCGTGAATAAACATAAAGACCTGTTTATATCAGCCAATGATATTAATCCAAGGAGCCGGCGTGATCCACAGAGACTCGTTCTGCATGATCTTCCCAAGCTTGCTAAATATAATAAAAGCTGCTTATATAATTGTGTTAGTATATATAATAACATACCGAGTGGCATAAAAAACTTAAACTCCAGATTATTTAAGGGAAAATTGTTTAACTGGTTAAACTTGAAAAATTTCTATAGTCTTAAAGAATTTATGGATAACAAATTCTCATGTTAGTATTAAGTGAACATATGCATGCTAAGTACAATTCTGGCAAAACATGTAAGATTAGATTGTGAAATTATTGTAACACCATGTATACCATGTTTTATGCAGATAAATACTTACTTACTTACTTACTTAATGCTTGTAAATATGTGAATACCATGTATCCACCACATTATTATTTTTTCTGTCATTGCTTCATTTTTAATTATTTTTACCTATTGTGGTATAGTAATCTTATTCCAGGTGCATCGTCTTCACATATAATTGTAAAATATTTTAAAACATTTAAAAAGAGTAACGATGGAGTTTCTTGCCCATTCTTCTCCATACGAAAACTACCTTTTGGAAGGGGCGACTCAAAACGTTCAAAAATGCCTTTTATGTGCCTAATTGAAATAAATTATTTGACTTTGACATTCAAAATCGAAATGCATTCGTTATTCAAAAATAGTGTCAGAATTGCGGGACAAGACCTAAAAATACTAAATAGGCAAGCATTTGTGACCAACTTGGAAGTCGCGCTCGCCCGCCGCTGCCGCGACACACTTTAGTGTAATTTTAGATTTCATGTAAAAGTAGCAGTGTTAACGACTTACGTTGCTGACCGTACCTAATAAAAAGTAGGTACCTACCAACTTCTTATCTTCTTAAAGGTCAATTATTCTTGTTATGCATCTAGATTCATATTGTGTTGCATAGTTCTAGCACTTCCACGCAACCTGATAATTCTCTATACTTCTAATTTAAAAGCCACATCTAGTAAGTACAAAGATCAGCAAGTCTGCTGATATGCTTAAACTTGATTTGATGTTTTCTCTTAAGTAATAAAATAAAATCCGTAATATTATTACGTTATTGGGTAATACATAATGCGTACAATTATTTAGTGTATACCTTGTCCGGGTACGCCTAATAACTAGGTGGCGCGGCCAGGGAGCATGTTCCCTGGCCGCACCACCAACAAAAGGTTATAATTTCTAAAGTAATTACATTTTCGAATCTCTATATAGCGTACGGAAAAAAAAAAAACGGTACAATTATTTAGTGTTTACTATATCTGTGTGTAGAGAGTATACTCCCCAGCCGCGCCACCACAGTTTTTGAAAATTTCATCAGAACTTCATTATATTTCATTATTCGTTGAGGTACAATTATTTTCATTGCACGTACCGTATCGTACAATTCATCTAGAAAGATGTTTTTTTTTTTTTTAATTTTCCACTGTGGCGCAGCCAGGGAGTATCACACAAATACTACTGATCCATACAGAAGTGAGACGGTTATCTCGGCGTTAATATTTAACAAGGCTATTTGAACTTAGACCGGAATTACAAACTCTTTCAACTCTAATTATGCGGTTATAAAAAAAATCCAGAATCTGACATGCGACTTCAACTCTCTTCAATCAAGCCTGATATCAAACAATTGATAAAAAGTAAAAATCTGTTTCATACCCCCATTAAATGCAAATATTAATGTAAATTTTATGATTATGAATGAAGAATACACATAAAACTGTTTTTTATTATTTTAGGGCTCTGTCATTTATATTTCGTTTTCCAAAAGGCTTCCGTCGCCAAAAAAGTTTGAGAACAGCAGGTTGTGCGTGAGCAGCAGGTGTCTCCTGGCCCAGCGCGGCTGGGAGGCTCCTCGCGCTCGCACGCGCTGTGCCAGGAGACACAGCAACGTCGGGGCCTCACCTCGGGCGTACGGTACGCGTACAGCAGGTTGTGCGTGAGCAGCAGGTGTCTCCTGGCCCAGCGCGGCTGGGAGGCTCCTCGCGCTCGCACGCGCTGTGCCAGGAGACACAGCATCGTCGGGGCCTCACCTCGGGCGTACGGTACGCGTACAGCAGGTTGTGCGTGAGCAGCAGGTGTCTCCTGGCCCAGCGCGGCTGGGAGGCTCCTCGCGCTCGCACGCGCTGTGCCAGGAGACACAGCATCGTCGGGGCCTCACCTCGGGCGTACGGTACGCGTACAGCAGGTTGTGCGTGAGCAGCAGGTGTCTCCTGGCCCAGCGCGGCTGGGAGGCTCCTCGCGCTCGCACGCGCTGTGCCAGGAGACACAGCATCGTCGGGGCCTCACCTCGGGCGTACGGTACGCGTACAGCAGGTTGTGCGTGAGCAGCAGGTGTCTCCTGGCCCAGCGCGGCTGGGAGGCTCCTCGCGCTCGCACGCGCTGTGCCAGGAGACACAGCATCGTCGGGGCCTCACCTCGGGCGTACGGTACGCGTACAGCAGGTTGTGCGTGAGCAGCAGGTGTCTCCTGGCCCAGCGCGGCTGGGAGGCTCCTCGCGCTCGCACGCGCTGTGCCAGGAGACACAGCATCGTCGGGGCCTCACCTCGGGCGTACGGTACGCGTACAGCAGGTTGTGCGTGAGCAGCAGGTGTCTCCTGGCCCAGCGCGGCTGGGAGGCTCCTCGCGCTCGCACGCGCTGTGCCAGGAGACACAGCATCGTCGGGGCCTCACCTCGGGCGTACGGTACGCGTACAGCAGGTTGTGCGTGAGCAGCAGGTGTCTCCTGGCCCAGCGCGGCTGGGAGGCTCCTCGCGCTCGCACGCGCTGCCACACGCCGCCCGCCGCGCCGCGCGCCGCCAGAGCACGTGCCGGCACCGAGCGACGCTCTGAGGGTGGTTAATATATTTTTATTACTTAGAACATACTTACAAAAAAAAAATAGCTATTGAGAAAGATAATTCGGTTACAGCAAACATACAAAAACAGTAACAAATAAACGATATTTGCGCAAGCAAAAGATATGGTTTATTTCGCTTTTGATTTCCTTATTGAAGATATTGTATAATCATAAAATAAAATTTCGATTTTATCTCAAGAACAGCTGAACACTACTGTGTGATTTTGAAATTTCTGGATATGGTTTGCTAAATAAAAGGAAAAAAAAATACATTACAGACGGGGTAAAATATAGTATGCATATATATGAAAAATAGAATTTCAACATTATTTTTCTGCTCTATTTTGTAACGAAGTTAAAAAAGTGGTTCAGCCACATGCAAGTAGACCATAATATTTAATGGATATTGATGATACGTAATTTTTCGGCAAACTTGTTGCGAATATTAGTGACTGTGAATGAATATTAGTGACTGTGAATCAATAATTTTCTTTTCCATTTTTTATTTGCTGAATGGGCCTGCTCTTGATCTTGACCTCACCAGATGGAAAGCGATGGATGAGGTCTATGATGGATAGAGCGTGCCCAGAAGATGCCTGTTCACTCTCTCTTTGAAGGCTTGTTGCTTGTTGTGTAATAAAAACAAAAATTTTCGCTGCCACCATTTTGGAGTTACATTTTAACATTCTCAAATACTATAAATTTAACATACTCAACAATTCAGTTTTAAAGATTTGCATTATTTCGCAGTATATTTTTTTTTCAATATATCACAACACAAAACGCAAGTAAACTCACTAGCAAGAATGGAACTCTTCTTCTTCAAGCTCCGGGACTTGGAAGTAGGGAAGATGCCCCTGACGGCGCTGGTAGGCGAGAGCGCGTGGCCGCGCGTTGGCGTGGCGTCGCTGTGCGCGTGCGCGCCCATCACGATATCGCCCGCTCCCGGGCTGCCCAGCGGTGGCGAGCGGCGCCGCAGGGACCCGCCAGGCCCCATACCGGGCCCCGCGCTCCCCGCGGCCCCGGGCTCGCTCGCGGTACTGTTGATGGCAGGCATCTCGCGCCGCTCGCTCGGGATCACGCGGATGTCGTGCTTCGTTATGTGTCGGAGGGGGACGGATATCTGAGGTGCAATGAGTAAGTGTGTTCCTGGTATTTCTTATTTGAAGAACGTTTTATGGATTTTATTGCACGGACATAATGTACAATTTCAAATTCCATATTTTAAGTATTATCTAATACGAATAATAAAAGTAATCGTACATTATCTATGTAATTGTAACAACTGTTAGAAGTTCAGTTTAAAAAATATCGTCTAGAGATCTCTAAATATTATAAAACAAAGCTTTTCGAATTGCCTGTATGTCCACGTTGTTTTTCTACGGATTTTTTTGAGGTTTTCAACATCATTTAGAGAATGTATTCCGGAAGGTTTAAATACAATGCCGCCCATGGGCATGTATTTTGCTTAATATTCATGAATTTTTTCTCGAAAATGAACTTGAAAAGGAGGGTCTATCATTTTTTTTTTTACGTTTTCAACATCTAAAACATATGATTTTATGGACTTACACGTATTTTTTTTTTAAATAAATACTGATGCTTTTTAGAAAAAAAAATGTCTTCACCTCCGTTTTTTTTTTCATAGTCGACAAATTTTAATCAAAATGTTAATTAATCCGATAAAATAACTCATAAGCTTTTAGAAATAATAAACAGAATCCAAATCGAGCTAATAACGTCGAAGATATGGCAAATGCTACTAAAAAAATAAAAAAATAGAAAATCATAAATAATTAAGTATTTGGACGTCCAAACTCCTCAAATGGAGACTCACCATTGTTTTCAAATATTCAGTTCAACGAAATAGTGGAACCATTCATATGATGGACTATACACCACTTTCGTTTTTTTTTTTTTAATAGTAAGGCCACGCAAATACAATTTAAAAAAAAACGATAAATACCGGATACCGTGGCCCCCGGCAGCTGAAGGAACACAGGTGGGTTTTAGTCAGTAAGAGTCTGACACGCCCTCCCTCTACGCCCAGAGCGGGAGAAGATATTTGATAATTTCCCACCCAAAAAAATGGCCACGGCGATGATCAGAACGATATTTTGTTACTGTATAATTTGGAATCATCCGGCAGTTTCTTGGTAATTTCATACTGCATTGTGTTTTTAACCGTATGAACATTGGGATGTTGACGTGTGCATCAGGACATTGCACCCGTGCGAAGCAGGGGCGGATCGCTAGTTGAATATATAAGACACAATAAATATGGTTTGCACTGACCGGTTCTATATCAAACTTAAACCATTTATTTATAAACCACAGGCACTTTTGAATTGTCAAGGGTCGGTCAGTCAGAAAGATGAAGCTAGTTGCCCATTCCAAAGCGTAGTAGGTACCTATGGAGAAGAACGGGCAAGAAACACTACGGACACTCTTTTAAATCAAAATAAGTTTACAAAATATTACTTACATCATTTATGTTGAAATTATACATGTAAGAACGATGCAGAACTTTAAAAGCGTCCGTAAAAAAAGATTTAAAAAATTAAATTAAAACAAGCCGTGGCAGCTAAAAGATGACCAGTTCCTACTGACGGCGTCCATTCACATATTTAATCTGTACGTATATACTTATGCCGACTCATTACAAAACAATTTTTAACCTTAGTTCTATCCGAACCCTTTCAGCCAGTTAAAACGGACTTTAAAATTCTAAGTTGTAATTTTTTTATTGAGTTTTATAATAATTATCTTCAAATCGTTCCTATCATTAAACCCACGCCACGGGGCACTTCTTATAAGCCTTAAACTTATTCTATCTATATCATCTGACCCCTGGCGTACTATTCATAGTACATCAAAAATTCAAAATTCCCGCACAATAGTAAATCAATTTCTCTAAAAGTGTACTGTGCAATTGTGTCGTATACGAACGCAAGTTTTAGAAAAAAAATAAGCTGTCACTCTATGAAAAATAGTTCTTTTTCAAGATGGACGCCCATCACAGACGGTCGCATCTCCGCTCAGAGCAAAGTAAGTAATCGTTATTCATACATTCTTTTTAAGAATATTTATGGATTGTTTTTGATCTGTTCACTTGTTATTGAAGTAAATGCTAATATTTACAAAGTATTTTAGGTCTGCCATGAATATTTTGTTCGCTGCAAGGCTAAAACTTTGATGTACTATACTTAGTACATCAGGTGTGGATTAAGATTTTTTATATATTTTGATGTCCTATGCATAGCATTTTGGGTTTGAATTATGCGACTTACATATAAAATTATTTGTTCCAGTTTTAGAATATTTGGACGATTCCGAGCACGATTTTTCTGAAGACTCTGATAATGACCCTACCTATTCAGCAGGCTGATATCCGAAGTCAATCTTCTGATGATTACACCGATGGGGAGGAAGATTCAAGGGTTTTAGAAGCTCCTCCATCTCCAGTACCGGTCCCTTCTCCATCAAGTTCCTTTATCAACATCAGCAGCGCTCGACGTGGACGAATCAGAGGTACGTCACGGACGCGAAGGGGTAGAGGCAGAGTTCTTCGAGTGGATTCGACGGTAAGAGCAGGAAACGATACTTCTCTTACCGCAAATGAATGGCAGGTAACTAATTTTAAGCCCACGATCCATTCAATGATCAGCCCAAATTATATTGAAAGAGATCTTAGCCAAACACAGTGGTACAAGTTTTTTGAAGAGTACATAGATGATGACATTTTGACAAAGATGGTCGACGCATCTAATCAGACTTATGTGCAGATTAAAGGAAGATCCCTGGGCTTGAATTTGAAAGAACTCAAAGTGTTTATCAGCATGTCTTTACTTATGTCAGCAATCAATTATTCAATGATAGACCTTTACTGGAATCGTAAGTGGAAAATTAAGATAATTGCCGATGCAATGACACGAGATTAATTTTATGCAATACGAACAAGTCTGAAAGTCGTATTTGATAATGATGTGACAAACGAAGAGCGATTAAATAGAATATGGAAAGTGATGCCTTTGTTCCAAAGAGTACTAAAAGGTTGTCATCTCCAAAAGAGGTCTGAACATATATCCATCGATGAAATGATAATACCTTTTTCAGGGTCTTGTGGTTTGAAACAATATTGCCCCAACAAACCAAACCCTGTTGGACTGAAAGTTTTCGTTGCGACAAATCCAGATGGACTTATACTGGATATGGTTGTTTATCAAGGTGAAAAAACATTCGAAGAATATTCGTCTCAAGTCCATCCACTTGGTGAGTCGGCAATACTAAAACTTACAGAAACGTTGGTACCAGGACATTATTTGTATTTTGACAGATATTTTTCAACAGTAAAACTTTTTGACGAACTGCTTGTTAGAAGATTCAATAGAACTGGAATAATAATGAAAAACAGAATACCAAAAACTTGTGATTTTACCGACGATAAATCTTACATGAAGATGCCCAGAGGTAGCACAGAAGTGAAATGCAGAGCAGATGGAAAAATTGCTATAACTAAATGGCTAGACAACAAGCCGGTCCTTATGATATCTTCATGCTTTTCAGACACTGTGTATGTGATACGTGCAGAAGATGGAATAAACGCCTCAAAGAGTATCAGACTGTTAGAAGGCCTCAAGTTATACAAAAGTACAACTCTTTTATGGGGGGCGTGGATCTTGCCGATAGAATGCTTGCTGTCTGTCCTGAGAGAAGTCGTACCAAGAAATGGACAAGAATTCGTTTTATTTTCCACATGATTGATATATCAGTAACCAATGCCTGGACCTTGTACCGTAATCGTCAACTTTCAAGTGGTATTCAGAGACACAAAGTAGAGCAATTGAGAGAATTTAAAATTAACCTGGGCGAAAAGTTGATCACAGAAAACTTACCACCTGCTGAATCTGAAGATATGGACGGTAATCTAGAAGGCAAATTAAGAAATGCGCACAGGAAACGAAGAGTGGAAATTAAGCCCATACCTCCACTGCAGAACCGCAAAGCCTTACATTTGCCAGAGTATACCAATGTTCAAATGCGTTGCAGAAAAGTAGGTTGTAACATGAAAAGTACAGTCAAATGCAAGGGGTGTGACATTTATTTGTGTCTTGTAAAGAACAGGAATTGCTTTCTACAGTTTCATGAACAATAATTTGGGACTTTGTTCTAATTCATGGATCTTAAATGATTAAATGTCGATATTAAACAATTTAATAGAAAATAATTTTGTTTCATTTCACACCGAAAGTACTTCATATAGTTCATCAAAGTTTAGTTTTCATCTCAATTCACACCGAATGTACAGTACATTATACTGTACATTAAGAAAACCCACTTTTCCAAGTTTATGATTTTTTTCTAATAATTTTCGCAAGATTTCAGTTACGTAACTAACAACCATACCAAGTTTTATCAAAATCGGTAAGATTTCATACCCTCAGGGGCTAGGAGGATATACAGTCAACTTTGATATGTGGTAGCTGTCTAAAGATGGTTTTAGGAAAAATAACATTTTCTAATAGGGTTTTAGAGGCATAAGAAACAGGGTGTAAAATCCACTCATCCACTGTAGAAAAGGAAGGATCCTCCGATCAGACGGGTGTCGTGTCTGGTGGGCAACTGCCCAACGATTGATGTCGGAAAGTTTATATATGTTGATCGCGCAGCAAACTGCTTGCGCCCTTAAAAATTATATTCACAAGTATATTCTAGATATAATTATTTTGTAGTTTAGTATCAAAACACAATCAACACATTAACGAACAAGAACGTTTCCCATGCAAAACTTTGCTGTAGACACTGATGTGAATGAACCTACGATAATCACAACAGAATATTGAACACAGAAATATGTGATGATCGATATGATGACAATTCTCAGCGCTAGGCCTAGCGTTGAAAATCCAACAGTGCACTATTATTTAGGGATTCCTTTAAGTGTCACTTAGTGAAGGTGAAAACGGGCATTAGTGATTATTATAATTTAAACAATATTAATGTAGTACTAAGAAATGCAAAATTATAAAATTCTCAAAAAAACGCAACATAACATACCGCGAGTATCGCAGGTTAGGGATTTGGGTGTAATTCTGGACGAAAAATTCACGTTCGAGGCACACATTGACTAAATCACTATTAAAGTCTACAAGTTGATAATAGAGATTGATGGCAATAGGCTCGCCCCCTATTACATGGGACTTAAATATAACTGGGGAAATGTGGGTGTACTATAGGTACACCTCTGCCTAACCCTTCGAAGAATACAGGCGTGATGTCATGTATGTATGTAAAGTCTACAAGTCCCTTGGATTCATAATACGTAACAGCCAACAGTTCTATAACCCACTATGCTTAAAAACTTTATATTACTGTAAGGTAAGGAGCATACTGGAATTCGCAAGTGTTATATGGCGACCTTTTTATAAGAAATATATTGATAAAATTGAATCAATTCAACGGAAATTTATTAAGCACTTAAATAACTAAACTAAAGCGGATATCCCAAATTACCTGGACTCCTGTCAATACCACAAATTCAATACTCTGGAAGAGCGTCTACAGTTAAATGATAAGATGTCATTATACGACATACTTTACAATAAATTAGACTGTCCACAACTTCTCAGCAGAATAAAATTTAACGTCCTTTTCTGACGTATCAGACATACCACTTTGTTATCTGTACCATCGGCCTCCACTAATTATCTAAAGATGTCACCATTCTTGCGTCTCCTTGCATTAAATAATAATAAATTCCCAACATTGGACTTTAAAAAGAGATTATCCACATCTTCCATCGAACATCGGATACCCAGCTAACTCAGTAGTGCCAGTTTAGTCATCCGTACATAGATATACACACACCATCACACATATTTACCATTGCACACACTATTAATAATTATGTCACTCTCTGTATTTTTCATTTTTCTGTGTACTTCGTAATTGACGTAATGTTTAGAATAATACTAATGTTATACTTACTGTCAGCTGTGAAGCCACCTTATATTAAATAAAATATCTGGATGACCGAGCATTGCTCGTTTTTTTGTTTTTTTGAACGACGTTTTCTAAAAATGAAATCTAGCTAGATCGATTTACCGCCCCCGAAACCCCTTGCATACTAAATTTCATGAAAATCGTTGTAGCTGTTTCCGAGATTCAGATTATATATTTATAAACATATACAAGAATTGCTCGTTCAAAGGTATTAGATAAAAATAAATAACATAATTAGACTTTTTTATGGCTGTTGTTTACTAATTCGAGGTCGTCGGTCGCTGACTTCAAATTTACCCTCAATTTTTCTCTAACAGCTCTAGTTTTTGAGATACAGCTATTGGCCATATTTTAGTAATAGTTACACTTAACTTTCACAAAACCGAGCTGTGTTAAGTTTTTTTTTTGTTTTTGTACATTGTCCACGTCAAGAAATAGTTGTAAAAACGATCCCAGGTATTTCTGTAACATTTGTGGTGAATATACATATACATATTGTAGATTGAGTGTGTCGGAGTTCGTAAAACAGGTGTATTTTGATTACTTTGGATTTCCTTTGTACACCCGCGACAAGTACTGTGTGCCTATGGTATGTAAAACATGCGTGGAGTATTTGAGATTATGGGCGAATAAAAAAAGACCCCATTTCAAGTACCAAACACCAATGATCTTGCGAGAACCTTCAAATCATCAGGATGACTGTTATTTTTGCGTAGTTGATATAAACGAGATTAACAAAAGAAATCGGTCCGCTTGAATTTACCCTGACTTGTTATCTGTTACTCGACCAGTCCTGTACTTCGGCGATGCGTCAGTACCACAAACATCTTCATCTACACAAAATGATCAAGGCTTAGAAGAAAAGCACAAAATGATCAAGGCTTAGAAGAAAAAAATCTTCTTCAAGTGATGAAACTGGGACAGCTGATATTAATGGTGAATATTCTTCGGAGCTCCAGCCCTTTAATCAGGAAGACCTTAACGCATTAGTCAGAGACTTTGGCCTGTCTAAAAAAGCATCGAGATTCTAGCTTCTCGATGAAAGCAAAGAAATCTGTTAACCAAACAAACAAAAATATCGTACTATCGTAACAGAGAGACAGAATTGCTTTCACTCTTTTCTGAAGATGATGACTTCGTTTATTGTTCAGACATTCCTGGTTTATTGAAAACAATGGGAGTACAAAAATATGATCCGAATTAATGGCGTTTATTTATTGATTCCTCTAAACGTAGCCTGAAATGTGTACTTATGCACAACGGCAGTAAGCTGGCTTCATTACCGATTGCACATTCAACTAAAGTCAAAGAAGAATATGCTACTGTAGCTTCTATTATAAATAAAATCAAGTACAACGAACACAAGTGGCTGATATGTGTAGGTCTGAAAATGGTGAATTTTCTTCTCGAACAACAAGGAGGCTACACGAAATATCCTTGTTTTATTTATTTGTGGGACAGCAGAGCTAGTCTAGAAGGCCAGTGTTTTCTAATCCAGTGCTCAGACTGAGCACTGGATTAGAAAGGACTGGCCTTCCAGGCAAGCTATGGTTCCGGGAAAAGTGAATAAATTAAGCATTAGTGCCTGCCTTTACATATCAAACTAGGGCTTATGAAACAATTTGTCAAAGCTCTGAACAAGGATGGTGATTGTTTTAAATACGTACATCTCTAAAAAGTTCCATAATTTGAGTACAGAGAAACTGAAAGCCGGAATTTTTGATGGCCCACAAATAAGAAGGTTGATAAAGGATTTGTTCGGTACATTATTTGCAACAGAACAGCTCAGCACTTTTGCCTGCGTGCATTTCCATAAATGCATGTATCGAAACTATTACCATTCAGTCCTGAAGACGAAGTATGGAGCTCGGTTCGCCAGGCTCCAAGCTGAGTCTGAATCTCAGTCCTGTCCCACTGACAATAGCATCGCTAACTTTAGCGATGCACTAGAAACCCCCCCGGCTACAGAGCCATCTAGACCCCCTAGTCCGTCAGAGTCTATGGACACTGACGCTCCCTTCAGCGCTGCTTCCTCAAAGCGGCCCACTACCCCGTACCCCTATGGTTCGGACGACGACGAAGCGGAGTCCGCTGCTTCTTCTTCTTCCTCATCCTCCTCCCAATCCGACGACGGTTTCACAACCGTCCAAGGAAAGGGCAAGAAGAGGAAGAACAAGAAGCAGAGCTCGTCCCAGGCCAGCAAGGTCGTTGCGCTTGAGGACTTAGACTTTGCTCCCTCGTCGCCCGCACCATTAGTACCGTCCTGTAAAATCTCTCCCGCTACCCCCGCGACTTGCGCTATAGTAGCTTCCCCCATCACCTCCCGTCCGATTACGTCATCCGTAAGCTGCGCTACAGTAGCTTCCCCCTCCACTACCCGCCCGATTGCGTCATCCTCCGCGAAGGATACCCCCGCGCCTAACGCAAAAAAGATCCCTCTCCCGCCACCCTTGTTCATTCAGGACAAGGGAAAGTGGACGGACATCTCGAAATGGTGTGCCGAACACAAAATCAATTTTTCTAGCGCCCGAAATACCCAGCAGGGTATCAAAGTCTCCGTCCCTACGTCGCGCGACTTTAGGGACCTAACCCGTCTTCTGAGAATGAGAGGTGTGTCATACCACACCTACTCACTCCCAGAGGAAAAGCAAATCCGCGTCGTGATTAAGCGAATCCCACGCGAAATCCTCCCCGCCGAGATCCTCAGCGACCTTCAGTCGCAAAAAGTCCCCGTTGACGAGGTCCATCGTATGCACCGCTCTAGAGGCGGTGAATCTTACGACATGATACTCGTAATCTGCCCGCCCGTCGAGGGCCACCACCCGATATTCCAAATTCGTTCCCTGTGCAATCTCACAGGGTTCGAAATTGAGAAACCCCATAAGAGTGGCATTGTCGGTCAATGCCACCGCTGCCAGCTTTATGGTCACTCGCAAAGGAACTGCCATGCTACACCTAGATGCGTCAAGTGCCTAGGTGAGCACGGCACTTCCGATTGCCCCCGTCCAAAGGATCGTTCCCTTTGTACCGACCTCCCCAGCTGCGTTCTATGCGGCAAACAAGGCCACCCGGCCAACTACCGCGGTTGCCCCAAAGCCCCTAAGGCCTCTTCTCCCAAACTGGCCAAGCGTTTCGACACCCGCCAGCAAAGGGAAGCTCCCTCCTCTTATAGGATTCCCTCATCCCATTTGCCCCAACGACTAAGCCCTCAGAGGCCTAGTCCGTGGAGTTACCTCCACCACCAGCAGTCTTTCCCTGCCATGGTGCCCTCTCAATTTTCAAATTTCCCTCCCCCTCCCCCCGCTCCCCTCCCCCGCCTTATGGATCCCCGAATTCGCGCCGCCGCGCCACCCGCGCCCCCTGCGCCCCCTGCGACCCCTGCGCCCTCGGCGCCCGCCGCGCCCCCCGCGAAACCCACGCCCGCTCCTAAAGCTACGCGCCCCTCTCAAACCACTCCCGTGGCTAGCCCCAACGCCTCCGTTGACTCGTTCAACGTCATCACCTCAACCTTCTTGGCCTTCGTCTCCCCTCGCGCAAAGACAATGGCCAACGAAATCCTTGCGGCTCATGGTAATCTCCTCCAGATCCAGGCCATCTACAATGCGTATCCCGATATTACGCAAGCCCTAACCTCCCTCGCTACTAAACCCCATTATGGATAATACGGTCTTAGCTAGGTTCAAACCGCGATCCCTAATAATAGGCTACTTCAATGCAAACGGCATTAAAAATCTACGCGAAGAGATAGCGGCGTTCCTCCGCGATCATCAAATAGATGTTCTCTTAGTCCAAGAGACTTTTCTAAAACCTTGCAATCGTAACCCATCAATAGCTAACTACCGGATAGTTCGCAACGATAGGTCACGATGCCATAGAGGAGGTACCCTGATTTACTACAAAAAGCAGCTTCACTGCATCCCAATTGACCCTCCTCCCCTCTCACGATTAGAAGTTTCGGCCTGCCGCCTAGGCATGTCAGGCCACGAGCCGATCACTCTCGTGTTGGTCTATCTCCCCCCCGCTAATACTTCGGAGAATTTCCAACTCCTCTCTGACGACCTCTCGATTCTACTCACTATGAGTAACTCGCTCATTTTAGCGGGCGACTTCAATGCCAAACATCCCTCCTGGAATAGTTCGGTAACCACCACAAGAGGCCGACACTTGTTCGACCTCTCCCACTCCCTGACCTTTGACGTCATCGCTCCGATGACTCCCACTCACTTTCCGGTTAACGTAAATCACGCCCCTGATATCTTAGATGTGGCGCTCCTTAAGAACGTCAACCTAAGACTAGACTCAATAGAAACTGTAAATGAGCTCGACTCTGATCACCGTCCGGTAGTCATGAGATTAGACCCCCGCATAGGTCTCCGCGACCCCAACGCTCCCCCTATCACTAAGAGGATCACGGACTGGAAGAAAGTAAGCACCCAGCTGAAATCCAACACGTCCCCTCAGTTAGACTCTATTCCCGACCAATTCAACTCTATCGCAGACACGACGTCCGCGATCGACTCACTCACTAATCACGTACAAACCGTCCTGAACGAATGTTCAAGGGAGGTTCGCACATCGTCCGGCAAGCTCCAGTGACGGTCGTCCGTCACTGGAGCTTGCCGGACGATGTGCGTGCATTACTGACTGAGAAGAACGCGGCCGTCCGTGCCTACAGCAGCTTCCCCTGCCCCGCAAACAAAGCCCATATGCGCTATTTACAGAGATCTGTAAAGACACGCATACAGGAGCTGCGTGACGCGGGCTGGGACAAGATGCTCGGCGAACTAGAGCCCAACCATCTGGCATTTTGGGAACTTCAGAGGAAACTCAGATCCCCTCAATCTTCCTCCATGCCCCCCCTGACCCGTCCCGACAAGACCATAGCCTTCGAGGACGTTGAAAAGGCAGAATGCCTGGCCGACACTCTCGAGGCCCAATGCTCACGCAGCTCCCTGCCAGTAGACCAAGCTCACCTCTTAAAGGTCGACGCTGAAGTCGAACGTAGAGCCTCTCTCCCTCCTGTCGATACACTGATTGTCCACTGCCTCCCGTCGCTCCAGACGAGGTGCATGACATTATCAAAGGTCTAAAAGCTCGTAAAGCTCCCGGTTCAGATGGACTCACCAATAGGGTGATCCAATTATTCCCTGCCCACCTGATAATGCTTTTGACTACCATCTTCAATGGTGCCTTAAGCAACAACTTCTTTCCCCAGTCGTGGAAAGAAGCCACAGTCATAGGTATCAGAAAGCCCGGTAAACCCAGTACCGAGCCCTCTAGCTACCGTCCCATCAGTTTGCTCAAGGTTCTCGGAAAAATCTATGAGAGGCTTATTTACAAGCGTCTCAGAGACTTCGCCGAGACCAAGGGCCTCATCCCCAATGAACAGTTCGGCTTTCGAACTGAGCACTCTAGCGTGCATCAGGCCCACCGCATCATTGAGTTCATAAGCGATGGTTTCCAACGCGGCTCTTTGACGGGTGCAGTTTTCTTCGACATTGCGAAAGCATTCGATAAAGTCTGGCACAACGGCTTATTATACAAGCTGTACCAACTCGGCGTGCCGGATCGTCTCGTACTCGTCTTACGGGACTATCTATCGAATCGCGTATTCCGCTATCGCATTGAAGGAGCACTTTCCTCTCCCCGCCCCATTCATGCAGGAGTCCCTCAGGGCTCCGTGCTAGCTCCCCTCATGTTCACGCTATTCACTAGCGATATTCCAAACCCAGGTAGAAGGACGCATTTCGCTCTGTTCGCAGACGATACGGCCATCTACTTTAGGTCTAGATACCCCGACAATATCGCCCACACTCTCCAAGGCGCAGTCAATCGACTCGCTGCCTGGTTTCAAAAGTGGCGCATAGAAGTCAATCCCGAAAAAAGCCAAGCGGTTCTCTTCTCGAAACCGCGCACAAGGCTTCGAGACCCCCTCCCCCGACCTCTCACTATGTTCGGTAAGCAGATCCCTTGGGAGAAGCGAGCCAAATACCTAGGTGTTTTCCTCGACCACCATCTCACTTTCGCTGAGCACATAAAGAAGGTTCGTTCGCGAGCCGCTTTCGCTCTCGGTAGGCTCCATTCCGTCCTAAACGCACGCAGCAAGATGTCACTTAAGTGCAAATTGCGAATCTACACAGCGTGTATTCGTCCCATCATGACTTATGCGGGTGCCGTCTTTGCTCATGCAAAACCCCATCATATCCATAGGTTGCAAACGCTCCAAAACCGATTCCTCCGCAGGGCGACAGGCTCCCCCTGGTATGTTAGGAACGAGAGTCTCCATCTCGACCTTAGAATTCCCACGATCCACCAATTTCTAAAACGCCTTGCAAAGCGTTACTTCGATTCCGCGGTCAAACATCGCAACCCTCTGGTTGTCGAGGCCGCCAGTTATGTCCCAAGTAGGATTAGCCGTACCCGCCGACCTAGGCACATTCTCACCGACCCTGATGACCCCATAACCCTCCTCCAGGAGAGAGGAGGAGCAATAGGGCCACTAGTACTATACACAGACACAGACGCCTCCCGTCATTCCGACCTCGCCGTCGAGGTCCTTTGCGATCGCGACCGCGCCCCCGAGTAAATGATACTCCTCCCCGACCCTTGCTCGATAACGAGGTGCCAGCAGTGGTTTCAGCTGTGCACGTAGCTTTAAATTCCCCGATTAATAATAATGATCAAAACTGTGATCCAGCCCGTCCCATCTTTGATGTCCTCCCTCCGGTGACGCCCTAAGCCGAGGCTCGTACCCCACAGGGGGTGCCCTTAGCGAGCGTTCACCTAGCTTTTTAGCTTAGTTTTGTATGCCCCTGGCTGGAGGCTTTGAGTGTAGCAGCTTAAGGCAACCACAGGATTGACCGGTTAAGTAGTCATGACCTCAGAGGTCAGCTACGAGATGCCCTACAGAAAAAAAAAAAAAAAAAAAAAAATATTACCATTCAGTACGTATTCGGATACCAATCGCGTAACTCAAACCAAATCAAACCATCTTAGTGCTAATTTAGCTTAGATTTACCATTTAATATACGTAATATAATAACCAGTATCCAATATACTCTTTAAACCATATTACTTCATGTCATTAAACCAGTACCTATAATATAATACCAAATCAACCAAATATCAACCAACTCAGAAGTTAGTGTAAGTAGTGCCAAGCAGGCACTACTTTCTACATGGTCCTTCGAGCATTAAGGGCCTCGGTCCGTGAAGTACAGTGAAGTGTTTGTGGGCCGGGACCTTGCAACCAGTGTTTTGTATTTTACCAGTTTACAGAGAAAGTAGGTAGGCAGTGAGATCAATTTTAAAGAAATTGGGCAGCTTTGGCGTTAGGAGAATTGGGATCAGACCAAACCATTTTATACTTTATTTTCACTTGCGTATTTAATTGACCGTGGGAATAATGGAGCAGTTAGCAGTCGGCCAAACGGAGATTTACGACTCCTGGGTTAAACTTCTAGCTAACATTAAGAAAGACGGGGCTGAACGAAAAGCCATAGATTACTGCAAACGGAAGTTGGAGACATTAGAAAATTATTGAAAAATATCAACGCAACCACAGAAAGTGCTGCGACCTTGCTGAATTTAACCATGTGTATTTCATAAAAAAAAATTGATAAGGCGGAAGAAGTCTATTTGTCGATCAAGCAGCTAATTACCAAAATGGAGCACTTGTTGTCAAAACAGCAAGAACTTCACCAGCCGCCGGCAGTGGCGGGGACATCGAAGCAAGCAGAGGATTCGTCTCAATCACAGGCACTGCAACAGCAACGTAGAGATACGCGAGTTCCAAATGAAGGCCGTAAATTAGAAGGAATTATAAAAAAGCTGAGTACGAACTTTAGAGCTTTCATGAAAATAGTAACTAGCATAGAAATCAACCAACTTCAGAACAAGTGGGAGTTCGACGATGCAATAAAGTCTCTTCAAAGTCGTTGGACTATTTTCGATAGCCTGCACTGGGATATAGAAGGTGAAAATGTAGATGAGGATGTGTGGTACCAAGGGGACTTCAACAGATATGAGAAAATCTATAACGATTTTAAGAAAACCATAACTCTAAAATGTGGTCTGTCTCGCATCGCGACAACTCTACTCCACAGACGGATAATCCAACATTCCAAGGCAACTACCACCAATGGACGTCGTTTAAAGACCTATTCACAGAAACCATCCAAAAAAACCCATCGTTATCAAACGCACAAAAAATGCATTTTTAAAAAGCAAGGTAGCAGGAAAGCTGAGCGTCTGATCCACCATCTTCAGATTAGCTCGGAGAATTACGAGGTATGCTGGGAAATACTGAACCACAGGTATGGCAACAGCAAACTTATTTTCACGTCTCACGTCAACATACTACAGAACATTCCTAGTATGCAGCAACAATCGAATCTTTGGTCATATGACCAAAGAATGTCTCCACGCAATTCAAAACCTAGAAGTAGATATCACCACCTGGGATCCACTGTTGGTACTCTTATTAGCACAAAACCTTGATAGTGTGTTATTCGATGAATACATTGAGTCAGTGAAGAATCCCAGGGCACTACCAGTCCTTTAAGAATTCCTAGTTTTCTTGGGAAAACGCCCTCCTCACGCCCCTAACCACCACAGGAGGAGACGCCCTGGGCGTCGGGAATCGCAGGCCGATTTCCGGCCACCGTAGGCGCGGGCTTGCGAACGGTGAGGAATGGGTAGCTCGCCGTCCGATAAGGAGGTGTTCCACGCGCGCCTCAAAAAGATGTCAGCTAAATTGACGGGGTCCGCTAGGGCCGATGCCTGCCGGGGATGTGAAGAAAACCGAAAGGGAGATCGTGGCCCCCGGTAACAGGGCAATCGATGGAACACGGGTGGGTTTTAGTCAGTAAGAGTCTGACACGCCCTCCCGCTCCGCCTAGAGCGGGAAAAGTTATTTGATAATTTCCCACCCCAAAAAAAAGGATTATACATGCAATTTACATACAAATACAAAAAAACAAAATACAACTATTATTAATTATTAGTTAACATTCAAATAAAGTGTCAAAAAGTTTTAAATGTAATGTTAAAAGATATATTAAATGTTGGCAAATGATTCTAAATTATATAATACGTAAATATTTAAAAGCAGAAAAAAAATATATAATTCATTTATAATTGTGTTACATTAACTCTGATATATTATAATAATAATAATAACCCCACCGCCGTATCTATACGTTGACGTCGTGGTGGGGCTTGCGCGCTCCGAACTCTAGGTCTGTGCCGGTAGAGTTTACTTTGCCGGAACGGGTCTGGGATGAGGAGCCAAACCAAGAGAGATACAAAAACCCGCAGGGCAGCATGTGGCGAGCTGTTGGGCAGTAGCGACCCCACGGACCCTATCTCCCGGGAGAAGTCTTGTTCTACACCTCTGGCTTGCCTTTATTGGCCGGCTGGAGTGAACACTGACGAGGAACGGAGCTCCCACCTCATTCCTGCCTTAATTGGCCGGCTTGAGTGGAGATTCGCAAGAGCAAACGTGCTCGGAGGAAGGAAGTAATTCCAGTAAGTGCTCGTAGGGATCTTGACCATCTTCCGGGCTCTGGGATTGTTCTGAAAGCCGTGGAATACCTATCCACTCCTCAAGCACCTCAGGACATGTTGCCCCCTTGTTGCTTCGTCAATGTGTGCTAGCGACCGTTTTTGGGGGCCCATTATTGAGTGTGCAAGTCACCCCCTTTTTTTTTTTTTTGAGTGTGGGAAATCATCAAATAACTTCTCCCGCTCTGGGCGGAGCGGGAGGGCGTGTCAGACTCTTACTGACTAAAACCCACCCGTGTTCCTTCGGTTGCCCTGTCGCCGGGGGCCACGATCTCCCTTTCGGTTTTCTTCGCAACCCCGGCAGGCATCGGCCCTAGTGGACCCCTTCAATTCTGCTGACATCTCTTTGAGGCGCGCGTGGAACACAACGCGCCGTCAACCCGGGCCTGGTCCTTATCGGACGGTGAGCCAGCCATTGCTCACCGCCCGCAAGCCCGCGCCTACGGTAGCCGGAAATCGCCTCGCGATTCCCGACTTTTTATAACTAAACTAATTATAATATATCTTTTTTAGAATTTTTGCAATATTAGAATCTGTAAAAAATGAGTGGTATATTTTTTAGGGGTGGTTTTTTATATTAACCCCTAAAATGACACCAAACAAAAAAATATATCTTATTTGTTAATTAGTTAGCTATTACATATAAAAGTTACAAAAGGGTTGTATTGGTGGAACATAGCTTAAAAAAATAAAAATCAATTACGGATACGTGCATGCATATATATCAATTTTTACCAAACTACGTAAACAACTGTGCACTATCTTTATATCTATCATTATAAATACGTTCTCATAACTTTTTAATGTCAACAAATATGTATACCTACAAATAAACTATGAACAATCAACGTTGCGTAACAAAGAACATGTTCATTTTCATGCAAGTTTACAGGTGACAAAACATTTGAAAGTCCGGATCATCCAAATCACTGCCGTAACTGTCATTTTCAACCCTATCATCACAGCCAGAAGACGTAGTCGGTTTTACAACTCTATATTTTATCATTCTACATTTGTGACAAAACACGGATCCCATATGTTAAGTATTTTTACAATAAGGTTGATATCTATTTAAATCTTCATTTGTAGTGATACGTTTCAACTTTCCACTGGCTTTTCTGACACTTATTTTACATTTTACAATTAACACCTTTATTATCTTTATTACGTTCATTTGTTTTCTCCATTATTTCTGATCGCAAATGTTATAGTGAAAAACTGAACCACACTTAATACACAAGTAATATTCGAAACTCCCGAATACGTATATGTCGCCTGCCAATTATGTTTTGACTCGCTAGTTCACTTCTTATAACTTGACAAAACTTGCATGAAAATTAACAGGTCATTACATGTTCTTTGTTACGCAACGTTGATTGTTCATAGTTTATTTGTAGGTATACATATTTGTTGACATTAAAAAGTTATGAGAACGTATTTATAATGATAGATATAAAGATAGTGCACAGGTGTTTACGTAGTTTGGTAAAAATTGATATATATGCATGCACGTATCCGTAATTGATTTTTATTTTTTTAGGCTATGTTCCACCAATTCAACCCTTTTGTAATTTTAATATGTAATAGCTAACTAATTAACAAATACGATTTTTTTTTTGTTTGGTGTCATTTTAGGGGTTAATATAAAAAACCACCCCCAAAAAATATACCACTCGTTTTTTACAGTTTCTAATATTGCAAAAATTCTAAAAAAAATATATTATAATTAGTTTATTAATTGTCATATATGGTTTCAATTTCATGAAGATATTTTGAATAGATACTGAGAAAAAAAAATGTTTTCGTTAAGGGTTGCCACCCTCATTATTTCCTTACCATAGGGGTTAGGGGTGTGAGATTAAGTGTATGGCTATTTTAGATGAAAAACAATAAAATTAAGGTAAAAACTCTTCATCAGACGCGAGTTCAGTTTTCATGTGCTTATACCGCTAGACCCTTTGCCTCTCCCTCACGCGTTCCGCCTCCTCCTTCGCGAGCATTACCGCTTCGCAGAAGGAGGTGACGGCCTCCCAATTCCTCTCGCTCCGTACCATGGCCTGAACCAGGGCCGGACGCGAGAGATCACCGCCGCCGATCGCCTCCACGAGGACACGGCGATGCTCCGCCCAAGCTGGGCAGACCTCCACCGTAAGCTCCACTGTGTCCTCCGGGCGATCCACACAATGGTGACACCCGGGCTTTTCCTCCCGCCTGATCCTGTGCAGGAACCTCCCGAAACAGCCGTGCCCGGTGAGGACCTGCGTCAGGCGGAAGGTGAGGACGCCGTGGCACCTCTCTAGCCACTCCTCAAAAAGGGGTCTTATCGCCGCAATTGTGGCGTGCCCAGCGCTGGGTTGCGACAATCGCACTCTCCATGACGCCATGAGATCCCGCCGGAGCTCCGTCCGCTGTGCCGCGATTTCTCGCGGCAGCGGAGTTAAGCCCCGGCGTTTCGCCTCCTCGCGCCACTCCCAAATGTGCGCGAGGACCTTTGCCTCCAGATCCCATGGCGGTAATCCGGCAAGGAGGCTCGCCGCCTCGCAGGGCAAATCACCCCCTGCCATTTTATCCGTGTAAATATAAAATATTGATCAGGCAGGGGCTATAGTCTACCATAGTTCCATGTAACCAGTCCACTTTAACCACCCAAACCCATAGTCCAATTGCTTGTTTCCATATCCAGCAATAGTCCTACACCAACCGGGGGTAGTCCTTGGGTGCTCTTGCATAGTACATACAGGGATAATCGTCTGTTGGTGCCTAATTTAATTAAAAATGTCTAACAGGCCTCTGCGAGTTGGCTTTGGCTCCTCGTACGCCTTCCAAAGATCCGGGACCCCAGGATCCCGAGAAATGTCAAAGATCCTTTAAATAATAATAGTAATTAATCTTTTATTTATAAAAATGTGCACATTTACAATAAGTAACTTAATAATTAAAATAGAGCACAGTTGCTTTATTGCCTGAACTAGGTTGAACCTGTGTTTCAGGCTACGAAGTGCATAAATACTTAATGTAATAAATTAACTAAGAATATAAAGCATAAACTAAATTAAAATTAGATAAATAAATGTAAAATAGCATTTCAGCGGTTCTATTTGCAGACAACAAGTAGATCTTCTGTCTGTGCATAATCTATGTTTAATAAATATTCAAGTATATTTTTTTTACAGCTAAAGTAATTTAATTTGTAAATACTAAGTTTTTTATTTAATCTATTGTACAGAAATGGGCCTAAAAATGTAAAAAAATCTTTCTACAAAGACATGTTTTGAGGTTGCATTAGATGTGCATACTATATCATTCCGTCTCTTGTTGGTATTGTCAGCAGTGTAAGTAAGCATGGTATGCTGTTTTAATACTTAGTGCATAATGAAAAGTTGGCGAACAGTCAGCACGTTGCAGGATTTATATAGCAGATCTGTGGGAAAGAAAAAGGGATGGAAGTTTTCTACCTTTAAAATTGCTCTCTGAGCTCTTTCAAGAGGAAGTAGATATGTTTTTGGTGCTCCAGCCCATGAAGAGATGCAGTATTGAATTATAGATTGATATAGGGCCAAATACAATTGTGTAATTAATTTTGTATCAGCTTAAGTTCGCAATTTTTTTAAAACATATATCAATTTGCGCACTCTTTTACTTAGACTATCAATATGTTTTCTGAAAGACAATGTGTCGTCCTTTATTACCACGAGGTATTTTATGCTGCTTGTTTTGAGGATAAAAGGGCAATTACACATGTTGACTGAACGGTTTCCACATTGATGGACATATAGATGAGGGTTAGTAATGTTTAATTGAGGTTTGCACATGGAGAAGTGTATATATTTTGTCTTGTCAGCATTTAATGTTAGTAAATTGCTTTGAAGCCAATTAGTCACAGTATTAAAACCTAGTTGAGCAATTTCGTACAATTCGTTACTGGTTTTAGCGGTAAATATTAACGCCATGTCGTCGGCAGATGATATAATTTTTTCCGTCTTTAATATTCAAATTACATAAGTCGTTAATATAAATCAGGAATAGCGTAGGGCCCAGAATACTTCCCTGGGGAACACCAAAACCAGTACTTTTCTGTTCATTGCTCGTGATATTATCTATTCTAACACATTGATATCGGTCACCTAAGTAGTCCGCAAATAGTTTCAGCGGCGTTCCCCTTATTCCTATGGCCTCTAATTTGTTTAGAAGAACAGAAACAGACACTGTGTCGAAGGCCTTGGCTAAATCAAGGAAAACTCCCAGGCTCTGGTTACCTTTGCCGAGTTCTTCTGTAATATGATCGGTCAGGCTATACACCGCATCGGCTGTAGATAATTTGGCTCTAAAACCAAATTGCGCAGGGGATAAGATATTATTCTTTTCTAGATAGTTAACTGGTCTACTGTTTATAATTTTCTCAAATATTTTTGATAATGAGGGAAGTAACGATATTGGCCTATAATTATTTACTAAGTCTTTATTACCAGATTTAAAGACAGCGACTACAACTGCCTTTTTAAGACAGCTAGGGAAAATTCCTTTGGATAGACAGATTCGAGGTATATGCGTTAAGGGAGGTACCAAAATATGCTTAAGGAGTTTAAGAACCTTATTGCTTATGTTATCCCATCCAACTGCACAGTCATCTTTTAGTCCAGAAATGATTCGGGTTATTTCGTCTTCGTCAGTGTCCAGCAAAGTAAAAGATTTCAGATTACAGCTATTTGTTGGTTTTTGGAAAGGTAATTGGTCACAATAATGTTTCGGAATCTGTTCAGCAAGAATTTTCCCAACATTGACAAAGAAGTTATTGACGTTGTTAGCTGACAAGAGTGGTGAAGTATAAGTAAGCAGTAAACTCGAATTTGATTCACGCTGTTTAGACATATTGGTGACGTTTTTAATATGTTTCCAAAGTTGCTTGGTATTGTTACCTGCTCTATTTAATTCATTTTTATCGTAATTATTTTTTAACTTCTTTAGGAGATTATTGCAGAAGTTCCTATACCTTTTATAAGTGGTTTGAATTATTAGATTATCAGAGTATCTCTTAGTTCTCTGATGAAGTTTATCTCTGTGTCTTATACACCGAATTAGTCCAGGAGTAATCCATGGTTTAATATTATAAAGTTTCTTATTCACAGTAGAAACTGTCGTGTTACGTAAAACTGCTTGTTGGAGATATTTTATAAAGTACGATAAAGCCAAATTAGCGTCAGCAGTATTGTAAACTAGGCTAAAATCTAGGTTGCATAAATCATATTCGAGTTTATTTGTGTTTAATTTGCTTTTGGTCTGGGAACGATTTAGCTTAGGCAGCGTTAAATTTACGGTAAGTAGGACAGCATGATGGTCAGTAATTGTTGCGTTAGTAACAAGAGTAATATATGATAGGCTTGTTTTAATCATCATATGATCGAGACAGAAACCGCTCTGATGAGTAGGCAATATGTGAGCGGGGAGAAAACCATAGTATGAGCAGATATTAAGATAATCTTGGGTCCCTGCATCGCAGTTTTCGGAGCCGATATTTATATTTAAATCACCTGTTAGTATAACATTCTTAAACGAGCTAAGTCCTTGAAAAATCTGGTCTAAGGAATTGTGAAAAGTGTCCAAGTTTCTAACGGAAGGGGACCTATACATAGCGATTATCGCTGTGGTTGTACCAATTTTGATAACTAAGCAATTAATCATGCAGTCTTGTAAAGTAGGTTCGTCGACTGTTACCTTTAATGATTCTTTAGCAAAGACTACTACACCATCATTTTGATTTTGGTTTCTTTTGGTATGCAATAAGTTGTAACCAGGTATTACTGGAAGGTTATCGATGCGGTTAGCTAGCCAGCACTCGGTTAGTACCAATAAATCACAATCAAACTTAAGTCTATGAAGGAAAATTTTAAAGCTATCGATGTTCTTATAAATACTACGAGTGTTTTGGGTCAGTACGGTTAGTGACTTTTTATAATCGGAAAGATATTGTCTGCAATCCTCAACGTCACATGTCTTTGATACAGTTAAAAATGTATTATCTATGTCGGTAATTAAGTTATTATCCATACTAAACTAGAAAAATAACAATAATAAACTACGTCTAGAATATACATAAGTATGTGGCGCTCTTAGGCGCCTTCATAATCGATCGAGTTGATTTACCTGTATTCGGCAGCTTTTTTAGCCGGGCAATCTTCGTCTCCCGTTTTATGGTTGACTTGTTTTTAAAACGTAAACATGTCGCACATTTTGGCGCACCGGCTTTCTTTAGGCAGTCTTGAACAGTGTGTCCTTCTTCATCACAATGTCCACATGTAGGGGCAGCAATTCTGCATGTTTTGGCTGCTGGCATTTGTAACATCTTGTTACCAGTGTGAAGTCTCGTACCGGGCAGGACGACCAATTTAGTGTTTCTGTCTTGAGTGATGAGGGCCTTACGTATGACAGCTGGAACTTCTATAATAAGGTTGCAATTCTCAGCATCTTTCCTGCCTGATTTGTGGCTTAGTTTTATAGAGGTCAGAAATGTATCTAGGGATATAGTGGGCAGTTTCTCGGCTATGTTTTGTTCATAAATACATTTATAAACCTCATTTTCAGCCATTGATGTAGGTACTCCTATTACTATAATGCGAGGTCTGCGCTTTTTAGGTTCGTCGACGGTAAAACCTGACGAAGCGAGTTGGACTGTTTGCTTGAGCCTGTCTAGGTCATCTTTGGTCTCCGTGCTGATTATGATTCCTCCTTTTCCAATTTTGCGTACGCCTCGTACTTTCAGTTTCATTTCTCCAGGGCATATGATTTTTTGGATCATGTTCTTGGTTTCGTCACTGGTCTTTGAGTTGTCACTGGGATAAATGGCCACGGAGCTAAGAGTATTAGGACGAACAGAGGTTTTGGAGCCGTTCTTCACCATAGCTGCAAAAGATGTAGAAGTTGCTTCCTGCTTCGTACAGGACTCCTGAATCGTCCGGTTCATCTCCATTAAACAATCTGATAGGTCTCGAGCATCGGTCATGGTTTTAAGGGAGGTATGGGTTTGTATGGCTTCTTGCTTTAGTGACTGGTATTGAACAGCCATTTGCGAAACTCCATGTCCAACTTTCCAGCAAAGATTGCTTATTTTAACCTTCTGATCAGCGTTTAGCTTTCCTTCAGGAGCAATAGCACAGACCTCATTCAGGCACTGCTCAATAGACCCCATCCAGTTCTGAATCTCCGGAGTGGAGACAACTTCAATTTTCTCATCTTGGTCCTGTCTTGGTTGTTGGGGCAATGTCAGTGCTGGTGTCGGTACCGGGATCGGTGTCGGTGGAAGGCTGCGTCGCATCTTCGCGCTCCGATTAAAGGGGCTGCCGTCCATGTATCAATTTATAAAAATATCTTATTCAGTTCATTATTTTAACTTATCACTATAATGTTTATATGTATTATGCATTGATGAGCACGTTTGTATGCGTTGAATGCAATATATGCTATCCGCTATATGCTATATTATACAGACATTTGTCTAATAAAAAGGCATTTAATTTTGCTTTAAAAAAAGTGGGTGTTATAAATCAAGGTCCTTAGCTCAGAAGGCAACTTATTGAATATCTCTACAGCTCGATACTTCGAGCAATGTTCTACTAAATTAAATTTAGATGATATTCGTTATTTAAAAAAAAATCTCGCTTATTCTCTCTAATCTCACGTTCCTCTTGTGATTCAAACTCATGTAGATACTTGGCAAAATGTCTTAAAAGGACCAATATGTATAGACTAGGTACTGTTAATATTGCAATTTTTTTAAATTAATATCTGCATGAGGCACGTTGTAAAATTCTGACTATTGTCCTTATGACTCGTTTCTGTAAGATAAACGCTCTCTGCCAGTTATAACTGTAACTATTTCCCCAGAGCAGGATGCTATACCTTATCCTAGACTCGACCAGCGCATAATATACAGCATTTAACTGTTCTATATTCAATTCATCCTTAAGGCTTCTAAGAGCGTAACAGCAAACTCCGGTTTCCAATTTAAATGCGAATCTATGTTTATCCTTAAAAATTTTACCTTGTCCACTAATTTCATATTGTCTCCATTTATTCGTATATCTAAGTTGTCATTATTACGAGCCGTAGTCTTAAATAACAAGAGGTTAGTTTTACTTGTATTTAGTAATAAGTAATTGGCTGTAAACCATTCGCAAACTTTTTCAATATTATGTTTGTATTTAATGTCAAGTATTGTCTTTTGCCCCAATTACACCATAAAATTAAAACATTACAAAACGCCTACATACATTAAAGGAGGCGGAAACGATTACGTACACTCATGGGGCTAAATGTAACGAGATGAAAATGATATGAATTTATAGATTCAAACATATATTATTATTATTATGTATTGCAGTGACCAGTTGATAACCCACAATTCACACAGCGATCCATAGTTTCAACAATATCCAATCCTCAAAGCGGCGGTAAAATCCAAAATAACAATTCCAAGTCAATCGTGTGAGCGATTTTCGGTGTTCAGTGTGAAAGCAAGGGTCGTACAAGGTAGGCAGGGTCAGAATGCGTATAAAACAAAGCAGCGGTCGTTAGAAATGAAAAAAATAATCGCAAAAGCACTCAAAACGCATCGGAAAACACGAAACAAGTGGCAGCTGTCTAGTACGGGTGGGCGTTACGACGACGAA
Organism: Omphaloscelis lunosa; assembly: GCA_916610215.1. Taxonomy (NCBI): domain Eukaryota; kingdom Metazoa; phylum Arthropoda; class Insecta; order Lepidoptera; family Noctuidae; genus Omphaloscelis; species Omphaloscelis lunosa. Next base: position 22,726,069 of record OU744252.1, read on the forward strand.
CCGTTTACAAAGACCGTTTTGTGTTTTGTGATGATGAAACCCTGCCAAAACGAAATCATGATACTGGACTGGAACTTCTATTTCACTCAAATCGTGGGATACACTTTTACAGACTTGTGCAGATTTGTTCCTAGCGTTTTGAAAAAAGTGCTTCACGCCTCGATACCGGGGATATTTCCCAATTGTAAAATGAATCCCCGTGTCTTTAAAATCTCTCTTTTTCTTGTCATATAATTGTTCAATAGGTTCATCAGATGAAACCACAATTTCTCGCAAATTACACTTTTCCATCAGTTTTTAACCAAAGAGTTCGAATTGTGACGCATCGAATTATGCATTTCCCAAGTACCTAACTAATGAATTAGTCCTTAACATATGTGAGATAACTTTTATAATTTCCTGTCCGCCTAGTATCTATCAGCACAGTACTACGGTCACAGTCACAGTGGTATCGTTTAACTTTTAAATACCCGCCATACCACCAGAGGTACGGCCAGGGGTACGGTGGGTCTGCAGTTATTTTTTAATGTCTTTGACATATCTCAGGACCCTGGGGTCCCGGACCTTTGGGAGGCGTACGAGGGGCCGAAGCCAACTCGCAGAGGCCCCTTAGACATTTTTAAGCGTTGAAGCAAGTTTATAGTATTATTATTATTTTTGTGTCTTAACATATCTCGGGACCCTGAGGTCCCGGTCCTTTGGAAGGCGTACGAGGGACCGAAGCAAACTCAAAGAGGCCCCTTAAACAAATGAATATGAAATGAGGCACCAACCGACGATTATCCCTGTTCGCACTATGAAAATTCACCCAAGGACAACCCTTGGTTGGTGTAGGACTATTGCATGGTATGGAAACAAAGCTATTGGACTATGAGTTTGGGTGTAAGTTGACCGGTGACCTGGAACTATGGAAGGACTATGGCCCCTGCCTGATCAATGTTTTATATGTACAAGGATAAAATGGCAGGGGGTGACTTGCACACTCAATAATGGTCCCCCGAAAACTGTCGCCAGCAAATAGTGACGTAGCGACATGGGGGCAATATGTCCTAAGGTGCCAGAGGTGAGGAACAAGACTTCTCGCAGGAAATAGGGTCCGTGGGGTCGCTACTGCCCAACAGCGCGCCACATGCTGCCCTGCGGGTTTCTGTATCTCTCTTGGTCTGGCTCCTCATCCTAGACCTGTTCCGGCAAGGTAAATTCTACCGACACAGACCTAGAGGAGTTATTTTTGCAGTTGCAGAAAATCACCCATCTAAATTATTAGTATAGAAAGAAGGGTGATTTTCTGCAACTGCAAAAATAACTTTGTAATTCATACTATCATTATGAAATACAAAATTATCTTCGCAATTTTTTTAAATTTAAGTCGATGAATATTCTTCGTTTAATATTTTAATTTATTTGTTAAATATTTTACAGCGGTACGGAAGCCTTCGTTTGCTACACCTTAAAGCAGGATACCTTAAATTAATGATATGGCCAAACGTCTACTGACATATCATTAAACGTTGACGTTTAAACGATATGGTCCATTTTAGCTGACCATTTAATGAAATACAACTATTTCATGAAATGGTCGGACACTTCAAGAAATGATCAATTCTAAGATCTGGCTACGACATATCTAATAGCATTCTCGGAGGCATCTCGAGGGAAACTTAACTCTTAAAATAAACAATCGAATTAAATTGTATTAGATAATCTGTAGTAATTTTTTACATAAAGATTGTCAACTCACATGTGCAGCATCGACCGGTCGGACAGGCTTGAACGGCTCGGCGGGCGGCTCGTCGTTGCGCGGCACAGCGCGCAGCACCGGGTAGTGCGGCGCGAGCGGCGCGGCCAGGCCGGGCGGCGCGGGCGGGCCGGGTGGCGTGGGCGGGCCGGGCGGGCCGGGCGGTCCGGGCGGCGCGGCCAGGCCGGCAGGGCGCGGCGGCGGCGCGGGGCGCGGCGGCGGAGAGGGCGCGTGCGCCGGCCGCGTGTGTGCCCTGCGCGCCACACGTACGACGAACTTTAAGGGGGATGCGCTAAGGAAGCCCGCGTTGTTCTAACTTTTTTATGCTTTTTGCAATTTGCAAGTCAGTGTTAGGTTGCATGTTGATCGAAATACGATTCGCGACCGTAACAAATGACTATGTACAGAATTATAATCATTAGGGCGCGCTCACTTTGGGCGCATTTTCGTACGAATATTTCTCGTGCAAACATATACGAAGACGCACGCACTAACGATCCCGACCTTCCAAGTACTAAGGGAGCTCGCAGTCTGATTGCTAGTTAGAATAGAATAAATTTATTGTAAAACATGAATATACATCAAATAATATGTGCAATGTCTTAAAATAACCGATAGATCTGCATGTTTTGCCATTTACGGCGTACAAAAACAAAATATTTTTGGTTTAAATAAACCATTTAAAAGAAAAGACTCACAACAAACTATGAGAGTAATAACTTAATCCTAATGCTAAATTAAAAAGGGGAAAAAAGATTTTTTTTTTTACAGATTTGAGGGTCAAATTGTGAAAAATGTCATAATTATAGGAATCTATTTAATTAATTGCGAGCATTTAAAAATTCCGATATGGTATAATCAATCATCAAATATATGACATTTGCCTATGAGATATTTTTTTTAATGTATTTTAAACAAAGCAGTAGGCATTTGTCTAATAGGTTTTGGGATTTTATTATATATAATTGGTGCTAAACAAAAAATACTTTTACGCATCAATGCCTTGGTTGATCTTGGTACGCATCATTGATTATTATACCGTCGATTACGAATAGAAACGTCTGATAGTTTCTTAGTCGTACATATACATTTGTTTAGCTCCGACTTCCGAAAACAATCCGAACTTGTTGGGATTTTAAAACAAATTTGATAATTAAAAATGGATGTAGAAAAATGTATTAACTTAGTTTACGGACATAAATGTTTGTGGGATCAGGGTGATTCAAGTCATCACTTCGTGAAATTCACCGATTAAATGTCTTTTTACTAAATATATTTTACACACCCATTCGGTCCTACGACAGCAACGACGCCACAGCAGTCTCCGATTTTTATGACAATTATTATCTTAAAAATACAGATTATTCATCGCGGATTAGCGCGTGAACCGTCGACAGGGGTGCACGTACGCTGCAATGCCTTCGGATCACTGTTGTCGTGTTTATTTCGAGTGGTGCGGGTTGTGTAGTGTCATGGAATTATTTTAAAGAGCGAGGTTGTTATTTTGTTTTGGTGGTGGAGACTCTGAGTCGCCAAGTGAAATACATTGCACAGGCTAATCTGGTGAGATTTTTCCATATATTTCAGTGACTTGACGTGAGCTGCGATGCTTTCGAACCACTGTTATCGTGTTTATTTCGACTGGTACGTGTTGTGTAGTGTCATAGTAGTTTACAAAATTTTAATTTTTGTCTGTTGCAAACTTTATGATTGACATTGTTTACTTAACTAGTCTGTATTGTCCCACTGCAGGGCAAAGGCCTCCCTCTCCCCCTTCCACACAACTCAGTCAGTCTTTTGCCAGTGTCGGCCAGTACTTTCGGTAGGAGTCAAGCTCGCTCCGCCATCTTCGTCTCGGCCTGCCGCGATGTCGTCGTGCGTTTAGTGGGACCCAATCAGTGATTCTTTTAGCCCATTTGTCGTCTGAAATGCAGAAGACATGTCCGTGGCTTTCTGGGTAACGTCCGTGACCTTGATTTTGGCGCACAGTGTTGTTGCTTATACGGTCCGAAATACGAACGCCCAGTATACTGCGTTCCATGGCTCGCTGGCAAACCTCGAGCTTGGACCTCTGCTTAAGTGTCAAAGACCAGGTTTGAGTACCATATGTGAGAATGGGGAGAATACACATGTCCATAATTTTCCGTTTGAGACATGGTGGTAGATCTCCTTTTAGAAGATCTTTTATTGACCTATAGCTCCTCCAGTTATTGTTTGTTTATGACATGTTATTTTCATATCTACCCTTAGTAATTTTTGTGTAGCTCTTAATTTTAATTTTTATCATCTAAGCGTATTTACCGACTGTCTGACAACCAGTCTTACTAAGGGGTATCGTATTACCCACTTACTGGGTTGTGGAGGTCAGATAGGCAATCGCTCCATGTAAAATACTGGTATTCAGCTGCATTTTTAGGACTTTTCAAAAAAATAAGCGATTTACATAATATTAATATACGTAGAAGACATGAAATTGTGATAACCAAATTTAGATTAACGAAAACAAGCAAGTCATTTTTTATAAACAGTATCCGCTTTTATAACAAGTTGCCAAAGTCTGTTACAGTACTTAGCGATGGGAAGTTCAAAACCCACATCAAACGTGACCTTATCAAGAAAGCATATTATAAAATTAAAGACTACGTTGAAGACAAGGAAGTTTGGCAATAATTCCTTCTGCACGTGGCTTCCCTGGTATCTCATTATCGGCATAATTATGTAAGAGTTTATTAACCGCTCCCAAATTACCATGTTTATTTTTTTATTTTTATTGTTTTTACATTCGTTCTTGACATATTCATTATATTATTTGACATTATATACCTACGAGTTAATTTCAACTCTTTATTAGTGGCTTTTGTGCACATGATAATTATTCAGATTTATTACAGTTGTAATAGCAATCATGTAACTGCGTTTCATTAAAATTGGTTTTTATTTTTATTAATATATATATCTTTTGTATAGATTCTTTTCTATTTTGTGAATGTGACAACGCTGTAGGCTTACTGGACTGTAGATTTGTTGACCATTTTCTATTTTCTTAAGCACCTAGTACTTATTGAAAGACCTACACTGTCCTCCCATACCTAGTCACACTGTTATTTGAAAGAATTGTAAAAGCCAATTATTTATAAAAGAGTAACCGTGGAGTTTTTTGCCAGCTCTTCTCCATAGGAAACAACCAATTGGAACCGTGCATCTAACTTCTGACGTTTCATAAGTGCCCATGTAGGTTTATGTGAAATAAAAATATTTTAAATAGATTTTTTTTTGCATCCGGGTACTGGAAGCCGACCCCAACATAGTTGGGAAAAGGCTAGGGGGATTTATTGATCATCTAAGAGTATTTGTCCATTGATAACGTGCGTGTTTCACGTTATTAATATTTATATCTGATGTTTTTACGACATGAGTACTTCAAGGAGAAGTTGTTTATACAATCCAAACCGTTTTTACTACATATATGGAGAATATGTGTTTCACAAATATAGAAACATAACATAAGAGTTCGTCAAAAACACCTACTTACTGTATTTTGGGATGCTCTTGGCTAAAAATAAGAAGTCTTGGGCACCTGATTGTGTTTGTAAATCGTGTATTTAATCATTACGATTGTGACTGTTGAAACACTAATCATTTGGCAAGAACCACAAAATCATCTCGATGACTTATTTATGTAGTGTCAATATAAAAGTCATTAACGAAAAAAATCGAGCTAAATGGCAGTACCCGAGTACTACTTGTGTTCAGCGTCCAGTGAACATTCACGTGGCTCGTCAGTACCTAAAAATATATCTGAACCCTTAGTACAAATCGATAAAAAACCAAGCTCATCAGAACATGATACTGATTTTGAAGATGTATCCAACGAACCAACATGTTTTTCAAAAAACGAATTAGATGATCTTGTAAGAGATCTTTCTAAACAAGGTTCAGAATTGTTGGCATCAAAACTGAAAAAAAAAATTGCTTTCTCCAGGTACTAAAGCTAGTCTTTTATTGTGAGAGAAAAAGAATTACGGAGTTATTTTTCTGATTACTGCTGGTCCCTGATACGCCATTTTCCAAAGTCTATACATAAGAGGAGAGATTTCGAACAAAGTTTTTGGAACTAAATACTTAATAAACATTTTCAACAATTTTTTTTTCTTAGTAAATTTTAATACATGTTTTCTGTTGAACGTAGGTATCTGAAACTCAAAAACTAGAGCTGATAAAAATTTCTAATTATATAAACTCTTTTGCAAAAAAAACGGGCACTTTAGTTTTTTTTCTCTACTTCAATGAAAAAGAACAAGAAATAGGTTTTACTAATTTGACGATGTATTGGCATGGTATTTGAAGCATCCTGGCATGATTCTTTGCGTTCCAAATTTAAAATTTGAAATTAATAAAAGAAAAATAATGATTATTGTGGATTATTCTAAAATTGCTTTACTAATGGCGCGAATTGCTGAAACGATTTTTACTGATTACGATATTTTAAAACTTTTTGGATATTTTCTGCAAATCAAACAATTTAATCTTTCTTTTTACATTAAATACCACTTTTTGATATGAGTGATAAAGCGATAAGGGCCGGTAAAATTATAGCCCTACTTGAAGAAGGTTGTTCGCAAACTTACGTGTCTCAGCGGCTAAATTTGAGTCGTTCAACTGTCCAGAGGACTTGGCAACGGTATCAAGAGACCGGTTCGGTCAAAAGAAGACCCGGTTCGGGAAGAAAACGATGCACAGAACCAAGAGATGACCGCTTTTTGGTGAGTCAGGCGTTGCGGAATCGTAAGGCGTCAAGTGTGGACCTGAAGAAGAGCCTTGAAGAAGTAACAGGAGTAGAAGTTAGCTTGTGGACGGTCAGGAGGAGGCTTTTGGCTGCCAATATCAGGAGTTACCGCCCAGCTCGGGGCCCTAAATTACTCCGTGAGCACCGTGTTCCTCGACTTCAGTTTGCTCGGAACTGTGCTTCATTGACTCTGGAGGACTGGAATAAAGTATTGTTTTCTGATGAAGCTAGAATCTCTTTGTGTGGAGAGGACCGACGCCGGCGAGTGCTGCGAAGACTACGGGAACGCTATGCGGAAGTGTGTTTCGAAGAAATCACTCCTTATGGCGGAGGCTCCGTTATGTTTTGGGCAGCAATTAATTCGACGGAGCGTACGGAGTTAGTTTTAATAGAAAGTTTTTTTTTCATAGAAAATGGAACATTAAATGTACACCGGTACATAATGGAAGTCCTAATTCCATATGCACAACCCACATTGACTGCACTTGGGGAAGATTCCATTTTTATAGATGACAATGCTCGCCCGCACCGTTCTGGCGACGTGGAAGCGTACATGCAAGAAGTTGGGATCCGTCGTTTAGATTGGCCAGCTCGAAGTCCTGACCTCAATCCAATTGAGCATGTCTGGGATGTTCTAAAGAGACGGGTAAGATCAGTGCAACCTGCTCCACAAAACATCAGGGAGCTAAAAAGAGTCATTGCAGAAAAGTGGGAACGTATTCCTCAAAACGTTATTAAAAACATCGTGGAAAGCATGCCCAGAAGGATTCAAGCTGTGATTTTGGCAAGAGGAGGTCACACTCGTTATTAGGTTTTTACATTTGTAACTTTATTTATTTTAAAAAAGTAAAAAAAATCTTGTCTTTATTGCCGACCACTTGTTATTGTTTGGGCATGTACATCGGTTTTAAAGAATCACCCATTGCTCACCGCCCGCAAGCCCGCACGTATACCTAACAACTTGAAAACAGAATTCCGTGCACTCGATGTCCACATCTGCTTGCAGCCCATTTTTGCGCCTCGCTAGATATGCGACCGCGCCGACCCTTAGGCCGCATAGCAGTTGGTATGATAAATTTTATGATACTCACTATTTGTGTACAACATGTTAAAAAAACTGGTGGGTGTACTATAGGTACACCTCTGCCTAACCCTTCGGGGAATACAGGCGTGATGTTAAGTTATGTTAAAAAAACCTGTCCGATCAGGTTAGGTTTCGTACTGAGATTAAATTTATGAGGTAATTTTCAAGAAAAAAAAAAAAAAAAACCGGCACATTTATTTCAATGGGGATTTTTACCGAGTTATGACATGAGGCGCGGACGGCCGTTGTTTAGCGCATGTCTACAAGTCATAACTTATGACCCCTGTTGAAATTTGCCAATTTGTATTGTATTTGGGGTATTTTTGGTACTAGAAATGTGATTTTAAAATAACAATAACGTTTTTATTTTGAATAATAGTAAGATTTTTAACTAGGTTTCCCTTTCGGATCAGACAAACCTGTCTGATCTTGTCTTTTTTTACATATTGTATATTATGCAATGCCATAACGGGGTATCTCAACAAATGTGCTGTATAATCTGACGGTGAAAGTGTAAACTGTAGATTGTGTAATATACGACATACTTGCTTTGTTTATTTTTTATCATTCACTATTTTTTATTTATTATTTACTCAAACTCCTGTCTAAAGGGTGATTCGTAATTAGGTGCATTCGTTGAAAAAGGTTTATTCTCGAGCTAATTTGAAATAGGTTTTATTAATTATTTATGCCCAATAGTGTGCAAAATTTGAAACTATAATATTTACAATCGCGTCAACCTGAGGTGAACAGCGGCGAGCTACAGGTCGAAATTGTACCGCATCGAAGCTGGACATAAACAACGAGGAGCGGGCCGATCGCGCCCTGGACACTGCTGCCGCAAACCACACAAATAAATAAATAAATAAAATGAAATGGCAATCTAAAACAGGACATGACTTACTACGACAAGAAAATCATGAATCTCTTGAATGGACACAGCTGAAGACCGAGATCAGGGGTCGTTCATTATATTATGTGAGGCTTTTAGGGGGGGAGGGGGTCGAGCCGAACCTCACGTGGGGGAGAGGGGGTGTTGGCAAATATCACGTTTTTTTTTCCGCTAGGAACTGTGTAATATTGCGAGAAAACTGGGTTAAATTGAGTAAAACATGTTTTTCCACTAAAACATGGCTAAATCCTACACAAAAAAAAAGAAAGGTGCCTTGGGACACCCGGTTCGATCGAAGTTCCTAATTCGCTGTACTTATATCACATATTAAATAACAGGTAGGTACAATGAAATAAATTAACAACGTTTGCGAGTAAATAAACGAAAAAAATATGAAGGAATGGTAATAAAATACTCAAACGCACACACACACTCGTATATAATAGAAAGAACATAGATTAACGTATTTACACTAAAAATACGCATTTTGAAAAATCTCACTTGAGATTGCGGTGTGGAGGGGGGGTCCAAAGATCGCTAAAATCGCCTCACGTAATTAATGAACGACCCCCTAAGTTTAAGAAGACTCCTAGTGAGATTTACAAGAAACCTTAAACAGATAGCAGCGAGAACCTCAGACGAAGCCATTGGAAACAGCAAAGAGCAGATGCACCGGTGAAGCTGGACCTGAACCTGAATCAATAACCTAGCGGCGCCGTCTTAAAAAGATCCATAAATAAAAATCAAGTGTCTCCACTATTCCATCACCTACTCAAGGATGCATATCCGGTACGGCTCGCACATCCTTCCTCATCCACAGTGCCATTTCCACATCACCCGTCCTACTCCTTGATATGCAATGGCCTCTGTAGCTTCATGAAGCATATGGTTCCAGGCACAAATCTTGAGGTTCATTAGATTTATCGAGTCTGGTTAAACCACGCTGGGGACGGTGCATTTAATTCATTTATTCATTCATTCATGAAGATACAAATTATTCATCGCGCTCCAAAGACGACTTCACAAATACGATACCAGAACACTACCTATTTGACAGAGAAAAACGTATTCTGTGTGCGCACTCAATTCGTACGACCACGATCATACGTTTACGTACGATACAAATTCGTGTCCAAAGTACGCGCGACCTTAGAATGTTATAATTTCACTAGGGTAATGTGAACTTAGAGAGTTCTATTGATGAATACAATTCTATTAATACATATCTGTTACGATCGCCAATCTTGATCAACATACGACTTGATACTAACCTGTAAATTAAAAAAAACGTAAGAAAATAATGCATTACGTGGGCTACCATAGCGCTTTCGCCTTAAACATGCAGATTATGAGGCAAAAAATTAAGAACATAATGATATGTTATATATTTGGAATCAATACAAGTCAAAATCAAGAAACAGTATTTGGTTTATAGAGTTGAAAAATAAAATTTACGAGAGATTATCCAAGGCAAGTTAGTCACCTGGACTGTGTACGATCCGTGTGGTCGTGGGCGGCAGATAGGTCGGAGCGACGCCGATGCTCCATCATGGCGATGTTGATCGTCTCCAGAATCCTCTCTGTGCTGGCCTCGTCTCTCTCAGGAACTAATCCCTCGTCTGCACGAGTGTCACCATCAGAGGGTGCCTCTGCATTACTGCGGCGACCACGCTGCAGTATCGCCTCACCAATCTGTGAGCTAGACTTCTTAAAGTCAAGGATTCTGTCAGCCTTATCAGCCGAGTGTAGCGCGAGCGGGCTATCTGTGGGCGTCGTGGGCGACTCAGGGATGGTCTGCGCGGCTAAAGGCCCAGGCTCGTCGATACTAGCATCAAAGTCGTATGCGGGTGTGGAGTGCGCTTTGTCGAGCTTGGCGCGGTTCCGGTCGGCGCGCAGCTCGCCCAGGCACGTGCGCGGCCGCGGGGACAGCTCCAGGCCTGTGCTGCATGAGACCGCCTGCGGAATTATATCAGCATGAATATGCGAAAGAAACAGACAACCGACTCTCGATGTTTTTTATAGTATTGATAAGCTGCCGGGTACCTTGTCGCGCGCGTACAGCGCCGCGTCGGCGGGCGCGGGCGCGGCGCGCGCGTCGCCGCACTCGTGGCCCCACCGCTGTTGCTTCAGTTCTTGCCAGAACTGGAATATATTGCCCATGTCAGTATAAAGGGTGACATATAATTCATCGTATTTCTTCCAATACATGTGTAACCCGTTTGCAATAATTTAGCACCCCATAAAGCCTAGCCTAAATCATGGGAGTCGAGAAAACCTAATTTTTATTGGGTGAATTTTAGAAAATTTCCCAGAATTCGTCACTAAACAGCACCTTTCTCTAAACTCTCAAATTGAATGGCCCGACCCCCTACAAGTGGGAACGGGCTGTAATACTTTAACAAACCTTTCGATGTAACCAATTTATTTAAAACATCAAACAGTTAAAAGTTGAATGAAAAGTTTATTGACCACTTATAAAAATCATCCACATACATGAACTTTGACACCAGTTATCTCAAAAACTTAGTATGGCATGCGTACAAATTACGGGGAAGACATCTTCGGTGCCGATGAAATAGTGGATAATGCTAGCAAAGACCGAAAATTGTTGAATTATTTTAAAAAATCTGAGATAATCGAATTAATTCATTGGTTTATGCCATTTCACTACTTTCTAACCTCCCAACAATACATCGCACGCTAAGCACTCATCGTCATGGCCAGGCCACAAGTCGCGAAACGACTTTCAAGTTTTTAACATGACTCAGTAGGCTACGGACACGAAGTCAGCGGGCGCGGGGCGGCAGCGGCGGCGGCGCGGGGAGCGGCGCGTTTTCAATGCATAGATTTATGTGGAACTGGCGTCGAAGGCGGCGCGCGGAGCGCACACGCGAACAGTTCCATATAAAACTATATGATACGCGCCGCTCACGCGCCGCCGCTGCCCCCGCAATCGCTGACTTCGAGACCGAGGCCTAACGGTCTACTCGCTGGTCACGGTTCACTGAAATCAGAAAGCTTTATTTGTGAACACAGGTCAAGTTACACATAGTGTGAGGTGTTATAAATAGGTAGATCCTCCATGTTTTGCCCAGAGGCGTACAAATATAATTGTTTAAGTTTAAAAATAACAAATTGGTGAAATTCTGTCAACTTTCACGTCAGTAATAAAATCAGTTTAAATAGGCATAGCATATCAAAAGAAAAATAAACATACAATCAATTTCAAAATAAATGTCAAATGGTTCAATTACATGCCATAATCAATAATGATAATGTCGAACAAAATTCAAGGTCATTAAAACAGGTCAGGTAGGGTGTTCTAAGGCAGTAATTATAGAATTGTCGTCGAAATAGTCCTTTATTGAGTAATAGCGTTTATTAGTCAAAATTCTAAATAGTTCTTTTTTGAATTTGTCCACATTTAACATTTTAATTTTTTCGGGCAGTTTATTAAATATTTTTTTGGCCATACAGAATGTGCTTTTATTCATAAGTGCAGTTTTGCCATAAGTCACTTCGAGTTCTGACTTATTTTTATCGCGTAACTTTCTGTAGGAACTTTTAGCAGCTATTTTGTATGATGAAATGTTGGATTTGACGAATATATTTGTTTCGTATATGTACAACGATGGTAAGGTAAGGATTTTATGTCGTATAAAAGTCGGTTGGCAACTGTCTGTGCTTTTAAGGCCACACATAGCTCTGATACATCTTTTTTGGGCTCTAAAGACCAATTCTCTATCAACTGAATTGCCCCAGTACATTACGCCATATCTGAGTGTTGACGCAACATAATCGTGATAGGCTGTAAGTACGGATTCTAGACTGACTATTTTTGAAAGTTTATATAAAACATAGGTAAATGTATTAAGTTTCTTGCATATTACATCTGTCTGGGATCTCCAAGTCAAGTTATTATCTATATTGATACCAAGAAATTTAGTAGCAATAGTTGATTCAATATTTGTCCCTAAATAGTTAATGTCAAGATTTTTATTCGGGATTCTTTGATAAAAATGCATAATTTTAGTCTTTTCTAAGTTTATAATTAGATTTTTGCTGTCAAACCACGATATAATTTTATTTAATGTCATATTTATCTCCTTTTCATAAGTTTTGGGATCGTCACATTCAATCACTACGGTGCTGTCATCGGCGAATACTGTACTGTCGCTGAGATTCTGCGAGGTTGCCTGCCCTTACTCCTCTATTGTTTTTCAACTACAGTTACATCAAACTACTACTACTGGAACTAGTTACATCGAAAAGTCTGTTAAAATATTAGGTACGCAATGGGATATCAATGAAAGTCCTTCTAAAAAAGCGAGTTTATAGAAAAGTGATATTTAGTGACGAATTCAGGGAATTTTCCAAAAATATGTACATCAAAATTGGGTTTTCTCGATCCGATAAATTTTCACCTAGGCTTTATGGGGTTAAATGTTGCAAATGGGTCTCACTATCATGTCCTGTACCCTAATTGCGTAATACACGATCAATCACAATCTGTTTCAAATCGAAACAGATTGCTAATCCATTCCAAACCATCATTATAACCATCATCATTTCAAACCAGACTGTAACAACTTAATACCATGTTTAAGGCAAGAAAAGACTTATATTATTATTAACAATGTGATATATTCCTGATATTTTGATAGTTATACCAACAACCTCGATATTTTTAGTGTTAGGAACTGCTAAGGCCGAATGATCAAGGTCATTTCTAACAAGAATAGCAACGCCGTGTCCACGGCCAGTATGATGTTTATCTTCGCGATAACAAGTAAAACCAGGTATAACTAAAGTTTAGGGTTAGTCTAGTTTCACAAATACCAATAATATCAACAGACAAAACGCTTACCGCCAAATCGAGTAGTTCGTAAATTTTTAAACGTACTCCATCGGAGTTCCAGGATAACAGGCGGAGTTCCGCAGGATCAAAGATATTTACCAAGATGAGAGAGAGTACCAACATGAGCTTGTCCAACCAAGACATGCAAGCAGCAAATTGGGATTTTATGTTTTTTAATACTAGAATAATTTCAAACATTTCCTTTGTGGCCTCGTCATTGGGGCCAGGCGTAAGGTGATCAATGGGAACCAGATTTTTCATCGATACCATGTCACTGGTTCCTACAGTAGGCCAGGATCTGTAATTTGAAGTCGGTGTTGGTTGAGACATCGGATGCATTATTTTAGGTAGAATCACCGAAGATATTGATTTCGGAGGCATCATTGGAGGTATGGGTTTACGCTCTAGGGCCTTCTTTTTCTCGATGATGTCCAGGTATTACATTCGAACACTGCACTTCCTGTAGTTCGCCGGGTGAGCTTCATTGCAATTACAGCAATGAGCCTACTCATTGCGGTCAGACTTGGTACACGAGGCAGTTGCGTGAGGAGCAACACACTTCACGCAGCGAGGGGGCTTGATGCAATTGTGGGATGCGTAGCCAAACTCTTGACAGCGAAAGCATTAAGTGCCATGAGCTCTGTTTGACTTGAATTTGCTGATGGTAACCACACAACTACACAGGAACCTTATTTGCCGGAATTTTGTGATATCAGCTCCTGCTGGAAGCTGTACCAAAAAGGGAGGACAAGGATTCTCCAAACCTTTGCGAGACTTAAAGGGCTTCACTGAGGCTCCGGCGAAGCCAAGTTTCTCCAGATCCTCTGGTAGTTCTTCTTCAATATATGACGGAAGTCCGCGAATCACTGATTTGGGCACCTTTTTGTCCTTCCGAGTGAAAGTAACAAAGGAGGCATTTTGAATACGAAGACCATCCTTAACCACCTGGTGGCCATCAGCTGTGTGACATATAATAGCAACTTTGCATCCATTTCTGTATTGGAGGTGGTAACGTTTTGTAAACTGACCAATTTTATATTTTAAGTCCTCATGGGTCCAGTCAGTCTTCATATCCAGGATAATAGGCGGAATGTGACCGATTTTCTTGTCTTTGACGTGACTTTGTGTTTGTGTGGGTGTGTGTGTGGGGGGGTGTGTGTATATATATGTAAAGAAAATATATTTCTTATTATTTGATTTAATACTCTTTGGTCAGTAACACCAAAGAGTTTATTATGATAGTTGTACGTGTGCAGAGAGAGATGTCAAGATGACATAGCAGATTGTAAAATAGATTTTTTCGTTGTTAAATATTTTAATAATTTTATGATAACAAGAATCGACTGGTGTAATAAAACGCTTAAAATGTCGTTTCTTTAATTACAGGTTTGTTTTTGTTTATAAATACTTACATCTTTTTAGTTTATATTTTATGTACATAGTAATACTTAGCTTATAAATACATTTCTTTAATTACAGCAACACATTTTGGTTTAATTGTTACACCTCTGATACGAAAACAAATATCTTATAAAACGACATTTTTTGTTATAAAATATGTCCAAAATGGCGAAACTTCGCTTTGAATTCACACTGTTGCCTGGAAGTGATGGAAAAATAAATGTTTTGTCTATAAGCGCAATAGGCACAAGTGATAATAAAGTATACGCAATACCAGAAGAATTACAACCAGCTTCTTTTCATGTGGAAATAATAAAAACGAATGCTTATCGTAAAATTAAAAATAGTTTAAATAAAAGGTACCAGACAAGAAGAGTTTGGATAACAATGACAGAAGAACTTAGAACAATTTACATGGATGAAGATGATAATTTACAATTTGGGGATCAATTTCTGGAAGAGATAAATCAAGAACAATTTGCTGATGCACATCAAACTGAACCTGGCACATTGGAGAGATTATTAGAGAAACTAATAGCAAATTCACAGGAACATAAACAGCAGAACTTAAAACACATTGCAGAACAGTTTGTAATTGAAAAATTTACAAGCAAAACTTCGAATGCAAACCAGTGGATGAATATTTTTGAAAAAGAATGTAAACGCTTTGATGTGACAACAGATGAAAATAAAATAGAAATACTCAGATTATTCATGGATAAGTCTTGTATGGATTGGTACGGCTCAACGATTATAAAATTAACAATGAACTCTGAATGGTCAACATGGAAAAATAAATTCTGTGAAACTTTTGCAAACAAGGGATGGATTCCAGTTACTTATGCATTATTATTTAAATACAAGGATGGTTCATTGTTGGATTATGCTATGAGAAAAGAAAAACTCTTATTAGATATGAGAGAATCAATTGACACCGGTACCTTGATAGATCTTATTGCAGCTGGTTTACCGGAATTAATTCTTAATAAAATTGATAGAGAAACATTAAACGACACTGTTGATTTATTTAATGAAGTGAGCAAATACGAACAATTGGTAAATAAAAAGAGCTTTGCGGATAAGAAAAAAAGTTTGTATCAAAGAACTATAGGTAAAAATGAAGATAAAAATCCATGTAAAATTTGTGAAAAGCTAAATAAAGGTACTAGGTATCACCCTGAGACTAGTTGTTGGTTTAGAATAAAAGAAGATGATAAAGTAAAGAAAAGTTTTATCAAACATGTGAACAATTCAGTCATAGAAACGGAGTTAAATGAAACTGATCAAAAAAACTAATTGTAACACCATTAATAAATGTCAAACTACTGCTGAATAGGAAAGTAGAAATTGATGGAGTCTATGATTCAGGCTCAAATGTTTCTTTGATAAATTCAAAATTGTTGAATATAAAAAGAAAAGGAAACAATATAATAAACGAAGCAGCTTTAGTAACGATTAATGGTGTTAAAAAAACAAGTGGTTTGACAACTTTACAGGTTAAAATATTTGATCTAGAAAAAAGTGTTGATGTATACATTATTGATGACAAGAATTTCAAGTACGATTTTTTGATAGGATTGGACTTGATAAAAAAGTTCAAACTAATTCAAGATGAAGATTTAAAAATAACTCGTAAACAGAGTTTAAACAATGAAAATAATGTGGAAGAAATTTCTACGGATAAAAAAAGCAATGACGCTACACTAGAATACAAAATAAATTTTAATGAGCATGTAAAAGAAGAAGATTTTGAAATAAAAATAAATCATTTGAATCTGTTTCAAAAGTCTGAAATAGATAAACTGATTTGCAAATATGATTCGATTTTTGCGAAACATAAATATGACGTGGGTACGGTTAATGGATATGAAGCAAGAATAGACTTATTGGTGGACAAATATTGTAGTAAGAGACCTTACAGATGCACTGTTGAAGATAAAAAAGAAATAGAAGAACAAATAGCAAAATTACTTGATAGTAAATTAATAGAAGAATCATACAGTCCATTTGCTGCACCTGTTACTTTAGCATTCAAAAAAGAGGATAACAAAAAATCCAGACTATGTATAGACTTCAGAGACTTGAATAAAATAGTAGTACCACAAGCTCAACCATTTCCGTTGATTGATGATCTAATGATAAAAGCGAGGAATTGTAATTTTTTTTCAAGTCTAGATATAAATTCTGCATTTTGGTCGATCCCTTTACAAATTGAAGACAGGAAAAAGACTGGATTTGTAACACAGGACGGACATTACCAATGGACCTGCTTACCATTTGGATTAAAAACCTCACCAGCAATTTTTCAGAGAATATTAAGCAACATATTGAGGAAATATAAACTTACTGATTTTGCTGTAAATTATATCGATGACATTTTATTATTTTCTAAAACATATTCTGAACACATGAATCATCTAACACAGTTGCTGGAAGCAATCAAAACAGAGGGGTTCAGGTTAAAGTTTACAAAATGTACTTTTGCGACAGACCAAGTTAAATATCTGGGTCATATAATACAAAATAATTCGGTCAGACCCATAAAGGATAATTTAATCTCAATAAAGAATTTTCCTGTTCCAAAAACACAAAAGAACATAAGACAATTTCTTGGAAAGATTAATTTTTACCATGAGTATATACCAAGAAGTGCAATAATATTAGATCCGTTGCATAATTTACTCAGGAAAAATCAAAAATTCGTTTGGTCTGATGAATGTCAAATAACTTTTGAGATGATAAAAAGTCTTTTATGTTCTCAACCCGTTTTGGAAATTTTTGATCAAGATTTACCAATCAATATTTATACAGATGCTTCTTTAGAAGGGGTTGGAGCCATTTTAAAACAGACACAGCCTGATGGTAAAGAGAAACCAGTGGCTTATTTTTCAAAAAAACTTAATGAAGCTCAAAAGAAAAAAAAAGCAATATACTTGGGATGTTTAGCTATAAAAGAAGCGGTGAGATATTGGCAATACTGGTTAATAGGCAAATCATTTACAGTTTTTTCAGATCACAAACCACTAGAAAACATGAATCTAAAATCTAGAACTGACGAAGAGTTAGGTGATTTAACATATTATCTATCGCAATATGATTTTAAAATAAAATATGCTCCAGGAAAAAATAACTTAGAAGCAGACTGTCTAAGCAGAAATCCAGTATTAGAATCAGATGAAAATAGAGATGAACAATTAAAAGTTGTAAATTTAATAAAACTACAGGATATTATATTAGATCAAAATAAGAATGAAGAAATACAAAGTAACAAAAACAAATTGATAGAAAAACATAGTGTATATTTAAGAAAAGACAGAGGAAAAGAAAAAATAATGCTATCAGAAAAATTTAGCATCAAACTCCTAAAACATATACATGAATATCTGTGCCACATTGGAATAAGACAAATGCAAATAATGGTAAGTCCACTTTACACTGCCAAAAATTTGACAAAAAATATAAGAAATACTTGCAGAAGCTGTGAAATTTGTATTAAAAATAAATCAAGAGGACACGATCGGTTTGGCTTGATGTCTCACCTAGGTCCGGCCACAAAGCCTTTCGAAATAATGTCTATGGACACAATTGGAGGTTTTGGAGGTTCAAGATCGACAAAAAGGTATCTACATCTATTAGTAGATCATTTCACTAGGTACGCATTTATTCTTACCTCTAAGACGCAAAGTGCTAATGATTTCATAAAACTAGTCAAGAATATAACAGAAACGGATCACATTGGAATGCTTCTCACTGATCAGTATCCAGGAATCAATTCAAAAGAATTTAAGGAATTTTTAAATGACAAGCAGATACCGATGGTCTTCACAGCAGTAAATGCACCATTTTCAAATGGCCTAAATGAGAGGTTAAATCAAACATTAATTAACAAAATCAGATGCAAAATAAACGGAACAGAAAAAAAGAAAGCCTGGGCAACAATCGCACAAGAATGCGTCAATAAATATAATAAAACTAATCATTCGGTCACTAGTTTTACACCATATTTACCATACCATCTTTTATATGGTGAAGATTTCAAAATTTTACCGAATGAATTAAAAGAAGAAAAATCAAATAATGACTGGATTAGAGATAGAAAAATAGCACTTGAAAATACATTGAAATCACATAGCTACAACAAAATACTATTTGATAAAAATCGTAAGCACTATGAATTTAATATAGGAGACATGGTTTATGTAGAAAATGGAAACAAAATAAACAGAAAAAAATTAGATGAACTGAAAATTGGCCCATATGAGATTCTAGAAAAAATTTCAAACTCTATATACAGAATAGGAACAAGACACAGAAAAAATGAATCAAATCTTTTTCATATCACAAAACTTATTCCAGTTCTTGCATCCGGAAATAAAGAAGAAGTAATAGAAGAGGATGAGTAGAATAAAACGAAAATTTGTTGTAAATTTTCTTCTCTAAGGGGGGAGATGTAAAGAAAATATATTTCTTATTATTTGATTTAATACTCTTTGGTCAGTAACACCAAAGAGTTTATTATGATAGTTGTACGTGTGCAGAGAGAGATGTCAAGATGACATAGCAGATTGTAAAATAGATTTTTTCGTTGTTAAATATTTTAATAATTTTATGATAACAAGAATCGACTGGTGTAATAAAACGCTTAAAATGTCGTTTCTTTAATTACAGGTTTGTTTTTGTTTATAAATACTTACATCTTTTTAGTTTATATTTTATGTACATAGTAATACTTAGCTTATAAATACATTTCTTTAATTACAGCAACACATTTTGGTTTAATTGTTACACCTCTGATACGAAAACAAATATCTTATATATATATATTACAAGGCGCTCGATAAGCTTTCGGTAGAGATAAACTACGATAACATGGCGCGCCCCTCCAAAATTCTACACGGTTGAAAGTATTTGTGAAATGTATTTACAAAGCGCCACCAAGACTCACAACGCATTGTGTGCGTACTGAGACGACCATCAAACAAAAATAAATCGGAGGATTTATTTATTCGTGAGTCTAGTCAGTAGACCCATTGAAACAGTAAAGTAGAGGGGCGCGCCATGTTATCGTAGTTTATCTCTACCGATGTAATAAAACGCATGACGTCACGCAGTTCCGAAACGATTCCGCACCGCAGACGTACCGACCAGTGAGGAAAGGGCCTTAATGTAAGTTCTGCAAATCTATTTGTATTCATTAGGAAGATTTGAAGTGACTGCCTATGTTTGTGTTGGTGATTAAATTAGTTGAGAAAACCAAGTGAAAGACTTTAATCAAAACCTCATGCGAAAACATCCCTAATAGTCTCACGCATATATTACTGCTAGGTAAGTTGGTGAGTAAGAAAAATTATCCTTACATTGTGGTGTAGTGTATGTAAGTAAGCATCATTAGTATTATCATGTATGTGTGTGTAATTACACCTTATATAGGATTAGCCAAGTAAGCAATATATTAAGATCGTGTATGCTCAATCTATGTGAAGACACAATAAATCGAGGCGGTATCCAATGCAGATGTCTTCCATTTATGACGACACTTCACTGGAAGCAATAAATATATTGACGTATTTACATGAGTTGTAAGAGAATTACCTGTTCAATAGTGTGGCTCGGTCGCTTGTACAGTGAACTATCGCCGCTGATCGTGTGGCGTCTTTGAACGGCTGTCCTTGGCTTGGGCGGATACATTCTGAAAGTAATTGCAAAAAAAAACGAATTTTAAGCAAGTAAAGTATTTCATCAATCAATCAATCAAACCAGTTTATTGCAAACATGTTGTACAGAGGTTGGAATAAGATTATAAGTTTCAAACATGCACCCTGTAAGGGCACTGCAAAACAAAACGAATATCTTATCTTATTCTTTTTTATTTTTGTCAATGGTACCTTCAATAGCTTAAACTAGATGGCGCTACTTGTAGCATTTTATATTTAAATCTAAAAAACACTTATTAAACAAAACAATGTTTTAAGTATAATTATTACTTGTGTAATGCTACAACACCCATCTTATTCATAAAATAATGTTTATTTTTAGACAGACTTTTAGTCAATAAGTCAGCTGGCATTTCAGAACTCTTTAAATATTCTAATTTAACAAATTTATTACACACTACTTCCCGTATAAAATGAAATTTTATATCAATGTTTGCTACGTCTATGATATACAGAATTTTCAGTAAGTTTTAGAGCACTTTGGCTGTCATTATACATCAGAATAGGCATATTATTTTGTCTGTTAGTTAATTCACATAAAAGATTTTTCAAGAAAATTGCCTCTCTGCTAGCTTCACATACAACCATGTATTCGGCCTCAGTGCTTGACAAAGAGACTTCATGAGATACTAAACAACCTCAGTATACAAAACAATATCCTGTATAAGATCTTCTATCTCAATTGTCGGACGCCCAATCAGCATCAGCGAAACCAATTAAATCTAAATTATCTTTAACATATTTTAAACTAAATGACTTTGTACGACTTAAATATTTTAAAACTCTTTTAGCATGTTTCCAATGTGTTTCTGTATTATAGTTATTAAACTGACTTAAATAGCTAATACAATACGAGATGTCGGGTCTAGGCAAAACTGAGAGATACATTAAGCTCCCTATCAGCTATTGATAAGGAAATTTGTTTTTGTTTTTCCAATTTCAAATTGATTTCCATAGGAGTTTCTACTTTTTTACAGTTTTCCAGACCAAATTTATCCAATAATTTATCAATAAACCTTTCTAGACTAATAGAAATACAATCTTTTTGTATCTTAACATCCATACCCTAGGAACGTGTCTTAACTGACCTAGGTCTTTTAATTTAAATCTTTTGCTTAATTGACTTTTTAAATATTCTACTTCTTTATTACAGTTAGAAAATATGAAAAAATCGTCAACAAACAAAGCCACAAATGTTTTAACATTTTCAGATGATTTTACAAACAAATAATGTTCATACAATGACTTATTATAGCCCAACTTTAGTAAACAATCATCGACCTGCTTATACCAGGCCCTAGCTGACTGCTTTAGCCCGTATATGGTCCTTTTAAATTTTTAAACTTTATTCTGATCCATATCACATTTAAAATTCTGAGGTAACTGCAAATAAACGGTCTCGTCTAAGTAGCCGTTTAAAAAGGCTGTAGTTACGTCTAAATGGGATATTTTAAGATCTAATTTAACACATAAAGCAAATAACAATTTTAAAGTGGGATATTTAAGCACTGGTGAAAAAGTTTCTTTATAGTCTATGCCTTCACGTTGTGTGAAACCTTTTGCAACTAATCTTGCTCTCTATCGCACTGTGTAATCAACATTTAATTTCTTTTTATACTCCCACTACCACTGCACCACCTTAGCACCACTTGGTTTGTTCACTAACTCCCAAGCTTTATTTTCTTCAAAGGATTTGAGCTCTTCCTACATGGCGTTGCACTACTGCTCTCGTTCAGGTCCACTCATTACCTCCTCATATGTGAAATTGTTCTCATCCAAGTCCTCATCAATTTTACATATATTACTATATCCATACCTGTCTGGTTCTCTTTTTGCTCTCTTCCCAATGTCAGCAAACTCTAGTTCTAGACTTTCAGCTTCATCACACAGACACTTGCTATCACAGAATCCTTCTGAGCTAGACGGGCTAGTAGTCACATCCGGTATGTAAGTATCATCCTGTTCAGAGCTATCTTCTTCTGGACTCAAAGTGGTATCTTGTTCTTCTTCTTCATCTTCAATAATTGGCTCAATGCCTTAATTAAGTGTCTTCCACCACTGCTTGTATTATATCCGAGTTCTTTTTCTCCATAATGAAAACGTCTCTACTGGTAGTAATAATCTTTGTCCTTGGATTATATAGTCTATAGCCCTTGGTATTTTCGGCATAACCAATCATGATATATTCTTCAGACTTTTTATCCCATTTAGTCCTCTTAGCTTTAGGAACATGGACCATTGCACGACTTCCAAATATCCGAACGTGGCTGATATTTGGTTTTTTATTACTCCATAGCTCATATGGTGTTTTTGAAGTGAAAACTTCTTTAGCGGCGTTGTGCACTTTTTTTTTGTAATGGGTAAAAAATTGCTAAACTCGCGTCAGGACACGTGACCTGATCGAAAATTCGTAAGACGGTTAAAAAGACATCAACGCGTTGATTACCGCGGTGCCGATTTTTTTTCAAGTTTTCACTTCTGTCGGCACTCCCGGAGTGCCACTGTTATTTTTTGTAGACCCGAAGCTAGCGTTTTATTCCGTAAATAGACGGCAGTATTGACTGCTTCTGGCCGAAATATTTTATCAAGATTTGCTTCAAACAAAAGACATCGAGCTCTCTCCACAACTGTTCTATTTAGCCGATCGCAAAGACCATTTTGTTCTGGCGTATATGGGTTTCTTGTTTGATGCACCATTCAATTTTTCTTTAAATAGTCATCAAATTCCACAGAGCAAAACTCCCCACCATTATCTGTTCTTAAAACTTTCAATTTCTTTCCTGTTTGTGTTTCAGCAAGAACTTTAAACTCCTTGGAATACTTTAAAGCTCGATTTTTGGCCTTGAGGAGGTAGACAAAAGCCATTCTACTAAAGTCAAGAAAAAGCAAAAAATATCTCGCTTGACCCAAAGAGACCTGTTCCATCGGCCCACAAAGGTTCACATGAACAATTTCAAGCACATTTTCACACCTTTTGCATTTGTGTGAAAAAGGTAATCTTGCCTACCTTCACAGCATGTGATGCAGTTAGATCTATTAATTTCTGCTTTATCAATGTACGATATTCCCTTTACAGCGCCACTCCTCATAGCATTCAGGTCTTAGCTATTAATGTGTCCTAGTCTACGGTGCCATATCTCACTTTTAATTGTTGTAGCTGAGCACGCCACCAAACTTCCTGACTTTATATTCAATTTGTACACTCCATTCACCAAATTTGCTTTTCCAATCAGTACATTCTGTCTATTGCGTATATAGCAAACTTCTTTTTCAAAACTAACTTTGTTTTCATTTCGAATAAGTTGACTTACTGATAACAAATTGGTTGATAGGTTAGGAACACATAAAACGTCCTTGACTGTAATGTCGAACTGTGAATTATCAACTATGGTTCTAATCATTGTATTTCCTGAGCATATAACTGGTACTGTTTCCTTGTTTGCAACTACTATCTCCTTTACTTTGTGGCCGAGTGTGACATTTTCTAAACAACTATTATCTGTGATCATGTGCGAGCTTGCCCCGAAATCTATATACCAATCAGATTTTTGAAAAGTACTGTTCATAAATATCGCACTAAAAGCATTTGTTTCAATTTTATTTTGATTATTCGGGCATTTATTCATATAATGACAGAGTTGTTTACATTTGTAACAGTGTATCGTTTTGACAGATTTCGAAGACGCTATTTTCGATTTTTGTATGTCCGCTATGTTGGCTTTCTTGCTACAGTGTTGCCAACCTTTCGACAAAAAGGCGTTGTTCGTTCCGTTGCTATCAACTTCCGAATTCATGTCAAATAATTTCGACTTGATAATGTCCGTACTGATAACCATGGCAGAATGTTCTATAGCCATTATCATAGGAGCGAATCTTTCTGTTAGCCCCGTCAATAGCAAGGAACCAATCCACACAGTCAGTCAGTGATCTGGAAACCGGTACCTTTTAATTTCTGTGCAATATCCACCATTTGTGTAACGTATGTCCCCATTGATTCGCAATCTTCCAATCGAATAGAAATTAGCTGATGAAGTAGGCTGATGCGACGCGTAAAACCAGAGTCGTCATAAAGACACTTCAAGCGTTTCCACACACCTTGAACTGTTTGCTCATTTTTGATGTAAACATAAATAGATGAATCGATTGTCATGATGAGTTTTGCTTTTGCCTTTTTTTCATCAACGGAACTTGCATTAGTCGATTACTGTTTAGGAATATCCACACCATCTAACTTTCGAAATTTTTCCGCTGCAAACGCCCATTCGTCATAGTTTTGTCGCCCTTTTAGTTTAGGCACATTCACTATGTAACTTCCAGCCATTTTGCAAAAAAAAAATCACTACGCCACGAGGTAACCGACAGTCAATTAGGCTATAAGTCCACAAAGCAGCGATTTCCACCATGATTTTATATTTCAATATCAAACGGTACACTGATAGTCCACGAAAAGTAAATAATTCGAAATAAAACTTCAATTTATCGCGAATTATGGGCTGGTCCCATGACCTAATAAAACGCACGGGTAGTAGTTTGAAACAGACTGAATTTTATTTAGAACAAAAGGTAAGTACACATAGCTTAAACTACATGGCGCTACTTGTAGCATTTAATTTTTAGTTACAATAAAAACAATAGTGTCATTGGTTTTGAATTTTCGGTTTTTGCCACCGACTTCTGAAATTAAAGTAATTTTTCACTTTGTAGTGCTTTTTGGAAGTCGGTTGTTTATTTTTCACTTTTTAGTTGTAGACCCCACACAAATTAGAATACCACTACCTTATCATATCATCCACATACAAAGTAGGAAAAAAATATGTATTATTGAAGCTAACTACAACAACTAACATAACAACTTAATGATCTCCTAAAACAGGACTTCCTCTCACCTACCCTTTTTGCTGTGCCCTACAGGGTCCATAATGATCTAAATAATATAGTTAACACCTAAGTACACACTATGGTAATACAATAAAGATATTGACTAAGCCAAAAACTACCCAAGCAAAGTTAATAAAATTTATATGGAACCACCACTGAAGTATAACCTAACAAACAAAAAGAATCATCAAAATTGTGCAGGACGCCCACTCATATAATAATGGATCCTAATATAAATCAGTATAAATAAGAAGTGCTTCACACACTACTCATCGAGGCTGAACACACTGTAAACAACCGGCCACTTACGCACGTATCCGTGAACCACGAGGATCTTGAAGCATTGATACCCAATCACTTCATTTTGTATGGTGCAGGTCGCATTGCGGCACCGGGAGAATTCGACGACAGCGACTAAGTCTACGAGCCAGTTGGCGTGCAGCTCAGAGGCTTGCCGATATATTCTGGGCCAGATGGCTAAAAGAATATCTCCCAGAACTACGAAAACGCAGAGAGCCACAAGCTCCCAAGAAACATGTGGATCAGAGGACGCATCTGCGCTACATTCCCCGGCCCAGATGGAGTGGTCCGCACAGTGGATATATCCATGAAAGGAGGTGTCCTGCGACGTCCAGTGAAAAAGATGTTAGATGGTGCTATCAATCAACCATGGCGACCCTGCAACGGCTTCTACGATTGCGACGTCAGCGACGGTCGACACAAGGCGGGAGGAAAGTACAGGACGCCCACTCATACAATCATGTATCCTAATGTAAATCAGTATAGATAGTAATATGTAGCTATAAGTTCGTTCCTTAGTTATAAGTTGTGATTCTATTAAGTACTAAGAACTTTGTTATAATCGTACGCAACTCTAGGTCAAGTCCATACAGGTTCGAACTGCCTCTCTCTGATTGGTGGACCTAGAATTGCGCGCGAACACCGATTTATGTTAATTAAATTTATTAGAAGCTCATTTTGATAAGCATAACGTCACCGCTACTTGCGCCTATGTAGTTTACTATAAGTATCGGGCATTTTAAGCAAACAAGACAACAAACACCCGGCGTGGAACTCATTAGGAACCAACGGTGGGGGCAGACGGCTCTTCGCAGACGCGGAGGCCTCTGGATACGCGGTGTCCGGCCCCGAAACACCCACCCACTACCCAGATGTGGCCCGATACATGCCCGACGTGCTGGACATCGTGGTCCATAAGGGGCTACGCGGCCAGATCACGCAGCACGTGTTGAACGACGAGTTACAGTCGGACCATCAACCGGTACTCGTCGTCCTAACAGGGGTGCCGACACAACTGAAGCCCTTAGCGCCACGTCGTATAACGGACTGGGACGCGTTCACCGCACACATCTCCGCGGACGTAGATCAAGCAGCGCATGACGTCACTGCTTGCATACAGAGCGCCCTGGAAGCGGCGACTACTGTGCAACAGCAAGGGAGAGGGCAAGTGCCGCCCTTGCCGACGCACATAAGTGCATTAATCGCCGCGAAAAGGTGCCTTCGCAAGCAGTGGCAACAACTAAGATGCACCTACATCAAAACCGAACTCAACCGTCTCGCGGAGAGGGTAAAGGCCGAGTTAGAGGCCCACACCGCCGCGGGCTGGGAAGAACGAATCGACGCCACCACGGACAGTTGGCCGTCCCTATACAAGTTATGCCGCCAACTCACGAACACCCCAGCCCCGGTGCGTCCTCTACTTAACAGTGACGGGGCGCTCAAATAC
This sequence comes from Omphaloscelis lunosa, assembly GCA_916610215.1. Classification (NCBI taxonomy): domain Eukaryota; kingdom Metazoa; phylum Arthropoda; class Insecta; order Lepidoptera; family Noctuidae; genus Omphaloscelis; species Omphaloscelis lunosa. Next base: position 22,753,167 of record OU744252.1, read on the forward strand.
GTAGCAGAGGGCCGGGCGGAGGTCTTCGCTGAGCACCTGGAGCGTCAGTTTCGCCCTAACCCGACCAACGACACCGAACATGTCGCAGCGGTCGAGAAACACCTTGGGGAGTACTTCGCACCGCCGATAGCTCCCGAGGAGGACCCTGTCTTCTTCTCGCCTGGCGCAGTCAGACGCGCCATCCTACAGACGAAGCCCAGGAAGTCCCACTTGTCCCACATATTGTCCCACGCCCAGAACAATTTGGTTTCAGGGCGGAACATAGCACGACGCTCCAATTGTCGAGGGTACTGCACCAGTTAGCAACAGCTATGAACAAGAAGGAATACTCGGTCGCAGTATTCCTCGACATGGAGAAGGCCTTCGACCGAGTGTGGCATGAGGGCCTACTATATAAACTGGCCACCTCAGACGCGCCCCGTCGCGTTGTAAGGGTGGTCTCCTCCTTTCTGTCCCACAGGACCTTCAGGGTTGTGGTCGACGGGGCGCTATCGGGCGCCCGCCCGGTGATGGCTGGCGTGCCCCAGGGCAGCTGCATCTCGCCGGCGTGTTACTCACGGTACACCGACGACATCCCCACCACTCCAGAGGCGACGCTCGCGCTGTATGTCGACGACGCCGCGTACATTACCACCTCGCTTAATGCGAAGTACGCGGCGGTCAAAATGCAGCGCGCCCTCGACCTCCTCCCCGACTGGTTGTCGAAGTGGCGGCTGTCGGTGAACGTGGGTAAGACGCAGGCGCTAATTACTGGCTCGGCGCCCCTCCCACCCCCCCTGAAGCTACATGGAGTCGACGTCGATTGGTCGCCCCGGGCTAAGTACCTGGGTGTGACCATCGACCGCCGCCTCACGATGGGGCCCCATGTCCGCAAGGTCGTCGCGCAGGGTAAGGTCGCCCGCAACCTCCTCAGAACCGTGCTCTCGTCCCGCATCCCGGCGCGCGTCAAGCTGAGCGTGTACAAAATGTACGTGCGCCCAGTCTTGACGTACGCCGCTCCCGCTTGGTTCGCCCTCACGAGCGAGTTGAGCCGGAAGCTGCTCCGCACGCAACAAAACCTCGCGTTGCGGACCATAGTTGACGCTCCTCGCTTCGTGAGGAACGATATCATCCAGCGGGACCTCGGGATAGAGAGCCCGGATGAGTTTGTGAGGCGATTCGCGAAGGCCTTGTTCGCGCGTGCCGACGCCTCTGCCTGGCCCCATGTCAGGCAGATAGCGCCACTGCACGCGCGGCCGCCTGACGCGAAACCCCTGCCCCGCGACCTGGTAGCGGACTCTTGACCCCATCGCACCGGATTGACGCCTCGAGTAAGCAGCACCCAGGTTACACGCAGCTTTCTCGAAATAATAAGACTCTACAGATGTACACATACATCCGTTGTGTGGCGTGTTCTAGGTTAATATAGGCGCGTCACACAACCGCATACAGACAACCACCACTATACATGCATCTCAACACAACACTTGCGGGCGCGATGCGGGTCGCGACGCGAGTATACATTGAGCGGTGTTACTCTACAACACTAGCCGCTCATACATACGAGACTGCCTGCCTCTCAATCCGCAAACGGCTCGATCTGTGAACGGGGCGAGAGGTAGACTACATATTAACATGTAGGAGCGTCGAGTCGGCATCCCTGTCGCTGGTCGTCTTCGTCGGGCCTCCCCCAGGTAACTGGGAGTCTCACCTGGCGGGGACTGACCGCCGGGATGTCGTGAAGAAAGCGGCGCTACAAAGCTAGCGCCGTGGCGCGCCTACAATAATATTCAGAGCAACCATTTACATAGACGCATTTTTGCCTCACAAAATGCGTCTTACTTTCTTTACGCCGCCCGAGGCGAACCAAAATGAGGGGCCCATATCTATGGGTCAACGTATTGCCACCGCAGGCGAAGTGCGAAGCCCTGACCCTGCTCGCCACGCCCCCTTGCGGGGGCGTCGCGACATCTTCTAGTCAAACAAGACAACCCGTCTTTCCGACCCCGCCGCCGAGGTCCTTCGCAATCGCGACCGCGTCCCCGAAAAAATGGAACTCCCCCGACCCTTGCTCGAAAACGAGGTGCCAGCAGTTTTTGCAGCTGAGCACGTAGCTTTAAATACCCCGCACAATAATAAGGATGAAAATCTAAGTTCGATCCAGCCTATCCCTTCTTGCTGTCCTCCCCTCAGCGACGCCCTAAGCCGAGGTCCGTACCCCACAGGGGGTGCCCTTAGCGAGCGTTCGCCTTGTTTTAATTTAGAATAAGTTTTGCCCCTGGCTGGAGGCTTTAAGTTTAAAAGCTTAAGGCAACCCCAGGAAAGTCCGGTTAAGCAGCCATGACCTCATAGGTCAGCTGTGAGATGCCATAATTTAAAAAAAAAAAGAGAACAAGACACTCATCTCACAGGACTATCTATCGAACCGCGTATTCCGCTATCGCATTGAAGGAGCACTTTTCTCTCCCCGCCCTATTCGCGCAGGAGTCCCTCAGGGCTCTGTGCTAGCTCCCCTCATGTTCACGATATTTACTAGCGATATTCCAAATACCAGTAGAAGGGCGCAGTTGGCTCTGTTCGCAAACGATACGGCCATCTACTTTAGGTCTAGATCCCCCGACAATATCGCCCACACTCTCCAAGGCTCAGTCAATAGACTTGCTGCCTGGTTTGGAAAGTGGCGCATAGAAGTCAATCCCGAAAAAAGCCAAGCGGTTCTCTTTTCGAAACCACGCACAAGGCATAGAGACCCCCTCCCCCGACCTCTCACTATGTTCAGCAAGCAGATCCCTTGGGAGAAGCATGCCAAATATCTAGCTGTTGTCCTCGGTCATCACCTCACTTTCGCTGAGCACATAAAGACGGTTCGTTCGCGTTCCGCTTTCGCTCTCGGTAGGCTCCATTCCGTCCTAAATGCACGTAGCAAGTTGTCACTCAAGTGCAAATTGCGAATCTACACAGCGTGTATTCGTCCCATCATGACATATGCGGGTGCCGTCTTTGCTCATGCAAAACCCTACCATATCCATAGGATGCAAACCCTCCAAAACCGATTCCTCCGTAGGGCCACCGGCTCCCCCTGGTATGTTAGGAACGAGAGTCTCCATCTCGACCTAAAAATTCCCACTATCCACCAATTCTTAAAACGCCTTGCAAAGCGTTTCTTTGATTCCGCGGTAAAACATCGCAACCTTCTGGTTGTCGAGGCCGCCAGTTATGTCCCAAGTAGAATTAGCCGGACCCGCCGTCCTAGGCACATTCTCACCGACCCAGATGACCCCATAACCCTCCTCCAGTGAGCAATAGGGCCACAAGTACAGTATACAAATACAGACGCCTCCCGTCATTCCGACCGAGGTCCTTTGCGATCGCATCCGCGCCCCCGAGTAAGTGATACTCCTCCCCGACCCTTGCTCGAAAACGAGGTGCCAGCAGTTGTTGCAGCTGTGCACGTAGCTTTAAATTCCCCGATTAATAATCATGATCAAAACTTTGATCCAGCCCGTCCCATCTTTGATATCCTACCTCCGGTGATGCCCTAAGCTGAGTCTCGTACCCCACAGAGGGTGCCCTTAGCGAGCGTTCACCTAGCTTTTTAGCTTAGTCTGTATGCCCCTGGCTGAAGGCTTTGAGTTTAGCAGCTTAAGGCCAACGCTTAAGGCCAGTTTAGCAGCTTAACCACAGGATTCACCGGTTAAATAGTCATGACCTCAGAGGTCAGCTATGAGATGTCTATCAGGAAAAAAAAAGCTAACAAAACTCGAACATAGAGCATCCCTGCCGTTGACGACCCTTATTGCCTCCAGTCACCCCAGACCAAAATGCATGACATTATCAAAGGTCTTAAAGTCCGCAAAGCCCCCGGTTCAGATGGAATCACCAATAGGGTGATCCAACTCTTCCCAGCCAACTTAATTAGGCTCTTGACCACCATCTTGAAAGGTACTCTGAGCAATAACATCTTCCCACAAGCATGAAAAGAAGCCACTGTTATCGGTATCCCTAAGCCCGGCAAGCCCAAGTCCGAACCTGGGAGTTACCGTCCCATTAGTCTGCTCAAAGTAATAGGCAAAGTCTATGAGAGGCTTGTTTATAAGCGTCTCAGAGACTACGCCGAAACCAAGGGCCTCATTCCCAACGAACAGTTTGGGTTTCATTCCCAGCACTCTAGCGTGCATCATGCCCACCGGATCACCAAGCACATAAGCGCTGGTTTCTAACGTGGTTTGTTGACTAGTGCAGTATTCTTCGACATAGCAAAAGCATTCGACAACGACTTAATTTATAAGCTTTACAAACTCGATGTGCCCGACCGTCTCGTGCTCACCCTACAAGACTTTTTGTCGAACCGTTGAAGTGTATGTATGGTCCCTAATAATGCATAACGTAGTAAGTACACTCCTTTAGAATATAAATATCATTTTAAGCTAAGTAAGCAGTTTACTTCAATGCGCATTGTAACATAAATTCACTAGATATATTCATTAAAGTACATTCTATCAAGCTGGTTGTCTGATTCTAACGACCCTTGAACCCCAACATTTCATGGCGACCGTGACAGGACCTGTCAAGGGGCAGATTAAGCAAAGTTTTCGTTGAGCGATTTTCAAAATGTGTAACTCTAAAGTAGAAAAAGACGAGGTATTCGTCAATCAAAACGCGGCCGGTGAAAACAATGACGCACTTCTCAAGGACATCGGAGGACAAATGGAGCGGCTGAGCACGGTCACTATCATCATTCTTGCCGTCGTATCTCTCCTGGTAATATACTTTATCCTGAAGTACTACCGAAGCTGCCATCGCCAATGGATTCAAGAAGAAATCGGACTCAACGCAATTCAGCGCATAAGGGCATCCCTAAGAGGACGAGTGGAAGGTACACCCGTTAATTAATCAAGCATCAAAATCAGATTCAAGTTAATTCTAAAATAAATCAGTGATTTTCATTCAGACTAATAACAATTAGTTTTATAACGCAAAAATATAAAGGACATAAAACAGTGCGCGAAGACTCAGCGAATATGATACCGCGACGCTAAACCTGCAACGTGTGAAATTCTTGAGTGTCGTTTCGCAATAATTGTGTTAAAATGAAACTTTTGTTTTTTCCATTAGGAAATAAGAGACCTGATATCTAGTAATAAGCATTTTATTATGATTAAAATATTGTTAGAAAAATATAATGATCTGGTAGATATTAGAAAATACTTGATTAAGAAGGGACAATCTAGGTATAAAGGTCAAGTTATTGAAACGAAGTTAGGAGAGGCAAAAAATATTTTTAGCGAATGTGAGAAAATATTATTATTAATAGAAAAAGGCAAGGATGCGAAGTTAGTTACACCGGCATTGGATATTTATCAGAAAATTAGGATAGTATTTGAGGAAATAAATGTTTTATGTTCTATGCCTAAAATAGATTCTAGAAAAATGGAGTTTGACCTTAAAGTGGCGTGTAGTTTGTCCAGCAATGGACGGTTGTGAGGGGACTACTAAACGCTTGATAGATTCGATCGAGATGTACGGAGATATGCTGGATGACAAAGGTAAGACACTACTTATTACATTTGTCATTAAAAGCAGATTATCAGAAAATGCCAAGTTACGCATTACAAGAAATTATGAGACCATTCCAGACTTAATTAAAGATATGAGATGCCATCTATTAATACGAAAATCCTTTACAGCTCTACAGACTCGTTTGCAAAATATACAGCAGGGTTCAAATAGTATCGAGGAGTATGGCACAGAAATAGAAAACATGTTCACTGAACTTACTATATCTCAGTCTGATGGTAACACTACCGCGTTCGAAGTTTTAAAACCTTTGAATGAAAAACTTGCCATAAAACGATTTTCAGAAGGACTACGCAGTTCAAAATTGGGCACCATCGTCTCCGCCAGGAACTATAGCAGCCTGAAAGATGCAATACAAGCTGCCAAAGATGAAGATACAACATGCCAGTCATCAGCAGGTAATGTCTTGCATGCATTTAGATATGGACGAGGTTTCAATAATTCGCGACAACAAGGTCATCGTCATTTCAATAATACTCGTGGTCAATATATAAATAGTTACAACTGTGGTCACTATGGAAATTACAATAATCAGAGACAAATATGGCGTGGTAATTACAGAGGTAATAATGGAAATAGGTATAACAATCGTATATCAATGAACAATAACAGGGGTCAATCAAATAGTAGGGGTTCAAGATATTTTAGAAATAAAAACCGAGGTGTTTGTCTAGCGGAACAAAACGATGGCAATAAACCAAGCACAAACGACAATATAGATAAAAAAGAAACAGAAAACCAGTTTTTTCGTTCTTAAACACTGCGTTTTATCAAATTTAAGCAATGCGAAATATGTAGCTTTTTTCGTTAATAACATTAAATATTATTGGCTCGTTGACACAGGCGCTTCTCTATCAATAATAAAAAGTGAAGCGTTACCAAGAAATGTTCATGTGAGAAAAGATGACACTTTGATAAATGGTATCGGTGGACAAAGGCGTTCTCAAGGCTTAGTGGAATTAAATTTAAAATATAATAATGAAACATTTCAGCATTCGTTTATAATTTTTGAGTCGTTACCAATAAAAGCAGACGGAATAATAGTTTTAGATTTTTTGAATAAGTATCAAGCAAACATTAACTTAAGCACTAATATTTTAACAGTGCATATTAATGGCAAAGAATATTATTTTAATATCGTAGATGAACGTACTAGGAGTAGTAACAACCTGATTGTACCAGCTCGTTCTGAGTCAACTCATTTCATACACGTAGATAAAAATTTGAATGATGATGTTATTGTCTGTGGACGTGAGTTAGCGAAGGATGTGTATCTAGCAAATACTATAGCCAAAGTAAAAAACAACAAGATTCCTATAAAGATACTGAACGTTACAGAGAACGAGATATATTTACCAAATTTCACACCGAGTTTGCAAACCTTGAGCGATTATAATATTTGTCAATTCAATAATACTACTAAAGACGTTTCTAGGGTTCAAACACTACTATCTGAACTTAAATTAGATTATTTAAATGAAGAAGAGAGAAGGTCCATTGAAGCGATTTGCGCAAAATATTCAGATATTTTTTACATAGATGGAGATAAATTAACCACTACAAATATTTATGAGCAATCCATTACAGTAAAACAAAATTCAACTCCAGTATATGTCAAGCCATACATGTTACCTCAAGCATTAAAACCAGAGATTGATAAAATGATAAACGATGATATCATAGAAGAATCCAACAGTGAATGGTCAAGTCCTATGTTATTAGTACCGAAAAAGAGTAAAGAAGGAACTGATAAGAAATGGCGATTAGTTGTAGACTACAGAAAATTAAATGAGACGGTTTGTGACGATAAGTTCCCTTTACCTAACATCAATGAAATTCTAGATTCTCTTTCTGGAGCTGTATATTTCACTCACCTTGACCTTCAACAAGGTTACTATCAAGTGACTTTAGAGCCTAATAGTCGAAAATTAACTGCTTTTACTACTAATACAGGTCAATATCAAATGAAACGCTTACCTATGTGCCTCAAGATAAGTCCGAGCGCATTTAGTCGCATGATGTCTGTTACAATGTCTGGTTTGACTTACGATAAATGTTTAGTATATCAAGATGATCTTATTGTATTTGGTAGAAACTTGCAAATTCATAATCAAAACTTAATAAATATAATGGAAAGACTAAGAAAAGTCAATTTAAAATTAAATCCTCAAAAATGCGAATTTCTTAAGAAAGAAATACTGTATCTAGGTCATGTTGTTTCAGAGAAAGGTGTTTCACCAGATCCCGAAAAGACAAAAGTATTGATAAATTACCCTACACCCAAAACAGCAGATGAAGTTAAACGTTTCGTAGCTTTTTGCAACTACTACCGTAACTTTATAAAAGGTTTTTCAGACATAGCTATGCCATTAAATAACTTATGTAGAAAAAATTAACCTTACATTTGGACAGATACTTGTAAATATGCCTTTGAGTATCTAAAAGAAGCATTAATTTCGGCACCAATATTGCAATATCCGGAATTTACAGAAAATAATGAATTTATAATACAAACAGATGCATCAGACACTGCAGTTGGTGCTGTGCTGTGCAATAACGATCTCAGACCGATAGCGTATGCAAGTAGACCTTTGAATAAAGCGGAAAAGAATTACCCTACAATACAGAAAGAACTATTAGCAATAGTTTGGTCTATAAAATATTTTAGACCGTACTTATATGGTAGAGAATTCACAATAATGACTGATCACAAACCTTTAGTTTATCTTTTTGGCATGAGAGATCCTTCGAGTAGACTTCTTAAATTCCGCTTAACTTTGGAAGAATATAAGTTTAAAATAATTTATGTACGAGGAAAAGAAAATGTTGTTGCAGATGCTTTGTCTAGAATATGTGTAACATCAGACGAACTAAAAGATATGCAAGCACAAGTGGTGGCTGTGATGACAAGGGCACAAAAGCGAAAGATTGATGAGGAAATGATGATGTGGATATATTTAGTAACCTTTTTCGCTTAGCTATTTCTAAAGAGTCTTGAAAAGACCCTGGAAGAAATCGACACGTGTTTCACCTCTCAACGAGGCATCCTCAGGATGACGATTAACTTGTCGTGAACTCGTACACGGCGTGTTGCCACACCAAGCACCGAGTAAACTTTGTCGAATTCCGAGTAGAATCTGTGAGTTAGTGGAACCATTGTACAATAGTGATAATTATCCATTGCAGTTGAAATATCGTTTACAGTTAGCCCATGCCGACGCAAAAAATAATTTACTGTGTAATAAATACAAACGCAAGGAATTGTACGATAAGTCAATGAATCCTATTATATATCAGGAAAATTACCTAATCTTGTTAAAAAATGAAACAGGACGTAAACTAGATGCTATTTTTGATGGTCCTTTTAGAGTTAAAGAAGATTTAGGTTGTAATGTTAGGATATATAAAAATAACAAGATAGAACTAGTTCATAAAAATAGGACAAGACCGTATTTTCAATAATAATTGGGTTGTGTTGCATAAGTAATAGTACTCCTATAAATAAGATTATAGATAATTTAGATATTTAGTAACATTGCAATGTTAGACGTAAGTAATATAATTTTATAGTTTGTTGGGTAGACACGTATAATAACTTTAGCCTTTACTATAAACAATAATATAGAGTTATTTTGGAAATGTAAAAAAAAATCACATGTATTTGATTTTTTTTACCCTCGCCCCAGGAGGTGAAGTGTGTATGGTCCCTAATAATGCATAACGTAGTAAGTACACTCCTTTAGAATATTAATATCATTTTAAGCTAAGTAAGCAGTTTACTTCAATGCGCATTGTAACATAAATTACTAGATATATTCATTAAAGTACATTCTATCAAGCTGGTTGTCTGATTCTAACGACCCTTGAACCCCCAACATTTCACCGTACTTTCCCCTATCGAATCGAAGGTGCTCTATACTCCCCCCGTCCTATTCGCGCCGGAGTCCCTCAGAGCTCCGTGATCTCCCCTCTCATTTTCACGCTATTTACCAGCGATTTTCCCATAAGTTTTTACTCATGGGAATATCGCAGTTGGCTGTGTTCGCAGACGATACGGCCATTTATTATAAAGGCTCCGGCCCTAACTCGATAGCCGCCATTCTCCAAACCGCAGTTGATGAAATCGGCGCTTGATTTAGGAAATGGAGGATCGAAGTCAATCCCGCCAAAAGCCAAATGTTTCTCTTTTCGAAACCGCATAAAAGAGACAAACCCCCTCTCCCCGACCCATCACCATGCTAAGCAAGTCTATCCCTTTGGGAAAGCAAGCCAAGTACCTCGATGTAGTCCATGACCAACACCTCTCCTTCAAAGAGCACATAAAGCAGGCCCATGCACGAGCCGCTTTCGCTCTCGGAAGGCTTCACTTTATCTTAAATGCACGTAGCAAATTGTCACTACGGTGCAAATTGCGTATCTACACAACGTGCATTCGTCCAATCATGACCTAAGCGGGCACCGTCTTTGCACAAGCAAACCCCCGTTACATCCATAAGATGCAGACCTTACAAAATCGTTGCCTTCGGAAGGCAACGGGAGCTCACTGGTATGTCAAGAACGAGATCCTCCATCTCGACCTTAAAATCCCCACCTTCCACCAATTTCTCAAACGCTCTTCCAAGCGTTATTTCGATACGGCCGTCATACATCGCAAGCCTCTGGTTGTCGAGGCCGCTAGTTACATTCCCTCTAATATCAGTCGAATCCGCCGCCCTAGGCATCCTTTCTGACCCAGACGACCCCATAACCCTACTTTAGGAGAGCAATAGGTATACCAGCACAGTACACAAAAACAGACGCCTCCCACCATTCCAACCTCGCCGCCCGAGGTCCTTTGCGATCGCGACCGCGACCTCGAGTAAATGATACCCCCCTGACCCTTGCTCGATAAGGAGGTGCCAGCAATGGTTGGAGATGAGCACGTAGCTTTAAACTCCCCGATTAATTATCATGATCTAAACTTTGATCCAGCCCGTCCCATCTTTGATGTCCTCCCTCCGGTTGACACCCTATCTATGTTCTATGTTATAAGGTTTGATTTCCGCACGTAGTCCGTCGGGTGGACCATTGTACGTGGGCCATGGCGGCCGCTTGGTGGTTATTCCAACCAGCCCACCTCCCTCCAGAAGTTAATCAAAACTCCTGGTCGTTTCAGAACATCTGTGAAATATCTGGGTGACCCGAGGGATTCTGTTCTTATCTGGGTGACGCCTGTGCATTCAAAGAGCACGTGCGCAACGGTTTCCTCAGCCTCCATACACGCCCCGCACAGAGGACTGTCCGTTATACCTATCGTGTGGAAGTGTTTGTTTAGCGAGCAGTGTCCTGTGATGGTACCCGTCACCAGGCGCAGGCCGTTCCTGTCCAGGCGTAATAAACACCTGGTTAACCTGCTAACCAGGGATGGCATAGCTACCTTGGACTGCCTGCAGCCCGGTGCCGAGGTCCACCAGTACTCCGCTTGTGTGAGGGTGAACTCCTGTAGCCACCTGCGTATTCGGTTGAAAGGGATAGGTTCGGGTCCACAGACTGCCGTGCTAGATCCTTTTCTAGCAAGTTCGTCAGCTGCCTCGTAACCTAGCGATTCGCTGTGTCCTTTTATCCATTGCAGTGTCACCGTGTTGCGACTAGACACCGTTACCTGTTCTAGTGCATTGTGACATTCTAGTATTAACTTCGAGGTAATATATTATTTCTTCCACGATTGGAGAACTGAGACGCTGTCGGAGTGTATGCGTATGTGAGTGTCCGTAACTCTCCTGGCTTCAATGGAGTGGACCGCTTGTATGATGCCCACACACTCCGCCTGATAGATGGTGTTGAACATTCCCAGTGGTCTGGATATCTTTATGTTGAGATCGTGCGAGGAGACTCTCACCGATGGGTCTTCGATCCATCGGTGTAAATCCTCAGCTCTTTCGGGCTTGAGTAGTCACACTGTTCTTCTGTAAGTATTATGTTGTAGTGCCTTTGAAAGTGGTGTGATTTCGGTGCTTTGTCGCAGGGTGATGCCATCATTGGCCGACGCTTGATTGCATCTTCCTTTATGGGTGTGTGCTTAATTCTGGAGTCTTTGCTTAGAGTTCCTGATAAATGTAGTCTAAAAGCGGCCAGGGCCGCATCCTCCCGCACAATGAGGTGCAGAGGCGGCAGTCCAAGCATTGCCTGTAAGGCGGCAGTGAGTGTAGTTCTCATACTGCTAGTGATTGCGACACAAGCGAATCGCTGCAGTTTTTCGAGATCTTTTTGGGCTGTACTCAGGTCTGTCCTGGGCCACCAGACCAGTGAACCATATGTGATAAGGTTGACGCCCTAAGCCGAGGTACGTACCCCACAGGGGGTGCCCTTAGCGAGCATTCACCTAATTTTAATTAGCATTTTTACTGCCCCTGGCTGGAGGCTTTGAGTGTAGTAGCTTAAGGCAGCCACAGGAAAACCCGGTTAAGTAGTCATGACCTCAGAGGTCAACTACGAGATGAACTACATTAAAAAAAAAATAGCAGACAAGACTTTCCCGAACTTCTCGAACAATTTATGAAATAAGTAAAAGACATTCTTCAAGTTCTTAAAGAGTTATATTCAACAAACTACGCAAAAGTACCCTCCAATCTAGTGCACTTAATGTGAGACCTACAACACTCACAAAAATCAATTCATGATTGTCGGAGTAATTGCGTAAAAAACACAAAGAAAAAAAAATTGGAAATCGGTTAAAAATTTCAAAGTCCAAGCAGTCCATAGTATAGATAAGTAATTACAAAAAAAAAAACAGTTTTATTTAAATGATATTTTAATAACGTAAAAGTAATAAAAGGAATAGTTAATTATAGAGTGTGACCCCTTCTTGCTAAAATGACAGCTTGCATTCATCTGGGCATGCTATCAAGGATATTTCTAATGCTGCCGCGCTAACGAAGAATACAATACCCCGACTTTTTTTATATTAGTAAATTTTTCATGTTTTAGTAATTGTATTCTTGCTTACTGAAAAACCGAGTTCCTCAAGGATTCATAACAAGTTACTTCGAGAGTTAATATTCTCGATTCGCTGATTCCAAATATATATATATATAATTAAAAATCGTCCAAAATCGAGTTATTGTATTCTTCGTTAGCGTAGCAGAATGGTTTCTTGTGGAATACGTTCCCACTCCGCGGCAATTACATTCTTTAGCTCCCTGCTGTTTTGCGCAGTGGGCGGCAGTGATCTTACTCATCGCTTCAGAACATCCTAGATGTGCTCTATTAGACTGAGGTCGAGACTTAAGAGCTGGCCAATTCAACCGATGAATTTCGACCTCTTGCATTTACGCGTCCATTTCGCCAAGTATAGAGCGCGAGCGTAATCATTCATAAAAATGGCGCGCGGGCGCGTGCAGGCGCAGCTCGTAGGGTGTACGCACCTGGTGTGGTCGGCGTGCAGCTGCGTGGGCGACGCGGGCGGCGACAGCGGCTCGCTCTCGTCGGACTCGGACGGCTCCACGGCGGGCGCGGGCGGCGGCGCGGGCGGCGCGCGCGCGTGCAGGCGCAGCGCGTGCGGCGGCGCGGGCCGGCGCCGCGCGCGCGCATGCAGCTGCGGCGTGGCCAGCGCGGGCGGCGCGCGCGCGGCGCGGCGGCGCAGGCGCAGCGTGCGCTCGGCGCCGGCGCCGCCGCACGCGCGCACCACGGCGTCGCCGCTCCAGCCGATCACGCATTGGTTGCCCACCTGCAAAACCAGTTTATTCAATATCGACGTATAAATACCAAAAAGATAATTCATAATTTTTCAAATTCAAGTAAGCTAGTACATCATAAATGAAAACATATCTTAAAGAATCTTATATTAACAAAAAATCGACAAGACATCCGTGTCTGAACTAGGTAAATAAATATCTATATTTCAGACAACAGCGCTCATTCCTAAAATATACATTTAAACGCTTATAAGTTCAAATTTGTTATAATTATTTATATATTCCGTTATTTTTAGATCAACTAATAGCAAATAAAATAAGAATGCAAATGAAGTGCAAGACAGACCGCTGTCAATTCTCCTTACAATTTTTAATTTGATAAAGTAGTTTAAAATAACTTATCTGCTAAAAAATATTCACAAATTTAAAGTGCACCATATAAGTGACAATCTGTGAAAACATTATAGTGATGTAAATAGTGGAACCATCTCAAAACAAGATTTTAATAAAATAAAGAACTCGTATTACGTTTAAAAAATGAACGTAAAAGTGAACTTCGGACTGTGTATATAACGGTACAAACCCAATCCCCAACTACATCGGTTCCAAGCAAACTGCTAGGAACCGATTCCAAATTCGCGGTTATCCAACGGGTTTCTGGTCGAGTGGCTACGACTCCCTGTCCCGTGGAGTTCAAATCTTGCCAAGTGATCTACTTTCTATATCTTCAAAAGTCCTGTTTGGGCCATACGAGAGTCCGGTTTGGACCCCGAGTTTAAAACGAAAGCATTTTTCAACAATATTCACTATTATATATTTTTCTTCGAATAAATACGCTATCAAGTTACTATGTCGTTAAAACGGACACCGCCTGTCTCACCTGTTGTAAGATCTGGTTCTTCAAGCCAGCAGCAACAGTCACCTCTTATCCACCATCAATCAGAGCCTAACATTCGCTTATCTACCGAATCAAATTATGAGTCAACAACGATGAACGTCACTTATCGCAATAAAAGCAACAAAAGGAAACAAGAGAAATTTGATCAGAGTAAGGATTCGAAATCTATAGTGCGCTCTGAAATTATAGAGATTATAAGAACAGAAACACGCGCCGCAATCAAGGAAATTCTGATTGACGAATTTTCGTCCATGAGAGAGGAAATCCTTAGTTTTGAAAAATACAATTTATGAACGCCGATTTCGAAGTCATGACGACCCAATTTAAAGCTTGCAATGAAGAGGTAAAATGTCTGCGCAGTGAGATTGTTATTTGATTAAGAAAGTGACAGAAATGATAGTTAGAATTGCGCAATTGAAGCAAGATACTAGACAAAACAATGTAAAAATAAATACAGTGTTTACCCGAAAATAAGCAAGAGAACCTGGTCAATGCAAAAGCAATGTTGTGTCTTATCCTTTAGCAGAAAGTGAGTTTTTGTCTTGCGCTAGGGTACAAAAGCTGAACGCGTCGTCGAATCAACCGAGAGCAGTTATCTACAAGCTACCAAGCAAAATTAAGCGCGATAATCTGCACGGGACAATTTCCTTGTACAATAGATTGAACCCCAACAATAAATTGAACACCAAGTTACTGGGTTACGGAGACAAGAAATCCACAGTTTATGTAAGCGAATACCTCACTTTAGCTAGCAAATCATTACATGCCAGGATCGCAGCCAAGAAGAAGAAATACAAGTTTGTCTGGGTTAGAAATGGAAAAATTCTTATCAGGAAAGAGTAAGGTACATTAACACGTGTGATAACAAGTTTAGAAAGTCTTAAAAAATTAGAATAATTACGTTAACTTCAATCATATAATCTGTCATTGTCAAAATAATTCAACTTTAAAATTCGATCAATTCATTTTCTACTACCAAAATTCTAGAAGTATCCGCGGGAAATTAGAAACAGTTTTTTTTTAAATATGCTTTCTATGAATTTTCATGTGAATGTGTACACTGAGACCTGGCTAAATAAAAAATGTGTAAGATTCAGAAATTCTTTATAGCCGATATCAGATTTTTAGAAGAGATAGACAGTCGGGAACTTATACTGGGGGCAAGGAGGGAGGTGGTGTACTAATCGCAATTCATAAATCTAATAATGCTTACAGAAATTCATTTTTCAAGTCTTGTTGTGAGGATTTATGGGTGACACTAGACTTATCAACTAATCGTGCTCCTAAAACTTAAAAAAAAAATCACTTGTGCGCCACTCATTTGGCTTCTCCGGTAAACATTTATAAGTTATTTTACGAATAGATTCAGTAGTGTTATTGATGATGAACCCGTAATTATAATAAGTGATTTCAACTTAAGTACTACGTTACTTAAGTTGAAGATGAACAAAAAATTTTGTCCATTACAAAATCATCACAACATGCGGTACCAAATCTCAACTCTCAAATCTAAAATCTCAAATTCTTTATTGCGTACCATAATGTATATATTTGGTAGGGAAGTAATTATATGAGTCACAATTATGGACCCTGTCGGACACAGCACAGGTTAAGTAGGAGAGAGGAGGAAGAGCACTGGTCGTTTAATGTGACAAATTGTATTATTAGTGTAGTTAGTAAGTTATATATTAATACAGAATTCACCAAATAACAAATATTACCAAATAACCAAATATTGGCACCAATAATATAAGTAAAACTTTTACAAAATTCTTATCCTCTAATGACCTATACCAGTTTAACACAATCCAAAATAAACAGAATAGGATTCTAGATCTAGTCATATCCAACTTAATTTATCCGATTAAGGTAACTCGGTCTTGTGATTCCATATCAAAAGTCGATGATTTCACCCACCTTTACAGATCACCATTCACCTGAACCTTCCTAAGACACGAATAAAATGACTAAGATTCATAAATTCCATAAAGCCGACTATCGTGAAATTAAAAATCGTCTTGAGAAAATAAATAGGGACACTGTTTTAAAAGTTTTTGGTTACCCACCGTTACCGGTAACCTATCACGAACAGCTGATGTTCGACCTGCGAATTTAAACGGGGAGTATTGTTTACTATTATTCTATAAATAGCACACAATCGTCACATAAGACTCTGTAACATATTAATTGAGAATTAGTATCAAAATTTTTGGTTGATTTGGCTCCCTGCACTGGGGCACTCACTTTGTTTACGTAGATAACGAAACTTAGTACTTATGGTGAAATATGAAAGTATTATAATTCTATTAGTGTTAAATTGTTCATAACAACAATAACGTTAACTATCCGTATTTTAAATGTAATCTTTATGCAAAACTAGTTTTTATTTTATTTTATGTACCTACCCACATAAGCAAAAGTAAAATCATAAGACAAATGAATCAATTTAACGTTGTACTTGACCTGATTAAAATAGTTTAATTACAATTAGATTCAGCAGCCTACATCATTTCTCTATAAGTAAATCAACACTAACTTTCCCATTTTTCCTTTCATTTCTAGCTTTCTTTATTTTGTTTGTCTGTCTATTTAGTTCTCACTGTTCCTTTCATTCTACTTTCAGTATTAGTTCCTGAAACCATGCCTGTGATGACCCGTAAGGCTGCTGCTCAGGAATTGGAGCTTAAATTGAGAACAATCGTTCAAGATCTTAAGGCTTCAAACAGTAAATTTGAACAGCTGTTACAGGAAATAGGTGATAGTGAGAAGGAAGTCGAGAAGGTCATTTACAAAAATACAAGCTTAAAACAGGAGCTAGTAGACCTACATCAACAATAGTTGGATGTTGTTGATGAACGGGACAAACTGCGGCTGGTCACGGATGGTTTTAATAACAGTAGTAACTTATATGAGGAAGCTCTGTGTAAGGTTAGGGATCTAGAAGATGAACTAATTCATGCAAATCTACGAATTACTAAGATACAAAAACAAAAAAATTGTACTCGGGCTAAGGAGACTACTAACTTATATGATGAATTATCTAATAGTAATTGTAACCCTCATTCCTTAATAACAATAAACCTTACTGAAGATTCTATATTGAAATATAATAATAGTTGTTATATAGTAAGTCTAAATAAAATAAAAAATATGCAAAACTAAATAAAATCATAAATAAATGCAATAAATTCAAGAAACAACAAAAGCACAGTTCCAATAATATTAAAGTAAGGAAAGAACGTGTCTTTCTAATAAATAAATTAAAAAACTATCAAATTAAATTATAAGACAGTAAAAACATTTATCAAAATGACACCCAACGATTACAGTCTGGAATTGAGGTACAGATGTTCTATGTCACGAAGTCCGTTTGGCTATGAATGTTGTCAAGCGTGCACATGCACATTGTTTTTGTGTGCGTAACCTCGAGAGCGCTCAGTGTCGATCGGGACACGGTCCGGATCAGTAGTGGTTTTTAGTTTGCGCCAAATTGTTTCACGGAGTAAGGTCAGCATGGCAACAAAACGAAGAAGAGTTGTCCATAGTGAGGTAATATTTATTTATACGTTTTCAATTAAAATGTTATACAAAGATACTTAATATAGCAATAGAAGTATTTATAAATTGAATGTTTTTTTGTGTTATAAAATGTTTATATTACTTAATTATTTTGATTACATTTTGTTTTAGGGTCGAAACATGATAGCTAGTGTTTATCATTTTCTGCGAGAAGAATATGAATTTACAAAATCATTAATGGAACTCAACTGTGATTTGTCTCATTTACGAGACATTACACGCCGTACAGCTGAAGCTACGGGTGTGAGCCAAAAAACAGTTCAAAGAATATTAAAAGAAGAGAAGGAATTGCCATCCACTTCATCAAAATTCACTTCACCTATGAAGAAAAGGAGAAAGCGAGATAATAAAGTGGATATAGATAATTTTACAGCCGATGTGGTTCGCAGTACTGTACAAGATTTCCATATTGGCCATAAAGAAATTCCAACATTAGCTAAGTTAAGAACAGCATTGAATAAAAAAATCGGATTCGAAGGTTGTTTAGAAACTGTTCGCAAGTTACTGTTGAAATTAGGTTACAAGTGGTGCAAAACAGAGAACAACCGTAAAGTCTTAACGGAGCGTCATGATATACAAATGTGGCGTTTAAAATATTAAAAAAAAATAACAGAGTACCGCTCTCAAAGTCGGTCCATTGTCTACACCGATGAGAGCTACGTCCTTTCGACACACGTGCGAAACAACACCTGGGCAAAAAAAAAGGAAAGAACTCCGTTTTTAAAAAAAATTAGCACAGGCACTCGCTTTATTTTAGTGCACGCGGGAACCAAGGATGGTTTTATTGAAAATGCTTCCTTGGTTTATAAGGCCAACTCAACAGCTGGTGATTATCATCCAAATATGAGCTATGATAACTATGTAAAATGGCTAAATGAAAAGTTGCTACCCAATTTACTTCCGCGCTCTGTCATTGTCTTAGACAATGCATCTTATCACAACACACGGGCTGAACGACTACCGACGCAATCTACAAAGAAAGCCGATATGCAGCAATGGCTCAGGGATAAGGGTATAGCATTTGATGAATCTCTTCTTAAATTGGAATTGTACGATACAATAAAGAAGTACAAAGCCCAACACGTAATCTACAAGATTGACGATTTTATAAAAAAGCAAGGGTTTTGATGTCTGACGCCTTCCCCCTTATCACCGAGAATTAAATGCGATTGAAAATATTTGGGGGATCGTTAAAAATTATGTCGCATCTAAAAATATCGAGCAAAACATGACGAATACGGAAAGACTGACCAATGAAAGTTTGGGCCAAGTTAGCAGTGAAACGTGACAAAAAACTTGTGCTCATGTTGAAAAAATTGAAAAAGACTACTTGAAATATTTTGATCTCGATTTTGAATTTATAATCAATGTACAAGATGATTCTGACGACAGCAAAACGGAATCAGAAATCGAAAATTTATCTGATAGTGATTGAAAATACTGAATAGTTCTACTTGTTTCGTTTCCATTCTGTAACACCAATGCTTAATTAAATGCCTACATATTCTTAATATTTTTGTATTTATTGCAACCTAATCTAATTTATTTACAAAATGTATATACTTTTAAAACCAAAATTTTATTTAGATTATTAAATCTGGAATTGAATATATATCAGATTTTTTTGCTAACGTTACCTACTTTTACACACACAAGCGCGCTTGTCGGGATACGTCACTACTACAATCAAAGCCGAACGGACTTCGTGAAATAGAATATCTGTACCTGAAGAGTCACTACATTCACTTTATATTAAGTATGTGAGCTCTCAAAAACAAATAAAAGAACATATCCTTGCTGCCAAAAAGTTAGTAGAAATGTGTAACAATGAGGCAGACAGAGTGGTCCCGATCACTCGTAGCACCACTCAATGTCCTTGTCAAAGTCAAAGTCAAATAATTTATTTCAAATAGGCCCATGTATGGCACTTTTGAACGTCAAAATTTACAAAATAATATAATTGATTCTAGTCGCCCCTTCCAAAAGGTAGTTTTCGTATGGAGAAGAATGGGCAAGAAACTCCACCGTTACTCTTTTAATTTTTTTTACAATAGTTTGTATAAGTACGTACATTAGTTAAATAATTATATGGGAAGACGATGCACCTAAAATAAAATTACTATACCACAATAGGTAAAAATAATTAAAAATGAAGCAACGAAAGATAATTTAATTATGTGATATATACATGGTGCCCACATATTTACAAACATTGTAAAAGTAGACGATTTTCCTGATGTTTTTAAAATTAATAAGTCAGTGTGTGCGGAAGTAATCACACAATGTAAAATCAATGTCATATAACACAAAATTATAAATTTTACAATTAAATTAGCAACCTGTTTGATTTTTTCTTGATTCTAAATTGTCCTATGGAGTAGGACCAGCATGTTTCCAAGCACTCTTATCTTGTATATAATCCTCTAATTTGTAATATGCTTGTTTACAAAGTGTATTTTTAATGTGAGTTTTAAATTTTCTTTCATTTAATTGCAATATGTCACAAGGTATTTTGTTGTAACATTTAACACAGTACCCCATAAAAGATGTATATAATTTAGATAATCTGAAAAATGGTTGATCTAGTTCATCTTTATTTCTAGTATTAAAATTATGTCTATCAATTATTTTATTTAAAAGGTGTGGATTTTTCCTTACGTACATAATATTTTCATAAATGAATTGGCAAGGCACCGTCATAATATTAATCCTTTTAAATAGTTTCCTGAGAGATTCGCGGCGACGCGATTATAAATGGCTCTGACAGCTCTCTTTTGTAAAATAAAGATGGATTCAATTTCAGCAGCCCGACCCCACAGTAAAATGCCATACGACAAAGGGAATCCAACCTTGAAGCTCTTCAACCTGAGGCAACGGAGGACCCGTCCCAGTCTGGAGAGGCTCAGGACTGTATCTCTGATCAAGATACACCACATGTTATACAGGCTTCATCTCAAGTAACACAGACAGGTACTTATTCTCTCCCTTATTCTAGTAAAGATTGTTATTGTTCTATTATGTTTTCAGATAGTTTAGGGAGAGGGTTAGGTAAATTATTAAGTAACAACCTGAGTCAATCTTCAGTTGATTATTGTATACCAAGGAAATCCTACGAAGAGATAATTTCATCAATAACAGGGAATAAATATGATTCGAAAGCCATTATTTCTGTATTTGTAGGCAATAGTACTAATGTAAAAAAAGATGACATCACTGACAGTGTCACTGAAATCTTGAAGATTAATTGTCAGAAAATAATATTGTGTGCTTTTCTATACTTTGAGCACTTGTCAAGTAGGCAAAATCATAATATGCATAATAATGTTAAATAACCACATGCATTTATTAGTTAATCACTATACTACAAACTTATATTTTTTGACACTAACACTTTTGTTGAGAAATTAAAATCGACGAGGGATACTGCGTATCTGCCTATTAGTTTTAGACGTTAAATAGCATCGCTATTAGCTTTTAATATAAACTCAGACATATGTAGTATGTCGAAGTCTTTTGTAAATAGCACCACAAAAATTAGTAATAATACTAATATTAAGGTGGTTAGCAATATTTTATAATTGTCAGTAAGAAAACAGAATGTATCAGTAACAATGTTTTTGATCTCACCATCAACAAGGTATCTTCTAGCAATCAATTAGTTAATTGTAAAAAAGGGGCTAAGCAGAATTCCTTGAAATTATTTCATCAAAATATTCAAGGCTTTTCTTCCAAACAATTAGAAATTTGAATTGTATTTAGAAAAAACAATGTTTGATATTATTTGTATAACTGAACACTGGTTGAAAGATTATGAAATGTTAATTAATTTTGAGAATTATAGTGTGGGCAGTTGTTTTAACCGAAAATCCATGCTACGTGGAGGTTCATTAATCTTAATTAAAAATTGTATAAAATCTAAGTATCGTATTTATTTATTTATTTATAGTTAATTAAAACGGTACAACACCAATATACAACGTAATGACATAGTTGAACTATCGGTGGAATATAGCATTGAACTGTCCTGTGTTGAGCTAGATAAGCATTTTATAGTGTGCGTATACAAACCTCCAAATTATCAAAACTACTCTATATTTGAATCAGTAATGGAAGACGTTTTGGCAAAACTTACAACTGGTAATAAATAAGTAATTATTTGTGGTGACTTTAATATTAATATTTTGGAAAACAATTCAAATAGCAGTAGCTTATTAAGCCTCTTCAAATAATTCAATCTGCCAAATGTGTTTTTAGAACCAACGCGAATAACTTCGACTACTGCTACATGTATTGATAATGTCTTTTGTTGCTGCGACTATTTAGATAAAGCCATTGTTAATTATCTCCCTTCTGATCACAGCGGTCAAACCGTTATTTTTGAGTCCAACACACCAATACTAGAAGTGCAGATACAAACTAGACCAATAACATCAGGTAATTTAAATAAGTTTAATAGCACTTTAATCAGCAAGTTAAGTGATCAGGGTCTAAATATGTCCAATGGCAATATTTTGTATGAACAATTCTTTTCATTAGTGCAAACAGAGTTCAATAAGTCTTTTAAGAAAAAAACTAAAACTATTTGCCCTAAGTTTTTATTCAGTGACTGGGCAACTAAAGGCATCAGGAAAAGTAGGGAAACATTATTTGAACTGTATGGCCTTAAGTCTTATTAACACGGAAACTTTTAGTAAGTATGTTGCTACTTACTCTAAAACTTTTAAAAATATCTGCAAAGCAGCTAAAGCTAAGAAGCTTTAGCTGCTTTAATGAAAGATCATTAGCAACAAGATTAAATCAGCAGTCAATAAAATAAAGACAGTTTGGAAAATTATTAACAATGAAACAAACAAGAACAAACGACATAATACAGATTACACACTGGACACGTTCTCATTAGCGATAACATCGATGTTGCTCAGGAATTTGCAACTTTCTTTACCAATATTCCAATTAAAACTACTGAAACTTTAAATTGCTTCCCTTCACTTGCTATTGATTTATTATTAAAAGCAAATGTTTCAGCCTGTCCTGTGGAATTTAAATTTAAACATATAAACCCTGTGGTCGTTGTAAAGGCTTTTAAGCAACGAAGATCTGTGGGGCATGTCTACTAAAGTTTGTCGATCAATTATTGAGACAATTGCACCCTATTTAGCTTTAATATTTAATTTATGTGTAGATCAAGGGATATTCCCGGATTTAATGAAATACAGTAAAGTTATTCCACTTTTCAAATCCGGGGACAGCAAAGACACTAATAATAATTATAGACCCGTATCGGTTTTGCCGGTTTTCAGCAAGGTGTTTGAATAAGTAATGTTAAATCAAATGCTCAATCATTTTAATCGTAATAACATCCTACACAATCAACAGTATGGTTTCACCACAGGACGTTGCACAACCGACGCCGGTGTCACTTTATTAAAACACATATTTAATGCATAGGAAGAGGCACGAGATGCAATAGGCATCTTTTACGACCTATCCAAGGCATTTTGATTGCGTAGATCATGAAACACTGCTCTTGAAACTTGAGTATTACGGACTGGATAAACTTGCGCTGAGCTTAGTAAAATCCTATTTGAATGATAGACTGCAGCAAGTTCAAATAAACGATGTAAACAAGGGTTTAAAAGTCAAAATGGGGGTTCCACAGGGCTCGATATTGGGTCCATTCCTCTTTTTAGTATATATAAATGATTTACCTAATTTACTGAAAACCCGACCACAAATGGTGTTATTTGCTGATAACACATCACCAGTGATCGGATAATCGGATGCATTTTACCAAAAGTGTATGTGTTGGTTATTATGGAATGCGCTTTTGTATTGAAAAAATCCCGAGAATTCGGATTCGACAAATTTAGTTTTTTTACTATAGAATCAAATCGGGTGTAGGAATATTTACTTAGTTTAAGGTGTTGGATAATATTATGGAATGCACTTTTGTGTCGAAAAAAATCCCGAGATATCGGATAAACAAATTTACTGTTTATTATAGAATCAAATCGGTTGTAGGTATATTTACTTATTTTAACTTCTATATTTAAAAAAAGAAAAAGAAATAATAACTTCCTCTTAATTTTTCTTAAATTTTCAAAACATTTATCTCAAACGAATAATAAATAAGAATTACAAAGAAAAACCATTAAATCTCTGAATGTTATTAACGTACCACAACATCATCAACAAACTACCGCGCTCAACTGAGTCTGACTGACAGTATCGTATTAAACGATTAAGTTGAAAGTTTAGGATACAAAGTACTAAAGACGATGTTTCTTCACCATGTTACAGAACAGTTACGCATTCCCGATTTTTCTGGAATCCCGGGATTTATACTTAAAAAAATATGTTTTAAGAAGCCGCTTCCATAATTTCCTAACCAAAAATGTACTTTAGGTAAATATGCATCCGATTATCCGATCACTACACATCACTGATTTTTAAAGTAAACAGACATGCATAGGAGCTTGACGACGTAAATAACGCTATGCTTAAGATCCATAATTGGTTTACTGTAAATAATTTAGTATTAAATGAGAAGAAAACTAAATGCATAAGATTCGCGTTACCGAATGTTAGAAGTAGTGAATGTCACGTTGTATTGAATAAGGAGACACTAGAATTCGTCGAAAAGACTGTTTTCCTGGGGATAACGCTTGACTCCAAACTACAGTGGGGTCCTCACTTAGCATCACTTGCAGGGCGGTTAAGTTTAGCCGCTTACGCTGTTTGGAAAATCCGCCAACTAACAGACGTAGATTCCGCGAGACTGGTAATCAGCCTAGTCGGTGTGGTGTGGGTGTGTGTGGTATTGGTGAGTGTGTGGTGTGGGTGTATGTGCGTGGGTTTAGTTGTGTGTGTCATAAGTATACGTCACAGTATAAAAAGAGATAATAAAGGAGCAATCAATCAGATCTGTTCTTAAGCAGGTCAGTAAGTATTTTTGCAAAGAGTTGTTCAGTCTCATTGTACGTTAACTTTTGAAGAAAAACCACCAACAACAGTTTTACATTTAAATTTAGGTAAAGGGTATACCTTGCAGCTTTCGTTTATAGTGTTATAAAGTTGGCTGCTAAGATACGGGTAGCTTCGCCGCGCCAGCGCAGTTTTGGTGGTGACAGTTGGGCATACGGGATCTTTACGACGTTTATTTTATTCTAGCAGCCTTGGGTCATAGGTCAATGATGAGTGTACATAACTGCCGCCAGTGAGTACAGATATGTCTACCAGTACCGGTAAGGTTTGTGAAGCATGACTTTCAAGACTGCTCTTTGTGCCCTCTCAAGGCGAAGTAAATGCGTTTTAAATGTACCACCCCAAACAGATATGCAGTAGGTAAGGATAGGAGTAGGTAAGATTGATTGTATACATACAAAATTGCAATACTAACACAGTCAAAATTGTATCTCTTATTTTAGTGTTGATGTCACGATAGAAATTTTTCATATTTATACTGGGTACTAATTATGTTTGTCTAGATATTATGTTCGGACTTTACACACCATGCAAACATCACATTTCTCTTTATTAAGCAACTAGCAACACGTCAAAATATCGAGATTTCTATGCTACATCTAAATTAAACATCAATGTATTTTCCACATAGACCATCCGGAATAAATGTTCTAAATAATGGTGAAAAACCGCATCAAAATGTATTTTATAGTTTAGCAGATCAAGTTGTCACACAGGCAGACAAGAGAAGGCAACTTTAATTTACAATATGTATAGAAAAGAGACTTAGTGAAATTGGTACCTGCACGATCTCGTCCCCGATGTGCACGGCGCCGGACGCGTGCGCGGGCGAGCCGAAGCGGATGTCGGCCAGCTGGTGGTGGCCGCAGAACGACGGCACGACGTCGAAGCCCAGCGGCTTGCCGCCCTGTCGCAGCGTCACGCTGTCCAGCGACGCCGGCTGCAGGATCATCGGGTCCGACACGTCCTGCGATACATATTGCTGTACAAAAGTAGATCGAAATAGGAATTTAATGAAACGGTTTAATGACACCATTATTTTTATAGATAAACAAGAAGTACCTAACTTTTCGCGGCTACGATGAAAGTCCGAAGTGACGTCATATTTTTTTTACTCTGGCTAACCTCTGTCTTTTCACCACGCCTCGCTACTGCCAATCAGTACACGCATTTGTCAGTAATCGTGTAGCTCAACTCAGAACTGAAGGAGCTCTTCTTTGCCAGAAAAGCTAAAATAAAATCCAACCTTTGTTCAAAGGCATACTATTCTATGAAAGACTCATTAAACGATAAGAATAGTGGCCGCGGCGGCCACGGCGCGCGCGGGTTGTTCAGCGAAGCGGTCCCGCTGCGCGCACGTGCGGTCTGTAGTGACACATACACGGGTAGTATCTACCTGTATGATGTAGTCGGCGGTGGTGGCGGTGGTGGCGGCGGCGGCGGCCACGGCGCGCGCGGGTTGTTCAGCGAAGCGGTCCCGCTGCGCGCATGTGGCGGCCTCTAGCGATAGCTTCAGTAGTGCCGCCTTGCGCTCGGCCAGCGACGCTGCCGCGCTGCCACTCGAGCACAGCGGCCATCTGCACAGTAGTTCATCAACAATGATTAAACTATCCGAAATATTATGCTAGGACCACGTTGTCCTGTTATTAACGCAATTATTAATAGCTTAATGCCATTACCAGACTTTAATGTGGTTCCAGAATAATCTTATGGCGCAAAGTACAACAACTGTAATTAATTGTAGTTTAATAAGACATTTTGATTGTTTCATAATTTTTTTTTTATGGTTATTGAATTTTATTTTAATTTTCTTTATATAATTTTAATTTTATTTTTTGTATGTTTAGTAATTTTTTATGTACTTATGTTATTTAAAGCCGTTTTTACTCTTTAGTGCATGTGGTGTTAGCCTTTAATTAATTGTTGCACTTGTAAATGTTACCCTAGCAATTAAGTTAGAAATGTATATGTGTAAACAATTTTTGGTTAACCTAAATTAAATAAATAAACTGTCTCATGGAGCAGTGGACTAAAATAAAATAGTAATTTTCCTACTGGAGGAATACTACTATCCAAAATATTTTATGGCAAGCAAATGTGTATTCCCAAAATGTCATAGATAGCAATTTTTGGTTTTACAATGAAATATGGGTGAGAAAGGTTATTGAGCTTTAAGTATGTGTCTTGCTCATGAATATGTATTACCTGCTTAACATTCCTAGAGATTATTTCATGTAAACATACCAAAATATGCCTATCAATATTGCCCAGATATAAAAAATGTTGCATGTTGTCACAAAAAACAGGGTGGCAGGGACATTGACGCGAAAACTGTGCCATGGATTCAGTATGTGATTCGGAACCCCCCTGCAATAAAAATGTTTAGTTGGTTATTTTAAAAAATCTGCTGTTTCATAGAAAAGTACAATACCGTACACAGTCAAAATGTATGGAACAGCTGTTTTATAAATTAATAACCAACCTGTGTACTGTAGATAAATAAATAGCAACATGCAACATTTTTTACACCTGGGCAATGTTGATAGGCAAAACTAGTAGCACATACCCATTTTTTAAAAAGTTATCTCATTTTTTTTTTATTAATAAGTAGCTGACCTGACAGACTGTGTCCTGAAATACTTTTCCAATTTTTCTTTCCATAAAAACTTAATTTGGACCAAATCAGTCTAACCATTCTCAAGAGATGTGCATATCAACAAATAGCATTTTGTTTCCATATACGTAGATGTTACATGCATTTATTTAAAGGTGATAAACATACTTTTATGACTTTGGTATAATTAATTAATTGTTATTATGTACATGTACAAGTGGTAGTTTGCTACTAGACAAATAACTAGATCTCAATTGCATTTTACATTACATAATTTGATCTGTTGATTGCAAAACTAGATAGATAGAATACTCTTTATATGTACACCATAAAAATTACATACATAACCGAAATAACTTGATAATGTGTAAGCTGTGGTTACCAGTAATTGAGTGTACATTACATGATAATGTATAATAACTAAGTTTTTATTATGCAAAAGATAATAATTGTAATGTAACTCATAGGTAATCCTTAAATAAATAAATAACCACACCACAATTTTAAGATAAGATAATAATATTCTTGTATAGAGAGCAAATTAGATAACTACTAGTATTACATTACCTGTCGAGCCAGCACACTAGTGGTTTAACAGCATGCACGGTGCGAGCTACATCTGCCAGGGTCTGTGTCTCAAGCCGCGCATCTGGATGATGGCGCAGGGCTCGTGCTAGCGTGGTGGCGACCACTGACACACGCAATGCAAGCTGCTGCACACACTCCCGAGACACCTCATATTGCTAAACACATTCACATCAGTGATATTACACACACGATTACTGTGAAATACAATAAGTCCCATAATAACTACAAATAACATCATTTAAATCATTAATCATATACAAATTACTGCTACAGCACTACTATAAATAAACAGCAGGGACATATGCATTAAATAGTTCAGTAGCATCACTCACCAACAGATAAAATTGTTGAGATAAGTGAAACATAACATTTTACTCTCCTGTGACTCATCCCGTCTCACTACAGACCAAACTACATACCATTATGTATATTAATGGGTGCAGTTCGATATTCATGACAGCTGAACACTTACAAAGTTCCGCAGATGTTCCACGGCCTCCAGCAAGAGCTCCTGGTGTCCGATGACGTGCATGCCGAGGTACTCGAGGTCGTCGCAGCGCAGCGTCAGCAGCTTAGCGCCGTCCAGCCCGCGTTCACGCAGCGACGGCACGTAGCGCGCTACCGTCGGGCCCAGCCCTGCAACAACAGCCATGACTCACTCGCGTCCACCACACACACTGACCACTCGCTGCCTCGACACATACCTGACAGCCAGTCCGCCACCTGGTCCGCCGACCACTCCGCAACGTTGAGGCTAGCCATCGGCATGAGGATAGCGCATCTTCCAGTGACCACTGTTTATTATAGTGAGGCGCAAATTTCTAACAAACAACAACTAAACGATGCGACTTCTTTTGATTTTAGACTGACAATTGACATTGTCAATTTGACATTTCAAGGAATGCCACAGACTAAATTTACAAAACGTTTTGTTCCACTACTATAATAAAAGAAGATCGACTCCTATGTGATCTCAAACACTTGCCTCATAAAACTGCATATTATAATCAAATATTTCAATTTTAAAATTATTTACTGAAAATCTATAGTTTTCTAGATTTACAAGATTTCTGTTACGAGTGCTGCAAATAAATTCGCAAAGTAACAATAGATGGCATTGATAACCTAAACAACGAAAGTTGTTTTTTTTTTTTGTTTATTGTTGTTTTTTTTTTGTTAAATTTACATCGATAAGTTTACCAACATTATCAAGGTTTCTTTATTCTGTTGCATCTGTTGCATCACACGTATCTGGACTCTGGCTGCCCGCGACTTCACTCAAGTGACACCACCCATGAATTTCCAATTCTGGATTGAAGGAGAAACTTAATTTGGTAATACCTGAATAAATTATTGTTTACTGGCTTCTGCCCGCGACTTCGTTCTCGTGGAAGTCATAAGACACCACAGTACACCTACTAAAATAATCACATATTTAAATCAAAAATCATTTTCAAATTAGGCAGAGAATCAGCAATTTGTTAAGAGGGTTTATCCTAAACGTTGACAACGTCGTAAATAGCTGTCAAATATTTACCTGTTTTGATTAATTTAGCAATTTTACCTACTGTGTGGAATTAAGAAATGTGGCTAAATATGGAACTAAAATATTGATTATGAAATGCAATATCTAATGAATATCGTAATACCGAATATTTAGTTATGCATTTGAAAAAGTATTTGGAAACTTTCCAAATGCCTTTTTTACACCTAAAATTGTTACAACATCAAATTCAGTGTTATATGTAATTGCAATTCATTATTAATATTCTAAGAAACTAGTTAGCCACATATCTTACGCAAGTTTCATCAAAATCGGTTTAGTAATTTTCAAGATATGGACTAATAACTACGTAAGTGTGATGGCCTTTTTTTTGGGTGCGAAATTATCAAATAACTGCTCCCGCTCTGGGCGGAGGACACTTTACGGTCTTATTACCAAAAGCGGTTTAACTAAAAACCCAGGTTTAAACCTGTATAAACTACGGTTTAAACAAAAATGATATTACAAATCGTGGTTTTTCGAAAAACCATAGACCATATCATGGTCTAACCCTAAACATCGGCGGCCCCTAGTTTAAACGATCAAACGGTGGTCTAAATCGTATCTGTCAAAGTTTCTCTTTTAGGTTAAAGCATCTTTTTCATTGTGTTGTGTTGTTTTTACCCGAAAATGGATATTAACATGGTAGATTTAATTGATATTGAGGAATATGAAGCCGCTGAGTTGTTGGGAACGCCACGCCAACACAACATCAATCGTGTTCGCATCAATCCCTTCATGGATTTATGGTTTAAGTTCATCGAAGTACCTAATTTATGATTAGGTACTTAGGTACCTTTTCCTCGGTACTCCAACTCTCAGATCGTTTTTTCTTTTGTAGGTACATCACAATATAACATTAAAATAACTAAAAAGGTAATACTATTAACAAAGAGGCAATTATTCTATTAGAGACTTCAATAACTTTAAAATTCCAACGCTAAATGAACTTTGTTCAATTGGCGATGGTTTTGTGTAATGTTATGGTTTCATATATTGCGCGAGAATGTTATGTTTCGTTATACGTACTAAGATGTATTATTAGTAATTAATACGACATTAAGTAATGTGCACCTAAACAAAACTGCAGTCGTAGAAATAACTAATGTTCCATGCTAAATAACAAAGTCTCAATATTTTTAACACTCCTAAACATCATATCTAATAATCATTAGCATATTAAAAAAAAGTTTTTTTTTCTTAGATTACCTACGGAACGTTGCGATTGAATGATATCATGGTGAACGAATAATATTTGTATTAATCTGTGGTTGATATAAAGACAACGGTTCAAATTACGGTACTAAGAAGACCACGGTTTTTTTAACTTTTGTAATACAGACAAATTTAGACCATGGTTCTACAGATAAGCCTGGACTTGATAGGCCAGGTTTAAACTAAGGTTTATTTAGTTTTTTGGAATAAGACGGTTACTGACTAAAACCCACCCGTGTTCTTTCGGTTGCCATGTTGCCGGGGGCCACGATCTAAGTGTGATGGCCTGGCTTATTGACACGATCTACGGGCTATGGATGTGTTGTAAAGCCTCGTGCAGACTGGTGCGACGTTCTACCGTGAAGTTTTCTTAGAAATTGTTTTGTTAGGGTCGCTTCGCGCCAGTCTGCACGAGGGAAAAAGGAAAAACATTTCAAAACCTTGGTCAACCACAACAAAAAAATGAGAATTCGGTAAAAACAAAAAAAAAACTTTAATTTCATAAGTCAGTGGCAAATGGCGAAAATACAGAATCAAAGATAACGACTTCCGAAATTAAAATTATTTTTCACGTTTTAGAGTTTTTTTTTTTTTATGGAAGTCGATTGTTTTTTTTTTTTTTTAACTCCCTGTATACTTACTACTTTTGTAGTTTTGGACCCAGCAGCCAAATATGCAGTCATACAGGACTGATGATGCGGTAGCAAGCCACGTACAGCAGTTGTCCGTGTGAGCAGCTCATTCTGAGGTCGGCACCTGCAGCCTTCAGTAGCAATATCCCATTGTTTGCGATGTTTTTCGTTTTTAGGTATACCTACTACCTAATAGCACAACACTCATATCTACACTGATTGATGCATTCTTACAGATTATTCCTGACAGACGGCTATCACTAAAATAATTTATCAGTAGATTGTGAACTCACTGGATTTCTCATTAACAAGTCAGCTAACCATAGGTAGATTATCTACCTTATTTTTATTATAACCATAGACGACAGAAGAGGCCTAAACTTCCTGTTTTTCTGTGTACGTTCTACAAACTATCATTCAATAATATACAGGGTGATTTTGTTATATGTCGGCAATCCATTAATGGGATGTAGGAGAGGTTATTTACAACCAAATGACCCCTTTTGACTCTTATGCAAATGTCAACAATTTTCGAGTTATTTGACTTTTAAAAATTTTATTTCATACATTTTAAAACATAAAATGTTAAATTACTCGAAAATTGTTTATATTGGCATAGGGGTCATCCAACCAATAATCCCGTTTATGTATATGTAGGTATGTAAAAAAAATGAGCGAGTCTGCAGGCTCGTGCAGACCAGCGCGATATCGCGCCAGTTTGCACGAGCCTTTACAGTAGTCGCTTATTTATGATGTGTAACATCTGACATCTCGGCTGACGTATATATGATGTAAACAATATTCATCATCACCATCACCATCATGGTGTTTGTCATCGTCATCATCATCATCATCATCTCGGAAAATGGGTGGTACAATCTGACGGCCAACTAGCACCACGCGCGCTCACACACTTCCGTCCCTTTTCATGAAATCACTCTCACAGATTGCAGGAAATCGAGAGGATCTAGGTTACACATAAAAAAAAGAATCGTAAAAAATTGCAACAGTTGGGAATCGAACTTACAACCACTGCAGGTTAGCGTAGCAATCGTCGCTCTGCTTAGCTAAT
Organism: Omphaloscelis lunosa; assembly: GCA_916610215.1. NCBI lineage: Eukaryota > Metazoa > Arthropoda > Insecta > Lepidoptera > Noctuidae > Omphaloscelis > Omphaloscelis lunosa. The sequence continues at coordinate 22,785,521 of OU744252.1, forward strand.
TACTTTGGTCACAGCTGACTAAAACAGCCGTTGTATATGTTAATTTGTGACTGGTTCGCCACGCCGTATACAATACTAGAGCTATCACGAATCAAAGTCAAAGTCAAAGTCAAAACATTTATTTCAAATAGGCCCATGTATGGCACTTTTGAACGTCAAAATTTACAAAATAATATAATTGATTCTAGTCGCCCCTTCCAAAAGGTAGTTTTCGTATGGAGAAGAATGGGCAAGAAACTCCACCGTTACTCTTTTAAAATGTTTTACAATAGTTTGTATTAGTACGTACATTACTTAAATAATTATATGTGAAGACGATGCACCTAGAATAAAATTACTATACCACAATAGGTAAAAAGAATTAAAAATGAAGCAACGACAGATAATTTAATTATATGATAGATACATGGTGCTCACATATTTACAAACATAGTAAAAGTAGACGATTTTCCTAATGTTTTTAAAATTAATAAGTCAGTGTGTGAGGAAGTAATCACAGAATGTAAAATCAATGTCATATAATACAAAATTATAAATTTTACAATTAAATTAGCAACCTGTTTGATTTTGTCTTGATTCTAAATTGTCCTATGGAGCAGGACCAGCATGTTTCCAAGCACTCTTATCTTGGATATAATCCTCTAATTTGTAATATGCTTGTTTACAAAGTGTACTTTTAATCTGAGTTTTAAATTTTCTTTCATTTAATTGCAATATGTCACAAGGTATTTTGTTGTAACATTTAACACAGTACCCCATAAAAGATGTATGTACTTTAGATAATCTGAAAAATGGTTGATCTTGTTTATCTTTATTTCTAGTATTAAAATTATGTCTATCACTTATTTTATTAAAAAGATGTGGATTTTTCCTTACATACATAATATTTTCATAAATGAATTGGCAAGGTACCGTCATAATATTAATCCTTTTAAATAGTTTCCTGAGAGATTCGCGGCGACGTAGATTATAAATGGCTCTGACAGCTCTCTTTTGTAAAATAAAGATGGATTCAATGTCAGCAGCCCGACCCCACAGTAAAATGCCATACGACATAATGCTGTGGAAGTAGCTAAAATAGACCAATCGCGCGGTTTCTACATCTGTTAACTGTCTTATCTTTCTAACAGCATAAGCGGCCGAGCTTAGCCGCCCCGCAAGAGATGTTATATGAGGTCCCCATTGTAATTTCTCGTCTAGCGTGATTCCTAGGAAAACCGTTTGATTAATAAATTCCAGTTTTTCCCCATTCAATATGATGTGACATTCGCTACTTCTAACATTAGGTAATTTAAATCTAATGCATTTGGTTTTTGTTTTATTTAGTACTAAATTGTTTACCGTAAACCAATCTTGGACTTGCAGAATAGAGCTATTAACGTCTTCAAGATTTTGTGACCGTCGGTTTATTTTAAAGATTAATGATGTGTCATCTGCAAATAACACCATCTTCGGTTGATTTTGAAATAATTGGGGTAAATCATTAATGTAAACTAAAAAGAGGAATGGACCCAATATCGAACCTTGGGGAACGCCCATTGCCATTTCAGACCCTAATGAGTTTACGCCGTTTACCTGAACTTTAACCTTTCTATCTTTCAGGTATGATCTAAGTAAATCAAGAGCTGCATTCCTAATCCCATAGTGCTCTAGTTTCAGCAGAAGTGTCTCATGGTCTACACAATCGAACGCCTTCGAGAGGTCGCAAAAGATTCCAATGGCATCTTGTGCTTCTTCCCAGGCATTAAAAATGTTCTTTATTAGGGTGACACCGGCGTCAGTGGTACAACGCCCTTTGGTGAATCCTTACAGATTGATAAATACATGGTAAAATAGTTGTTTAGGTTTACGTGTGTGAGAGTGAGGAGCGGAGGCACCCGCGCTGGCTACGTTCTAACGTTCGTAATCTACTAAGTAGGTACTACTCAACGGATTTTCTCGAGTTTAAGGCCGTCTGACAAAGCCGAACTTATTACTTTACAAATAGTTCCTACAAAAAGTACGCAAGCTCCTTCCGCTCTGTTAGCATCCGTCGTTCAAATAAACCAGTTAACATTTCTCGCAACAAAACTCTCTTAAGTAATTAGCAATAAAACCGTTGTTGTTGTTGTGCAGGACCTATATGTCCTAACTATCTGTATAGCTCCATAAAGATATAGCGTGATGAATTGATAATCATTTAAAAACTTAAATCTGTAACTATCTGCAATATCCCTTTTGGCTCGTTTTTTTTTACAATTTTAGGTGAACTGTAAAAGAATACGAACATCAGACAATATTACTCATCCCCCACAGCAAATAGCGTGATAATTTATGCAAAATTTGAACTATATGGAACATACCTACATTCAAAGAAACAGATTAACATAAAAACTCTAACAACTACATATTTTTCTGCATATGAATCGCACCCAGACCACGTCGTAGTTACTTTTTTTGACAAATAAGTATTCAAGGTACGGTTTTGAATTCACTACGATTTAGATAGATATATAGAGACAGGTATCTGCTTATCTAGATCTATATAAGTACTTACAAAACTATTAAGTAAAAGGCACTTCTAGTCTGATCGTTTTATTAATGGGTAGGAAATTAATTAATTAATTAATAAGGTTCGTTTTTACCTCATTAATATTTATGACGGATACTTTCATGGATAAGATGCGTATCGCTGACAGGTAGGTAGCCGAGGACCCGGGGTAAAACTCTAAATATATTATCTTCGTATCACTTACTATAAGTAGTACGTTCCTCTAGATCTATCTATGCAAATCCAAGGTTTATGTAAAAGCGGACTACGAACAATGAAAATCGGTGAAGTGTGAGTTGGGCTAGCATACTTAGGGCTCCGCACCTACTAGCAAAACATTTATAAGTAGTTTTCCTTCTTCTTTTTTTGCAATGACGGTGGCCATAATGTGAAAAAATTCAACTGGCTGCTTATCTGTTACAGTAAAGAACCTATGGTACACTCGTCTAGCATATTAGCTAAAGGTACGGCAGATACGCCATGTGACAGACGAACAGTTGGCTCACCTTTGCCACTAGGAACGAAACCCAAAAAAATTACCTTCTTTGTCGACACTCTTGACAGAGCGGTCGTGGTCATGACGTTGCAGTGAGATTTCGGCAGCCGTGATTTGCCTTACGATGTGCCCCGCCATCCTTCTTTGTTGGCTGTAACATGTGTGCATTCAAAGTACACTTGTCCTTTATGCAAAATGGAGGATCCTCCAATCAGATGGGTGTCGTGTCTGGCGGGCAACTGCCCTACGATTGATGTCGGAAAATTATACATATGTTGATCGCGCGGAAAACTGTGCTTGCGCGATGCAGTATTTGTGTGACGTCAGGATTTGGTGTGACGTCAGGTCTTTGATGCGTAGTTAGCATTTGGTGATGTAGATGCCGTCACACGCCTTAAAAAAGTCAACAAAGCATATATATATATCGGTTTGTTGAACTCTCGGGCTTTCTCAATAATTTGAGGCACAATAAAGATCTGCTCTCGAGTATCTTTCCCCTTAGCAAACCCAGCCTGTTCAGGTGCAACTTCTTTGGACAAGTAGGTCTTCAGTCGAACATATAACACGTGTAGTAAAATTTTACTGACGTGCGATATCATTGCAATCAGGCGGTAGTTACCACACTTCTTTGTAGAACCTTTTTTATGCAATAGAATGAAGACAGTGTGGGCAAGTTCCAGTTTGCCATATTTTGTGACAAAGAGCATGAATTATTCGTACCCACTGTTCGCCTGCGGCCTTGATAGTCTCGATTGGAATAGCCATAAAAATTACATGATCCTTGAAAAATTCAAATTCAAAATTCAAAATATTTTATTTCACATAAACCTACTTGGGCACTTATGAAACGTCAGAAGCTAGGTGCACGGTTCCAATTGGTCGTTTCCTATGGAGAAGAGCCGGCAAGAAACTCCACGGTTACTCTTTTAAAAATAATTGGCTTTTACAATACTTTCAAATAACAGCGTTACTAGGTATGGGAGGACAGTGAAAGACCTTCAATAAGTACCAGGTACTTAACAAAATAGAAAATGATCAACAGATCTACAGTCCACTAAGCCTACAGCGTTCTCACATTCACAAAATAGAAAAGAATCTATACAAAAGATAATTAAATTAATAAAAATAAAAACCTATTTTAATTAAATGCAATTACATGATTGCTATTACAACTGTAATAAATTTGAATAATTATCATGTTCACAAAAGAAGTTACTTAAGTCCACTAATAAAGAGTTAAAATTAAATCGTAGGTATAATTTGTATTTGTAATTGATCTTGATAAGTTCCTTGATAACGTACCTTTGTAGGATAGAATACCGAGTCCTCCTTCGCTACCACTATGTTTCGATAAAGATACTAGGAAACTGAGACACACACCATCTAATTTATTTGTCTGCATTATAGGTAGATATTTACCAGTTCCCTACCAGTCAGTGGGTAAGGTATGCATGCCTGTTATCTACAGACATGTGTATAAAATTCAGGAGGTATCTAATTAATTTTAATTCGATGGATACGAATTAAAAAACATTTAAAAATAATTGGGTAGATCTCAATGAGGTTGGTAGCTATCATTGTAAAAAAAAAACATATCAAGGATCTTATGCCCACACGCCGACGGGCTATAAAACACACATCACGGAAAAAAATGTTTACTTAATCTGCCATAAAATACTCATTTAATCTGTCCACCTGCGAGATTGGCACCTTCGTTATCAGGACACATACTAGACGCGCGACGTGGGGGGGGGGGCGGTGCGGGGGCGGTGTGTCGTGCTCATGTTATTAGCATTTTAAGGCTTTGTCCACGACATTCCTCGACGTGGCTTTCATTAAGAGCGGTAAAATCGACGGCGGCTCCATTCACACAGATTATCTAATGGGATCTTTTGTATATTTATTGGGGCATCAAAGCGAGGGCCCGGGGCCGCAAGGCGAGGCGGTGTAGCTCGGTAGCGCTCTTAAATTCAACAATTTAATACCTCTCATAAAGCGGCCACAGTTACCGCCGAACCGCTACCAATAATTTCTCTTATTCTCCCGATAAATTAGCTTAATTAGGGTGTAAAAAAACGCGACGGGCGTGGAATCTAGTGCGGCCGCGGTGGGTGGGCCCGGAGCTCCCGACTCCGCACTCACATAATTAGTGCTCCTACCTGCCTGCTCCGCACCGCGCGCACACTAGCCCAGCCATCACCCCGAACGCAATGAACATCGTTTGGGAGAGCACGGCGTTGTCTTAAAAAATCCGCCGAAAAAATATGTAGTTACAGGCATTCCTGTTCTGTAAACCATAAGGTTCTATTGTACTTAACATGATATTTATCCAACCTAAGATACAGTCTACTTTTACGTTCAGTGTACAAGTGCACAGAACATGGCAATTAAAATAGATTTCTACAAGTTTATATAAGAATTCTACAGTCAATATTGTCTTGGATTTCTTGTACGAATCATGTGGGCGTCGTCCAACACAGGTCTTTAGTAGTAGCGGTACCTACCTAGGAATTAGGTACCTATTAAAATCAACGGGATCGAAACTTCGATTTTTTGGTTCTGCAACTTGAAAATAAAGGATGTCTAGCGGTCTATCGATAATCTGTACAGTATGACCTTATAATTAGAAAGTGTACCTAATACGAGTTAGGACGATTAGGCCTAATTGGCCAGTCAGAATTGTTCCTGCCTCCTTGACTTGGTCAGCTCCCTTCCTAATAAGGATTCCTAAATCCAGAGTAGAGTAATAAACGCTTTCAACTTAGAGCTATTAATTATTTGTTAATAATTCATCCATCACTATCACACGGGAGACGTTACCAAAAGGCTGGCAGCAAAAGTGGCTAGTGGTAAATATAACAACGTTATTATGAGAAATAAAAAAAAAACGAAACGCCCTCCCATTTGTAGGTATGTAGGTATTCTTAAAAGTCCCAATTTTATAATTTATTTAAATAAACGTTGTTATATTTAATTATTACTTACTACTAGCCTCTATTATTATCTGAAAAAAAGTGGAACAAGCTTAACCCTAATTTTTGGCATCTGACGCAAAATGTTTGGTGTTTGTAAAATCAAAACTAATTACGCTAAAACATTAATAGAGGGCTGAACTGGTCTAAGTACTAATAATTATTTAATCATCCAATATTGCAACGCTACCAGCCTTTTGGCCACGTTACTCGTTGATAGTGGTGGATGAACAATTATTTGAAGCTCTAAGCCTAAGCTTTTTCTCAATTGGGAATTGAGAATCGGTGTGTATTAGTTATTGCTACTTCTCAGTCAGTGCCTAACTTGAGGATTGTGATACCTGGTCAGGTAACAATTTGATTCTACGGCATTCGACGCTGATGCAGTGTGTGCTACGTTTGATGATGGTAACCATTGAACAAATCTGTACTGCTTGAACAACTGGTACTTAGTAAAGACCATGAGATTGTAAGGTGAGCGAATAAAATAACGCCTACATATTATGGCTCACATTCAGGTCAAGGGTTGCCTCCTTGCCTAGTGGACTAGTGGAGCCGGATGAGCTGCCAGCGCGCACTGATATCGACGAGCCGCTACTATATCCGTCGCACACTTGGCGCTGCATTTGTGTGTAATTTTTATTGCTTCCATAACTCGCGTGCATTCCCGATGAGACCTAATGCCTGTAGATAATGCAGCAATGCGCTATCAATCAAACTCTTCGTCGCCGTCACATAAATATCTGTGCACGGCCGCGGCAGTAAACCGACCCGCCGCCGCCGCCGCCGCCGTGCCGCCGCCGCCGCTCGCACCGCTATCTGCCACAGATAACGTGCTGTAGGCGCAACACTAAGTCCCTATCACCTACCTATGTACTTCCACGGTTTTATGACTGACAAATTGTATAAATTATGTGAACTAGTGTCAAATTTTACGGTCATAAACAATGGTAAAATGATCACCGAACGGGGCCAAGATAACGTTCTGGTATTCTTTATGCTCAATAAAGATATCCGAGGTATTTTAATGCGTGTTTTTCATAGACAGTGTGAAAATAAAACCACAGGTTTAAGTACGCTGTAATCTGGAATAAACGACTACCACACAATAAGCATATTTGTTATAATTATAAATTAACGAAAACAATTTGGTATTTTAACTAATTATCTTGATAAATTTAGTGCCTATTCATGTTGTAAATAAATTATAATAAGCATAAAGCAATGCAATTATAATAATTTATTACTCCTACACTTACAGTTAGTCAAGATTTATTTAAATGTTAACTCAAATGCTTACTTACTGTCGAGATTAGGTTCATTTTCTATGTATTGAGTTATATACTTACTAACGTATCAGTCAATTCTAACAAACTGGCTTCCTACTTAAGGACTAAAACGATTTACAATAGTTACCCAATAACTACCCTTCCAGGTATACTTATTATAGGAAGTGTCCAAGTAATTGGAAACGACGCCATTAGGTGACAAAAAAACAGTCACCTATCGACTTAGCAATCCAAGGGTACTATAACGTAACTAGGTACTTAGTAGTCAGGCCGTGAAGCAACATTGTATCTTATGAGCTTTCGCTACCACTCGGAACGATGCACGGGGATCCGGAAAACTAAATTCATCTCGTCAAAACATAACTATTTTCCAGACAATCAAGGCAATCTCACAAAGCAATATATAAGCAGACTGACGCTGCGGTTTGACTTACGACCTGCTTCTATAAGTTGTTACAATACTATAGACACGCAACAGTACACACACACACACTCGCTTTGTCTGCAACTCATAGTAGTTCATAATTTCTAACAATACAGTATATAGCAATCTAGCTCAGTGGATAGCGTGCTTTGGTATGTGCGATTATGGCGAGCCGAGAGGGTTCGATTCTCATGTGCGGTTAGCTTGTGTAATTCATAGTTTTTGTTATTTTTTAATAATACTAGTTCAATATCATTGGTTTTTTTTTTTTCAATCGTCTTGTTCACATAAATATAAAAGTTTAGCAGGTCAGAAAACTAAGTAAATTATTTCGATTTCTGTAGGGTAGACAGATGTAGTACGTTACAAGTATTCACTAAATAGAACTTTGTTGGTTCGTGGTTATTGTTGGTGACGAGTATTAGCGGTGTTGTGGTTATTATTTTCAAAATGCAGTCAAATATTGAACGGAGATCAAATATTATTGCGCTGCGTAAAAGTGAATGTAAATTACACAAATATCGAATGAAACCGGACTAAGTGTGAGTGTTATCATTTAAATATTTCATATTTTACTAAACATAAATCTTAATCAAAGTTATTGTTGAGACAGAAGATGCCTTTAAAGATTTAAATTTATTATGTGGTTTAATTCGATTAGAGAATGATAAATAATTATTATGTGTGTATTATTGTGTATTATTTGTATAAATACAATGTTATTCTTTGTTCTAGAGAAATACTATGAGGGTTAAGATATATGAGGAAGAAGCTTATTATCGAGGAGCAGCGACGTCAAATGGTGAATTAATATGAAACAAATGGTTTTATACCAACGAGATATTTTGCTGAATTATTAAACACGGTATTATGAACCGTTCTGCGTGCACTCTGAAGGCTTGCATCACTGAAGACCATCTAGGAAACCGTTTTTGACAGAAAGGCATAAACAAGAGAGTTTAAGTTTCGCACGATAATATTAAGAACCTTAAAATATTTACCGTACCAACTTAATAAAAAACAGATTCGTTATTGCATGAATTTGAGGTAACGAATTTTTAAGCCTGTTTCAATATAGTGTTTGTCGTATTTCTTGCAGATTAAAAATATTTAAGATTATTTTAGTAATACTATTATTTTAGGATTAAAATTTGAGGTTTAGTTTCAATCTTCTTTTCGTAAAGAAAATAAATACTTAAGCTATAACCTCAATACCAACCAATATTTATTTTAATAAATATTGGCCAAATAAAATGTAAACAAACTGCCCATACTTAACCTTAAAATCAACTATTTTGTAAGTCGTTTTTTTTTTACATTTTGAGTAGTGTGATATTCTTATTTATTGCTTAATTACCTCGACCATGATCACAGCTTAATATTCATGGTGAAAAAAATCCATTTAAAATTTAAAACATTTCATAATTTAAATATGTCAAAATAATACAAATTGCTTTTAAGTTTCTTGACATCTATTTCACATTTTATTCAGCTGAAGTAATGACAAATAATAAATAATAATAATAATAAAAATGTTTATTTTCTTCCACAAATAACACTTATTAACTATAACTTAAAAACGGAAAAAAAATATTATGATGTAGGACAATGTTCATTTGTGGGAGACTGGTGCCTAAATTAAGCCGTGACTTGTATTTCAGGACACCAGGGACTCCCCCCTAGAGGCAAAGATAACATCAAAAACATTACAATAGAAAATTCTTACCGAAAGTTACATTTTCATGTTCTATGGGCAAACTATATGTTGGAAGAGAATAATAATAAAATCTTAAATTTGTATGAAGTGCTGTGGGGTGATGTGTTTTGTGTTGTCCGTGTGTCTGTGTGCGTGTGTGTGTGTTTGTGTATGTGTGTGTGTGTGTATGTGTAGTTGAGGGGATATTTGAATGGGTTCATGTTCAACTAGACGAATGGTTCCCATTACGTTTTTATGACTAGTAACTCTTCTGTTTTTATGTTGTTCAATTTTAGAAGCCCGTTAGTCAATATAAGTTTACATTTAGATTTATTGTAATTAAAAATACCCAATTCTTTATTTAAATTATTATAGAGTTGAGGCCCTCGGAAAGTACTTATAGAATTTTTGAGCAAAACCTGTATTATATTTGGTCGTGCCACATATTGCATACTGCCTCCTCGTTGTTAATTTGGAAAGATCGAAAGACGATGGATCTGAATGTTGCCGCAGAATAGTAAAAAGGATGTAAATTTGCCTAACAGTTAACACCTCAGCTTCCTGATACCGTGCGTCGGTGGGATAGAGTCGCGGTTTTGAAAGGCCAACTTTGAGAATCAACCTTTGGGTTATTTCTATTTGCAACATTTTTGTTTTACCGGCACCTCCCCAAGTTGTTACACAATATGTCAGTATAGATTGAACAAGGGCAAAATATACCATTTTAAGGGTTTCACCATTTGCTACCTGTCTAAGCTGTTTAAAAATATAAGTTAGTTCCCGTACTCTTTTACATAAGTTGTGAATGTGTTCATCAAAGACAACCTTTTATCAATGGTTACACCCAAATAACGAATACTTCATGTCGGTTGTATAGTTGAGCAGCTACATCGATTCAAAGGGGGAAATGAACACTGATAAACAAATATGGGAGGCTTATCTTGTAAGAAGTTTTCTGCGCTCCTTATTGCAAAAGGAATATATTTTGTTTTATCTGCGTTAAGAGTCAGCGAGTTAGCAGCGAGCCAGTGGCAGACCGTGTTGAGGCCTGATTGAGCTAAAGAATATACTTCTTCCCAAGAATCGCCCTTGAAAGTAAGAGTTGTGTCGTCTGCGTAAGATATTATTTTGCAGTTTTCAAGATTAAGTTGACACAGCTCATTAATATAACATAGAAACAAAGTAGGGCCTAGAACACTTCCCTGAGGAACTCCGCACTCGATAGGAAGTTCATCACTTAAGTGGTCCCTGATCCTTACACGCTGCGTACGATCGAAATAATTGTAGCAGTTTGTTAACTATAAGTAAAATATATAACGACTATTTCTTTTTTTCAATTTTGTTATCACATATCTTTTATTCTAAACCCTTTATTGCAATAACAACATTAATAAAAAAGGCAGCAATATTTAAAAAATGTTATTATTGCAAAAAAAAAAAAAATATTTGCAAAAAACCGCGCTGTCCTTTACGAGATCAGAACTGAAGCCAGCTCGAATCTCAGACCAACTCTTTAACGCCTTTTGCTATCTGCACACATAAGATTAGTTTGAATTTTAGCAATGCCATAAACTGGCCAAGGTCACGCGCATGATGCGTGTGTGTTACCGTGTCTAACAAAAGCGACGGAAATATATTTTTGTGTTGTAACAGTGTGTAAAGCGCAAAACTGCGTTCTCTTTGGTGTGTGTGCCGTGTTGTTTACACATACAGATGTGCGGACTATACCGCGTGTTCACAGCAATACGACTCTTAACGTGCCTATCCACTTTTGAACGCTTACTGTACATATTCGTTAATAAAGATGAGTACTTCTACCTAGAGGCAAAGAGCTTGCTTCAATTTCTAGTCATTTGTTTCTTGCACCGATTCATTTTTCTTATTAGATACTGGAACAAATTGTGTGGCAATAGCAATCATTGAACTTTTACTAGAAGTTCTTTAGCTTACGTGAAATAGAAGATGTTTTTATAATAAATATAATTTCACACTTTAAATAGTATAGAACGATGACTCAGTGATAACTGAGGATATTTGTATAACTCTTTGTCCACAATTATCTACTTAAAAACCGGCCGAGTGCGTATCGGATCACGCACAATGAAGGGTTTCGTAGATGAGATGAATTTATTCCAAGAACAAATTTAACAGTGGTGTGGAAAAACCACCAACCAACGTGTTTTTTCAACTGCAAAGTTGGTCGATTATTACTCGTTAACTGGTGGAACACTTAGCTGTGTGTGTCTTAGTTTTGCTTTTAATTTCGTTATATGTACAGTCATGAGCACTAATATGTATACAATTATCAACTTTTTAGAGTTATTTTCTCCTACTGTATCCTTATATATTATAAAACAAAGGCCATCGCTGTGTCTGACTGTCTGAACGCAATAAACTCAACAACTACTGAAAGGATTTTCAAAAGGTTTTCACCAATGGACGGAGTGATTCATGCGGAATGTTTTAGTGTATAATTCATTAACGTTTTGTGTAAATTGGCTGAAATTCGTCAATGCCGTTTCCAATATATATAAGGACGGAAATGTTAATATTTTTAAAGATTTAAAATAAGGATGACAGTTATCTGTTGTCTGAAGACCGCACATTGACCTTATACATCGCTTTTGCATCCTAAATACAAGCTCTTTTCAGTAGACTGCCCGGCGGAACACCCGCATGCATGTTCAGCGATTATTTATAGTTTTTCATAGTGGCATCAAAATCCATGTGCAGTTTAAAAGATCTAACCGGTCAGACAGACACGAAAAGCGACTTTGTTTTGCCCTATTTATAAGTAGACATAGATTCCTAGAAACATGATTCTAATTGTGACAAATGAAGACATCGTGCATTTCCTTGAACGCTCCCCAACGCAAACAAAGTATAATAGCAAAACATACAGTTTTTCTAACATTACCGTTAAATACGCATTGTCACCATCGAATTTCATTAGAGCAAAAAGCTGACGACACACTTTCAACTTTCTTTTAGGTAATGGATAGGCAGCGGTGCACGTTGTACTGCACAGTGTACGTGTGCCAGTGTCAACACATTCAGTAACCACTTCATTATTGTCAGCGCGAGGATATGTGAGCAGCCGCGCATTGTCGCGCTAAGAACATGGAGCCGTAGGCCCACTTACCACAAATACCTACTGGGCCTTTTTGGCGCAGCAGTGAGACACCCTTTTTTATATAGTGTGATGTAGAAAAGGGTGTCTCACTGCTGCGCCCCTCCCTTTCTTTATCCGCTAAGTATATATTAAATAAATATAAATATTCTGTGCCTTTTATACTGTGCTACATAGATGTATTTTCTTTATTTCTTCAAGTAACGTGAGCAACCATTGCATTCGCCATGTAAGTATATATAAAACTTGCTACTAGCTACTCAAGAAAAATAATGTTGCTGGTCAATTTCTTCAGCCGGTAGATGAGTAGCGTGCAGGGCCTGGGACTGTTTGTGAGTTGTCAAACTGTGTGTTGTACCTATTATATTCCTTTTTACTAATCTTCGTACCTGCTTGCTTTCAGGAAGTACTGCGACGAGACGAAGCTGAATAGAGCGTTTTAAGCGTTTTAAGTAAGCGTAATCAGTATCACATTTTCAAGTGCATAGCTTTGCAAACCCCGATTCTATTTTCATGTAGATTCAATAGTGATATTTCGTTGTAATTTTTATACTGTTTGCCCAAGGGTGAAGTGGACCTACTGTGAGTGTCTGTGGCTGGTGCGAGAGCGCAGGTGTGAGGGCGCGATGCTCACGACTCATTAAACAGAGGCGAGTGCATCGATACCTTATTACCCGCCGCTCACTGTAGCACATGCATCAAAGTACTATAGTCTTGTTCATAGATATTCATATCGGTTACGCCTAGCTACGATATATTTCAACACGTTTTTATTAGTGTTCATTACCTATCTGCTTACTCCACTTCTTTCATGGTTGATTAGGTGGATAACTTTTTAGTTAAAGGAACCAGTACTAAACTAATCAGCCATGCCAAATCCGCGCAAAAGAATGTACTAAGTTCGTTTTTAGTTTTACGTACCCTTTTTTTTTGGGTGCGAAATTACCAAATAACTTCGAGGAGCGGGAGGGCGTGTCAGACTCTTACTGAATAACCCACCCGTGTTCCTTCGGTTGCCCTGTTGCCGGGCGCCACGATCTCCTTTTCGGTTTTTTCGCACCCCCGGCAGGCATTGGCCCTAACGGACCCCGTCAATTCTGCTGACATCTCTTTGAGGTGCTCGTGGAGCACAACGCGCCGTCGACCCGGGCCTCGTCCTTATCGGATGGCGAGCTACCCATTGCTCACTGTCCGCAAGCCCGCGCCAACGGTGGCCGGAAATCGGCCTGCGATTCCCGACGCCGAGGGCGTCGCAGGAGGAGTCCTGCGGCGGTTAGGGACGTGAGGGCGTGAAATTTGCCTCTCCCTTACGCGTTCCGCCTCTTCCTTCGCAAGCATTACCGCTTCGCAGAAGGAGGTGACGGCCTCCCATTTCCTCTCGCTCCGTACCATGGCCTGAACCAGAGCCGGACGCAAGAGATCACCGCCGCCAATCGCCTCCACGAGGACACGGCGATGCTCCGCCCAAGCCGGGCAGACCTTCACCGTATGCTCCACCGTGACCTCCGGGCGATCCACACAATGGTGACACCTGGGCGTTTCCTCCCGCCTTATTCTATACAGGAACCTCCCGAAACAGCCGTGTCCGGTCACCTGCGTCAGGCGGAAGGTGAGGACGCCGTGGCGCCTCTCTAGCCTCTCCTCAAAGAGGGGTCTTATCGCCGCAATTGTGGCATGACCAGCGCTGGGTTGCGACAATCGCACTCTCCATGACGCCATGAGATCCCGCCGGAGCTCTGTCCGCTGTGCCGTGATTACTCGCGGCAGCGGAACTAAGCCCCGGCGCGGCGTTTCGCCTCCTCGCGCCACTCCCAAGATTTCCGTACCCAAAGGGTAAAACGGGACCCTATTACTAAGACTCCGCTGTCTATCCGTCTGTCTGTCCGTCTGTCACCAGGCCGTATCTCATGAACCGTGTTAGTTAGACCGTTGAAATTTTCACAGATGATGTATTTCTGTTGCGGCTATAACAACAAATACTAAAAAACAGAGTAAAATAAATATTTAAGGGGCTCCCATACAACAAACGTGATGTTTTTGCCGTTTTGATAGATAATGGTACGGAACCCTTGGCTGGTTTTTAGAAGAAACGAGATTACAAAGATGGCTGATCGATTAATTTTTTATCAACATAAATTAAGGTAACAGTAAGTACCTACAGTAGTTACTACTTACGATCGAATAACATTTTGAGTAGGTAACAATATATGAAAAGCGGCAGAACCAAAAAGTAATAGTTTTGACCACATAAAAAAAAACTGTGCTGTGAAAAATACCTACGACTACATCATCACTTCTTCACTAATTTGCTGCACATTTGTTGCATATTTCAAACGTGTTTGTTCAGAAGTTTAAATATAGCATAAAACAGCGCTGTATCGAGCGCGTCCCTGAAGGAATGCTCATAAACAGCACTCGGCTGAACGCACAGCGCTTGAAGCCCTATAAATCTCTTGTAATGTCGCTGTAAGCTGCTCATCTGTTCCGAGGATAGCGTGGATTGACATCTGAGACACGGCGCGGTACTAAACTATAATATACTAACTAGCCGTACTAAACTATAACATATTAACTAGTTAGCCGAAAATAAATACCTATTAATACTTATTATTACAATTCGATAAGGTTGATAGTACGTATATTAGGAATAAGGCCCTTTTGAAAGTGCTTTCATTTCTGAAAATAGGACATACTTAAGTAGGTTGGTGCAATCAGCTATGAAAGTCGCTTAAAGCCTCATGCGGACTGGCGCGACGTGACAGCGCGACGCGACACCACGACGCGAAAGCACCACGCGACAGCGCGACGCGAGTATGACAAAACAATTCCTAAGAAAAGTTTACGGTAGAACAACCGGTGTCGCGTCGCACCGTCACGTCGCACGTGTCTGCACGAGGCTTAACAGTTTAGGTTTTAAAAAATAAGCACGACATGTATTACAAAAATAGGAACAGCTGTAAAATTGAAATAATTCAAACTCTTGGCAATCTTGAGCAACTCTTAACATTAAATGCTGCAGCGGTGTACCTTTGTTTTTCTGGAAATTTTTCTGTAAAAGTAACAACAGTGCTTTTAACCGTTCCTAGTAAAAGTAATTATGTACTTTATACTAATTCGAGATAGTAAAATGTTATGTAAAAATATTTAGTTTTAATTTCGCATGATTGCGCATGATTTAAATATTTTTACATAACATTTTACTGACATATATTTCTGCAAAGTTACGCCTGATTTCATTAGTTATGTATACGTATTAAAAATAAACTATTCAGTGTATGTCCCGAGCACAGCCCATTCTACATTACAACCACATGACTTTTACATAAATGAGGGCAAGCCGCTTAGGCCGATGAGGTCGGTGGGAAACCAACGAAACGAAATTCCGAGTCTCCTCGAACTAATGAACCGCATCGAACGACTGCTGTATTACTACATCAATCTATCAATTATGTATGAAGAGGCTTCGGATACACTTTTTTTTGTTTTTTTTATTACTTACTTGTTTATTAGAGCCCTTCTGAACAACCTATGCCCTATACAGGGTCAAATATACCATGGGGTACCTGTATGTATAGGGCATAGTATGAATGTAGATGGCAATACAAGTAGGGGAAGACCAAAAAGAAAGGGATGATTAAATGGACTGTGTGAAAGATGGTATGGCTAGAAAGGGAGTGACTACCAAGATGACGACAGATAGAGAGGTATGGAAGAAAAATACATGTTGCGCCGACCAAAAGTAAATTGGAATAAGAATATATATAATGGACATTGGAAACATACGATGTAGGTAATCTCAACAAATACTTTTTAAACATTTTTTTTTTTTTGTAATTGTTTTATTTTATTGTTTAATTATTTAATAATAATAATAATAATAATTTTATTTGACATGAAAGGGATTGTACAAAAAACAACTTAAAACTAGTAAGCTACTCGTAAAATACAATACAAAATAGTACAATACAATACAACATATAATAGGTATAGCTATTGTAATTTTAGTGTAGGTATTTGTCAGTGTTATTTCTCACGTCGTAGAGCGGTACTGAAAGTCTGTTTTCAATTTAATTACAGAACTAGCTTCCGTCAGCGGCTTCTCCCGTGTGATTTAATTATATCCTATGTTACTAAGTGATAATATAACATTCTACTGGTGAAAGAATTTCTTAAATACTTCCAAGTAGATTTTGAGTTTATTCATTACAAACAAAAACACAAAACTTTTCACTTTATACTCTTTTCCAAAAAAAACGGGCGCTTTAGATTTTTTTCTCTACTTCAATGAAGACGAACAAGAAATAGGTTTTATTAATTTGACGATGTATTGGCATGTTATTTGAAGCATCCTGGCATGATTCTTTACGTTCCAAATTTAAATTTTTAAATTAATAAAAGAAAAATAATGATTATTGTGGATTATTCTAAAATTGCTTTACTAATGGCGCGAATTGCTGAAACGATTTTTAACTGATTACGATATTTTAAAACTTTTTGGATATTTTATGCAAATTAAACAATTTAATCTTTCTTTTTACATTAAATAACACTTTTTGATATGAGTGATAAAGCGATAAGGGCCGGTAAAATTATAGCCCTACTTGAAGAAGGTTGTTCGCAAACTTACGTGTATCAGCGGCTAAATGTGAGTCGTTCAACTGTCCAGAGGACTTGGCAACGGTATCAAGAGACCGGTTCGGTCAAAAGAAGACCCGGTTCGGGAAGAAAACGATGCACAGAACCAAGAGATGACCGCTTTTTGGTGAGTCAGGCGTTGCGGAATCGTAAGGCGTCAAGTGTGGACCTGAAGAAGAGCCTTGAAGAAGTAAGAGGAGTAGAAGTTAGCTTGTGGACGGTCAGGAGGAGGCTTTTGGCTGCCAATATCAGGAGTTACCGCCCAGCTCGGGGCCCTAAATTACTCCGTGTGCACCGTGTTGCTCGACTTCAGTTTGCTCGGAACTGTGCTTCATGGACTCTGGAGGACTGGAATAAAGTATTGTTTTCTGATGAAGCTAGAATCTCTTTGTGTGGAGAGGACCGACGCCGGCGAGTGCTGCGAAGACCACGGGAACGCTATGCGGAAGTGTGTTTCGAAGAAATCACTCCTTATGGCGGAGGTTCCGTTATGTTTTGGGCAGCAATTAATTCGACGGAGCGTACGGAGTTAGTTTTCATAGAAAATGGAACATTAAATACACACCGGTACATAATGGAAGTCCTAATTCCATATGCACAACCCACATTGACTGCACTTGGGGAAGATTCCATTTTTATGGACGACAATCTCGCCCGCACCGTTCTGGCGACGTGGAAGCGTATATGCAAGAAGTTGGGATCCGTCGTTTAGATTGGCCAGCTCGAAGTCCTGACCTCAATCCAATTGAGCATGTCTGGGATGTTCTAAAGAGACGGGTAAGATCAGTGCAACCTGCTCCACAAAACATCAGGGAGCTAAAAAGAGTAATTGCAGAAGAGTGGGAACGTATTCCTCAAAACGTTATTAAAAACATCGTGGAAAGCATGCCCAGAAGGATTCAAGCTGTGATTTTGGCAAGAGGAGGTCACACTCGTTATTAGGTTTTTACATTTGTAACTTTATTTAATTAAAAAAAGTAAAAAAAAATCTTGTCTTTATTGCCGACCACTTCTTATTGTTTGGGCATGTACATCGGTTTTAAAGAATCCATCATTTTTTTTCTTTTAATTGCCCCAATTCACTTCACGCGCATTAATTTACACGATTATAAGTATACATAGACTACGTCAAAGAAATAAATTTCATTTAATTAACTCAAATCGACCTTAGAACGTAAATTTCCTTAGGTGCCCGTTTTTTTTGCAAAAGAGTGTATTTGTGCAGATATCCTAATTTGTATAAACTAGGGTAGCATAACAGGGGAGGTGTATGTGTGAAGGTGTATCAAGGAGCTGGCTCGCCGTGGAATTAATAAGAATACGGCACATGCCTCCCATGTTCACCATATGCAGGCCGTTTAGAGTTGCTGACTGCAACAATAATACACGTGTAGTATCTTTCTATCTGGTCTAATAAATGAAGCGTGTTTAAAATGACAATGATAACCTGAGCACTTAGGTGTAGTTACGACTATATACTACCATTGTCATACCCGGCAACAGTAACATCAGTGCTAATGGTTCATGCCAGCTCTACAAAATCCATCTTTGAAATCACCAGCTGACCAGTAAGTCGAACCTTTACAGCGGCCGTCTGTTCCGCGGGTCAGTTCCACTTCGAGCCCCACTGTAAGCTATCAGACAATAGAGCTAACTCGAACTAATTGTAACAAAATGGCGGCGGCACAACACAAGTAAATCTTGCGCTTTCACCATTAAATGACTTATCGGAACAAATAATGATCTGTGCGCGACCATTGTTCTGTGAAGCTGTTCCGTGCTATACATACATAGGTACGTAGGCACGGCGGCATTGTTGGCGGGGGCGTGGCGCGGCGAGATCACACGCCGCCCCATCCCTGCACCGCCCCGCACCGCCACTCACCACCCCGCAACACCCCGCAGCTCCCCGCACAGCCCCGGCACGCACGCCGACAAAGACTCCGCATCGCCAGCGACGTCAGACGTGGAAAAAGACATCGATAGTATACCGATACCACAATGCTAATGGACAGTTTCGTTGTAACTACTTCACTGAGCGGATCACATTACTCGCCGGTGACCTTCAGTGCGTGGACGACGCTGAAACATCTGCAATATAACAATGTTATTTATTAATCTTCGGAAATATGAATCTGCTACGTGATGCTAAGCGGTGCTACGCCGTGCTACGTAGTGCTACGGGGCGTAGCAATTATTACTTCATAATTACATGCTCACTTGAACATATTACTTATTTTAATATATTATGCAAATGGCTTATCAAATTAATTATAATTATACTTTAATTTTAATACAGTCCATTAAAAACTTTATTGAGTACGTAAATCAGCTCTCGTCATTAAATTTGGAAGCTCTCGTGCGTAGAGCCTGTATGAATATGAAATTAATACGCCACATCATTATAAGTACATATTTTCAGTTTGAGTATCATGGCCTGGGCCGAACCCACAGTTAATCTAGGAACGGCAGATTTTCTTTCTTGAAACTGCCTTATACATAGAGAGAAATAAATAAAAGAAAATTAAATAAGTAATGCGATCATGTAGTTTGGACTGCGCTCTAATGTTATAATCATATGATATGGCCAGTAAGCAAACTTTTTTGTTTTACTCGATTCTACTGCACTGGCACAG
The DNA here is from genome assembly GCA_916610215.1 of Omphaloscelis lunosa. Classification (NCBI taxonomy): domain Eukaryota; kingdom Metazoa; phylum Arthropoda; class Insecta; order Lepidoptera; family Noctuidae; genus Omphaloscelis; species Omphaloscelis lunosa. Next base: position 22,805,329 of record OU744252.1, read on the forward strand.
ACTAATAACCTACGAAACTAGGTTCGTATTTTCAGAGGCCGCGAATTCCATCTAAATGTTGTCGAGTTAACTAAGTTCCGAACACAGTGGTTTATTAGCCACCAGGCTAGTGGTAATAACACCTAGTACCATGAGGCGCCCTGCGGCGCGCGCTTCTGCCATTACCAGCCTAACGACGTGTTGCACAGTGGGCACACTGCACACTGCACATGCACCCAGTACATTACCAAGAGATATATCTTAGCAGACAACGTAACGACATTTACTACAGTGTACACAAGTTCATGGTATTGCATTCACTTTATTATGTAAGCAGTTTGTACGCAGGTACTTACCTATTCATCATAAAGATAAAAGAATATATTCAATGTGATCTACTCGCCTGTATTCTGTCTGTTCCGATAAGTACAACTCATACAAGTGTATTCTCTGGCTGCACCGCAAGCGACACGCCGTGAACGCACGTGCGGTGGCACGCGGGTCTTTAGCGGCGTATGTTAATACTTGATATTAAAGCCTCTAACCGGCCGTTAACATAATTATATGGCTTCGAGATTAAATTAATATAATTAAGTGGTCATAATTTGTCAGTTTTGGGATTCTTGTTTAGTGCATTAAGAGAACACACTTCGAGATTTATTTCCGTCGGCGGCGGTAGCGTCGGCTGGACGCACGCACAGTCATCTTGTAGGTACCTATACTGCAATAATAAATTATAGATATTTGATGATTGTGTTCAGAGTCAGACGCTTCAGGCTTAGCTTTACGAGTTTTACGCCGAACTGGAAAATCACCGACCGCTAGAGCAATTAGTAATGACGGGAAGACATGCGGCGTATTTTACCAGTGTATTCTTTAGGTTTTAAACATAATTTTCGTTGCAATATCTTGCAAGAGCTTAGGTGGATTGTGTGAGGAATGATATGAAAGAGAAGGGAGTGAATGATAGCGTGATGGTTGACAGGGAAGAGTGGAAGAAGAAAACGTGGTGCGCCGAGCTCAAGTAACATGGACTTAACATTAACGTCACATTTACAACCCTCGCTTCATTACTAGTACCAGGTAATCGCGTGTGTTATCAGCTGAACGTTTTTACCTCATTCCTCGGTTGCGTGCCGATATCGAGTGTAGCCTAATACCAGAAAGAAATAGGAAAAGAAAGAGCCGGTAATAAAATAGTTATCGTTTTCATGTACGTTAACTAGTTTTATCAATACATTCATTGACGGTTAGTAAGCTTCATGATCACAAGTGAGCTTACCATGATTCGCAATTGGATTTTTTGTAATGAACAAAAGCTTGCATTAGTCGCATTGTTGTTGAGATAAAAAATCCTCAACGAAAATGTTTAAATAGAGACCGCGAATGGCAGGCTCATTAAGTGCGCACAGTTCGACAAACAATTGTAAGGTAATCTATTCCAAACAGTTCCCGCGAGTGAACAATAAAGAGGGAAGGTAATTGTCGCCGAGGGAGTCACACAATGAGCTGTTTGTATGATAATAACAGACGAAGTTCGCGGGTTCATCCACCGAGAGCGTCGCCGCCTGGCCCGACGGCCCGGCGCGCGGCGTGACGCGGGGAAATCGCGGGAAGTGAGCCGAGTCTACACCAGCGATTAAGATCGCATTAGCAAGTATTTTAATGAACTGTAATTAGTCATAGGTGGAATGTCGTGTAACGCAACTGCAGCCGCCCCGTACCTACCATGTACGCGTTACTGGAGGAAATCACATTCAACACAAACACTGAAAGAATTTTATCAAAAATGTTAATGACCTGATTTTACAACAATAATTAAATATAATTTTGAAATAATACATTGCCACAGAGCCGCATATTTCAGATTATTTCGAGTGATTGTTGACGCAAACAATGCTGAGCTCGGCCAAACTTCACGATGATGAAACGTTACGTACCACTTAAATCTAAACTTATTCGGTTAGGTAATTAATAGTTTCTGTAGTACAAGGTCTCTGAAACAGCGTCATTACTTTAATGAGTACTGAAGAAACAATACACTGATGTAATTTAAAAAAGTAATTTAGAAGAAGGTAAAACATAATATGCTTACTAAAGGGTGCTGACTTCGCATGAACTTTTCTCGCTCGTCATTCCCTTCATGCTAATATGAAAGTTGAGCGCTTCAAGTGGAACATCTCGAGCTCATATTAAAAACGTACGTTATAGGCAGGTGTGTAATTAACACTGCTCTTCGAACTCTTCAGTTAATCTCAGACTCCATTAGTGAACGAACTCTCACCCCGGCTTGTAGGTACCCGCTCCATAATATTACACATGTAGGTACACGCGATATCCACCCACTCTAGCTACAAGTTTCCACTCCGGGTTCATGTGATCTTGCTATAAGTACAAATTTCTAGTTTAAACCCGGGCTCGTCTTAATTACATAAAGGGTTGAGTTTTCACTGTACCGTACCTACGCATCACGTAGGTAGCAATTTATGTACCGGCTGAGCCTAATTGTTGTTTGTGAAAATTACTGTTCTTGAAAAGGAAAAAATGTTTTTACAAGCTTGCTTCGTTCGACAGATTACTCTTGTGTATATGTAGTAAATTAGGCACGTATAGTATGTTTTATACAATGTGAAAACTTAATTATAAACAAGGAAACAAAACGTTTTTATTCAGCTGTAGGGTGGTTAAAGTAAGTAGTACCTATGTAATACTTTTTGTTATTATAGCAAGCATGACGTTTGTATAGAGTCCACGGGCGGCGGCCGCATGTGTCCGCACATGTCCAGGGTCCAATGACGTCAGTCAGCTGGCGCGGGCGCCGCTAGGTCTGCGCGCGCCGGAACCGGAACCCTATTGTTTTAAGTGGGGTAACAGATGCTGCCGTCCCACAGCCGTCCCGCTGCCCCGCTGCCGCAATACACTGCAATACGGTTGATGCTGTAAGGAACTAGTATTAGTAATATTATATTGATGCTGTAGGGAAATAGTATTATTACTAGAACAGATCCAAACGGGCTTGGTTAAACTAACAACCAGAATGAAAAACAAATATGAATTTGAGATTGCAGTTGTCTCGAGCGTGGTCCGCATAAAGTTGCTGTAGAGACTGGTTCCTAAGGGAATTCTTGATTGGTTGAGCTGGCCTTCGCCGGGTCCCACACCGCACCGCGCCGCGCCGCCAGCCAGCGTGTCGCGCATGCGTCCGCACGCTCATGTCGCGCTATTTATGCGCATCATCCACCTGTCGGTCACATCCACAGCTGGCCTGCCGGCCTGCCCGGTGACACCTTATACTCACTTCGTACAATTTCGGTTATGATTATACGAAGGTATTTATTTACAAAATAAGACAAGTAACCCCGCGCGTACCGGCCGCAACCGCTCCGCACAATCCGTCGACATCTCAACTACGCGTGCAGTGTCATTTCGAAAAGCGCTAATTTAATTTTCATGCGGAGTGCCTGGCGCGCCATTGTGCGGCAACTGTCTCAACTGTCACCACTATACATACCTAGTCAATTCGCGACAACCGCGCAGTAGCTAAATATCTATAGATATTTTTGTCACGAACCGCACGGTGACAGATTTTTATGCCCGAGGTTTTGTCTAGTCAACACTTATTAAGAGCTTTGTGCCGCAACAGACAGCGGATGGTTAATGACGACGACCGCGCCGACAGCTGCGCCACTAAATAAGCGCGAGAGAGTAGCCCCAGGAGCTGCTCACTTAGCGCTGGAACAACACACGACGACACCACTACAGCATTACTACACAACGCTGCGTTGTACACGTCACGCTACTTTTTGCTCGTTTCAAATGTTCGCTCGGTGTTAGGTGTGTTCGCAGTTTGGTTGTATTAGCATACAATGGCCGACAGCTGGCCCGCACTTATCAGATCAGCGACCGCGGTGTGACCGCGTGACCGGCGCGGCACACGGTTTCATTACGATCGGTCCAACTTAACTTATTAATTGTACAAGCAACTAATAAATAACACTAGTAATGTCAGCATTAATTAACAAATGAAAACTAGTTGACTTACTGCCGCAGCCCGCATACCTACGGTCTGTACAGATAATTGTTTAGGTAAGTCTAAACGTCTAGTTAGAACAGACTTATTGGGTACCTAATTGTGCGGGTAGTTACTATACCTACCTACTAGGGTAGGTAGGTGGTGTATCTACCTCTACTTGTAACTTAAATCTTAATGCGTTGCTTAAACCTTGAGATGTGGTGTTGATGCGCAAGCCGCTCGATGCGCTCGCATGCTGCTGTCAATCAAGCAACGATTTCGAATCAATTGTGCGTATAGATCTATGTTTAATGATAGGATATCGATATCGATCGTCAGTAGTAACATATTTGCACAGAAATTATTCATACAGCGAGTGGAGTGAGTACTTGAGCACGCGGGCACCCGGCACGGTATCGCGGCGCGGCGTCTTTCCGGCAGCGCGGCAGCGGGCAGTTTTTATGCGTCTCGCCTCGCGCTACTTGCGAATCCATGAATACATGAATTTATATACTTACTTAACGTTTAACGTCACCCTTCGATCCACGATGTCACTCAAGTGTTCGACAATTTTTTTAAGTTGTTTAACTGCCCTGTTTCTGTTGTCGATTGTAATATCATTACTTAAATATATTAACCTGGTCACATATTAAGACCTGGTGCTCACCTTCATTACAATAACTTTGCGCATGTAATCAACTTGCATCTCACACAGGTCGTGTCCACCGTGCGGCCACTGTGCGGTCAGCGGCTGGTCGCCGCACAGCCGCAGTGAGGCGCGACGTTCGCCTCGCGTGCGGCCCCGTCTGCCGCCAATGATTATGAAGTATGAACGGATCAATTTCACAGCCGCTGCTCAAAGCCGCCGCCCACGCACCCTCCCTCCCGCACCCTGCATATCCCAGCCGCCCCACGATACATGCACAGAATAGGTACCTACAACACTGCCGCTACTTTCTCATCACAGACTACAAATTTTCTTTCGCAAACTGGCAGCATTATCCAGTCCGTCAAAATGTGTATGCTATAAAATATCAGACTGTAGTAAAATATGCGCAGAAGGCACAATGTAGTACGGTATGTATCATAATATAATAGCAGGTATCGCTTTACTCATCGACGTGGCATTTCATATTCCCGGCTCGCGGCTGTATTATGGCATGTTGGAGCGCAGGTTCGAGGTTACTTCACTCAATTTGCGCCGTTAGCAGCGCGGCTTCCATTTTTCACAGTTATCGAACAATTTCCCGGAGCCCCGCGAAACGACGCTAAATAAGAGTTCATTCTATTTTCTTTTTTCCTCTTTGTGTGTACCTACGTTTTTTTTTTAAAGTGTTTTAAATCGATTTACAATGTACGCCTTAAAATGAAATTCATTTTTCCTTTTGATTCCTTTTATCATTTAGATGTGAAACATGAATGTGAATGTCGGCAGTGTGGCACGACAGCTACCCGGCTGGCACTTTCTATGACAAGCGGCACTCGTCCACCTCGAGGCATGTAAATAAGGTATCCAGTGCGGAGCGGTCGGTGATTACCCTAACTAATGACACGCGTATATGGTGTTCGTGCAAGCAACATTGCTAACATGGCGACGCGATATGTTGTTATGAGTGACTGGCTCTCCTCGCGCGCCGCGCACGGGCACAACTATGCGGCCGCTCGCCGGTCGCAGCGCACTATTTGTTACGTCGCAAATACATGCAGTTGCACATCTAGCCTTCCGACAGCTTTGATTATTATGATGGCGAGGTGTGACATTGTCGCGAGATTCGTCAGACACCTTCGTTCAGCTGCAAAGTGAATCATCAATCTGAAAAGAGTAATCCACTTATAAAGTTTAGCTGAGACGGTGTACAACATCGACTCTTCCGGCTGCTGGTACTTTAATTAAACGTGCATAAATTACCGAGTGGTCGTAAATCAATCGGCGGTGGTTGGCGGCGGCATGCAGGGCGCGGGCGGCGCGCGGGCGCGGGTCGGCACGGCTATTATTACGCTGCTGCTGAATGGACGCGCGCACCGACTCACAGTGGTTCGGAAAGAGGCTCTTGAGGACAGGAGGTAACATTTTAAAGCGTCGGTTTTTTGCTTGAAATGATTTCTAATAGCCAACATCATGCATACATAATTATGTTAATCATAGGATACAATCAAGTAGGCAAATTAGTAATGCTTAAAGCTAATGCTTATATCTCCGGATTTTTTGACATACCTACCTACTTACTATATTTGTTCAGAAAAACGTTTTTTTTTTTGTTTGTTTATGAAGTATGTTAAAAAATCATAAATAAATAATTACATAACAGTGTGCAAAGATATTATGCTTATTCTCTTGGTATGGATATTATGGTTATTGCGTTTAATTAAAATAGGTTTTTATTAATTTATTTATCTTTTAGATTCTTTTCTATTTTGTGAATGTGAGAACGCTGTAGGCTTAGTGGACAGTAGATTTGTTGACCATTTTCTGTTTTGTTAAGAACCTGGTACATGTTGAAAGGCCTACACTGTCCTCCCATACCTATTAACACTGTTATTTGAAAATATTGTAAAAGCCAATTATTTTTAAAGAGTAACCGTGGATTTTCTTGCCGCGGCTCTTCTCTTTTGAAGTTTCATAAGTGCCCATGTAGGTTTATGTGAAATAAAATATTACGAATTTTGAAATTTTTGAATTTCTCGGTTCCCAAGATTTAATCTCCAATACACATACATCCACCTACCTATACAAACATGCATACATTCTCCATTATATACATTTTTTTTCCAAAACATTATATGCATCTTTGCCTATTAAATTCTATTCTATAATATTGGCTATTAGAAGCCATTTCAAGCAGAAAACCGACATGTTATAATTTAGCTTCTATGTTTTCGAGAGCCGTTTTTCGATTCACTATGCGACGGACCACTTCAAACACGCGTTGCTGAGATTCTAGTGCGCGATGCTCGGCAATCATTGTCTTCTTGGTACATTACGCGCGACACATGACGCCCGTGTGATTGATGTGCTGCTCTCGATGACCACGGATAGCCAGTGGACAATATGGCACGAATAACGATCACGCTGGATTTGCATAATTAAGATTGCCCCAAATCCCATGTGTAGTAGGTAATGAAGCACCTACGTAATACCCAAAGAAAAATATTTAATTGATCCTCTTAAAACATGCTAGAAACTTATTGATCTCCTAATGGTGATCTTTTTTACGTAGTGTAATGATGCGGTTTTATTAATAAACTAGCGGACGTCACGCGGTTTCACCCGCGTAGTTCCCGTTCCCGTGGGAGTACGGGGATAAAGTATATCTTATGTTACTCGCTGATAATGTAGCTATCCATTGCTAAAAGAATTATTTAAATCGGTCCAGTAGTTTTTAAGTTTATTCGTCACAAACATAAATACAAATCTTTCCTCTTTATAATATTAATATAGAAGTATAGATATAGATGAGCCTAAAATCAAAATGAGAATTATTTGGGGATCGCAAAAATACTCTCACGTAAGTATTAGCGTACCGATTTATTCTTAGCAATATGCATCGATGGATTTTGTGAACTTGTGGTAGAAAGAACAGAAACAAAAAAAAATACATTTAAGTATTAAATACGTAAAATTACATTCATACAAATAAATTCTGATTCTTATCAAAATGGAAATTATTCCGGGATCGATTAAATACATGCATTAAAAACATTTAGGTTAGACACTTTATTTTCGTGAATAGGATAGGTATCTACTGAACCTATATATAATACGTGGGACACCTACTGCAATGTCAATATCTATAATTAGTTACTTATGTCTTCATTGCACCCGCCGGTGTTCGATCACTATTAAGGCTCCTACAAACAGGCCCGACACGCGACGCGACACAAAGGTACGTGGCGTCGCGCGACGAGCGGTGTCTTTGTATCGCGTCGCAAGTCGCGCCTGTTTGTAGGAGCCTTTAGGCCTAAGTCTCCTACTTTATAAAGAATGCTCTCACAATGCGCACGTTTAGGGATCACATTTAGATTCTGTTACGGGGCTTACCGGGGGGGGGGGGGGGGGGGCGAAATTTGGCTTCGTCCATACTCATCCCCAGTTCGCACTCGCCCGCTTTTTGATATGCCTATCAGTAACAAGGGTACAGTTTGTCGGAAAAGTGCTACAATGTAGAAAATAAATACTCTTCTTCTAAATAATAAATACGGATCACATATTATTTTTACTATGGAAGTCTTGATCTTTTTCTATATATTTGTTAAACAAAATGTCTTTCTTAGATTTCGTGCAAATAAGTAATTATTAAATAAATATTGCAATCCTTAAAATTTTACAATAATTTAATTGAATTATTGTATTTACAGTCTGTGATTTTTTAGCAGAGAGCTTTAATTATGTACAAACTGTGTTTTTTTATCAGAGAAACGTTTTAATTTTTATACGGAATCAAAATTTTAATGATTGTACTTACGAACTGTGACTTACAGAGAAACAAATGGTTCTTTTAAACGAGCGTTTAATACCTATGTGGTTTATTAATGTTGATTATATCTTATAGATATTGAAAAAGTACTAATAGTAACTACCTACCTACTGTTAATTTTATACCGCCTATTATGACTGAATAAAAATAAATAAAAATCACACTAGCAGTTTTCTTACCACCAGTACTTTCGCGCCTTCTAGTTATGTAGTTAGTTATATATGAACCGGGCGAGTTCGAACTGGGGATGAGTATAAACGAAGCCCAACATTTGATGTCTGCATGTAGTTTGAATCAAGCTCCCACAATCAGGTTTACGACCCTCTCGGGAGTACACGGGATGTCCTGACTCCTGTATCCGGAAACAACCCTTCACAGCGCAACGGTGAGACACACAGTGACGAGCCAAACTAACCGTCTTATGTCAGTCAGTAGGTAAGTAAGTGTGAGTGGGATGGGACGTTTTCAAATATTAAAATTTTTTGAAGTGAAAACTTTTTCAGGCGCGTTGGGCATTTTTGAGATGGGACTAGACCATTGATTCCGTGACACTGTGATGACACCAGCTTTTGACCATTAAAATAATATCAACGCGTTGATTAACGCGGTGCCGATTTTTTTCAAGTTTTCACTTCTGTCGGCACTCCCGGAGTGCCACTGTTTTTTCTTGCCTCAGTTGATTCCTCGTATTTTTCTTAACAGTAACGAAGATTTTTAATGAATGTGTATGTCATAGTGATAATTTTTGAGTTATGACGACCGTTATACGTTAGTAGGTTTACTTTAGTACTTTAGTTTACTTAAAAGTACTCCACGGGTAAGTAACAAACTACTTAGGTATAATTAAATAGACTAGTTGATTCTTTTCAAAACTTCTAATATACCTTATCGAAAAAATCTCACTTTATTAGCCATAATTTATGTTTCATTAGCTGACTTCTCACTATGAGATATATATTACATCTCGAGATATACATTAATATCACTCATCGTACTTTTAAATGGAACCGTTTATACTGAGATGTAATATATATTACGTCTCTCTTTTGTTATGTCGGGATATACTATTATATCTCATAGTGAGAAGTTAGCTTTAAAGACGAAGGAAGAAACGGCGCACACGGCACTTATTTCTGTGGCCATAAACCTAATCACAAATCAATCAAGTGAAGCGTGTTACAAGTGTGAGTGCGCCAGGAGGCGTCGCTGTCACTTCACAATACACTGCACAGCTAGGTAGTAGGATACCGAGCAGTTTGACGTTCGGCGGACATTTATTGGCTACGGATGATATCATGTCATAATCTAAAACCACATCAATGCTGCACTCTATCAAAGTCATCTGTTTTAGATACAAATAGAATTTGGCAAATTACTGATACCTCCCGCCGGTTTAGCAGTACACGTGTATAATATCAGCTAAGATCATGTGGGTACTCTACCCAACAGATTGTTATCAGCACCGGCGGCAGAACAGGCTTCAATACTTGCCACCGCCATATTGATGACCACTGACCAATAAAATCGACATTACAGCCAAGAAAATAAAATGTAGGTATCTTCAGCATCTTGTTGCTTAAAAAGGTTTTATGAGTTTTATACCTGAATACTGGTTACGATTGAATAACAAGTTAGATGCAGTGTATAATACTGTTATAGAACACACGGCGGACTGAGCGGGCAAACTAACATAATTTATAAGGATTAGTCGCAGCTTGTTAGGTAACTTGTGACTCAGGCACAGTTGCGAATGTGGTGCGATTACAAATGAATATAACGTGTCTTGTGCTGACAACGACGTCACGCGGCACAATGAGCACCGCGCGTTGCGGTGGCGCGACGACTACGAAACGGTGGTGTGACGCGTGACGCAGCGCACATACATCACGCGGAGAGACGCACCACGAGTAAGTAGACGTGTGTCGTCCTCGACGAGCCGTTACACTATTAGTTGGCAACATGTTACGGCGTCCGTCCCGCCGCCACTGACATATTGATGAACTGCGCACTTCATTTACAATAACGCATTGCCAATTATTTATAGATCCACGTCTTGTATATGCTCTTCCGATAGGCTCCACGCGAGTACTTTGCCGTTCCCGGAACGACTTTGAAATAAAATTGATATGAGTAAAAGCTCCAATAAACTAGAGAGAACAAAGCTCGCCTCTCGGGCCAACAAACTGTGATTTCAATTTCTGACAGATTTATCGAGGAGCTAACTGATGCTAGCTGCTATCGAGGCGATGGTAGTATCTCATACCCTTCGCGGAACTGTGCAGCCTCGCAGATTAGAGCGACCGGTCCGCTATTATATACGACTATATCGGATTAGGTAGATCTTTCGACGGAATTCAACACTAGGACAGTGTCTCGTCGGGTTAATATAGAGCGCGTGAGTGACTAACGATATATTATTTATAAGATAGCGCAGCGGGGACAGGCGACGGGTTCCTAGAACTGGAGCCGCGATCGACTTACCATTTTAATTTCTAATGTTGCCAGTTCCCACGCGGCCGTCAGCGCCGCCGCGCCGCCGCCGCCGGCAGCTAAATTGTACGCCCACGGATTATGAATGCAGCTGCAGCGACACAACTACATGATCACAGCTCGCGCAGAGAATTTTTCAGCAGTGCGTGTATGTGAGGAGCGAGCTGGACGCGCGCCAACAATGCCATTGTGCGGCGACGCCCTGCGCCACTACATCACGTGACATCACACACTAACCGTCTCAAATATTCACCGTTTCAATTAGAAATTTGCCAAACAGCCGAATAACAACGTTAATTGAGAGCATTCGTCGGATGCCATCGCCGACATTCCGCCATCGACTGTAACGCTTTAAACTCGCGCACGGATTAGTCGGTATTAGCCTGTTTGTAGTTTAATTTGTAACGGAAAGAATATAATAGGAGTGCGGAGAGAAAGGGATGCCCAGCCGAGAGGAAGATGAATGACAAGAAAGGCGCGCGATTGTCTCCGCGCGGCGAGGGCGCGTCCCGGCCGTCGGCGCATCATCAAAGCAAATATGCGGATCGTCGGAGGATCGCTGTCGCCTCGAAAAAACTAATAAAAGGCAATATTACACGCGCAGATATATCGCTCGAGACGAGTGAGGGTAGCTATACGATCCAGACCCCGCCACCCCCTCCCCGCATGCCACCCTCCCACGCGTGACACGCGTGACGCAAATTTCGATGCTCCACTGAATTTCAGCAGCCGCCATACACCCTTTAAACACAATTATGCTAGCCTGCATACAGATGCCTCTACCTCAAGTTTCATAAGTGTTGTTTTTGAATAGCCAGCCACATAAACGTAGAATGTGCGCAGAATTGCCAGTACCGTGACTACAGTCACACACCCGGGGGGAGATCCACACTCGAGCGAGTCAATAAGCGCATTCCACTTGCACCGAGCCGAATTAAAAATCAAATAATGTTGTGTATAGCGAATTAGGAGACGAGCACCCGCCGATTGCGTGGGTAGGGTTGAACCCGAGGGTTGAACATAATAGTATTTTCGCAATTCGTATTAATAAAAAAAATAGTAGCCCACCAGCACAAGGAACATAATTTATTATTACGATAATTTACGATTATTTTGAATGATTTTGACATTATTAGTAATTATTAGGTACCAAAATTTGCCAAAGATATATGTACAAATTTTTAAGATGTGTAGGTAATTACGAATAGATTGGATTTTATGATCTGTGAAGTGATTAGATTTTTTAAAATAATAATTTATAACTTAATTACCTACTTACACATGTTATTGGAACTCGTATTTTTATAATGAACAATAACATTTTCTCGATACGAAGGTATTAATTAATTAATTATACCTACATTTAATAGGTATGATCTATTTACTAGCAATGGAATAAGTCAAATATTCCAAGAAGCCATAGTAGGAATGTGTACACAAAGTACTGCTTACAAGGTAAAATGAAGCAGTTATATACTTATATAAGGCATGAAGTACCTACTTGTGCGTATCTAACATCAAAACAAAGCAGGTAGCGAACCCTGCGTAATGAAAAAGCGGTCCGGGTGGCAGCTCTAACTCATAGTTGAACAAGTGCAAGGGTCAGAGCGGGGCTCGGGCCCCGGGTCGCGCCGGTGTGCGGAGATATGTCCGCGCGGCTAATGAAAAGTTTAATAACGGCGAGCACGTGTGCGGCCCTGCTCGCCTACTCGCCCCACTCGCCGCACTCGCCCTTCGCCGCATTATCTCTCAATGCACAATTTATTGAGAGCAATTTCGCATGTCATAAAACCGAATTAATACTGTCCCGGAGAGTTGGGGCCAGGGTTCCGGCGACTATTTGTCAAGTGCGAGCGATGTATTCTTGTGCGATGTTCGGCACATCACGACGCTGACTCACGAGCGGCTGGAGCCATCGTCCACAGTTCCTGCTCATTTATTCGCGAAGCTCAACACGTGAACGCTTGCTCAGCAGAAGCTATAGTGTTTATCGACTTGGCAATAACCGGCACTGCAGGAAATGCGAAACATATCTGATGAATAATCCAAAATAAGTACCTATAATTATCAAAGATAACTTTGTAATAAATTGTAATGATTCATATGAATGTGTGACTACTTGCGCAATATTTAACCATTTTCTTTATTACGAAAGCAAAGTATATAATAACTATTTTTATGGTTTATTGAGATGGTGAAGGTAAGTTGTTTCTGGAGTGTTAAGCTTGTGCAGACCAGCGCGATATCGCGGGCGCTACAAGGGTCGCGCTGCCTGTAGCGCTCGCGATATCGCGCCAGTTTGCACGAGCCGTTATCCCCAACTTTGAAATCCTTTCAATAATACGGCTACCCACCCTTTAATATCACTGTTGATACCTTCCTGCTTGTAATGGAGCATCGCTGATGTGACATTATTAGGTAATGAGCAGCGACAATGAGAGCACCTCCCGTGTGCACCAGACAAGGGCGACCCAGAACAATGACACCGTGTATAGGGGTGTCATTCTGCTCGCACGCTGTAAGGGAGCCCGACACGGTGTCCCGCTAGCAGGAATACGCAGCCAAGGCGCAGGGCGTCGCTCGTCGTCGCCAGCTCACTAAGCGTGAAATGGAGCGCGATCCGCCAATTGTATTAATGAAAAGCGTCTTGAGGACATTATCGGGCTCAAGACGTCGCACACTGAGTCCTTGACGATGTCTCCCCGAGGGTAAGCAGATCGCGCTACCAACAACTACATATCTTTTGAGTGTGGCATATAATGGCGAATGTGAGACAAACTAACTTTAAATCTTATCATTTTATTCCTGCTATTTTTCGACAAATAAGTTTGGAAAGTAAATAATTAATTAAATATCAATTAGGCCTGTGCCTCTACGAGGCCACTTATAGGGTACGTAGAGGCTGCGTAGACACCGCGTAGAAGATGCTTACAAGTCACTTAGATGCCGCGTAGAGGCTGCTTAGACGCCGCATATAGGCTGCATAAAATACCTCTAAGTACCTAATTACCGCCAACTGCAAGTATACCTACTAAACCAGAACCTATTGTTAATTCGCTTGAAGATACATTTTTATTAATTTGTAATGTTTGTTATTTCGTTTGGTACACAGTTTTTTTATTTTTTTATATTTAACTTCTCGTGTATTTAACTATATATCTATGCTACTTTTACTTTGTACGCCATATCCATTGTGGAAACTCAACACAAACTGCAATTGTAGGTAGGTAGGTACCCGCACGGCACGGTACTTATGTATTTGAAAATAAATGATATTTTACCGTTCTCATCTTTTATTAATTATAAATTCATACTTAAATAAAACGAAATACGAATTCAAATCAATCGTATACTTTTGATTAAACATTTTCTTCATCATAGATTAGTATTCATTAAATTCGGAGAGGCGTAGGTAGGGTTGCCAACCCTACTAGGTATATAATATAGTATCCTACCATATTGTAGGCCTGAATACTATATTTCAAAAACAATAATATAGTAGGCGAAACTACTATATTTTTGATGGTAAATTAAATAACATTATAGTTTTAAAATTGTTGTAATACGAAATGCAGCCACTATCTGTTTTGAACGAAACTTGTCAATTTGACAAATTAGTTCAATTTATTATTTATGTCTCTGTCAAAGTCAAACGGCGAAAAGTAAAAAAAAAAACTTGTTTCGTGCGCACTTCGCAGTAGCATTCAGTTTGTTTAACTTTTGTTTGTATTTGTCCAAAATGAACCGTGAAAGTGGTGAAGGCGATAGTTCTGGATCCATAACACTCCTCCGTATCAAAACGACCCAGAATCAAAACGACTCTTTAGCAAAATGTCCCATTAGCAAATCATCTTATGCGCAAATGGTCCTATTAACGTCCTACTTGTAAAGTACAGTAACATTTAAAAAATCACTATCGGTTTTTACCCAACTGAGGCGAAGCCATAAATTTTAATAATAGTTATTTATGCTATAAGTGCGGAAAGTAGATGATTTCCGACGAGTGGCATTTTTATTCACGAGCGAGCGAAACGTGCGAGTTTATAAATAAACACGAGTCGGAAATCATCTTACGCACGCACGTGTTTCATACAAAGTGTTACTATGCATTGTGCGAGGAAATAAAAAACGAGCGAACCTTACAGTAGTCGCATATGATGTGTAACATCTGACATCTTGGCTGACACTACATAAATAATGTAAACAATATTCTTCATCATCCTCATCGCCATCATGACTTTGACTTTGTCTTTGTTCAAGTAAGTTTTCGTTTTCAATGTTTGTTTTATTTTAAAGTTTGTTGTCTCGAGAAGACAATACATAATATTATACATATAGATAGATACATATTTATGTGTGGTATGACTGAACCATTTCCATTCTTTTGCTTTTAGGACGTTTTGATACGGAGAAAATAATACTAAATCCCTCCGACCCTGCCACCTACATTTTTTTTTAAACGTACCTACTATATATTTGGTGTTTTATTCGCCATCTACTATATTTTTACAAGCAATGGCTTCGAAAATACTAGATTTGATATAAAAAATGTTGGCAACCCTAGGCGTAGGGTACGCACACTTGTGCTTGCTCGGATCACGGATGTGTAATGAATGAAACAGATGACACGCGTCTGATAATCGTCGGCGACTGCAACAGCGATGCTAAGCGTCGCTCACCCTAATTTTTGTATTTATATTTTGATCCGGACATCCTCGCAAAAAAAAGACCCGTATGACTTTTTGCCGGTTTAAGAATAGCTGGTAGATATTTATTAATATATTATAGGGAATTAAAATAATAATGTACTTAAATAACAACTTAATTATACCGAATAAATTAATAAAATAAAATTGTATAGATACCTACTAATTTAACTAAAAATATTCAAAAACTAAAATATGGCGTCGACAAATTTATCCGCATCGCTGTCAATGTCGACTAGTAATGTACACACAAAAGACGGCCAGCATTGCCACGTTGTGTGGCAATTGGCAATGCTTTGCCTTCGGCCAAAGTAAAAGCCAGCCCTTGGGTCACGGAAAGTGTCAACCAGTCGTTTCGAGATTCCATTAAAGAAAATAAAATTATGTCTTATCTTAATTATCTACCAGCCAATATAAATATAAAATATTTATATTTTATAAAAAGATATAACGTGACAGTTTCATAAATATTTTAAGTATACCAATAATAGGTATATAAAAAATCACTATGTAGGTACCGTCGGTGGCACTATCCACTAAGTATAGACTGCAGCCAAAATAAATCGTTACAGTCTTACAAGCTACATGATTAAGGGTTTATTTTTATTAAGTATACTGCACCTTTGTCTCTGGACATATTTCAACAAACAAAATAGGTACATAGATTCCATAGGTAGGTACCTATCTGGAAGGTAAACTAAGTACTCGGTATTCAGCTTTGATGCGCAAAAGCTTGCTGGGAATAGCACCCAGAATATGTAATAAGTTACCTGACTCCTTGAGGCAACTGAAGATTACGAGCTTCAAGAAGAAATTAACAATGTTTCTTATCCATAATTGTTATTACACTGTAGATTATTTTCTTAATTAAAATAATATTAATATAATTTGACTTAGTAATTAATGTGTGTATTTTTGTTGTATATTGTGTGATTTGTTTATTGAAGTTACTGTTAATTAATTTAAAATAAGTACATTGAATTTGTAATTCCTTAATTTAATAATTTATAATGATTCTGAATTCATTTTAATACACCTAACTGTACCTACTGTAACTATAAAATTTGTACGACACTGGCAAAACATAGAGAGTCAACTGAATTTTTACTAAAGACCAAAGTATTTACCTGTGTTTAACAAATAAATATTCATTTATTCATTCATTCACCACTGCAGTGTAGGTATTTATTATTTTTGATCTACATAACAAAGATTTTTTTTTTTTCAGTTTTTCTGTGGTTATACTAACAACCGAAGTAGAAGGTAACTAGGAAAGTAATCTGTGGCCTAATGGTAACATTACATAAAGTACGTCTATATACTATGAGTACCTAAATGCGAATATGCGGGCTCCTTCTTACCTGCATAATGCAGGCTCAGCCGAGCGCCGTAGGCCTGATTTCTGGCATTTTGCCGTCGGCTTGTGGACGGTGAGCAATGGGTAGCTCGCCGTCCGATAAGGACCAGGCCCCGAGATGTGAGCAGAACTGACGGGGTCCGCTATATAGGGCCGATGTCTGCCGAGGTTGCGAAGAAGTCCGAAAGGTAGATCGTGGCCCCCGGCAACATGAGCGTGTCAGACTCTTACTGACTAAAACCCACACGGGTTTTAGTCAGTAAGAGTCTGACACGCTCTCCTGCTCCGCCCAGAGTGGGAGAAGTTATTTGATAATTTCCCACGCAAAAAAAAGGCAAGTGCCGTATAAGGGCAAAACATTAATGTATAAGTTGTATTGCTGACGGACACCGCGGAGCGGACGCCTGCCACTGAGACATCATAAAAATGTCGTAATGTCACTAAATAGGTAGTCACTTATTTATGACAGCGAGCCAATTGCTAGTGACTAGAAAGTAAAGTAACCTATCATAGATTCAAGGCTCTTACAAACAGGCGCGACACAAAGACACCGCTCGTCGCGCGACGCGGCGTACTTTTGTGTCGCGTCGCGTGTCGCGCCTGTTTGTAAGAGCCTTTACGATACGACATACTTAGTTGCCTACGAGTAACGCACGAGCGCATTTTCAACGTGCGCGCTAAAGAATACTAAAGAAATTGTATTTCCATTTACTCAAGATACCGCGGTTTATGACACGGCTAATCCTTTGTCTCTTTTGGAAGCTCGTTAAAAAAACGCTCGTGCAAATCGGGTTTAATTCTTATTCAGTGAGCGCTTGCTATTTTCTTAATAAAACCTGAACTTACTTAAAGAAGTACGACTTGTGATTGGTTGTGTGTTACCCAATTCTGGTGCAAAACTTTAATTCCTCATCGCCGTTCTGTTTGAGAGTTCTTTTAAGTAAGTAAATATTATAAGTTATTTCTATGACATTAAGTCATCGTTGACGATGGTGTTTGCTTACCTGCTAGTAAACTTGTCTATCTATATTGTTTGTACAATAATAACTTTGCTTTTCTATTCAACTTTAGTTTCAATGTAGTTGCAAGCACCTGCTTCCCTGTCATAAATAAATACTTTAAGGGATAAAACATGAATCGAATCATGGCCAATCCTTTAGCGATTGTTCAAACACATAATATTTGTTCGTACAACACACGGTGAGGCAACTAATTGTCGTGCAAACTTATAGGGTAGCATCCTCGTGAGTACGCACGGGGTACTTGTCAGGGGTCGCACTCGCCGCGTCCCTCCCGTATTCATTACATTCACCACTTATTGGAACTTATTAATATCATCGCTTGATTTATTGTTGTGCCGTGGTGCATGCTCTAATGTCGACATTATTGAATTTTATTAACTTTTGGACAAAGGGGTCGGCCTCTCACAAGCGCGAGGAGAATACGCTTTGAACTTTCACTTGTCCACTTATTAATACGCTGCGCCACCGGTCGTTATTGAGACATATCATTCGGGCGTGTATTATTGGTATCATCATCGTGTTCGCCAAAAATTGATCTCTAAGTAACATTGAGATGGACCTCAATGAGGTCTTTCATTCTTAGGCTGTGAAGCGAATCGTCCTTATTAATTTTTGAAATACAACAGTTACAGAAAACAGCACTCAAAGTGCCCGCCAATTACAACCTCAAAAGAAGAAATAGCTAAACAAAACTCCCTAACATCAAGCCCAGTCTGTTGTTTACTAGAGTCCGGCCACGCTAACTCATGGAATAAATGGGCAACCCCAAAAAGTTTTATATATGGTATACTTTTACATCAGTCACTTTCGTGGTACTTGAGCTGTCAGATTGCTTACGCTGTAAGTTGTTTTCACAAAATAAAGTAGAAAATTGTTATATCTATTAATAGTAGAGTGCGGGAGTTGTTATACAATATGATTTGTAAATTCCAAAATGTGAAGGAACAGCACGATGTCGTCCTTAGCCAAAAACGACAATGTTTACAAGATATCGAAAAGTTGACGTGTTAGTAGATCTAATGATTTTGGTATTTTGTCTTTTGATTTTTGCATGATTGCCGTCTATAGATTTTCAAATTCCACCATTTTATGACTTATGCAGAATTAGCGTGGCCAGACTCTACGACACTTGATGTTGTCTAGTTCTTAAACAATCGTAATCGGCATCTGAACACGCATGTAGTACTAACGGTGAGAGACAGTTTCGTTTTGTGTGTTCTGTGATTTCGGTGGACGTGGTGACAGTGTAAGACGAATGTTGTGAGCGTAGCGCCCCGCGGCGCGGCCGGCGCGCTCGCCTGGGAACCGACCCGGCCACAAAAACACCTAGATCTGTATCTACCAGCTACACATCAATCTTCAGTTGTAACTCCTCCCGTCCCCACACCCTTCCACCCCCTAATAGTACAGAGACAAGCGATCGTTTGTCATTTGTGCATATAAATAATGATTGAATAATGACAACAAACACGGCAGATCCTCCAAACAACGAATTGCTTCATCATGCTGGACAGGACAGCCGCTGCGCTGGGAGCACACTGCTATACGTTAATTAATTGACATGCCTCGGAGCAGCAATGGTCGCGTACCTTGCAGCTCAATGCATCGTCATTCACCTTGGAAACCAATTCTGATACACACAGCTCCATTAAGTAGTTACCCCCAAAAGACATGTGCGTTCAAATCCATGATAGGCCCAAGTTGGTTTTATTATTTTGCAAAAACATTTTATTATAATTTATGTATTGTTTTAGTGAATAGGGTTAACATTTCCAAAAAGTTATTCCACGTCTAAATAGACCGGAGGTTTCAAGACCGCTTGACGTGCTTAAGATAGGAGATTCAAATCCTAGGCAAAAAATGTGCTTTTTGTCATTCATTGTATATTTTTTAATAGTATTTTTCTATTTCGTTTACGTAATATTTTTAAATAATTTAAAAATCCAGAAAAATAAAATACTTTAATAATCATTTAATAAAATTGATTATTATTGCTATTATTTAACAAAACTTTGATCTTATTTTACTACAAAGATTTATATTTTACAATTTGATTTGATCATTTACAGTTATCATAATATACATATTTTGCCAACTGACACAAACGGGGTCCTTAGACAAGTGACGTCCTATTAACGTAAACGATAAATTAGGAAGCACTAGAAATAAACAATAGTTTTAAGTGAACGTATACATCAAACATTGTAGTTATAACTTAAGGTTATGGATTAATGTATCATAAGTTAGTGGATACGAGTTCAGTTCGGCCTTCTATCGACAAAATCACCGACGCGGTGGAGCCACCATTCTGACACAAACGGGATTGAACTGCAAAGAATTACCCGAAATTACCAATCTATTCATCGAATATGTTGTGAAATGTTGTGCCATAAAAATTAACTCACCAAAAGTAATTATTATTCTTGTATACAGGCCCGATCGAAATATAGAAAAGTTCTTTAACTTTTTAAATCGACTTCTGAAGCTCATTACACTAATGTACAAAAATAAACGCCTCATAATTACCGGAGATTTTAACTTAGATTATTTTAAAAAGCAAAGGAATTCTAGAGATTTAACAATATCATGAGTCATGACAGAACTAAACCTACACCAAATCATCAAAACTCCTACAAGAACCACAAAATCAACATCGACTTGGATCTTTTATTTACAAATAATAATAGCATAGAATTTTAAATTACGGTTAACAATAATGGTATCTCGGATCACAATAGCTTAATAGACAGCCTTAGGAATAAGGAAACACAAAGTCTTATAAGGACACCCTACGTTACTAAAAGAATCTTTAACAATACTAATTTGAAAAATTTCCAATCAGCACTAAATAAAATAAATTGAAGTGACATTTTTTTTTGAAAACTGACATAAATAAAGGATTTCATGACATTTTACAATCTTATTTGAATAAATACATACCAAAAATACGGATAAAAACAATGCAAAATAAAACAAACAATTATCTTACCAAGGGACTAAAAAAATCATGAATAAATGAAAGATTGACAAGAATTATTTTAAATCAGCTCAGTAGCGCCATATTTAAAAAAAAAAACACTACAAAGAATTCTCGAAAATGTTAAAAAGATGCATTAAAAATAAAAATAAAACTTAATTACATAAAAGAGAAGAATGTCTCGAAAAATAAAACAAAAACGATGTAGTCAGTAATAAATAAAATGACTAAACCTAACAAAATCTTAAGAACATTACCTTAAAATTATATAACGTAATAATAAAATCACCGCAACAAGTTTGCACAGCATTTAATGATTATTTCGTATCAGTAGGTGTAGATAACAAAAGGTCGGGAGCAGCGGCGCCAGCGCCGTGTGGGCCAACGGCGCTAACGGTGGTAACGATTACATTGGATGCATACGTCCGCAATAAACTCCATGTAAATCGATCCGGTAACAGAGCAAGTGGTTTTTAAGATTATACGCGGTTTGCAAAATAAACGTAGCTTTGGAGTGGACGATATCCCGCCGCTATTAGTAAAAAAATGCGTATAGGAGCTTACATCGCCTCTCACTAAACTAATAAATATTTCTTTCGACGAGGGACGATTCCCAGAAAACTTAAAATTGCGAAAAAAGTAGGAAATTCAGAAAACTCTAGTAATTATAGACCTATTGCAATTATAGACCTGTTACCCATTATCTCAAAAGTTTTCGAAAAAGCAATGGCGAATGCTCAACTATTCTAGCGGTATATAACTACGTACAGGAAATTTACAGTTGCATTAACGAACGAAAGTACGCTATTGGACTATTACTAGACATGACGAAGGCGTACGACTAGGTGTCACACAAAATTAGGGGGCAAGGTTTTAATTGGTTTAAATCATATTTACAAGATAGAGTACAATTCGTAGAAATATAATTTTTTGATAGCGTTGACCAGGAAATGTACAGCATAGAATCAGACATGGCTACCATTAATACTTCAATACCCCAAGGAAGTGTTTTAGGAAGTACCTTATTTATATTACATGTAAATGACTTGTCAGATAAGAAAGTTCGTCGTGTACATATTTTGTTCGCTGACGGTGTTTCTTTATTATTTAAAACGCCCATGAATGTTGACCATCTAGCTATTGAAAAAACATTCACAGAAATTGAACAATGGTTAAAAGAGCATAATTTAGAAATAAACTTAACGAAAACTAAAATATGCCAATTCAGAACATACCAAAGAACCCCACTAAACCTAAATACATTAACACCTCAAATACAATTAGAAGAAATAAACGAATTTAAACTTTTAGGTCTAACATGACTCAAACATAAATTGGAAGAAACATGTTGAAAGTACAAGAGCAAAATTTTCCCAATCTATTTATGCACTAAGCATATTGAAATGCAACACAGACTATAAAACCGCCTTAACTGCCTATTATGCGTACGCCTAATCCTGGCTAAATTATGGTATTATTTTTTGGGAAGACAGTACTACTTTTTGGAACTTTTCATTCAGCACAAGAAATGTATCAGAATATTGATGAACGTAGACGAACGAGAGAGTTGTAGGCCAAACTTTATTAAACAACAAATTCTCACACTACCAGCAATATATATACTGCAAAGTTGTATATTGGTTAGGAAAAATAGGCATCTCTTCAAATCTAATATCGGGCTAAATGAAAACTATAACCGACGGAACAAGAATAGACTAAGACTATCACAAACTTAAGTTATCGTGAAAAGCCCACATTCAAGACTAGCTAATATATTTCATAAGCTACCGGAAAGTTTAAAATCCCTAGCAAATGACTAAATTTTCTTGAAGCAGTTGAAATCTCTGTTAATAAAGAAAGGCTACTATACCGTTGAGGAATTTAAAGCTAACAAATTGGATCGATTGACCTCGTAATAATAAGCTTGACGTAAATGTGAAAATAATAATAAATCACTTTACTATATACTATAATATTATGCTTACTAAGAATGATTAAAATAATTAATAAAAATGATTTATTTGAAATAAAATGTAATAATGAATTAATTAATGTTTATCAAAATGTAATGAATTGTTATAATTAGAGTCAATATTATATTATGTAATCATTTGATATGTAAACATTTGCAGTGCCCTTACAGGGTGCATGTCTTAATACTATGTCATGAAATTTTAATGCATACCTACTGAGCAATGTTTTATATGTTAGCAAATAAATAAATAAATAATCTAATTTATAAGTGAAATAATTTAAACTAACAACAAATAATTTTATAAAGAAAACGTTAACAAATACCCTCAAATTATAACCGATTAGACAGAGACCTAAAAATAAAATGACTTGGACGATAGTACATAACAATTTCATCGCAATTCACATGGGATCGCTGGCTAGTTCATCAAACTGTGCCAGTCGAAACAATGAACTCTTTTTGAAGTATTCTTTAGATTATTCGTAACGAATTCAATGTTGTAGCAGTGTAACATTTTAAAACTTGAGGGGCTAGCACATATACGCTGTGTGTACGTTTATAATATCCCGAGTAGATACTCTGATCTGAAACTAAGTGAGTGTTAAATAAGACTTGGATGGCAAAACACCTTACTGACCCTGACGACCCCATTATCCTCCTCCAGGAGAGCAGTAGGGAAACCAGCACAGTGTAAAAAAACAGACGCCTCCGGCCATTCCGACCTCACCGTCTAGGTCCTTTGCGATCGCGTCCCCGAGTAACTGATACTCCCCCTGATCCTTGCTCGATAACGAGGTGCCAGCAGTTGTTGCAGCTGAGCACGTAGCTTTAAATTCTAAACTAATAATCTTGATCAAAACTTTGATCCAGCCCGTCCCATCCTTGATGTCGTCCCGTCGGTTGACGCCCTAAACCAAGGTTCGTACCCCACAGGGGGTGCCCTTGGCGAGCGTTCACCTAGTTTTAATTAACAAAGTTGAATAACCCCTGGCTGGAGGTTTTAAGTGTAGTAGCTTAAGGCACCCACAGGAAAGCCCGGTTATGTAGTCATGATCTCAGAGGTCAACTACGAGATGCCCTACCTAAAAAAAAAAAGATGGCATAGCAACCCCTTGATACGGTGATCTTTACTTACAACAGCGAAAAATTCTTAGTTTGTTTACTTAGATGGTCATCATTATTATCTTGCCGTTATCCCAATAATACTAAAATAATAATCGATATTGTAGGTCTTCTTCTAACACACATCTCATCAGGGATTCAGAAATGCCTTGTAAACTTGTAACGCTCATGTGAGAAAATCAGGGTGGCACATACAAAAAAAGTCTATGAGTGTCGAATACGGAAATAGTCAGTAACCGGGAGCTGCAACAATGTTGATCTCGACCCCCTCGCCTGATCGCCTGCGAGCGGAGTGTTATTATGTTATCAGAGAACAAAGGAGTGTCTCCAGCGAGCGGTGCGCTCACTGACACATGACGTCACCAGCTTTAGTCGCAATTTGTTCAATTGTTCACCTGTCCGCACGGAATCGCTTTATTTCGCAGCACGAATTCATTTTCTGTGTAATTTAACCGGAGCATCGCAACGGTAAGTTCTCACAGAAATCCACAATTTTAAAAATGTCCGCGGGTAAGCTTTCGCATTCGATTCCCATCGGGTCGTGTGAGATGTCCACAGATAAGCTCGATAAATTTAATTAAATTTCTCGGAGTGGTCTCACGAGTGAGGGCGGCGGGGCGGTGCGGTACGCGGGGGGGGGGGGGGGGGGCAGTGAGCTGGTACTCGCTCGGATAGGACAGGAGTGCCGAGGGCAGGCAAATTTGTTTGGTGCTGAGTTCGGTCCACTTGTATTAATTAAGTGCGGCGGCTCCTCAAAGACGGAGACGTCGCATCTACACAAGGAGCGCAAAAAATAAGTCTCCCTCGTCGACACGACAGCCGGGCTGCGGTGCCCGCTGCTACCGATTGTTTTATAAACAACTACACGACGCTCAAGTAACAATATATAGTTTTACATCGTCGTCGCCGGTTCA
This sequence comes from Omphaloscelis lunosa, assembly GCA_916610215.1. NCBI lineage: Eukaryota > Metazoa > Arthropoda > Insecta > Lepidoptera > Noctuidae > Omphaloscelis > Omphaloscelis lunosa. The sequence continues at coordinate 22,830,358 of OU744252.1, forward strand.
TTGGGAAATGCGCTTTGATTCCGTTCGATTTACCAAATTCTTTCAATTGTTTGAGTTTCAAAATTTAACAATGTTGGCCATTCAAAATCTTCTTACTAGCTCTTGGTGTAAATATATGTGACTGTGTGTCTAATAGCAATAACGGGGTACTATAGATTGAAATAAGCTCATAAAATATCACATGTCACTTGTCTCAGCATGGTTTCGCGGTTTCATTTGGTAAACTAGGTTACGGCTCGATACGAGTGCGGTATTTCCATGAAAGTGACAGGTCGATTAGCCAGAACTGTTCCGTTGTGACCCGGTCTGGCCCGGTGCTCGCTGGTGTCCGGCATCAGGGCATGCGTTAGGTAGAGAGCAGCATGTCCATGGGTACTCCGCGGCGCGTACACCGCGGCTCGATGTCGGGCCACTAACTCCCGCGCATCATTTATCATCTCTCTAGCAGGGACATCGTCTCTATTGAACTGACAAAAACAAAGCCTTTGCACACGAAGATAGCCTAGTGCTTGATTACAAACCGGGATCATTAGTTGATGGCAATAGACACTTAAACATAACTTGCAAAATGTAGGTGTATTAGGTGTACATGGACCTACACTCCTTCACCCTTCTGATACTACAGGCGTGATGTTATGTTCTGCTAACTCACTCTGGTTTGACTACTTCATGCCCAAATGAGATCCATCCGGAAAATGTGCAAAGTTTAGATCAAAGACTTTCGAAAAGATCTGGTTGTAAAAATGCCTCTGTCACCCAATGTATCAGCTCGGTGAATATAATAATTTCCTTAAGAGTATAGGGGTAGCAATAAAATGAGTTATGCTAATCAGCTCGCGGCTTGCAGCAGACGACACATCTATTGTGCGCGCTCGGGCGCAGCCGGGAATGCGGCGCGGGCGCAGCGGACCGGCCGCTGGCTTGGCACATTGGCGCTCGCTGCAGAAGCCCTACTTTAATCAATACGCGCCAACGCACTCCTACACTCGCGAGCGACCAAATCGACTTAACCCCTAATCGTGTATATAGAGTAGTTTTTTTTAAAAAGTACCCAACCCATTTCTGATAGTTATTTTTTTTAAACATGATGTTCAGCTTTAAGATGGTACCTTAAGCATTCAAATCGGTTCAGTTGGCCTGGCCAAGATTATGTCTGGACTTTAAAAGAGACTGCGACCTCTGAGTTTGGTTTGGCCTTTCTTCTCAGAGTAGTCAGATAGGAAACGCCGAACTCATCTAGCTTATTTTTATTTTATTTTTTTTAAATATGACGTGTCAACGTTATTCCGATATCCTATTTAGAGTGCGTTTCATCAAATAGTTCCTATGCCTTAATGTTGGCTGCACTGTTGTAGGACGAACACGAATACGCTACGACGGTACGTAATTGGTCCGTTGTTAAAGTTTAACAGTAGAGCCAACATTACGGCAAAGGAACTATTCGATGAAACGCACTCTACAGAATAAACAATTTCATTTCATTTCAGTTGTTTTCGAGTAATTGCCGTTTGAGTCGAAATGCAAGGAAAATGGAAATTTAGGAAAAGGATTTCAGGACACTTTATTAAAAAAAAAATGTCCTTAGGAACGATATTTTTTTTATTAAATCAATATTCAGTATTACTCGCCCTAGCTCTGATGACAGCTGTAATCAATTCTTCATAGATCTAACCAACTTGTGTATGCTGTCCTGAGGAATTCTGTCCCACTCCTCTAACAACGCCGTCTTGAGGTCATCGATATTTAAAGGTGCTAAGCGCTGGCTAGTCCATGGGCCAAATGAGGAAGTCGGTACTTCCCCCAAAAACTGCCTCGTGAAATGCGCAGTGTGATACCGGGCATTATCGTGCATGAACATAAAGTTTTCGCTGATAAACCCCGCGTATGGAACAACATGTTCCAGAAAAATATCCGTAATATAGCGATCAGCTGTCAGCTCTCCTTTTTGAACTAATGCAGACACAAAAATGAACACGATTTTCTCTTCAAGAAATTCCAGCCCACGTCATCAAGAGCCGCCGCCGTACGCAACTGTTTCATTAAAACAACACTGCGCAAATCACTTTCCTAAAAGTCTATATACCCGACCCCTCCTGCCACTGCAATGTAGACACATTCTACACTCATCCGTGGCCAAGACCGCCCGCCATCGCTCGATGTTCAAATTAAAGTGGTCTCGAACAAATTGAAGGCCCACTTGCCGGTAACTTGACGCTAATTTCGGGCCCCTGGCAAGCCATTTTGGAGTTAGGTTTGCTTCTTTCAGCCGTCTTCTAACTGTCCACTCGCTGGCATCCACGCCTCGAACGCGCCTCCTGCTGCACATAGACACCAGTCTGGTGATGATTCCGCAGTGAAGTAGAAACAATGATCCGATCGTCTCTCTCAGAGCCGCACCGGTGCTGCTGGTTCTCGGTCTTCAGTTGAAAGCACCAGTCTCTTTGAATCTTATAGCAGATTGGCATAAATGCAGCTGAGAAGCGACTGCCCGCTGACTGAGTCCCTGTTGCAAGAGCGCAACAATTTGAGAGGTTTCTTCGGGACTATAGTATCCATGGTTGCGTCAAAACAATGCTCACGATGCTGGGAGATATGTTCAGATCATCCAATGGTACATTTTCCTATATTATTTTTTTTGTGCTCAATCAAAAATTACAGAATCGAATTTAATGCTTATAGTACTATCTTAAAGCTGAAACGTCAGGCTTTAATAAAATATAACTTTTCCTTAAATGGAATAAGCACTTTTTGAAAAAAACTACTTTGTATGCACTGTGAGCGGTCGAGTCAATTTGGTTGCTCGCGAGTGTAGTAGTTGCGTTGCGTAGTTGCGTAGAGTGTTGTGTTAGCCTAGGTTCGCAAGGACAGTCCCCTTCGCCTACCCCAGGGTGGAGGACATCCATGAGGATTTTCCACCCAAAAAAAAATTTTTATCGCGGCGATTTTTTATCACACACTGGAATTTCAACGCTCTGCTTAGCGCCAAGAGTTGAAAATCCAATACTGTGTTTTTGCGCCACGCTGAGTTGCACTCTGTTGGATTCTCAATGTTCGGCTCAACACCGACAGTTGAAAATCCAGTGCGCGATAAAATCCCGCCGCGATATTTTTACGCCCGTTCGAACGTAGGCTTAGCGGGACAGAATAACTTCGACCACCAGCGGTCTTTGATGGCACACGCCTAGTAGCGATATTGTAAGTAGGCCGGCCGTCTGTGCGCACTTGATCACAACATTATACTCATCACCATGTCCTCGCAGTCCTTCTGCCCGCGCCACGCGTGCGCACGGTGCATCGCGCACTCTGCGTTACTGATATGTTTATCAGCGCACGCCGCGCCACCCCGCCGGGAGCCGGCAGATGTCCTTCCAACACTTCCCCATATCTGGCATATCTGAATAGATAGCTCTCTAATTTTATTACTCCCCACTTGTAAACATTTTTGGACGTTTCTGAGAATTTACCATCCGTTTGGTCGACAACAAACGCTCATTAGTTAAGTGCGGTGCGTGTATCGATTCGACGAACGAATTCCATTTCTAATACGAGATAATAATCTAACTGACGTAATAAACATATATGAGAACTACTCACAAGACTAGATAGATAAGGCAAGTTGAAAATTATTGGATTAAGGATTGTTAATAGCGGTTATCAGTAACTCGCTATCCGATACCTACTGCTGCGAGACCCGCTCCCATGCTCATGTAATATTGTGGTAGGTACCTACCTGCGCGGCTCTTGACCACCAAAACAAACGACAAGAAGCGCAGCCTACTGAGAATGTCTCACAACACAAACCAATAATAAACGTTTATCGCGTCACCGATCAACAGCCCGAAAACAAGCAATATTTATTGATATCAAACCCATGATTAATTTATTTAACTTTTATTAAAACGCAATCCAAAGTGACCTTAATCGTTTCCCGACTTCTGGAGACAGTCACGTTATAATATTCGGAAGTAAATTATGACTCTATCAGTATCGGTCGATCGCTGGACATTTATCTAGGATTTATGAGGCGATGGGCGGTGGGAGCGGGACTGGCGGGGTGGCGCCCCGGGAGCCGCCCGGACGTAAATAATGACGTTTAATAATTGATTAATCGAGGTGCTCCCGTCGCCGGCGATAGTATCGCACATACCTGCCCGCACCGCTATAAAGATGAGTCGCTAATTAATTTAAATGAGTGGAGACCGCCTGGCGGACACAAAAAGTGGCGGCGGGTCACTCAGTATCGCGACATCGCCGCACTGTGCGCCAGCGACTGCGGCCTGCGCGCACGAATTATAGTTGATTTAGATGATATCGAGCGCAGAGCGATCTGTCGGCCGCCGCACCGCCGCACCGCTGCACCGTCGCGGCGCAGCGCCCTACTGGTCTTGGTCGTAAGCTACTTACAAAAGGACATTGTTCGGCGTCCATACATCCTTCGCTTAAGAACCAATAGAGACGTTAATTTACTTTCTGTGTTCTCAATAATGCATATTTTCGGTTGAATCTAAATTAAAATCACGAACACTACTAAGAATTGTAAAAAATCTAAAACACTTTCGGATTTTGGTGTTATAATATTAGGCCAATAGAAACATATTAACTTAGCATTTATTAGTGAAAATACATTGGATTTTATCTTCAATCGTTTCATTACATAGTTATGTACTATTAGTGTAGTCACAACCATTCTTTCTTTGTACGAATTTATTTGTAGTTATTAGTTAGGTATTATAAAAATGTACTCTGAGTGACAACATTGATACTGTCATTACTATCAAATGTCAAAGTGTCATCTGTCAATTCATCGACTGTCAGTGACGATGTTGCTCGTTTCACACAGCGCTTTCAATGTCTCTATTCTGTTTGTAACTAAAAACCTTATTCATAGATCAAGCGCTGAGAGAGCCTATTCAAAACGTCAAATTGAAATAAAAGATAATGGCGCTGGGGAATAAGACCGAAGTAAATTACTTTTTAAAATGTTTTCGAAAATAAAAAGTGTCCGTTCTATTGTAATAAGTGTAACGTAAATTACAAAAAAAAAAAAACTAGTAATTATTGTAAAGGTTTTATACGTGTTGATTCATAGGCCATTTTTGACAATATCTTTTCAACATTCACAGAAAGTTAAACTACTTTTTAACGAGTGCATACGATACTTTTCATGCCATAAAAATGTACGTTTCCTGTGGAGATCTCTATCGGGGTGAAACGTTACTATCATCATCATCTCGGCTCGATAATCGTCATCTCTGTAGTCACCCTCTTTCTAACCATATATTTATCATCTTTCTTTCACAGTCTATCCATCGTTTCTTTGGACTTCCCCTAAGTACTCTTATAGCCATCCATTCATGTAATCAAAACTTTCCTCACGAAACTTTCTTATATGTAGATACAAATATATTTTGTTTTATACTTGCTTTACTCTGGCCCGGCTACCACGGAATACCCCTTTGGTTGATCCCTCTATCCCAAGTGTTAGACTTAATAAATAAAAAAATACAATCAATAATTTTTCCGCAAGTACCAAGTCAGCTTGGTCAGAGTAAACTAACTAAGCATAGGTAATACTCAAGATTTTGAAATGAGAGGAAAAAACCAACAGAACCCTTTATTGATTTACAACTATCGATATCGATCGATAACCCTATGTAGCCGACGATGTAGCCGGCCTGTAAGTAGGTACTCTGCGTTTGCCATTTGCCAGTCCTAATGTTTTATAACTGAATACTGATGTAGTACTTATTACGTATTAAGGAAGTAAATCTCGTGAAGTGGGGCTACCTCGACAAAGCGGTTGTGTCGCCAACCATTCGCCGCCCGTCAGCCCCGCCTGCCGCCTGTCCTCGGTGCCTCAGAATCTCCAATGAAGGTGACCTCTAGATGTGGCGTGCCGTGGATTTGGCGTAGTTGTGGGCCTACCAGACCTGGAAATCGGTAGATAATAGGGTAATAACCATAATTATGATACAGCAGATGGTTATGATTGCAATAAAATCTGATTAGATTGCAATAAATACGTTTAATCAAATAATTAACCATACACATTTACAAGAGATTGCCTTTTGCTTCTAATAGCCAACATTATGCATAAATATATCATGGGATACAATGTAGTAGGCAAAGTGGCACTTTTTTTTATGCATGGAGCTAATGCTTATATCTCCGGAACGGAGAGAATAGCCATAATATCCTTGCACACGGTGATGTAACTATTTATTTATGATTTTTTTTCAGATTCAGCGCGATTTTTGTTATGCTTAATTTTGAATCTGATGTTAAGGCATATTTTAATCTAAATTAAATGCTCAATTTAAGTAACATAGTTTATTGGATAAGGATTAATATAACACCGGTCAAAATAGCTTCGAAAATAACAATTACATTTTTATCAAATTCTGAAAGATAAAAATGGTTATTGTGGGTCATCCTTAGAAGATAGACATATGCCATCGCGGACTTATTTGTTGAACTTTTTAAGATGAACAATACTGTGTAGAACATAAATTGTATGTAACTTTTACGACATCTTCAACAATAATCGTCAAATTTCAGCCAATTTACACAAAACCTTAATGAATTATACACTAAAACCTTCCGCATTAATCACTCCGTCCATTGGTGAAAACCGTTTGAAAATCCGTTCTGTTGTTTTTGAGTTTATCGTGTTTAGACAGACAGACAGACAGACGCGGCGGGGGACTTTGTTTTATAATATGTAAGGATAATAAAATTAACATTAATATCATAGCAGGAAGTAGGATATGCATGATATTGGCTGTTAGAAGCCATTTCAAGCAATAAAATTTAAGGTCCTATGTCTTCGAGAGCTTGTTTTCGATCCACAGTGAGACGCCCCGAAACATTTGCAACTATCATAAGTTGTTTATGGATAATTAATTGCACCGCCGCCGTTACAACGTGATGTCTGCAACATAATTATCCTGAATTTCAAATACTTAAGTACGTACATAGACAATGCATTACAGATCACCGCTCTTCATAAAAATAAATCTAACAATTGCAACCTAGTTAAAATTTTACAGACTTGCTCATTTACGAGCGGACGGATGTGAACCGAAACTGCATATTAGCTTGTTATAGCTAGGAGGAATGAGACAGACGCTAATAGTGAATACTCTGCGTGACTTAAGCATACAATTAAAAAGTTAATTACCGCGCGGCTAATAAATTCGTCTGAAACATTCAGCTGATGTCAGTGAGGTGCACTGGCACACGCGAGCACGGTGTCCGTCTGTCTGTATGCTTATGTGTCATGTGTGACGGATGTGTCTCCGCCACTCTTCGCTAATGACTGCTAATTGAAAGCTCGTAGATCAGCGCAGACGCACCCGGGCACATACTCGCTATAAATCGGGTGCTTCATATATTTTTCGCCTGTAAATAGAAACCCATTATTGTGCTCTTTACATGCGACGATGAGCTTTGCTAATGACCGCCTGTCGACTGCTAACGGCGGACGTATTCATAATTAATTGAGTATTGTGTGAGATGAGTGGAAAGCCACCAGAATAGAGTTTTAACGTTGCCCAAACCAATGTGATTTTCGATGGCTTGATGAAAATGACCTGAAAATATACCTAGAAAAACAAAAATCATCAATTTTAAACAGCGAGTAAAACCTGTACCTTAATTGCGTAACTTATTTTCGTAAAGAATTTTGCCTAATTTGTTTCATTTTGACAGTTCAACAACATTCACTGCGTTATTTACGTTTTTCCAACTTTTGAAGCAATGGATAAACAATCTGTTTTAAATCGACACAGATTGTGATTGTGATGTATTACGCAATTAGGACACTAATACCAAACTAAATATAAGCTAGGTACTCTCAAACCAGCGTAAAATAAATCAATATAACCAAACTGGGTCTTTATATTGTTAGCAAACTAACTTGGCAGTCACGTATAGAGCAAGAGCAAGCAAAAGACTTCGTCAAAGCTCATATGCTCTTTACAGATTAAGGAACACTGTCAATCGGTCTGCATTACTAACTGCCTATCAGGGATATGTTGCTTCAATTATACGCTACGTATCATTTTCTGGGGCAACTCTCTAGAAAAAGTGCATTTAGAGCTCAAAAACGTTGCATTAGATCGATGTACAATATACACCAAGCAAATTCATGCAGACCACATTTTACAAATTTAAAAATATTAACTCTCCCTCGTGTATACATATATGAAACTGTAATGTTCATAAAATCAAATACAAACTTTTTTGAATTTTGCACTAGGGCCAGACACAAAGACAAGCTGCGCAACGTAGCCAGTAAAACAAAGCATCTTTTGTATGGGCCCACGTATCTTTAATAATCTTCCACCTTTTTTCAGAACTATGAGCATTTATATTGTTCATAGTTCTGAACCTTAAAGAAAATACTACACGAATTATTGATAACTAAATGTTATTACTCTATAAGAAAATTTCTAAATGACAATACATTGAATCAGCCGTTTTATTACAACAAACCAATGGGTACATAATCACGAAGTTAAAAACAATATAGGTACTCATAAACAATTGCAATTGTTTTGTAAACTATTTTGTAACATGACTAGTAGTGATTTGACATAAATATTATACTAACTTATTCCTTACGGCTTTTATATATGTCCACCGGTTTCTCCGTCAATTATGGACCGATTTTGAAAATTCTTTTTTTGTTTGAAAGGTTTTTTTTTGTTTGGGTGGCTCCATAGTTGGTCCCATATAAATTTTATTAACTTTCCTAGGGTATTTTTGAGTTGGCTTCAATAATACATACTTTTTTCCCACTTAGTATGTGAATGATATAATAAGTTCATGTCACTGTTTTTACATAGTAGGTAGATTCGAATTTGTGTGGGGTAGGTACCACAACTAAAAAGTGAAAAATAAAAACTTTTTACAGAATAAAATCAACTGACTTCCAAAAAAAAACACTACAAAGCGAGAAATAACTTTAATTTCGGAAGTCAGTGTCTTTGGTTTCAAATTTTCGTTTTTTGCTACCGACTTCCAAAATTAAAGTTATTTCTCGCTTTGTAATGATTGTTTTTGGAAGTCGGTTGATTTTTTTTGTAAAAAGTTTGTTTTATATAACTATGTTTCGAACAGATAATATGAATTTTACGTATGACTCTATGGCGGGACATAGCAGACTTACCTGTAACTAACACAACATCTTATGAACCTATGACTAACTGATTTTAATTATTTGGTTTGCCATTGGAGCACATTGTTTGCCAATGAATTACTTGGCTGGCAAGCCATTAGAAAAATTCCACCGTCACAGAAAATCACACTGTTTCGGATAGTTGCACTGTTTCAATAAGTAATCTAACGTGAAGTAAATACTTATGAGTGTGATACCGTAGTATATACACCAAATAACTACTTTTTTGAACCTGCTAATTAGTATTAATATACTTCAATTTCGTTCGATATTAGACAGCGCATAATAGGTGAACACATGAATATATTCGGTCCGAGAATCCCCAACTCCGTGTCGACTCAGGTCGGCACGGTGCCGCCGCGTGCTCCACAAATATATTTCACGGCAGTCTAATTAGTGCTAATTTATTGCACACCGTTTTAAAGTATTAGCGATGGTTCCAATTAACTTTGTCTGCGTGTGAAAAGTCAAGTTTTTAGCCAGACAAGGCAATGTAATGTAATTGCAGAGGACACTGAACACCATCAGATGTTTGTTTGTCTCTGAGATGTCTTTGATCTACAAATAGAGTGGTAAACACATTCTAAATAGGCTCTACCATCTAGTCAAAAGGGTGTGGGAAAGTGAAGAAGTTCCACAGGACTAGAGAGAGATGCGGTAATGTGCAAGCTGTACAAAGGGAAGGTCGATACGAAGGTACAAAAGGAAGTCTCTGCTTGCAGCTACTACTTTTATCGAGACATATCACTTCTCTCTAGTTCCGGTAAAATTCTTGCCCACATTATCAGCAGCCGCCTTAGCAAACTTGCTGAAAAATACCGGCCTGAGAGTCATTATGGCTTTCGTCCTTGCAGAGGTACTATCGATGCCTTTCCAGGAGAAAAGCTTGGAACATCGAAGGGTTCTCCACATGTGCTTTGTTGATCTAGAGAAAGCATTTGATAGAGTTTACTCTGAGACAGCAGAAGGTGAACGGAAGCATGGCGGCCAACATCTCCACTATAAAGATGCTAAAATGCTCGCGCTATTGATCCTACAGATTGGGAGAGGCTCGCTTTACACAGCTCGTTTTGGCGCTCTACTATTCACAAAAGTATTAAATTTTTCGAAGAAAAGCGACACGAAGCTATTATCGAGAAGCGTAGGTATACATACAACACTGCAGGTCAACTTTATTGTTCTAGTTGTGACCGGGTGTTCAAAACTAAATTTATAACTAAACCATCTACAAGCCCCGCAAGGAAGTGATTTTGAAGGGTCGCCGTTATCAAAACTGATAAGTTAAGGAGGACTATACTTTTTGAGGTACCCAGGTAAAGTATGGTCATTGTATATTATCTAATTTCGGGTGCACGATCTTAAGATTTCGATTACAGAGAGCTAGTAACAATGACGATTAACATACATGTGCATGTAGACGCAGTCGATGAGTATCGCGCCAGCTACCGGCGGCGGCTACCAACGACTCAGCACCTCCGTTATCTTATCTACGACATTAAAAACAGCTCTTTAATGTCCACACGTCCCTAAGCAGACAGCACCTAACAAACTACGTTCACACTCAACTCTAACCCGACTGCAGAAGGTTGGTATTCCAGTGCCAGGGTGTTGAGATTGCGCGTTCTCCCGCGCACCTCGTAAAAACAAACGGCTGGGTATCGACGATTTCTCGAAACCATTAAGCGTTATCGAAGTGTCCACTTAATAACAAGTCTTAACTAATTAGGCGGCGACTCGTCTGGCGAGGGACGCGCAGCAGTGCGGAGGAGCTGGGGGGTGCGGAGGTCACTCCACACATACCTAATTTCTTTGGTCGGTATTAGTATGTAAAAGAATTTGGCGGAGAATTATTTTGCTATAGAAGCTTTTTACAAGCCTACGCATTGTTTAATATTATGGTGTCGCGGGAAAATCAATAAAAAATCTAAATCAGGAATGTCAATGAAAACGAATGACTTCCGTCGGTTAAGACCCTAGTCAAGTCACTGCATTAAAAGAAAATTGAATGCAATGTTGAAGCATTTAGCAGACTGGACGTTTAACTCTTGTGTTGGCAGGCGAACGCTGGCGGCGCAGTGTAGCTACTTAGTTAAGGAGTGCGTGGCCATTACTGAAACACACCATAAGCTATTAGCTAACTCAGCTTTGCACTGGAACTGATCGCTAATTGTGGTGGCAGCCTGATGCGGCGCAAGTGGTCGGCGCACTCGCCGCGTTTTATGTTAATTGCCGATAATTGTCCAAGCGGAGGGTGCGGCATGGTGGCGCGGCGGCGGTGGTGAGGAGACAAGATGGCCGCAACGGATGCGGTAATTGCTTTCGTGGAAACTGCCGCGAGCCGCATACAGATTGAAGCGCGGCGCCCGCAAAAACAACGGTGCGGTGCAATTAGACGCCCCCGCTCACCACACGCCCCGCGCTCCCCTGCCGCCTGCCCCTACCAACCTCCCGTCCGCCGCGATTAGCCTTCTATCCAAACCTTGTGATGGACGGAAGATTTATAGCGAACACACGTGTAACTACGTGTACTCGGAATCCTCACCACCGGCAGCTTCCCACGTGGTAGATAGAAAAAAAAACACTACAATATCAACATTGATGGATGTACCGAAGCTTGCTCTGCACTGCACTTTTTACTTACATCTATACTAATACTAAAATACTAATAATTAATATTATAAAGAGGTAACATTTGTTTGTTTGTAAGTTTGTATGTAGGAGGTAATCTCCGGAACAACCAGTCGGATTTGAAAAATTCTTTTTGCATTGGATAGCCCAATTCTTGAGAAAGGTAATAGGCTCGCGGACGAAGTCGCGGGCAGAAGCTAGTATATTTATCATAGAAAGGTATTTAGGCTCTTTCAAGAGCTCCATTATACTGTGTCGCTATAAAACGTTTCGGAGCTCCATGAAACGATCCCTGATTCGGTTAAGCTTAAATGGTATCTATTACCTACTTTCTGTAAATGTCCTGGATTGGCACTATGCAAAATTAATGGCGATAAGTAGGTTTGCCCTTATTACATAAGTAGGTATCACCTTTATTCAAAGTCAAATCATTTATTTCAAATAGGCCCATGTGTGGCACTTATGAAACGTCTAAATTTACAGAATAATATAATTGATTCTAGTCGCCCCCTCCAATAGGTAGTTTTCGTATGGAGAAGAATGGGCAAGAAACTCCACCGTTACTCTTATAAAACTAAATTATTATATTATTCTATTGGATCTAAATTATGGAACCTAATTATATTAGCATCACGATTTCGAAAATATGTAAGTACATTGTGCAAGTAGGACATTCTTTTCACATAAACTGAACAATGTTTTCGGTCAAAATTAAAAATTATTTAGTTGATTGATTCAGGCGTGACCTTGCGGAAATCCATTATAAATTACAATAGAAGTGGATATATTTAGTAACCTGTTCCGCTTAGCTATTTCTACACGGCGTGTTGCCACACCGAGCGCTGCGAGTCTGCGCTCAGCGCTCGGTGTGGCAACACGCCGTGTTCGAGTTCGCGACAAGTCAATCGTCATCCTGAGGATGCCTCGTTGACAGGTGAAACACGTGTCGATTTCTTTCAGGGTTTTATTTAAGACTCTTTAGAAATAGCTAAGCGGAACAGGTTACTAAATATATCCTCTTCTATTGTAATTTAAAAGTTATTTATTCAAACTAGGCTGGGGATGAGAACTTTTTGAACGTCAAAATTACATAAGACGACGTAAGTGCTTTAGCAGAAGAAAAAAACGCGCAAAAAAAAAACAGCCAGCAGCACAGCTGTCTGTGCAGTTATACGTACTCAAGTACGTGATTCTTTAGAATATTAAGTAATATACAATATTTGCCATATGGCACACACATAGCATATAGCAAACGTATATTTGGTCTAACAAATAAACACATTGAAAACTATATTCAAGCTAAAATAAATAATAAAAATGTAAACAGTACTTTATGCATAAATAAAAATCACATAAAGGGCGTGCCCACTAACACAAAATAACCGCTTGTCATCTTTGTCTTACCTACAAACAATAATTTATTGGCAGACTGCGTTCAATTTTTGTATCACCGGCGTCGTGTCGTCGAATACAAACTGCTTCTAATGTGGAGTGATTGATCGCGCAGCATTTGCTGAACACGCTTGTCGAGACTTGCGACTTACGCATAATCGCATGGTCAGCGAATGAATCGCATGCCACACCGCCGCATCGCCGCACCGCACCGTCGCAACACTGCACCGCGCCTGCACTGCGTCGCACACAGTGTGTTGTGCGTGATTCCGACCTGTCTCTGCACGCGTAGCATGACCACCGTAGAAACGGGTATTGTCGACGGAAGAATAGACAAAATGACAGATAAACAATCACAATCTGTCAGTTTGTCTATTCTTCCGTCGACAAAACCCGTCGAGGAACCCTGAAGATGACCGTCACATATAATCGAATAAAAATTATGCCTTTGAAGCCGTACCTAATCTGTTTCTAACAGGCTAATTCGGTGACGAATCTTTCTGGAATGCTGAAACTTTCTATTGTTGGTATAGGGACTTAGGTACTTATTATTTTTAAGAACATGAGGAACAGGGTGTAAAGTTCATTCGTCCTCTATAGAAAAGAGAGGATCCTCCGACCAGACGGGTGTCGTGTCTGGCAGGCAACCGCCCAACGATTGATGTCGGGGAAGTTATTTAAATAGTGTTCGCGCGATAAACTCTAATTGCGCGATGTAGGATTTGTGTGACGTCAGGATTTTGTGTGATATCAGGTCTTTGATGCGTAGTTCGCATGTGGCAATGTAGATGTCGCCACAGTTTAACAAATGATGAGTGCAAGTACCTAGGTACTACTCGCTACCTAACGAGGACAGCTTGAATAAACTATCCTTCGGAATTACGGATTAAAAATACGCGACGCTTAATAAATATTTCTTTCTAATCGTGAACCAAGTTAAGAAATTTATTTTAGTTTTTGTGACCGCTCGTCAAAAGACGGCGACGGACCTTGGACCCCATCTTGTATGCGCACCCTGCGTTGCGTAGCCCTTTTATCGTTGCGTAGACTCACATCAATCTGACATATTACAGTTCCACAGAAATAACTGAGAATCATTTACGCATCGCTCAGCATAAATGCTGCGACCTCATGCGAGACAGAGCCCCAGCGCTAATTTTCAACGACAGCCGGCGCTGATGTGATGACGTCAACCGGTACAGCATATAGTGAAATAACAAATCAAAAATAAAATAAATACAATACTTAGTCCTAATTAATGTTTAGACAAATATAATATTTAAAAAGGCAACATTTTGTTCCTTCGGCGACTCATGCGCCGCAGACTTACTACAATCTGTGCGCGTAGCTGTCTTAAAACTATTTGCTTGACGTTTTGACATATTGTTTATTATGTACTGGTTACGTAATAATTATATGATGGCACAATAGCGCGTAATGAATGTTATGTTATGATGCAATCTATAATAAGAATAACATAGGATGTATTGGATGATTGTGTAGCTGTGGTTTTTGTAAACATTGTTTGTGAAAGTGTTGGAACGTGTAAAATAATTATATAAGTGCAAAATAATAATATAAGTGCAACATAATAATATAAGTGCAAAATAATTATATTAATCAATGAGATTTTATTGAATTTTATTATACTATACTATTAAAATAAATGAAATAAGACTGGAGTTAATAAATATATACTACTACTGTGGGTGCACTTGACAAGCTGCAATGTGCCAGTGGATTAATTAGGTTTAAACCGTAATTTACAGAAACACGGTGGCGTTCGTAAGCATAAGGGATAAATGCAGTAGCGAAAAACAGACTTTAAAACAGCCCCACTGACAAAAGAGGGAATTAAAAGCAGCCTACGCCCCCCTCGGGAGATCCCAAGCCAAAGCCTGCATGCCATTGAGGTACAGTGAACCAACACAAAAGTACATGGTTAAGATTAAAAGGAAATTTGTTCATGTATAAGTAACTTTTTATATTGAAATTTAAAGGATTGTATTTTTTCCAGGCGTCGCATTGGTGGTGAGAGATCATTCCAACAGCGCGTGTTTGCGAACTTGAAACACCCCCTGAATGCTGTAGCATGCAGGCACCGACAGTGGAGAAAAGCTAACTTGTTTCCAAGTTAGCTTTTCATAGAGATAGTGTTGGTTTATGGGTTGTAACAATACCAAACAACAAGTTGGCTTAATGAAGCTTCCTCCTGGCTGCCATCTTTAATCACTTTAGTTGGTTAATATATGGAGTAACATGACTTCTTCGTGGGATGTTAACACAAAAACGAACACAGGCATTCTGGATACGTTGGATTACACGCTCCGTTCTTGAAAGCAGGCATGGTCCATAGACTGTGTCATAGTAATTTAACTTGGATAGGATGAGACTGTCAACAAGTTGTTTCCGTACTGGTATGCTTAGGTATTTCCGAATTCCATATAAGACCTTTAGTCTATAAAAACAATTTCTGAGAAAATTGGTCACGTGGGCCTCAAAGCGTAGCTCTGGATCCATAATTAGCCCCAGATTGCATGTTTGCTCCACTCTCTCAATTTTCTCTCCCTTGATAACTATCTCAGGGTTAGCAGACAGTATTGCACTAACTTGTATCGTTGAACCCAGCACTATAAATTTAGATTTGAGGGCGTTCAGAACTAGAGAGTTCTCCTGCGACCATAAAACCACTCTATGCAAGTCCTCATTTATTTTCTGCACTGCCAGAGATGTTTCACCCCTCTTAAAGGATATGTACAACTAAATATAGTCAGCATACATATGATATTTGCAGTTAACAAAGGATTTTATGATATTTGCACTGTACAGAATGTACAACAAAGGCCCCAGAATAGATCCCTGAGGTACACCCCTTGACACCTGGAGGGGAGGGGATGACAATGTAGACCCGTCCTCTCTACGTATTGAGACCTGTTGGTAAGGTAGCTATTAAACCACTCCACCGTATCACTGTCGAAGCCATAGAAGGCTAACTTTGACAGCAGTTGAGTCGTATTAATTGCATCAAAATAGCGCATCGCCAGAGTTCGGAGAACGTATGCGTGGCTATGAACCGGTTAATGATGTCTGTAATAGCTTGCAAGGTAGTTGGCAGTGTGAGAGATATCATTTCGAGACTTATACCGTCGACACCCTGTGCATTTGACCTTAGACTCTTGATTATATTCAAGATCAACTCAGGATTAGTTGTTGTGAGTGTGAATGTGGCAGGGCCAAACCTATTAGACTCAAAGTAGCACAATTGTGAGATGTTCTGACGACAATTACCTGGGACATCCAGAAACGCTGCATTGATGTCATCAGGGTTGTTGTAGTGACTTGGCAGCAATCTTTAATTATGGTCCGGAAACACATCTGATTTTAAATTGCGCCACAATAGTTTCGGGTCCTTAATTTGGTCATTGATGCTTTTGGCGAAGTATGCTGTCTTCTCGTTAATTAGTGCCATGACTGCTTGGTGCTTAAGATCCAGATGACTCGGTAGTTGAGATTTAAGAAATCTGTCCCTGGCTTCATCTCTCAAAGTTGATATCAACCTGATGTTTTCAGTTATCCATGGAGTGATTGCCACGATGTTGAATATGTCGGAAAAAATCATGCCGACTGGGAATTTTACTGGCGTGCGCCGCGGAAATCGTAAAAATTACATAAAATTTATGTTCTACAGTATTGTTTATATTAAAAAGTTCAACAAAAAAGTCTGCGATGGCATATGTCTATCTTCTAAGGATGACCCACAATAACCATTTTTATCTTTCAGAATTTGATAAAAATTAAATTGTTATTTTCGAAGCTATTTTGACCGGTATTATATTAATCCTTATCCAATATGTTACTTTAATTGAGCATTTAATTTAGATTAAAATATGCCTTGACATCATTTCATCTAAATGAATGGTTTAAAAGATGTCACCGATTCCAAATAACGCGTAACGAAATAATTTTTGAGATAGCAAACATTTTTGACAAGTTTGACAGCGACCTGAATATGAAAATTTTTTTAAGTACGAGAATTGACCTTCAGGTTATAATAATAATAATAATAATATATTTATTTGCTCAAAACACGGTATAATAGGTCTTACAGTTTAAAATAGTACAAACATGTTTTGCCGGGTTTAGACTCAGCATGCAAATTTGAGAATAAAAGTAAGCACTTACTTAACTAACATTTTGTGTCAAAAAACTGTTTCAGACTATAAAAGTTATTTTGTCTTAGCCATGCACTCAATTTCCGCTTAAAACAGTATCTCGTATTTAACAATTTAAAATCACCGGGAAATTTATTATAAATCCGTACACACATAGCTAAGCAGCTTTTGCTATATTTTGCAAGCCTAGGAGCATTGCTTACTACGAGCCTATATGGGTCTCGTCTGTTTCGAGGACATATATCGTTCGCTGTTTTAAATAACTTTTTATGTTTCCACACAAACATGCATATTTCGTAGATGTATAGACAAGGCAGCGGCAACAAACCAAGTTTTTTAAATACTGGTTTACATGATTCGTCAGGTTGGAGTCCATATAGAGCTCTAATGCACTTTTTTTGTGCAACAAATGTTCTTTGTTGGTCAGTACTGTTGCCCCACATTATAAGTCCATAGCGCAGTATAGATTCTACGTATGCGTGGTAAACTAATATGGCTGTTTTTAAATTGGTAACTTTTCTTACTTGTCTCAGCGCATACACAAATCTATTTATTTTACTAGAGACATTGTCTACATGCATTTTCCAATTTAAATGTTCATCAATAGTTATACCCAGAAAATTAATCTGGGTAACAGATTTGAGTTTGGGTATATGAAGACTGAAATTAGATTTATTGTTATTACATTTATTAAATTGTATATATACTGATTTGTCAAGATTTATTTTCAAATTTTGAATACGAAGCCAATTAATTAAGATGTCAATTGTGTTGTTAATGTCAACTTCATGGTCATAAATTGTATTATATTTTTTATTAGATGTCACAATAATAGAAATGTCATCAGCAAATAATATGCATTTATGGTTAGTTATTTTAGTGATGTCATTTATGTACAATAAGAATAAGATTGGCCCGAGTATGCTTCCTTGAGGAACACCGAATCTGTTACAAATATATTCAGATGCGTATAGTGTTAGGTCCTTATCATCGTTAATATTTGGTATAGTTACACATTGTTGTCTGTTATGAAGGTATGACTTTATCCACTGTAAGGGTGGCCCTCTGATTCCAAGTGATTCTAGTTTTTGTATTAGTAAATCGTGGGAAACTAGATCGAAGGCCTTTGATAAATCAAAAAACAGACCTGTGGTTAGATTATTATCATTGATACTAGGTAATACAGCTTTCATGAGGGCATAGATGGCTAATGTTGTAGATTTATCTTTTTGGAACCCATACTGTTCATTTTCTATTATATTAAATTTATTACAATAATGCACGAGTCTTTTGTACATGCATTTTTCATATATTTTAGATAAAATGGGTATTAATGTAATAGGGCGATAATTATTCATGTCATGTCTTTCTCCTTTTTTGTACAGAGGCTTAACAATGGAAAACTTCAGCGCTTCTGGAAAAATTCCACAGCCAAATGACAAATTAATTAAGTATGTTAATAGGTCAACGATTTCGTTAGCACATATTTTAATGATTTTTGTGCTAATTTCATCGTAGCCTTCGGAACTGGTATTATTTAAAAGCGTTATTTCCTGTCTAACTTCATTTACTGTCATGGGCTTAAGGAACATTGAATTGACAGTTATATTTTTCCCACAGTTACTTTTAATGTTTGTATCTATTAATTTATTAGTTGAATTGATGTAGTGGTTATTAAAAGCGGATGCTATTTCAACTGGATTGGAAATTAGTGTGTTGTTAATTTTGACATTCTCAATATTACTTTTAGGGTTTGTATTATTAAGCTCATCTTTTATAACCTTCCAGGTGGCTTTACATTTGTTATCGTTTTTTGCAATAAAATTGATGTTTGCATTCTTTTTAGAGTTGAAGATGCATTTTTTAAGAAGTTTAGAGTAGTTAAAGTATTTGATCTTATTAATTGCCGTTTTATTTTTATAGAATCGATGACGTAGAGATCGTTTTGTCTTGCAACTTTTTTTTAAGCCCTTACTTATCCAAGTTTGTTTCTTTTTGTTATTTATATTAACTTTTACTCTTAATTTAGGGAAGCAAAGATTGTAGAGTAAGCAAAACATTTCATGAAAGTGATTAAATGCTATGTTTGCGTCATTAGCTGCATATATATCACACCAAGATAAATTACGTAGGCATTCCTTAAACTTTCGAATATTATCCATGCTGAAATCTCTTTTATATGTATAATATGTTGGTAGTTTTTGTGTTTTGTATTTTAGTGGAATGGTCAACATTTGCGCAGTGTCATGGTCCGATAAGTGAAGTGGCATTACAATTGCAAAAGCGTCAGGAATATTACTAAGAATGTGATCAATACATGATAACTTGCGTGTTGGCTCATTGATGTGAAATTTCAGGTTGTAATTATATGCCAAGTCCTGTAATTGATTAGTAATATGACCTTTTTTTAAGGTGTTGATATTAAAGTCACCTGCTAAAACTACATTCATTTTAGATTTATACTGTTGCATTAGATTGTGCAGGAGGCTATTTAATTTACTTAGGAATTGGGTGGGATCCGATTGAGGTGTTCTATAAATACAAATAATAATTAATTTGTGTTGTGTAAGTTCAATCCCACAAACCTCGAACGTATTTTGCGTGGCGTAGGTTTTTACAAATGGCAGATCTTTGAAGAAAATATTTTGTTTTAATAAGATGCAAGTGCCACCTCTTTGCTTTTCTCTGCAGTAGTTGGCTGCCATTTCGTATCCATGAATTTTAATGTAGCTTTCGTATCCTTTTTTTATAAAGGTTTCTGAGAGACATATTACCTCTGGGTCATTACGCGCTTCACGTAGTTCTTGTAAAGTTAGTTCAAAAATTTCTCTTTTACATAAAATACTGGCAATATTCTGATGGAGAATTGTAAGGTTATTAGTTACAGGAGGTTTGGTCTCGAAAAAATGTAGTGTTCCGTTTTATGATCGGAAAATAATACGGAATGGTTCCTCTGTGACTTTTCCCTATCGGATCTATAAGATTATCCTGTTTTTGTAAGTTAGAGCTCATACTGCGAAAATAGAATGGAATTGTTCCTTTTTTGGGTTCAATTACTTTAGTACTCAATTTAAGGCTTGGTTTGTTACTCGCTATTTTCTTAATAAGTTCCCTTGGATTTAAATAATTGTTATTATAATCATTACAGTCTATAAGGTAATTGATCCTATTACACAATTCAGACGTCTTAGAAGTTTTACTTTCTAGAAATTCACATTTTTTATAGTTTTTACATACGTTTTTAATGCGATAATTAAGCTTATTTATGTCTAAGTACTCACTTTTAAACACATTTAATACTATAATCGTGTTGTTATAAAATGTCTCTAGCACAGTTTGCAGATTTGATACAACATACCTTAAACTGTGGTCATTTTCTCCCAAACAAATTACGAGTTTGTCATTGAAATTTAGCTTAGCATGAAGACAGTTAATTGTTATTTGGCTACTTAAAGCATTTGGTTTTGTTTCTGAAATAATACTATATTTTTCATATTGTGTATTCTGCCTTGAATCCATGATTGCTGCTGCTAGGCCGACGCATTGTTGAGAGCCAAAGATGACAATTCTATTTGGCGGTTTCCATTTTTGGTCTTCAGTACTCGCAGGTGTTTGAGGGCAGAACTGTTGCACCTGGGGTTGTATAGGCTTTTTGTTATCGTAGTGTCTTAATGAATCTATTTCCTTCTTAAAGCTTTCAATCTGTTGTTGTGCGTTTACTAATTCTTGTTGTAGATTGGTGATCTTCTGTTGTAGATGCATAATTTTGATGCTTTTACTATCTGCATTCGTTTTGCTTGTAAGAGGAGTAGAAGGTGTAGAGAAGGTCTGGTGTAGTAAGGATAGTCTCTTTCCTTTAATATTGATATCTGGATTATTTTCAAGTGGAGAATGGCAGAGTGATTTTAACATTTTAATTTCTGTAGTTAACTTGCTCAATTGTTTGCGAAGATTGTTATTTTCAAGAATCGTATTTTCCAGTTCATTTTCTGTACTATCGAGTTTATGCGTGAGCTCCATTATTGTGTCTTTCATTTCCAGAATAGTCAAGGTTTCCGATATGGTGCCGTCCACGCTTTTAGACAGCTTGTTAGGAGTGATGTACGATTCATCCGATGTTTCGCATTCGGATAGTATATGGGAATCTAAGATTTTGGAGCTATTTGGGGATCCGGAATTTGCTGCTTGAAGTTGTGGACTTTCTTGGGCATATTGGTGTATCTGTTCTGGAGAAAAACGGTTTACTTGAGGTTTTTTCCTTGTGGTAATGTTAGAAGTCTGGCTACCGTTAAAGACCTTTTTATTACTTTTGATACACACAGTACATCTCCATTTTCTCTTTGATTCTTGGTCTAACAGACGGTAAGTTTGCTCCGGATAGCCAATGCAGTCTGGTTCATACCGCTTGTTACAAGTTGAACATAATGCGGTTTTTTTAATATCAACCGATTTCTTGCATTTAAAACAAGTAGTTTTCTCTGGCATCTTGCAGCCAATTTTTGAAGTGCTTTTAGCCGACATAATAGGTTTTTCCCTTATTTGGATAGATTTTTGTCGTAATAGAGGAACTGGATACACTGGGCACACTGTACAGATTATAAGACAACACTATCAACTGTTAAATTCTTTGATGTGCCAAAGTGCTATGTTCCAGATTAGTAGAATGAATTTTCTACATGCGCAATCTTGTGTCCGATGTCAACTGTGTTCTGCTACTCGTCAACAGATGTCGCTATTCCAATTATAGACAGTTATCGAAATTTTAATATTCAAGCATTCACTTCGTTCAATGTAACCTACTTGTGGTTTTTTTCCTTTATAAATTCCAAACATGAATTTTGGAACCTACGAAAAGTGATGTTGTTACTTGGGTTTGAACTCACAGCCACTCATGTGCGGCTAGTTGCAAAAGCGGAGCTGTTAGCCACGAAACCGACCGAACATAGTAAAATATGTTCAATTTGTTGAGCAGTTGTAGCAAATATTTTTCCTATAATTAGGTAAGTCTGTTATTATGATGCCTGACGGTTGAGATTTAAATCACTTTTGCACTTTGTCTTTGTTATAATTAGTTTTTTTTCCGCACTTGTTTTAGGTTACTCGTTTTTAGGTTTTTAGGTTAACGCACTTGTTTTTAGGTTAGTCACTAACCACATGAAAAAGAAAGAAATAAGAATAATTTCATAAATGTATATATGGATATATGTATATAATTTCATATATGGAAGAAAACCTCAAACTACTGACGTTTGAGATTTTTTTATATTCTTTGCAACTATCTGTCTGTTTTAGTTTAAAAATTGATCGGACACATCTCTTCTGTGCCTTAAAAGCATCATCTTTATGTACTGAATGTCCCCAGTACATCAATCCATACCTTATTACGGATCCCACATAACCGATCCCAATTAGGCAGACCAGTACAGTCGATTGGTCAGCTGTTTTGGAAAGCATTATATATTTATGTAAAGCATCGATTGTCGATTTAATTTTAAGCATAAATATTTAATATTTGTTTTCCAATTTACGAATATAAATATACGAATTAAGTTAATTATTGTAATAAATTAGTCATTAAGCTGGAGTCAAGTTTGATTCACCTCCTATACCTCCTCTTACTGTGGCCAAGACACCTTTAGCCATCATCAGTTACGACTGATGATGGCTAAAAGTGTCTTTATGGTTTTCTCACTGCCGATCCCACAGATTCATAGGTGAATCTGTGGGATCGGCAGTGAGAAAACCATTTTCTGTGTACATTACAAAAATCCCTCACTACACAACATTACAACCCTATTAATAACGGCCCAACTATTGTCGGATCAGGTGCGCGTCATTCAACATAACCACAGGTTGGATAACGCTACACTTGAACGGCTGCGCTCGGAAATGCAGAATAGCTTTGCTAGTAACCCTCCCCCATCCCAGAATGTCGTGCAGGCGCCTGTCGCGGTTCCACTGCAAGCAAACCAACATGAAGAGGAGGAGGACGGCAGGGCTATATCTGCAGATAACTATGCAATGTGGAATTAAGGAGTGCAATGGAGGATGCGATTCGTGAGTACCGGTTCACATCACCTGACCTTAGACCACGGTTACCACGTTTGCCCATGAATAAAAGAAACAGAGCACTGGTGTGTGCCCTTTTTTTTTTTTTTTTTTTGGGTGGGAAATCATCAAATAACTTCTCCCGCTCTGGGCGGAGCGGGAGGGCGTGTCAGACTCTTACTGACTAAAACCCACCCGTGTTCCTTCGGTTGCCCTGTTGCCGGGGGCCACGATCTCCCTTTCGGTTTTCTTCGCACCCCCGGCAGGACTGGTGTGTGCCCTGGATGCGCTGTTACCAAATTTTATTGAAAGCAGCGCAAACCTTTGCGATACACACTCAATCTTGTATTGCACGGCTGTTGTGGCATGTCGTATAGCTCGCGTTAAATTCCCAAATACTGACCGATCTGTACGACCGAAACCCGTCGCACCAGCTTGGCAGTGCAGGATTGAGTGTCGTATTAATGAGGCCAGGGTACTCATCGGAAAGCTCATCTGCTTCAGGGAGAGCAAAACACGCCCAAGGGTGATGCGCTTTGTGAGGCGGGCATTCTCGGGAACTAGTATTAGTCCCCGAAGTAAGTGTGTCCCATGTCACAGAGCGCATCGACTTCCTGAAGCAGAAAGTTTATGCATGGGCAAACCGTATCCGCTGGTACAGACGAAGAGTGGATCGGTACACTCAGAACCGCATGTTCCAGAACGATGAAAGGTGGGTATACAGAACATGGGAACGGTAACTGATGGAGCTACTGAAGATAACAGAAACATTCAGTAGCGCCATCAGGATGGAATTTGGTGTGGACAAATGTGCAGTCATGCATGTAAAGGGAGGGGAGATTATGGAATCCGTGGAAATCAACTCTCGGATTCCATACACCTTAGATCCCTCTCCTCAACCGAAACCTACAAGTACTTGGGTATGTCGGAAGCGTTAGGCATCAATGTTGCCGACATGAAACAAATCGATTGTTTTGTCTGTGCGATTATGGATGAAGTTATCATGACGAATAATTATCGGAAATACATTGTCAAGGATGGTACGGTTGACATCTGTCGGGCATGCCACCACCCCGTTGAATCAATGCGACATATTGTTTCCGGTAGTTCTCGTCTTGCTAACGGCAAGTACTTGCATAGACACAATCTAGTAGCTAGGATTATCCACCAGCAACTTGCCTTGCAGTACAACCTTGTAGAGTCCAAAATACCATACTACAGGTATGTGCCCGACCCAGTTCTCGAGAATGGTCACATCACATTGTACTGGGATCGATCTATCATCACTGACAGGACTATTGTAGCCAATAAGCCTGATATTGTGGTGATAGATCGACGAGAGCGCCGTGCAATGATTGTCGATATCGCTGTCCCTCATGACAAAAATCTCATGAAAGCTGAGAAAGATAAAAAAATCAAGTATCTTGACTTAGCACACGAGGTTGTCGACATGTGGGATGTGGCCTCTGCAATCATTATACCGGTAATCGTTACGGTTAATGGCCTGATAGCAAAGAGCCTCGACCAACACCTCAGGAGGCTCTCATTGCGCGGCTGGATCAAGGGCCTGATTCAGAAAGCAGTACTTCTAGACACGGCACGTATAGTGAGGAGGTTCCTCTCTTTAGAGCTCTGACCACCGGCATCTTGGACCCTGTTCCTGATGCCGATGGGCCACTATTTTTTATATTTTTAAATGTTTTTTTAATGATTTTTTATAAAAATATTTAAAAATGTAAACAGTATGTACTGAAAAGAAATAAATGAAAAACGAATATACTAAAAATTTTAATTTTCGAAACCACAGAACGACAATTTAAAATTTTATATCAAAACATACAAAGCATCTATAACAAGCAACTTCTACTTACAGTTAAGCCGCTACAAAATTGCAGCATCTTACTGTCGCCGTACTTGAGGAGGCGGTGGAGTCTGTATCTTGTTACAAAACCATTTCGAGTACAAAGAAGTTTGTGATATTAGTAATATATCTGTTGAGTATTGTATAGAATTATGTGCTATTGAATTAACTAATGAGAATGTACAGCAAGCGTTCAAAAGTGCATAGGCACGTTGCTGTGAACACGCGGTATAGTCCGTATATCTGTACGTGTAAACAACACGGCACACACACCACAGAGAACGCAGTTAGTTTGAGCTTTACACACTGTCGTATCGTCACGTACTCGCGCCGCACTACCGAAACAAGTATATATTTTCGTTGCTTTTGTTAGACACGGTAGCACACACGGATCATGCGCTTGACCTTGGCCATTTTATGCCATTGCTAAAATTCGAATTCAACTTACGTGTGAAGATAGCAGAATGCATTATCGTTGGCCTGAGAATCAAACTGCTTAGGTTCTGATCTCGTAAAGCACAGCGCTGGTTTTTGCAATTATTATTATTTTCGTTTTGCAATAATAATATACTTTAACTATTGCTGTCTTTTTTATATTGCAATAAAGCGTTTAGAATTTAAAATGCGTGATATGTCATAACAAAATTAAAAAAATATTTATTCGTTATGTTTACTTTACTTAAAGATAACAAATTGCTACAATTATTTGTCGCGATTACTTCAGCTGAATAAGATGTGAAATAGATGTCAAGAAACTTAGAAGCAATTTGTATTATTTTGACATATTTGTATTATGAAATGTTTTAAATTTTAAATGGATTTTAAATAAGTATATTAGACTACTAAAATGTAAAAAAAAACTTACAAAATAGGTGATTTTAAGGTTAAATATGGGCAGTTTGTTTACATTATTTATTTCACATTTTATTTGGCTTTAGTAAAGATTGGTTGGTATTGAGGTTATAGCTCAAGTATTCATTTTCTTTACGAAAAGAAGATTGAAACTAAACCTCAAATTTTAATTCTAAAATAGTAATATTACTAAAATAATCTTAAATATTTTCGGTCTATCTGCAAGAAATACGACAAACGCCATATTGAAACGTGCTTATAAAATTCGTTACCACAAATTCATGCAATAACGAATCTGTTGTTTATTAAGTTGGTACGGTAACTATTTTAAGGTTAAAAATATCTGCTATATTTTCCCACTTGAAGTCTTAATATTACCGTGCGAAAGTTAAACGTTCTTGTTTATGCCTTTCTGTCAAAAACGACTTCCTAGCTGGTCTTCAGTGATGCAAACCTTCAGAGTGCACAGCGAACGGTTCATAATGACGTGTTTAATAATTCAGCAAAATATCTCGTTGGTATGAAACCATTTGTTTCATATTCATTCATCATTTGACGTCGCTGCTCCTCGATAATAAGCCTCTTCCTCATACCTCTTAACCCTCACAGTATTTCTCTAGAACAAAGAATAACATTGTATTTATTACACATAATAATTATTTATCATTCACTAATAGAATTAAACCTCATAATGAATTTAAAACTTTAAAAGCATCTTCTCTCTCAACAATACTTCTGTTCTAACAATAATACCTTTGATTAAGATTTATGTTTAGTAAAATATGAAATATTTAAATGATAACACTCACACTTAGTCCGGTTTCATTCGATATTTGTGTAAATTACATTCACTTTTACGCAGTGCAATAATATTCTATCTCCCTTCAATATTTATATTTGACTGCATTTTGAAAATAATAACCACAACACCACTTATACCTAAATACTCGTCACCAACAATAACCACGAACCAACAAAGTTTTATTAAGCGAATACGCGTAACGAACTGCGTCTGTCTACCCCACAGAAATCGAAGTAATTTACATAGTACAAAAAAGCAAAGAAAAAGCTGGTACAAATAGTAAAAAAATCTGGAATTTTATTAAAAGTGTAACGTATAACTCGAAACAAAATCAGTCATCGTCAGGTTTATTACAGGCACACTCATCACAGTTAGCATCTGCCAACATTGCGAATAATTTCTTTGTTAATGTTGGTAAATATTTGGCTGAAAAAGTTCAGGGCCAGTCACAATATCTAACAAGCACACCATTTACGTGTAGCACTATTTCATCATCCTTTGTGCTGCTAGACACTGACGAGACTGAGGTGGAAACAATAATTGTGAGTTTGAAGGACGACTGTGCAGTTGGCTGGGATAACATATCAAATAAAATTATTAAACAGTTCAGGCACATTTTGGGACCGCCCTTAACTTATATTTTCCAAAAATGTTTATCTACAGGTATTTTCCCCGAGTGTCTAAAAAAAGCTGTTGTTGTCCCTGTTTACAAATCAGGCAATAAAGATCAAGTGACAAAGTATAGGCCTATTTCCTTGCTACCTACTATGTCTAAAATACTTGGAGGATAAATCAATTTTATCTAAACGGCAGTCTGGGTTTAGGCCTAAAATGTCAACAGACGATGCCGTGCACCATCTGACTGACTATCTAGCACAAGAACTTGATAATGGTAACCACACGGTAGGTATCTTCCTGGACCTCGCAAAAGCTTTTGATACGGTTTCTTTTCCTACTATGTTGCACAAGCTTGAAGCCTTAGGTATCCGAGGCACTCAGCTGAAATTATTTAAGAGCTATCTAGAAGATCGTACCCAATGTGTAAGGATTGGTAATATTCTCAGCAATACTAAAAAAAACACGTCCTTCGGCGTTCCCCAAGGAAGTATCTTAGGGCCTACACTATTTTTGATATACATAAACGATCTTTGTAATCTTAATCTAGATCACGGCCAAATTGTTTCTTATGCTGACGACACTGCCCTTCTATTTTCGATTGACTCAGAAAAAAATGTCTACAAGCATGCGCAACATGGATTCAATATTGTTAATAAGTGGCTTCAAGATAATTCGCTAACACTAAATGCAGACAAGACAAATTACATTAAGTTTTCGATGCAAACATCAACAAGCACTACCTCGACATTATATGCTCATTATTACACAATTCCTACAGACTGCCTCGTTGGTCTAGTGGTCGCAAGCGCTACTGCTAAGTATGAGGTCCTGGGTTCGATTCCCGGGTCGAGCAAAATGTTATTGGGTTTTTCTATCTGAAATTTCTCAGTAGCAGCTCGGAGTCTGGATTTGTGCCCGGTTGATGGCAATAAGCTCGCCCCCCTATTACATGGGACTTAAACATAATGTGTTTGTCCCAACATTAAAATGAAAAATATAACAAAATATCTTGCTGTTATAATAGATGAAACACTTTCGTTCAAACAACATATACAAGCTTTAAATAATAGAATTCGCAAGTTGATATTTGTTTTTAAAAAGTTACGCTATATTGCTGACCCAAAAATCGTTAGACAAGTTTACTTTGCTCTATGTCAATCAATATTAACTTACTGTATTACCACATGGGGTGGAGCGGGTAAAACAATGTTACTAACCATCGAGAGAGCTCAAAGGGCGATTCTCAAAGTGTCTACTTTCCGCCCTTTCCTTTTTTTGTACTAACCTCCTTTACAAATATTGTGAAGTATTAACAGTTCGACAGCTATTTATAATGGGTATTGTATTAAAACAACACACAGCTCTACCTTACAGCACTGTATACACTAATAAAAGACGTAAAGATATAGTTTGTCCACAAAATACATAAAAACATGCTTTTGTATCCAAATTTTACTTGTACCTCGGCCCTCTTCTCTATAATAGACTAAACTCGAAAGCAAACATTTATTCCCTCACACAAATTGTAAGAGAATTCTCAAGGATGCTCTCTAAAGTATGTCTTATGAAGATACAGAGAATTTACCAACTGTATTAAAGTGAATACATGTACAAATTTCACCTAAGTTAAGTATTTATCGAATTTAGATACTAAGGGTTAAGGTACTCAAAATATTATTAGTGATCTATTGTCAACCTGCAGATTTATTTATTTTATAAGTCTATTTAAGCTCTTCTCGCCTGAAACACAGGATTACCTAGTTCAGGCACGTAAGTCTTAGGAATATAATTTACATTTAAGCAAAGCTGTACTAATTTTTATGCCTTGTAATTTTGGAATAAATAATATTATTATTTCGTTTATTCATTTAAAATCTTAAAATTTACATTTTTAAATATTTCTTAAAATAAAAGTATAAAAAAACATTTAAAAATATAAAAAATAGAGTTCCGCCGGTGTCGGGAGCAGGGTCCAAGCTACCGGTGGTTAGGGCTACGGAGACAGGAACCTCCTCATGATGCGAGCCGTATCGAGGAGTACTGCTTTCTGAATCAGGCGCTTGATCCAACCGCCTAACGAGAGCCTCGAGAGATGTTGATCGAGACTTTCGGCCATCAGGCCATCAGCCGTTACGACAATCGGCACAATGATGGCTGAGCTCACATTCCACATGTCAACAACCTCGTGTGCTAAGTCCAGATTTTTTATTTGTTTCTCTTTCTCAGCTTTCACGAGGTTCTCGTCATGTAGAATGGTAACATCGACTATCTATGTAGTTGTGTAGTTTGACGTTGGAGGCGTATTAACAGGAGAAGTACATTCTGAAGCCATGGTGTGGCTTTCCTCTGAAAACTTGGGTATATTCATAAACATAATGATAATCATTTATTTGCAATAAGTATTGGTACAGCATTGGTTTTATAGTCAGTAATAAGTTCCTAATGCATTTTTAGACTTCTGACATGCAAAACATTACAATGTATTTAATGCTAGAGTATAATATAAGTCCAATAGCATGCTTTAAATGTTTCTATTATTGATTAATTTTACAATACATTCATTATTAATATTATCGTCACAGTAATTTAAAACAGATTGTTAAACACCTAAAATATAAATAAAATATTATAAATATAAGCCTAACCCTTCGGGGATTACAGGCGTGATGTTATGTTGTTATGTTATTATAAATATAATAAAGAGGTAAAATTTATTTGTTTGTTTGTATGTAGGAGGTAATCCCTGGAACTACCAGTCGAATTTGTTTTTTTTTTTCTTTTTAATTGATTGCCCAATTCATGTGAAAAGTTATTTATAAATTCATTTATAGAAGTAAACTCGTTTTTCCAATAGCCATAATTTTAACTTTATAAAAATACTTTCATCTAAATACGTTCTGCCATTACGGCGTGAAAGGTTACAGACAGATAATAAATCTGTTTTAGGGTTCCGTACTCAAAACGAAAAATTGAAACCGTTAAAGGATGACTTCGTTGTCTGTCAAGACCCTTTTTCTCAGAAACGCGTGAAGGCATCAAGTTGAAATAGACATCAAAAACTTAGATCTACGGTCCCTCGGAGCTGTAAAGAAAATCAAACTTCCAAGTCAACGCAATGAAAAATACGGCCATTTAATTATACCGCATATTTATGTCGACACTCGCAAAGAAAACAAAGCCTATAAGGTACTTCCCGTTGACCTAGAGGCATGAAGTATGGCGAGAACACTCTCATCCCCTATATACCACCCCCTTTAGGATTATTTTTGAGACAAAAGGTAGCCTATGTCCTACCCTTTTTTTTTTTTTTTGGGTGGTAAATCATCAAATAACTTCTCCCGCTCTGGGCGGAGCGGGAGGGCGTGTCAGACTCTTACTGACTAAAACCCACCCGTGTTCCTTCGGTTGCCCTGTTGCCGGGGGCCACGATCTCCCGGGGGCCACGATCTAGCCTATGTCCTACCCTGGGATGCCATTTATCTCCTTGCCAAATTTTATCGAAATCCGTTCAGTGGCTAAGGCGTGAAAAGGTAACTGTACTCAAATCTCAGTTGGCTCAATATAGTTTTTGACCCTAGTAATAAGAAATTGGATCGACTGGTATCAAAAAAGTTTTTGTGAAAATTGTCAATTTTCTTGCAGACTAATTTTTTTTTTCTAAATCTGTGAATGCAGATCAACATGTTTTAAAAAGTTAAGGACAGTCTCCTAAAGCCGGGTCTCCTGCGCGTGATTTTAGAAACATTACACAAAAACCTTACAACATTTGTTTTCATACAAAACGTCGTGTTTGCATACACAAATGTGTATGACCACGCCTCTTTGTTGTGATGTCTTTGTGTAAAAACACGCGTAAGAGACCCGGCTTAAGACTGTTTTCTTGTAGCGACAACGGTTATAGGTTCAAAGAGATGTCAGTAGAATTGACGGGGTCCATTAGGGCCGATGCCTGCCGGGGTTGCGAAGAAAACCGAAAATTGACCCCTAACGGGGTGAAAAGGGGTATATTGTAAAAAGACAAGCCAAAAGATTAGAATTTAGCAGATAGTTACAGATTTAACCTTTTAAAAGATTATCACGCTATACCTTTATGGAGCTAAACAGTCAATCAAAACATATACAGGGTGGATTTTAAAATGGGACAATAAGGGTACCTTAACCATGGTCGCCAAAAGAAAAACTTTTTGATGCCAGGCGATCTTGTTTCTTATTACTAGGGTCGTAAAACTATATCGGGCCAACCAAGGTTTGAGTACGAGAAAAGTCAGAAATTGCAAAAAAACTTCCCATACAATTTACCTTTGTACGATGAAATAACTTTTTAATGAGGTACCTACTATTATTTAAATGAACACAATATTCAACAATCGAATTAGTCAAATCCTTCACAAAGCTGAATAGGGAATAAATGAAATGAAGATAAAGATAAATATCATTTATTTGTCCAAAACATGAGTATACACACACATGGATTGCAAGATGTTATAATCATATTATATCACAGTCGTGCAATACATTTACAATCTAGCCTAGTAGACTAATAAGTAATTTAATTCTAACTTAAAATTTTACGAGATACATAGATTATGTTATAACTTAGAACAGTGTTAATTTGCACTTTTACACAATTTTGTAGCACTTTCTTAGGATCTGATAATTTATAAAACACTTTGTTCATGTGTTATATGTATAGCGCGGCATTGTTACTATTTATTATTAATTCACTACTTACACACTACACTAACTCAAATGGTTTAGTTCTCTTTAGCCTACGCACTATGTCCGAGTTGTCTAGCAGCTGAAATGCCTTGACATTCACAAGTCGGTGGAGTTTGTGTTCGTGGGCTTCAGCAAATTTTTGGCAGATGGTGGTGACGAGTTCCATTTTAAGGTCACTATGGAGGTCGTAATGCCTCTTGCCTTATTCTAAACATTCCGTTACTTAATTAAATACAATGAAAAAAAAAATGTTTATTCTATAAATAGGATATCGGAATCACTCATCTAATTTTTTTTTTAATAAACATAAACAACATAACATCACGCCTTGTTTCCCCGAAGGGTTGGGCAGAGGTGTCCCTGTAGCAGGCACACCCACATTTCGCCAGTTATGTTTAAGTCCCATGTAATAGGGGGCGAGCCTATTGCCATCAACCGGGCACAAATCCAGACTCCGAGCTGCTACTGAGAATTTTTTTTTTTTTTTTTTTTTTATTTTTTTATTTTTTTTTTTTTTTAATATTACGTGTAAAACGTAATATAAAAAAAATATTAGAATAAGCTAGATGGAGTCGACATTTCATGATTAGCCCTGAGAAGAAATGGCGAAACAAACTCAAGGGTAACAGATAGTTACAGGTTTAATCTTTTTAAATGATGATATTGTCGCTATATTTTTATGGAACTAAGCAGTCAATCATGATATATATTCTTTTTAATAAAATAAGTGATAGACATAATTTTAATACTAGAAATAAAGATAAACTAGATCAACCCTTTTTCAGATTATCTAAAGTACATACATCTTTTATGGGGTACTGTGTTAAATTAATGTTACAACAAAATATACCTTGTGATATATAGCAATTAAATGAAAGAAAATTTATAACTCATATTAAAAGTACACTTTGTAAACAAGCATATTACAAATTAGAGGATTATATCCAAGATAAGAGTGCTTGGAAACATGCTGGTCCTGCTGCATAGGATAATCTAGAATGTAGACGAAATCAATCTGGTTGCTAATTTAATTGTATATTTTATTATTTTTTGTTATATGAAGTCAATTTTACATTCTGTGACTACCTCACACACTGACTTATAAATTGTAAAATTTTAGGAAAATCGGCTACTTTTACAATGTTTGTAAATATAGCACCATGTATCTATCACATAATTAATTTATAGATCTGTTGTTGCTTAATTTTTAATTATTTTTTTACTGTTATATGATACTTCGTAAAACGTACACAGAAAGAAAAAAATGTTTCAACTCGGTTGTTTGTTTGTAAAAAAGTTTTTTATTTTAACTTTAGTTATACGTATTATCGAAGCTAACTCAAAAATTATCCAAGCAAAGTCAATACAATTTATATGGCACCATCGCGCAAGCTTTTTCTACCAAATGAAGAATTTTCAAAATCGGTCCACAATTGACGAAAATATTGATGAAAATACATTTTTTTATATACATACAGACGAATATATACCTAACTTCCTTCTTTTGTGAAGTCGGTTATGAAGTTTAGATTTTCTGATATCTTTGGTTATAATAGAAAGAAATATTATAATAGTTAGGTGACTGGAGTAATGAGAAACCCCCTGTGTTTACAGTCTACCGTTATATTATTTTAGTGATCGTCGTTCGTCAGGAATAATCTGTAAGAATGTATCAGTGCTGTACCATTAGATAGTAGGTATATGCAGGAACACGGGCGTTCATTAATTCACCAAAATCGAAAAACTTCGCAAGCAATGGGATAGTGCTACTGAAGGCTGCGGGTGTCGACCTGTCGACCTGCAGGACGAGGTACTGCAAAATGTGTCTGTTAATTTAGTATATTATTATTGTGGTGTTATGACTTCCACGCCAACGAAGTCGCGCACAAGCTAGTCCATAATAATGATGCATAAACTAGTAGGTAGGTACTCATGAATAAGAACAACCTAACTACTAGATGAACTCTGAAGTACTTACTTAGTACTTATCCAAAAAATCTTCGTTTTAAGCCTCGTGCAAACTGGCGCGACGTGCCCACGCGACGCTCCGTCGCGTGTGACACAGGTAATTATTCCGGTAATTGAACCCTCGGGTCACCCAGATCTTTCGCAGACGTTTTGAACAGACCAGGAGATTTAATTAACTTCTGGCGAGAGGTGGGCTGGTTGGAATAACTGCCGACGGCCGCCATGGCTCATGCACAATGGTCCTTCTGAAGGACAAGTGTGGAAACCAAACCCTATAACATAGGACGTAACTGTTCTACCGTGAAGTTGTCTTAGAAATTGTTTTGTTAGAGTCGCGTCGCGCCGTCTGTACGAGGCTTTACCTATACATTTTCGACACACCGGATGACTCTTTTTGCCGTCTGGGAAATATACCTATAATAGTACTATGTGAGCCGAGTCTCTGCCTATCGGTTTCGGTAGCCGCTACCCCTTCACAATGTACTTCCTAGCTTGTGGCCAGTCATACTTATTAGGGCAATAAGTAAGTACAGGTCGAAATAAAAGAGTCTAACGTGGTGACATTTTTATTGAACTAAATTTTTTACTTAAGTAATGGAGACCTATGATGATGGCACTACTTGCCAACGAGTGCTGGTTTTGAGTCACCCACAAGCAGCGTTTTTAACAATTAGTTTAAATTATTTTACTTAATTCCCATTCGAAGTGACCCAAGTGCGATAGTGGCGCCCTCATTTCACACAGACTCTTATGTCGACCTGTATGACTCGCCAGACCGAATTTCATGCCAAATACCATTCATGAGCAGTGAGAGTATCTAATACTTACCTATCCCAATCACTCCTTACAATATTGTGCACTATTATTGTTATTCGTTTATTGCAGCGCTACCTGGTAAGTAGTAACTGAAGCAGATTTTTCAACAATTTGGTTAGTAGAATCGGCCCCCTGGTCTAGTAAACAGCTCGTAAGGGTCGCGGGCCAGCCGGAATGCGGCGCGGATTCGCGTTGTGAAGAGCAGCGGTTCGCAGAACTGTCCGTTCCAAAAACTTTCGACAGTCGCTTGATATATGCTACATGTCACATACCTGTGTAACTACGTCTGCTAATGAGCCAACTCGTGACACTCCTGCCAACTCGCCAGTCGCAATAGTCGGGACTATTGCGACTGGCTAGTTCAGCAGTACGTAGTACGTGGTGGCATGTATTACTTACTATAAACAGCTACACTATTACATATTTTCTTGGTTCAGCATTTAAAACACCTCGTCGAAGTGCAGCGACTAACGTTTCGTTATTCAGCTAAATATATAAACGTAGGGTGCCTCTGTTATCTACATAACACCTTCGCACCGCATTCACTTTAATTATTACACCGATATGAAACTGTCAGTTGGCGACACTTACTTTACATAATTTAGAGGAAGTATAAATTAATGAAACACAAATCTAATATATCAAGTAGAAATGTGGGGAATGCGCGTGCTGGGGTTCGCCATGACCGCCACCCGCCATCTATTGAGCCAGTATTTTTAATGAGCTCGGTAAATGATTCATGTACCGACTAGTAGAGACTGACAAAATAAAATATTTCATTACTAATATCTTTAAACACAGATTATAATAATACTAGCGAGCCGCCCCTGCATCGCACGATGTTGACGGCTTGACTAAACACCGGGATTTCTTTGTATTATAGGAACATAAACGATACGGTTAAATGCTCTAAATGATTGTGAAAACCGCATTAAAATCCATCGCGTAGTTTAGAAGATTTACCATGCAGCGGTCACAGGACAGACATGGACAGCGACTTTGTTTTATTGTAGGTACTGTGCACAAGATGTCGCACAACGTTTTGTCTGACATTCATAACGGACAGTGAAACTGAAATTACGCAGCATTCTTGTTAAAGCCTTTTTTAAATACGTTTTTAGGGGTTAGTACCTCAAAAGGAAAAAAAAACGGAACACTTATAGGATCACTTCATTGTCCGTCCGTCTGTCTGTCAATCTGTTAACACCTGTTTTCTTAGGAACACGTGGAGGTATCAAGTTGAAATTAATATCAAATACATAAGTCCGTTGGAGCTATAAAACAATCAAAAATCAATCTTCTAATCAACGCAATAAAAAATACGGGTATTTTCGACCCTGTCGGCCGTGCGACATATTTTTGATACTCGCAACAAATAAATCAAAACCTACAGGGTACTTCCCGTTGACCTAGAATCATGAGATTTGGCAGGAAGCAAGGTGTCACAGGTGTAAAGGAAAGAATCCAAAATTAGTTAATTTGTAGTTTTATCACACCGTTTTTTAGGGTTCCTTACCTCAAAAGGAAAAAATCGGAACCCTTATATGTATAGGATCACTCGTGTGTCAAATTCAAATTCAAATTCAAATTAATTTATTTCGTGAACACAGGGTACATACAGAAGATGTTATAATAAAATAGATTAGATCCGAGCTGTGTCCCGCCAAAAGGCATACAAAATATCAAAGGTCCTTTTTTAAAACAGATACATTTCAGCCATTAAAAGTAAAATTCCAATAATTATAAATCATGTAAAAATTAGATAAAATGTCAAATTAAATAAAGTAAAAAAACGAAAAAATAAAAATAACAATGTCACTAATTCAATAATACAACAAGACAAGACAATACAACAATTCAAGATTAACAAAATCATTTCGTATGTCACATAACATTTTATCAGATTGGATTTGGCAAGGAATTAAAATTAAAATTTGTCATTTAAATATTCGTCAACAGAATAATACACCTTGTTATTTAACAATTTGAATAGATTTCTTTTAAATTCATTAATGCTTACACTTGAGATAACTTGTCCTGGTAACTTATTATATAGTTTTTGAGCCATTGCATAAAAGCTTTTGCTATAGAATTGTGTTTTTGTTGCTAACACCTGCAGCTTTTTTGAGCGCCGTTTACTTTCTACAAATCTATATAAATGTATGTTGTGTTTTATAAAAATACAGGCTTCATAAATATAGAGTGACGGTAACGTTAATATATTTAGCTCATGAAAATGTGGCTTGCAAGATTCTTTTTGCTTTATTTTACAAATAGCTCGGATACATTTTTTCTGTGCTACAAGTACTTCTTGAACCTTAGGGGCATTACCCCAAAATATGAAGCCATACCGTAGAGCTGAGGCGACGTAACCATGATAAGCTGCTAGTAGGGCAGTCTTATTGGCAATTTTACCCAGCATATAAAGAGCATATGAAAATCTACTCAGCTTTCCACAAACACTTTCAATTTGAGTCCTCCATGTCATGTCATTGTCAATATGTAGTCCAACAAATTTCGTAACACTAGATTCAAGTACTTCATTCCCTTTATAGTTTATTTGAAACTGTGGTTGTTCTTTATGTCAAAAAAAGAATTAAAACATTTGTTTACGTTATCAGATTCATAAGCTTCGGAGAAACTGAGACTGGCGATATGTTTTCTAAAAAGGTTAATATTTTCCATGCTGTAATCCTGTTTATATACATAATAATATTATAAAATACACTTTTGTTTTACCGGGAACTTCATAAGTTGGGCTGTGTGGTCAGACACACCTAGCTCCAAGACCTCACTTTTGCAGCCTGATATGTTGTGGAGAAAATTATCTAGGCATGTACCACTACTAGGATGTGTTGGTTCGTATATTTCTAGTTTCAGATTAAATTCCTTCAAAAGTTGCTTAAACAGTGAAGAGTTTTTGGTATTTTGAAGAACATCAATATTAAAGTCGCCACAGATTATTATTTTTTGGTTACTTTTATAACAAAACTGTTACATCTTTTCTTTGAGAATTTAGCGAATATATATTCGCTAAATTCTCAAAGAAAAGATGTACCTTAGTTGAATTTGGAACTCGGTAAATACACAAAATTATAACGTTATCGTCAGTTAATTCCACTGCACAGCATTCAAACACATTGGGAATGTTAAACTTCTTTACAGATTCTATTTCTTTGAAATGAATGTGGTTATTAACTAATATGCAAGAGCCACCATTTCGCTTTAGTCTAGTGAAGCTTGCAGCTAAAATAAAATTTGGTATATTCAGAAGGTCAAGGTCACCTTGCTTCATATTGTGTTCCGTAAAGCATAAAATATTAACACATTTCCCATTCTTTGAGAGCGTATCTAAATGTTCTGTCATTACATCAGCCTTGGGTAACAGTCCATTAATGTTCTGATGCAATACACATAATGCATTATACACGAAAAAAATGTTGGTCGAGGACATCAGTAGTACATGAATTAAAGGAAAGAGGTGAGTCACAATACAAAAGATCTTTTTCCGACGCTGGCTTGTTCGCAGGTTTCTGAATATTTAAATTATAATCAGTTGAAATATAATCTTTAAGATTTGAAAATATATTTGAAACGAAATAATTGTTAATTCGACCAGTCTTTCTTTGAAACATTGAATATTCGTATAGTAAGTCAAAATTGGAATAAAATAATGTAACATAATTGCCAATTTATATGTACTGATATAATAGATTATTAAACATTTCCATTCTAAAATTATACATTCCGCAATAATAACCATATTTATAAGTAGGTAAACATAATATTACATTTGTATGCTTTATAACTGATAAACTTTCACGTATGATCGATATTAGTTCAAAGTAATTGTTCGTTTTTAGGAAGTCATCCTCACCAATAAATATTATGCAATTGTCCTTCATTGTAAAGCCAGTTAGTTTAGTGCTAATATTACTTAATAAGCCTTTTATGCCACAATTTGGTGAAAGAAAGTGACATGTTTGGTGGCATGGAAAAGTATTTTCTGCAATTGGTAATATTTTATTCGATCGGTTGCTACTTATAATGCAGAGCTTGCTCTTTTCCTGAATGGTCGATCTTGTTCTCCTTTGTGTCGTTGTTTGTCCCGGTTTATTCTGAGGAGTAACTTCAGTGGTGACTTGAGTGGAGGTAAATAACTCTGGAGTCCCGCATCTTGAGTTGTTTGATTTGTGTGGTTTTAGTATGGTCTGTTTGAGAGGTGTGTGAAATTTCATTTTCCTATTTGGAGTTACTGTCTCGCTAGCCAACTTCTTGGTCGCTTTTTCCAAAATTTTATGTTTATTATTCATTACTTCCATCGTCTTCCTTAAATCTGTGTTTTCAATGGAAAGATTATTTATCTCCTCATGTGCCGCCTGCAACTTGATATTAAGTTCACAGATTTGACGTTTGAGTTTGACGTCTGTATGTCCGTCTGCCACAGCCAATATACTCCGAATCTAATGAACCAATTAAGCCGAAATTTGGTGCTCATATGTATTTCTGTAATCCAAACACGGACTTGTAACGTAAATAAATGAATTTTGAATATGGGGGCACTTTTAGGAAAGGGACTTGAAAACGAAATTAATTTCCTTCCGTTACACTTAATGTTATCTTATAACGCTCCAAAATTTGTAACGATACTAAAACCGAAAAATATGAATAACATTACAAAAACAAAACGTTATAGAATATCATTTTTATAGAACAACATTTTAAGTAACGTTATAGATATCAGTAACATTATGCTTATATCCGCTTGAACGGATATAACGTTACAGATTCATTTTTATATCGTTATTCTTAAGAACTTTTCCCGCTGACCCCCGCTCCGTTGTCGCCCACCACCACCGGCTACACGTTACGGCGACCGACAGCCGGCTGATGGTAAGCCACCTCCGTATTTAAACATTAAGTTCGTTCGAGAGTGCGCATCTTTTACAGACAGTGTTATGAATGAATAGTTAACCACAACTATACCTACCTACTTTTATATTTATGTGATAGTGTAATCTTCACAATTTTTTTCGGCTATGTTGCGTATCGAAATGAATAACGTTATTATTTCGTTACACCGATATATTAATAACGATATATTTTTAACTGTTATTAAACAGTTTAAGATTTCGTTCCGTTTGTTAGTATCGTTATAGCCAAGGAATTAATTTTATTACGATCCTGGTGGAACGGTACAAATTACCATTACTGGACTTCGGGTAACGTTATTTTGAGTATCGTTTCAAGTCCCTGCTTTTGGGGAGCAAATAAGAAAATTAAAAAAAAATGTTTTTCAAACGGTATTGTGTGATATATCAAATGAAAGGGCCTGTTACAAGGATCTCATTTTTTTTTTAAATAATATTAAACTTGAATACATTTATAGTTATTTATGCAACTGTTACGAATGCGGGTTTATCACACGAGGCGAAGGAGAGTGTGATGATAGTATCACATGGGTGTTTTAATAACTAATTATAAACAGTTGCATACAAGACTTTATCTACACCCATGATATGAATCCTCTATAAAAGGTTCTGAAATCATTGCGTGTTTGTAATTCAAGATCAAGAATTTAAAAATCCCACGAAATTCAGTACAAGTGCACGTATGAGTGTCGCCTGCAGCGGCACAACCCTGCGCATGCGTGCAGCGGGTGCTGCTGTCCCCTAATTCAACGTTTAAACGAGTTGCATAATGAAATTTAGTAGATTATAACACTCATTTGGATGATATTATGGTTACTATGACACTGGCTGTTTTAATGTTGGTAATAAGCTAACTGTTTCAGAAACTTTTATAGAGATCTATATATCTATATCTATATATTGGATCTTCTCTCATATATTACAGGAAAACCTATTAGAAGTCTATCGTCTTAAAATATCATAGTAAATCTATCAATATTGTGGGTACAAACTTATATTTGCAGTTGGAATCCATGGGAGAACATGTATTTCAACTACAATCTTAAGTTTGTATTTGGGATTAATTCATTCCAACTACGGAACCCTTCATTGTGAGTAGTCCGACACGCACTTGGCCTTTTTTTTTACTATTA
Organism: Omphaloscelis lunosa; assembly: GCA_916610215.1. Taxonomy (NCBI): domain Eukaryota; kingdom Metazoa; phylum Arthropoda; class Insecta; order Lepidoptera; family Noctuidae; genus Omphaloscelis; species Omphaloscelis lunosa. The sequence goes on from OU744252.1 coordinate 22,871,479, forward strand.
ATATCTTACATTTGCAATTGGAAAATTGACCGTGACGTAAGTATATCGATGTATGGGAGAACATGTTTTCAACTACAATGGTAAGTCTGTTTTTGGGATAAATTCATCCCAACTACGGAACCCCGCATTGTGCGTGGTTCGACACGCACTTGGCTGGTTTTTTTAAATTGAATTCAAATTTTTATTTCAGACGAATTACTTACATCCTAAACTAATATTATAAATGCGAAACTGAGTTTGTTTGTTTGTTACGTTTTCACACTAAAACGCCTGAACAGATTAAGACATTTGGCACATGGGTAGATCTAGATTAGGACATAAGATACTTTTTATCCCGATATTCCCAAGGGGTCGAGACTCACGCGGGTAAAACCGCGAGGAGCAGCTAGTTAAAATTATAAATCTTGAATTCATAAATTTTCGAATAATACAATAACAATAGGTAATGTATCTACCTATTACATGAATGAATATTAATATGATTTTGAAAATCAAAACCATGAATTTGGCCAACCCGTTGCCATCAGTGTCCAGTCCGCACAGGTGCTCTATGACGTCACCAAACCATGACCATCAGTGTGCAGTCCGCACAGGTGCTCTATGACGTCACCAAACCGTTGCCATCAGTGTGCAGTCCGCACAGGTGTTCTATGACGTCACCAAACTGTTGCCATCAGTGTGCAGTCCGCACAGGTGCTCCATGACGTCACCAAACCGTTGCCATCAGTGTGCAGTCCGCACAGGTGCTCCATGACGTCACCAAACCGTTGCGACCAGCGTGTTGAGTACTTTGGTGATTGTTCCCTGTTCACAGTAGGAACACCACAACTCGTCCAAACCGGAATCTTAGCCAAACTGTACAAGGCTTGTTAGCAGCTCTTAAGTCAGGGTAGGTATGTTACGTGCTAAACAATAAGCCATCTTACCGGCCGTTAAAATATTATGGTAAGTGACTTCAGTTTGCAGCCGACTATATTTCGGTATCTGAGTGTGAGTTGCAGGGAGGCGATATTAGGTAAGCGCTCGCGAATAAGTGCAGCGCCCTACTAGGCGATGTTTCACAATCCGAGTGAACTATGGCGACCACATTTACACGTAATGGCTTGTGCCGTACAAGTACCCAATGTTGATTATGTCTCAACACTCTTAAGTGAATTTCGTATAAATCGATCGTTCTATGAAGCCGGTTTGTGCCCTAGCTTAAGTACGATGATTAACGACATACCTACTGATCCATAATGACACAATAAGTTTGACGCCACTCATTTCTTCATTACGTACTATTTCTATGAACGATCTCCCTGCCCGCAGTGCCCGCCGCGGTCACACACGGCCTCTCACTAAGTGGACTCTCCCACGTGTCACGTGACGGCCTTTATGGCTATTTTCTCGAAGGTGATACTGATGTTTTAATTTTTGTGTATGTATCTACTTACGTAAGTATTCGAGGCAAGTATGATCTCGATAGTTTGTATGGCTCGGCAACCTGAGGGCGTGGCGAGTGCGCACCGCCCACTCGTGCGCGCACACATGCACACGTACAGGCACCGACACGCCGTGCATAAGTGTGCGGAACTTAAAAAACTCATGCAAATCAGCTGCTTGATGCGAGATAAATTGAAGCTACGTGACTACGTCTAAAGTACCCCGCAACACGAAACCTGCTACGCCGTAGCACCGTAGACCGTGCTATCGTAGCAACGTATTATAATTAACTGAAAGAAAATTTAAAACTCATATTAAAAGCATAAACAAACATAAACAAGCATATTACAAATTGGAGGATTATATACAAGAATGTTTGGAAACGTGCTGGTCTAGCTCTATAGTACAATTTAGAGTCTAGACAAAATCAAACTGGATGCTAATTTAACTGTATAATTAATTATTATAACATCGATTTTGCATTCGGTGATTACTTGAACTCACTCTAGTTTTACTTGTAAAATTTTTAAGAATATCGTATGGGTACTTTTACAATGCTTGTAAATATGTGAACACCTTGTATCCATCACATCATTATTTTTTCTGTCATTGCTTCATTTTTAATTATTTTGACCTATTGTGGTATAGTAATCTTATTCCAGGTGCATCGTCTTCACATATTATATAATTAATGTGTAAAATATTGTGAAAGATTTTAAAAGAGTAACGGTGGAGTTTCTTTCCCATTCTTCTCGATACGAAAACTACCTTTTGGAAGGGGCGACTAGAATCAATTCTATTTTTTTGTACATTTTGACGTTTAAAAGTGCCTTTTGTGTGCCTAATTGAAATAAATTATTTGACTTTGACTTTGAAACGAAATCATCATAATATTGATATATTTTCAGGACATCAGTACACAATAATACTCGTACATGGCGGTCACGAAGACTAAACTTACTCGTTGAACTGCCGCATATTATGTGCTTTATGTTAATCATGTCTTCAAGTAGATACCTACTGACTGGTTCGTGATAGATACTACTAGACTTGAACTAAGTATGGTTGTATTTTCTGTAGCATGTTGGTGCAGTTACGATTGGTAGGATATGTATCGGCGAGTGATGCATGCGACAGTGTCGTCATTAGCCAGTAATTCGGTTGCGCTGTGCAGCTCGCGCGGGCGGATGCGGGCGCATCGCACAAAGTAGTCGCGATATGCAGATGAGCACTAAACTGTCGCGTGTCTGAATCACTCAACAGACTCATACAGTTACTAATTAATATTCATATCTTTATTTGCGTTCCATAATGTTTAACATGATCTTTTAATGGCATACTTGACATGATGGCGGTTATTCAATATTGGTAACCGGAACACTATTGCACCTAACTGATTGTACCTACCTAGTAGCTACTACTTATAGTAGTTCTATACTAGGTACTAGTTAATACGAAAATAATTGCTCCTATATAGTTTAGCTGACATATTGCCTGCGTAGTTACTCGTGTCAATTTTCAGCAAGCTGGCCAGAAGGGTGGCCGCCTGTATTTAGCTCTACGAAACAAAACCAGAGTGATTTTTCAACTCTTTGACTAGGTTGCTGAGCTCCCTGAGAATTCTTCTGGAACAACGAATTAATTTATTTGTAAAACTGGCCGAGACTTTCATCACAGATCGTGCTCGCGAGAACAAGTGATGTCAGTTGCAAGTAAATAAACGACTTATTATGATTTATTGATTTAAAAAATATAAATTATCATAATATAAAATATAATATGAATTATAATTGAAAATGAAATGAAAATGAAAAATGTTTTAATTAAAAATATGAATTATAATTTATTGATTTAAAAAATATAAATTACTTAATGCAAGTAGACCAAATTATTAGAAACACTTTAACATCAATCCTAAATGTGGCCCTGGACGACCGAGCGTGGCAGCAAGCTAGACTTCCCACTCGCCTGGGTGGTCTCGGTGTCCGCAAAATTTCAAGTATAAGTTTACCGGCGTTCCTCTCCTCGGTCCACAGTACCAACAAATTAACCAGGAACATTTTATCTTCCTCACTGGTCGATTTTGAGGTACCGTGCCTGACCGATGCTTTGAACACTTGGAAATTGGCCTGTCCCAATACGGATCTGCCCGACAACCCGTCTTCCCAAAGACGATGGGACGTGCCGCTCTGCAGTATTATACGGAACACCCTGTTAATCACGTCACCTAATACTGTTGAGCGCGCCCGTCTGCTAGCTGTGGGAGAATGGGAGTCAGGCTTGTGGCTTCAGGCACTCCCGTCATCCACCATAGGCACTATGATGGATGACTCATCGTTTCGGCTCGCTACGTGTCTCCGCTTGGGTGCACCTTGTGTTGCTCCGCATCGGTGTCACTGCGGAGAAGCTGTCGACGGTCTCGGGCACCTTGGCTTGTCCCGCTGCAGGAGCGCAGTTCGCATAGGACGGCACGCCAGCATCAACGACATTATTCGTCGAACCCTTGTCACCGCCGGCGTACCAGCATTAGAGAAATTAGAACCAAACGGCTTGGTACGTGATGATGGGAAAAGACCAGACGGGATGACGTTGTTGCCTTGGAAGGTGGGTAGGCCTCTGGTGTGGGACGCAACCTGTGTCGACACCCTTGCGCCATCTCATGTTTCCTAGCACGGCGGGCTGTGCTGGCGCCGCTGCTGCGGCTGTGGCGCTCGGATCATGAGGCCCGAGTGCGCGTTTCCTCTTTGAGGAAATTTCTCGTCGACTAGTCGACACTTCATGTGACCAGAGGGCTGGCTCGTTCTTTGGCCAAAGAATTAGCATTGCCATTCAACGTGGCAATGCTGCCAGTCTTCTGGGCACGTTTCCGGATGACAGCGATGCGGACGAATATTTCGACGCCTAAGTGTCGTTCTATTTTTAGATATACAGATAGTTAGTTAGTCTTTTAATTTAGTACCTAGTGTAAATAGTTAGGTATGTTAAAAACTGTAAAGTTATATTTAAAATTTGATGTTTGATTTTATTGTATTTTATTTTATTTGGTTTAACTGATGATTTCTATTTATTTATGTTTGGCAATAGGTGTTATTTAATTGAAATAATTTAATTAAAGGCTCCTACAAACAGGCGCGACACGCGACGCGACACAAAGGTACGTCGCGTCGCGCGACGAGCGGTGTCTTTGTGTCGCGTCGCGTGTCGTGCTTGTTTGAAAGAGCCTTAATTCGTTTGTTTATTTAAATTATTATATTTATTGATTTAAAAAATAAAAATATAATCATTGTATTTTCGCAAAAATATTTAAATGAATTATTGTTTCATTTTACGAAAATTCTGTGTAACCATTCAACGTTTCATACATTTGAACCTACCAAGGTACATTGAAGTATCACCTCGTAGTTAACGCTCGTGTAATGATATATCTATAATAATGATACCTACGTAAACTGATTACCTACTTATATGTACAGGTATAAATATTTATGTGCGGCCCACTTGGCTATTTCATTTTATGAGTTATTATAATGAAAACTCATTAGGAACAAATATTTTTATTGTTTGGCGCGTATGCGCGGTATTCGTAGGTGAAACGCGCTCATACATTGTATGCCCGCACGGTGTGTATAGTGGGTCGCCGCGGCAGTGCCACGTAATTAGGAGCTCGTTGTAAAATGAACAAGCTAATTGTATCGTGCCGCTAATTAGAGCAGTGTGTAGAGCAGTAGAGCGCGAAGTACCTCACCCCCGCGCCCCGACCGCGTGACGGCGTTAGTTGCCATCACTAGCCACTATCCACCCCTGACTAGATACTCATGTTTGTGTTGGGGCTGATTAACTTCGGAGAAGTATGAATTCCCACAGTACGGATATACAATAAGGCGCCTCTAACTCCTCATTATGACAGCTCAAAAACAGGAATATTTTGAAAATTTTAGACAGGCAACTGCCAGGCAGGACTGAGAAAACACATTGCGTTTGTTGCGCGGTACTGCGATATCTACTCTCTAACTTGATAGTGTATTCTGTTGTTCGGAAAAGCTCAAGCTATGTTAAGACGCTACCTTTGTATTCCATCTAAATGTTATGAAGTGATGAAATTCGGGCTTTTCGGGGGTTGTATTTTGTGACTTCTAAATTGATGCTCAAAAGTATTGATTCTGAGTCTAATTAGAATAATTGGTGGCTATCCATCTTTCTTGTAGCTTGGACTGTGCTTAAGACAACAGTTCCGTCACATACCTAATGGCCGCAATGACGATCTTCATAATGGAGACAGTTTTGCGACACTGTCAAGTCAAACAGTGTCGTTAAGTAGTTCATAACCTAAGCCTAGGACATACGTGCTGAAAACTACGCGAAAGTAATTCAGCAATTATATGTTTTCTTTGAAAATAGTCGACATACTTTGCAGCCTGATGCGTCAAGGGTCTTTCAAACAGGCGCGACACGCGACGCGACACAAAGACACCGCTCGTCGCGCGACGGGCGCACAGTGGAACGAATGTATGGGAGCGGTTGGACGTAGACATGTCCGAAAAAAAAGAGTAAAATTATGCCAAACTAATGATGCCATCTTATTCGATTACTTAATGCCTTCATAACTTGTGGTGATGAATTTCTTCATAACTCCCATATTTCGGGAGTAATTTGAGAAAATGTGAAATTTTACTATGAAAATGAGTGTATCGAGCTCTCTCCCTCCTGATTCCGGGCTTGTTTCAAGTAGCGGTCTCTAATATCATAATGCTAATACTAAGAGCTATATTTAATACTAAGACACATAGTGCGCCAAATGTGCACTTTCTGGGATAAAGAGTGATGTTTATTTTATAACACAATTTTTTAATTTTTTGTTTATTTTGTTGATTAAAACCGTTTTTCTAAAGGTTTACCTTATTACAATAACATTTCTGATCAGCCAATTAGAGAAGATATAAGCTAATTAGGATATATAATTAGGGACTTAAGGTTTACATATAAAACTGATGCACTAATGATTACTGATAAGAACATTGCTATTATTTAATTACTAAATGGCTCTTAATACACTAATTTAGCATGCATCATTTACTAATTATCACAATAACTAATTACCTTGCAATATTTAACAAAGGATACCTGGGATACCTGGATTTTATATAAATAGGTCACTATTAGTAACTTTAAAATCAGTGTTGATTTACACCTCGTTGTATCCAAGCTAATCTCGCAATGTATTTTCCAAATTTTAATACAAATCTTGATATTCACGTTGCTTTATGCGCACGCGCACATAAAGATTTACGCGACTTTAACTATTTGTTCAGTGTTTTAAAAGATAACAGTTGTGTTCAGTTATGTGAAAGTGCTGAAACAAGTTTAAAAGACTGGTGTCGTCGATTTTGCTACCGCATTTATGCAAAATGGACACAGTCTGGAAGAAGCACAGATAAGTTTCGGAAGAAACATGAGATTTGGCTACAGGCTGCAATTCAATGGCCGGAATTACAGAATGAAAATATGGAACCTTCTACAGAAAATATAAGTGACGTCATCGAGCCCATAATTTCTCCTGCTAAATCTGATGCTTCAACTTGTACACATCCTAGTCCTCGTAAATCTTTTGAGGACCTTAGTAACCGGCAAAAAAGAAGACGCACCACTGAAGATAGTCTTTCATGCAGCAGTAGCAGCGCTGAAATTATGTTTTCGGCCGAAAGGGCGCTTCAAAAGGCAGGACAAAGCGATACAGCTTATGTTATGAAATACTTGACGGAGAATCCAGAAGAGGCCTCAAAAATCAAAGCCTTCATTGAAGGTAAATCAATTCAGGTACGGGAAATATCCCCTTTGAAGGCATTGGCTCTTTATGTATCGATGAACTTATCGAAATGGCGCTATAACACTCTTCGGGATTTCAACACTCAAGAAGGAGCTCTTCAATACCCGAGTTACTACATGTTGGTTAAAGAAAAAATTAAGTGCTATCCGGCCAAAGAAGATCTCACAGTTACAGAGAGCTCTGCAAAAATCAAATTACAAGCCTTGATGGATTTAACCTCAAGAAGACTTATTAGGTCGTTAGAAACCCCTGTTGATCCCAATCAACAGCTCGTATTGACCAGCAAATGGGGTTTTGACGGATCATCTAGCCAAAGCATTTATCATCAAAGGACGAGTGAAGATGAGCAAATCGATCTTGCTAGTAATTTTATGATTAGTCTTGTACCACTGCGGCTCGTCTCAAAAGGTGTAACAATTTGGGAAAACGAGCGACCATCTTCCACTTCATTTTGCCGGCCAATATTGTTTAAGTTTATAAAGGAAACCAAAGAAAATGTGCAGAGAGAGATGGCTGAAATCGAAGCAGAGATTGAAGCCTTAACTCCATCCACCATCACTGATGGAATTAGTGTCAAACACCAACTGCTGTTGACAATGATTGATGGTAAAATTCATTCCATTATATCCAATACAGCAGCTTCAGTGTGTGACATATGCAAGGCTTGTCCTAAAGAAATGAATAATTTAGAGTTAATCAAAGATAAACACGCAAACGAGGACATGTATAAATATAGCTTAAGCACCCTTCACGCTTGGATTCGCTCAATGGAATGCTTATTACACATTTCCTACAAATTAGACATAAAATCATGGCAAGTAAGGGGTGATATAGCAAAAAGGCAAGTTGATGACAGGAAGAAAAGAGTTCAAGAGGCTGTAAGAAGAGAAACGGGCTTACTTCTCGATGTTGTGAAACAAGGCAGTGGATCCACCAACAATGGCAACTCGGCAAGGAGATTTTTTGAAAACTACACTAAATCTGCTGAACTGACCGGAATAGATGCTATGCTTTTAAGAAAAATCTGTGTGATCTTGCAGTGTATTTCATCAGGAGAGAAGATCAACGTAACTAAATTCCGAGAGTTCTGCTTTGATACTGCTAAGCTTTACGTGGAGTTATACCCATGGTATTATATGCCTTCTTCACTTCATAAAATTTTAATGCATGGGCCAGACATAGTTCAGAACATGTCAATTGTGCCCATTGGTTTTCTATCCGAAGAGGCATCTGAGGCTAGAAATAAAGATTTTAGAAAATATAGAGAGGGGCATTCTCGAAAGCATAGCAGTATCTCATGCAATGAAGATATTATGCACAATCTTTTACTGTCTTCTGATCCACTTGTTACAAGTATCCGTCCAAAAGGAAATAAGTTTGTAAAAAAATCTTCTTTTAAGGAATTTTATGAGCTTACGGATTCTGAGAAAAGTGATATCGAATTTGTTAACATAAATGATTTAGCGGACATCGATTCTGAATTTGAATTAATTGATGATGATGATGATGACGAAGATAATTAAATGATGTTATTGTTTTAAAATGTGTAACTTAGTAAATTAGAGCTTACGTCTTAATTATTTATTGTACTTTTAATGAAACTAGGTAATTTATTATCAACTTACTTAAAAGTCATACTCTCATCAGTTCTTGTGAATATTTTTGTTAATATATATTTCTGTATATATATAATATATTTATAGACCTCTTAATAAGTCTGTCTGCGGTTTAAAGTAAATACAAATGGGGAAAAAACGTTTTTTTTTTTAAATTTTCATTTCCTTTTATCCCAGAAAGTGCACATTTGGCGCACTATGTGTCTTAGTATTAAATATAGCTCTTAGTAATAGCATTACGATATTAGAGACCGCTACTTGAAACAAGCCCGGAATCAGGAGGGAGAGAGCTCAATACACTCATTTTCATAGTAAAATTTCACATTTTCTCAAATTACTCCCGAAATATGGGAGTTATGAAGAAATTCATCACCACAATTTATGAAGGCATTAAGTAATCGAATAAGATGGCATCATTAGTTTGTCATAATTTTACTCTTATTTTTCGGACATGTCTACGTCCAACCGCTTCCATACATTCGTTCCACTGTGGGGCGGTGTCTTTGTGTCGCGTCGCGTGTCGCGCCTGTTTGAAAGAGCCTTCACAGGCACAGGTAATTTGAAAGGGACGAGAGGCGAAAACCGACTGCTACCTAGGTAAGTATAGTACCTACCCATATGTTGATATTTGTATTTCAGGTCCACGTCGCACTGCTGCGAGGGTGCGCTTGACAAATGTGCGCGCTCACAGAGGCCCGCATTGCTCCCCGCCGACACTATGTTTGACATCTTTCTAACGGCGCACATTACTTACTGTCATAACTCTCGACCCCGCCGCCGCCGCGTCCCGTACTCCGCCGCTCTAATTAATGAGCGACGCACAACAACATCACTAACTTATTACTCGCAGTTCTTACCTACGTATACCTTTTGATACACACCAGTATATATATCGTTCTGACATGTCTTTATTGCAGAAACCGATCAAAGTAACTTTGATCCTCTTCGTGACTGAATAAATGGATGCCGTCACAACAACCACGAGTTAGTTCACGACTGTTTCACCGACATATCGCTAATAATGTCATGTCCACAATTTCTAGCTAGAATCATAAAGAGGTACCTAATCAGTGAAGTGCGGATTATATCTGGGGGTACGGTAGTGCCCCCGCCAAGACGACTACCTACCTTTTCTCGAAGCGTTTCATCGTATTTTCAAACCCTGAATTCCGTCTGGATATGTTACAGTGCTCAAAAAAACAAACTAAATTCCATTTATCTAGCTTTAATACTTTGAATTTTATTAATACTTATAAGTTTATGTATGACACGTCGATTCCGACCTCTAGGGCACTTCCCGAAGTCTTAGAAAGCTGAAATTTGGTATGCAGACTAGAATTTGCACACAACAAAAAAAAATAACTTTCGCCCTCCAAACCCCTTATTTATTTTTTATTCTTTTGTCATGTATTTTCTTGTGCGCATTATATAAATAAATAAAGGGAAGTGCAAGTCTGTATTTCTTACGGAAGGTAGGCAGGTATAGGTACCTACTCCCATTTGTTATGAAAGCTAGATTAGTATAAATACATAAACAACGATGAAGGAAGTCGTTTTCGTTGGCTATGAAGAAAGTAACTGCCGGCGTGAAAGAAATACTTACCTTTTTTTCTTTCCACGACTCAGCTAAAAATAAGGGTTAAGATTTTAACATGTATGTGTAATATTAGTACAATGGGTATCACTGCTCAATGCTCCACCTGTGTTAAAGTTAGCATTCATATATCCGTTTATAATAATTTATGAGATGAAAATTACGCGCTAAACTTTGTTAACATTCACTTCAAAGACCCCTGGGTTCACCTTATAAATATTGACTATGGAGTATTAAATAAATAATAAATAAATAAAAATCATTTAATTCAGAAAATTATAAATTAAAAATTAAAATTAACATACTAAATACAATTCAATTCAAATAACCATCTTAATAAAGGATCTCCATAACGGAAAAGAGATCCTATCTGCTACAGTCTTCAGAATAGCGTGTGAGAATCTGCGGGCCAGCATGTTACCTCTGACCGCTAAAACCCTGCGCTCCCTCTCAATATCTTGATCGTCTTCAAGACCTTCGGTAATTAAATGCCCCAGGTATTTAAATTTTTTGACACGATTTAAAAAAAAAATCATATAAAGGATGTTGCCAAGATTCACATAACACTTGCACTGTTAAAAAGTTATCAAATCTAATGTTGTGCCAAGCCCCTAAGGCCTAACTCGTCGGTTGACTGGGAAAAAATGCTTAAGGCAAGTACTTGAAATATTCCGCTTGAAGTATTCCACTTGATGTATTCCGCTTGAAGTACTCCGCCTCTGTGCTTGAAGTATTATCTTACTAAATAAATATCTGCTAAGTGCTTTAATAACGACAATAGTTTTCTTCCCTTCCTTAGTACACGTAGCCTCACTTCAGCGACGGAACACAACAGAGCGATCTACTTTTTATTCATTTCTGACGTGGCGCGATGGCGCCGCTTTTGATCATGCACTGTCGCCGCGTGATTAAATTGTTGTCAAATGAAACAGCCGCTTCAGATAAAAGTAACATCAGACGATGGGGAACCAAACGTCCAGAATTTCGTCCGAACAGTGTGGTGGTGTGAATCCGCGATGATTTTTTTGGTAGTGACATGTGTTTTGTGCGGTCTGTAGCCAAGGGTGGATCCAGGGGGAGGTACAGCGGCAAGTCCCCCCCCAAACGGTTTAAGTACAATAAAATCGAATCGTCTGAATGGACTGGCATTTGACCAGACATTGCTTCAACGATGAACGCTGACGACAAAGTGTTGCAGTAAGTTCGTACTCGGGCCCAGAGGTATGTTAAGCCAACCCTCAGTTGGCGAGAGGACTTTGGGAAAACATATGATGCTAAAAAGATAGCGCGGCCCTAGGGGCCTCTCGCGTCCAAAGTTTATACAGCTTTCTGAGGAAAGCTGTATAAACATTGGACTCATAAAAAAATATTTAGCTAATACTTGGTGTGATCAAAAGAATAACTACCCAAACCAATTCGAGATGGGGTACTTAATTTATTGAGCTCGCTTCGCTCACTAGTTATTCTTATACGTATGTCATTAAAAAGAATCAATCCCAAAAACATAAATCATGGATCCGCCCTTGTATGTAGCAGGTCAATATTATACAAAAATAGTTAAACGTCTTATGATTTTGTAAATTAGGTAACTGTAACTCTTCACGTCATCTTGCCTAAAATTGATCCGGTACTTTTCATTTGTATGAATGAATGAATGAATTAATGAAATGCACCGACCCCAGCGTGGTTTAACCAGAGTCGATAAATCGAATGAACCCCAAGATTTGCACTAGCCCCTGGAGCCTCATGCTTTATGGGGTTATAGAAGCCATTGCATATCAAAGAGTAGACCGGGGTGCGCGGTAATGGTAGGGAAGACGTGCCCTTAGGATAAGGAAAGATTTGCGAGCCTACCGGATATGCATCCTTGAGTAAGCAATGGAATAGTGGAAAGACGGGTGATATTTATCTATGGATGGGCATCTTTTCAAGATGATGGCGCCGCTAGGTTGGTTCAGGTTCAGGTCCAGCTTCACTGGTATTTCCAATTTCTTCGTCTAAGGTCTCGCTGCTGTCCGTTTCAAGTTTCTTCTAAATCTCGCTAACAGTCTTCTTAATCTTATCTTAGTCTTCAGCCAGCAAAAATGATTTCTTTGTCGAAGTAAGTCATGTCCTGGTTTAAGTTATCATTTCATGTGTAAATAGGTCGGCCGGCTTTCTTGGATTTAGTTTTGTGCTGCATGTATGTATGAGTGTGGTTTGTGGCGCCTGTGGACATGTGCGAGTTAGCACATCCTGTGTTTCTTGATGCGTTTGGTTACTGTTTTTCCTAACCAGTACCTTTTTGGTGAGAAAGTATAAAATAACTCCCCCTGCTCTGGGCGGAGCGGGAGGGCGTATCAGACTCTTACTGACTAATACCCACCCGTATTCCTTCAGTTGCCATGTTGCCGGAGGCCACGATATCCCTTTCGGACTTCTTCGCAACCCCGGTAGGCATCGGCCCTAGCGGACCTCCACCGTAAGCCACAACCCGGGCGTTTCCTCCTGTCTTATCCTGAACAGGAACCTCCTGAAACAACCGTGTCCGGTGAGGACCTACGTCAGTCGGAAGGTGAGGACACCGCGGAGCCTCTCTAGCCACTCCTCAAAGAGGAGACTTATCGCCGCAATTGTGTCGCCTCTCAATGACGCCATGAGATCCCGCCGGAGCTCTGTCCGCTGTGCCATGACGTCTTGCGGCAGCGGAGATAAGCCCCGGCGTTCCGCCCCCTCGCGCCACTCCCAGGTGTGCGCGAGGACATTTGCCTCCAGATTCCATGGCGGTAATCCGGCACGGAGGCTCGCCGCCTCACAGGAGACCGTGCGGTATCTACTGTTTTATAAATTAATATGTCCTAAACTAAGAGAGCCTAGTGATCTGTAACTCAGGACCCTTCTACCTCCGACACCTTTCTCTATTTAAGATTGTGCATTTAATTGACTAGCCAGTGCCAGTAAAATGGTATTGAGATAACTAAAGATTTATGATTATGCATATTCTCATAAATCTGTATTAATTTATTATTGCTTTTTTTAATTCACGGGATGAAATTACTAATTCGTACGGGCATTGGCTTATAGGCACCAACATAAATAGGTAATAAGAATTGGATTCCAAGGATAACTTACGACACGACATTATGGGAGCATCTACTTAGGTGCATTCCTAAATTATTGATCGGCAGATAAATTACACGTCGTCATCTTGAGGTCACATTTAAACATGGGTTTTCCGCACAAATAGCTACAAGTAATAAATACCTAACTGGATGCTGTTCACATAGGTACTAGATATACATAGCTTTGTTTCCGTGTTCGCATAATAAAGAGTGAATACGATACTCTGCGGCAGTGAATGTAGTCACAGCATTAATTATAGTATGACACACATCACAAGAGTGTTGTATTAGTAGCTCTACTTAAATCTTTAAGTGACCTCTCTACTGCCCGTCTACGAAGAGCTTTACCAACAATAATGTTCAGTGTTGTAACAAGCCGTGCAACAAGCGTGCCATTCACACCACACGCGCACGTGAAGCCGCTACGAGCGCACCGAGCGCGACGTGCATGCAGCAGCGGTAACAATGCTGACAATACTCACATAGTTTATATTTACGCGCGCGATGAATTTATGCCACGCAAGAGATTTATCACGCGCCGCCCGCCTGCGCACGTGTCCCGCTCCTGTGGCACTCGCTAGCATGTCACAGCACCATACCATAGTGTTCGACTACTCGAACATTGATGTTATAACGCCAAGGGAGTGCGACTGTTCCAATCCGAGGCTGATTTTACACCAAGACGACCAGCAACTGGTTTTACAGAAGTCGACAACCCTTACAGCAAGGAATAGGAATTTATGTAGACCACTGACATGGCGAGTAGTGGAATGATATGGGCTGAGTTGATGATTCATAGACCACTCACACTTGCATTTACGAGTATTTTGAAATTTGATAGTCAAAGTTAGCAATAGTTCCTTGGCTTGACACAGAAGTGTCCTTGATGTCGAACATTCTTGACTGACTAACTAACGACTTTAAATGGACTGTGCTGTAAAGCAGCCTGGAGTGTCGCATACGTGAGCTATTCCAGTTGTACCTATAAGTACTGCGAGTAGTACACCACTCAAATGAAGGCATGCGTCGCACTCTGATCGCATGCTCCGCGACTCTGCACTGTGACGAAATGATCTAGTGCGCACACTACAGCGACCAACAGATTTACAACAATGATTATTAGCCGCGATAAATCTATAGCGGGCAGCTTTCAGTTTGAGAAGTGTCTGTTCAGCAGTTATACTACAATAAACATATCAGCAGTGTCGCTCGCGTCGTCCGCGTCGGTCACTGGCGCGGGGTAGGGAACGCGGGAAAGGGGGCGCGGGGCGGGTGGGCCGCTCACTTTGTGTCGCTCTCCGACATTTCCTCCATTTAAATTAATTTATTTGCTCACGAGCGGCGCCCGCGCAATGCAATAAGAAGCTGCGGGGCGAAAGAGGCGGGGGTGTGCGGGGCGTGGGGGGGGGCGCTCGTAAACATGTCAGCGGCGAGATGTATCGGCGGCCGGCACGCCTGCAACCAGCACTCCAAACGCGACACTACTCAGCACAGCCACACTACACACCAGCGCTACTACCCACTACACCGCTACATGCACCCAGTAGAAACCTTCGATACTCAGAAGAGACAATAAAAACCAACTTGGTGAGAATTTCAATCAAAGTTCTTGAAGAAATATGAATGGGGACAGAGCATCATCTGTACACGACCGTAGCAACAAAACGTTCCAGCGAGCAGCCGTGACATCAAGATAAACGATTGATCAGATTCCATTAAAAAGTACTTACGGTGACAAAACCGACGCGGACAGAATTAGGTCCATAGTGAATAATGTGTGCGAGTGGGCGTTTAACGATCGGCGCATATCTCAATACGCGCAGCAGATAGCCAAATCTGTAGCACGGTCTCGTGAGATTAAGGCGACAACGCGCGCCGCAACAAAACGCGCATTCTTCGGGGATTTATTGTGCGTTATTTGTAGGCGAGCTGCGGCCCGCTCGATTTAGTCCCGGATTAAAACACAAAGGTAAATGTCGCGTGATATATTTTTAGTGTTGCATTTACGTAGCGCGGCTAATGTACGCCGTGACTTCGCGCGCGGTAAATCACCGCTACCGCGCTGGCCGTGCCGAGCCCCCGTGGCCCCGTCTCCTCCGAGCTATCGTTGATGATTATGAAAATGAGATCGATTGTGTCTTAAAAGGTAACGCGTAATGATTATGCGCGTGCTGAAGGAGCCGGTATGTGCAAAAGAGGGGCGAGTGCACAAAAACGACTATACAACAGCTATACATAATGCAGTGCGAACATTAGAGAATAATTGAAGAATGTAGTGGCAACACACACCGAGGTGGCCCAATTACATGATACGAGCGTGCCCACTGTTAATTTCACAACTACACGTATTAAAACTTTCAGGTAATTGCTAAAAGTCATCACATTATATTTTTTTCACTTTCCTAAAATGCTTTTCCGTTTTTGCCGACGATTGTCAAACACCAAAAATGCACCAATGCACAAGTGCTCGGTGTCTTTTTTTTATTTTTTACTAGCTTTTGCTCGCGGCTTCGCCAGCGTGGTAACAGACAATTTCCCACGGGAAAGTACTACCGAGATTTCATACCTAATAGACGAGGAAAAGGTTATTGACTCCTACCTCTGTGCCCGCGTTGCCGTCAACCTTAATTACTTAGTTACGCCTAATGTTGAATCTGTGATCTTTTAATTAAATGATATGACGTCAAGGCACATTTTAATCTAAATTAAGTGCCCAATTTAAATAAATTATTCTATTGGATAAGGATTAATATAATACCGGTCAAATTAGCTTCCGAAATAACATTTTTTTTTTTTGCAAATTCTGAAAGATAAAATTGGTTATTGTGAATGAAGGATGACCTCCGTAGAATAAATAAATAAATAAATAAAATGTATTCAAGTATAAAGTAAAATTATGATTTACATTAATTTCAATCGAGGAAAATTTAATTCTAACTGTAATGTAGATTTGCCTGATTTACTTAGGTTTATGAAAACCTGTGTTTCAGGACATCCATTTACATCAAACATTTAAAAGGAAGACAACAATACATTTATTAGAAGCTAAATTAAAAAGAAGATATATTATTTTCAATGAATTAAAGGACCATGCGCAGCATTACCAGTTTTTTTTTGCCAAGTCGGTATTCTAAAACTTTTTGAGTGAAAAAAGAGGGATTCTTTCATCAAAAGTGGGACATAGTAAAAAAAAAACTTATATAATCAGAAGTTTTAAATTATTTATCTTTTTATTTTAAGTTTTAATTTACGATTACGTGACAATAGATCGCAAAAATAGCCATAGAAAATGTATTTTAATAAAAATATGATATTTTAAATCAGATTTACCCTATCTGTAGGTAAAAAAAAAAAAACAAAAATAAGGGGAAAAAGCGGGACTGATCCTGTCCCGCGCGGGACATTTAATTTTGATTTAAAAATCGGGACGTTGGCAACGCTGACCATGCGTCATTTTGGGACCAACTCTCAACAGTGCTGAAACTTATGCCATATGAAAGCTTTTGGGGTATTATTTAGTTTATACCATGGCAGCTAAGTGGAAATCGAGCGCGAACATGGTGTTTTGGATCATCCTAAATACGTTAGGTTAGGTTAGGTTAGGTTTGGATCATGGAAGGCGCACTAGTTCTCATTGCCCCGTCCAAATGTGGGAAGGGAACACAGGGGTGGTTTTTAGTCAGTAGGAGTCTGACAGACCCCTTCGCCCGCCCCAGGGCGGAGGACATCCATGAGGATTTTCCACCCGGAACAAAAAACAATGGTTAGGTTAGGTTAGGGTAGGTAGGTATGTATGTAGATACGATAGGTAGGTAGGTAGGTATGTAGGTACGTAGGTAGGTATGTAGATATTTAGGTAGGTAGGTACCCTTTTGGTTAGTTTAGGTTAGGTTAGTTAGGTGTGATGAGAAGGTGGAGGACATCCATGAGGATTTTCAAATCCAAAAAAACCTACATATCTAACTACCTACCTACCCTATCTTCCTACATACCTACCTGCCCTAATCTAACTTAGCCTAACCTTTTTTTGGACGATCCAAAACACCATGTTGTGCTCGATTTCGACTTAGCTGTCATAGAATAAATTAAATAATACCCCAAAAGCCGGCCACATGGCATAAGTTTCATCACTGTTGAGAGTTGGTCCCAGACTCCTAACATATTTGCCCAGGTCCTTTGAGTATATTATTTTTAAACTAGATTATGTTAGATATATTATGTTTAAATTAATTTACGAATAAACATAAATAGATAATAATAAAAATATATAATAATAATATATATAATAATAATATATATAGATAATGTATTATTAATTTGGTTAAAGAAGAGACTTATATTAGAGTAGGTAGATAGAAATTTTACTTTAAAATTTCTAGTAGTTTTTTCGGTTACGGATAATTGAGTTTTGCCAAATACTCATGTACTTGTAAGTAGATAGACATATGCTATCGCAGATTTTTTTGTTGAACTTTTTAAGATCTTTAATCCTGAAGAACATAAATTTAATGTAGGTATCTCTTCCGGCTTACGCGGCGCACGCCGGTAAAGCTCCCCAGTTGGCATGATTTTTTCCGACATCTTCGACAATAATCGTCATATTTCAGCCAATTTGCATAAAACCTTAATGATACCAAAATCAAAACCTTAATACACCAAAACCTTTGACATGAATCACTTCGGCCATAGGTAAAAAGCGTTTGAAAATCCGTTCGGTAGATTTTGAGTTTATCGCGTTCAGACAGACAGACGCGGCGGAGGACTTTGTTTTATAATATGTAAGGATAAGGATAAGGATATGAATGGCATGTCGCAGGTCACCCTAGGACATGGTAGTCGGATGCTTAACCGGACTTTCCTGTGGGTGTCTCAATAAACTAAGGCCTCCAGCCAGGGCGTGAAACTTAGAAACTAAGCGACTAAGGTGCTAAGGGCACCTCCTATGGAGTACGGACCTCGGCTTAGGGCGTCGCTGGGGGAGGACAGCAAGGGACAGGCTGGATCGGATTAAGCTCCGTGTCGTTGCTGCGTACATTTAAATACGACTCGGGTAGCTATAAATGTGCTTCTACTTTCACTATTCTATTTAGGGCTATCACTTTCCGTAGTGACAATGTTCGCTGCAGGGAAGCTGTAAATAACCGCTGCTCCGCCTATTATATCCTCTGATGAATGTCCTCGCAGTGTCGAGCCCGTGCCGCGTCGGGCTTACCCGAGTTCCCATCGAGATACTACGGAGCGGTACTTGCACAGACAATGACTGTTAAAATAAAGGTCGTGCCAATGAAAAACAAAAGCTTTTCTCTTTTCTAATATTAAGTAGGTATCTAATTGAGAGAATAACCATAAAAGAAAAAAACCTGTTGTAACGGCGTACTTGCTTGGGAATTTATGTTGACTGACTTTGCCTTGTTACGAAATTAAATAAAGAAATAATATCTATTTCGCCAAGAAAATACACTTTTTCTCGTCATTTTCGATAAACAATGTTGTAACAGAGAATCAAGTTACGAAGTTTAACAACGTTGGCTATGTCTGGAATGGGCTTTTGAAGAAAATAAAAATTGCTGGTTTGACTGGACCTGCCCCGATAGACAGTTTGCATCATTGTGGAGCTCAAAGAGGCTACTGACCTGTAAGACATCTGTGAAGGTCATACTAGACACCGCCAGACAGTTGTGAAATTCGTGTACGTTATTCCTAGCCTAGGTACCTGCGTTCACAGTACCTACATAATGTGTTTCCTCAAGAAACTGTACTCATCTTTCATCATACAAATGATAAAATGTCAAAGGTAAGTGCGTTGTTGCCTTGCGACTGTTCGGCTGTGCCCATTAACACGGGCACGTAGCAACTGTCAGTGAAGTCATAAAGAGGTGATAGTCGACTATTAGGTGGATAGACTCGAGGGCCTGTCTCGCGGCTTAACCCTCGGCTTAACACCTCGACGTAATCCGTACAGTGTCGTGCGTGCGCCGGTACACACAGTTACACATCTGGTCGCTAATCCTTCCGGATTACGACTCGGCTCCCGGGCACCGACGCGCACGCGCTGCCATCTGCTCACTGAACAAACACGACACTTGACGAGTGTTTACGTTGCCACTCGAACTCGGATTAGTAGATGTAATCTGTGCAACGCTCACAGTTCAACTGGTCGAAGATTATGAGGAGGCCGACAGACGTACGTGAGCCGGGATCTTTAATGAGCATGTTATAGGCACAAGATCTCTTCGAAATAGTTGCAATTTATTTATTTATTTATTTATTTATTTATTTATTGTGGCACTCCAACGACTTATTCACTATTACATTTATTCGGGTACTGTTACAATTAAACTTAAAATCTAGAGTGAATTTGTCACTTACAGGTGTGCACAGCACTTATATAGTTCAAGTTTTACAATTTTACATAGAGTAGGTGCATATAGGTTAAAAAAAAACAATTCTACTTGAAAACAAAATTGAAAACTAAAAAAAAATTTGAAATAACTAAATCTATTTTGTTGCTCTCTAATAATAATAATCAAAGACAAATAATAAACAAGTAAGTAATAGTATAAAAGTAAGTAATAATATTAACAATATGGATATCAACTGTGGCCACTATGGGTCAATAACAATTGTTTGCGAAATTGCGATAGCCTGCTGGCGAAGATGTCAATGCTATTGGCACGTGTATGGAGCTCATTGTACGTCCTCATCAACCTGTTCATTGGTGCCGAATGTCCGAGGTTAGTTCTTGATGGGCATGGAGTGAATACATCTAGGATGCGTTGAGATCTGGGTAAACTATGGCGGGGAACAGATATATTTATTTCGACGAGAAGCTTCGGAACTTGTATAGATCCATTAATGATTTTGTGTAGCAGAATCAGGTCGTTAGTATGCCTTCGCTGTTTTAAAGTTATCATTTTGAAATGACCTAGCCTTTGCGAGTAATCAGCGTCCAGAGGACAGCTGTTAGATTTGTACCGCAGATAGCGTGTAAAGCTTTTTTGGACCCGTTCTATGCGATTCACATGTGTTCCATAAATTGGATTCCAAACAGGTGACGCGTATTCCAAAACAGTTCGTACCAGTGAATTATACAGTACTGTTAAGGTTTGGACAGTTTTGAAATCGTAACAGGTTCTTTTTATGAATCCCAGTGTTTTAGCAGCCCTAGAAACAATAGAGTCGATGTGAGGTATGAAGGTGAGCTTACTGTCAAGGTGAACACCTAAGTCTCGGATTTTGTCGACTTTTTGAAGTACTCTTCCGTTGAGCGAATATGAAGAATTAAGCGTGAGGTGTTTTTTTGTGAATGTTATTTGGTAGCACTTATCAGCATTAAGAAGCATATGATTTTTAGTACACCATCTATATAAAGAGTTGAGATCTTCCTGGAGTAGGGCAATGTCTGTACTTGAATCAATGACCCGTTATAATTTCAAGTCATCTGCGAACATGGAACAGG
This sequence comes from Omphaloscelis lunosa, assembly GCA_916610215.1. Classification (NCBI taxonomy): domain Eukaryota; kingdom Metazoa; phylum Arthropoda; class Insecta; order Lepidoptera; family Noctuidae; genus Omphaloscelis; species Omphaloscelis lunosa. The sequence continues at coordinate 22,892,498 of OU744252.1, forward strand.
TACTGTGTTTTATACTGTTTGCTATATCATTGACGAATATAATAAAGAGTATTGGGCCCAAATGGGAACCTTGTGGGACTCCGGATGTTGAAAGGTAAGGTAGAGACTGATGACCCTTTACTACAACTCTCTGCTTTCTGTCGATCAGATAAGATTTAAACCACAGCCAAAGTTGACCAAATATTCCGAGGTTTGACAGCTTTTGCAGCAATATTTTGTGGTCTACTTTGTCGAATGCACTACTAAAATCGGTGTAGATAGAGTCGACTTGCTTGCGTGAGTCTACTAATTTGCAAAGATCATTAACGTAATGAACTAAGTTGGTCGTAGTGGATTTTTGAGCGCAAAAACCATGTTGTTGCGGAGCTATCACTATTTTCGAATGAGCGGTTAAAATAGGACACAAGAGAGATTCGAAAACTTTTGAAAATACAGACAAAATAGAGATAGGACGGTAATTCTTTACGTTATCAGCCTCCCCTTTTTTAAAAACGGGCACTACATGTGCTAACTTCCACTTATCAGGAAATTGAGAAGTTTTAATAGAGTGGTTAAATATTATTTTGAGTGGAAGGGATAGACTGACTGCACATTTTTTGACAAATATAGGTGGTAGACCGTCTGGACCTGCACCTTTGCATACATTAAGCTTTCTTAGTGCTGTGGTTACGTCTTTTTCCGAGAAAGCCACGCTGCCTAACGTATTGCAAGAGTAGATGTGTGTATCATCAGAGCCATGTTCAGAGTGTAAGGCGCCAGATTGAGTAAATGTCGACGAAAAGTGACGCGCGAAAAGATCGCAGATGCCGTCACCCGAAGTGGCTACCTCAGTGCCCAACTTCAATTCCGACGGCATTTCACTTGAGCCTGATTTTTTTGCTTTGACGAAGGTCCAGAACAGCTTGGGATTATGGGTTATGCCCTCCTCCATCTTCCTAGAAAAGTTATCATAGCTGCTTTTGATAACTTGGTTGGCTCTCTGGCTCAATAATTTATATTCGTAGTCGTCACGGGGATTTTTATACTTTTTGTAACGCCTTCTAAGTTTTTCCTTTTCGTTCAGAATGTTTATAAGACTTTTAGGGAACCATATGGGGTATTTGTTACATTTAAATTTGGATTTTGGCACAAGTGAACCTATTATGTTGTCCAATGTCTTGTAGAGCTCTTTTACCATAGCATTGGCATCCTGACATTGGGCAAAGTTTTCAATCCAATTAACCTGATTTATTCTCTCGTTGATTATTTGATAATTTGCTTTGCGGAAGTTAAACTTTGCAGAGAGCTTACATTTTAGAAATGTTGGTGATACACTGGTAATCTCAATACACAAGGGGGGATGGTAAGGGTCTATTGTTGACAAAGGTTCAGTACATTCATATACTAACACACCATGAAAGTTAGACAATATTAGGTCTAGAGATTTACATTGGTGATTTTTTACATGATTAAGCTGCTGTAAGCTGTTAAGAGATAAACAATCTACAAAGGAGTACCCTAACGAGTTATTATAATTACTTGCGGACATACTTGCAGACTGAGGGTTAGTGTTATCCAGCTCCCACTTGATGAATCCCATGTTGAAGTCTCCAGCTATGAGTGTATGGCTATCCGTTAAATCAATTACAGAGGTAACCTTATCCAGGAACGCGTCCAGTGTTTGTAGTTGTACTGGTGGAGGCAAGTAAACTGCACAGATGTTCAAGTATTGAGTCCTTTTTCCTTCCGTAATCATTAGTCTCAACCACAAATTTTCGGAGTCAGTTTCCCATTTTGCCATGCGAATACTACCGATTGTCTTCAATACAGCGATTAGCACGCCTCCGCCCTTTTTGTGTCCCAGGAGAGTAGAGGATCTATCTCTACGATATATTGTGTATCTAGAGTCCAATATTTCGCCGTCACTTATTGCATCATCGAGCCAAGTTTCTGTAGCAATAATAACGTCATATTGATGGCGTTGCACTGCGAGCATAATGTTTCTCAGTTTGGTTCTTATTCCTCTAAAATTTTGGTAGTAGATCTTGAATGGGAGTTTGAAATCGAAAGTAATGTATTATTTGTTTCTTAATAAAGCCATGGTCGAGTGTTTGTTAGAGCAGTTCAACAGCTTCGAGGCTTCGCACTTGTTTGGCTTGTATCCCATCAGCTTTTCTAACAAGGATTCGGCCGTCGCGGACCCACACATACTTATATTCTTTGACACGGGCAGCTTTCCTAGTAGCTGCGTGAATCTGTTTATTGAGTGGCGATAGGTGTTCTGACACAAATACTGGTTTTTTCGCACCACCATATCCTAAGAGATGGGAGTTTAGCTTGTTATCCGGATGTTTTTTATTATAATTCATAACGGACGCTAAGATTTCATCACGAGTTGATGTACTATTCATCTTGACAATTATTGCCCGCGGAGAAGTACTTTGTGGGTCCAGTTTCCTGACACGAACAGCGGCTATAATGCAATTTTCTTTTAGTGTGCTTGAAACGGCCTTACCCAGCTGCACCACAGTACTGATCAAATTCTCGGATTTGTTTTCCGGCACTCCGTTGATTTCAATGTTCTGTTGACGAGTGTTTTGTTCTAGGAGGTTAACTCTAATAGACAAGTCTGACACGGTATGCTTAAGAAGCTCATTTTCTTTTAGAATGCGTTTGTTGGAATCCTTATAGTCTTGAAGTTCGTTTTTCACCTGATCGAATTCGTCACTCATGAATTGAACCGAGGCTTCGAGTTTGCGGATGAGAGACATAGCCTCCTTTAAATCCCCGAGTTCCTCCGCAATAGAAAATTTTATGGATTTTGATATCTCAGTTGACATTACATCTCTTATTTCCCGGCGAATGGTCTGCAGAAATTCCTCAGTTAACGGCTTGGCTGCGTGATCGATGTCGGGGGAAGTGTCTATGCGTGGACGTTTCTGTCGTATTGAAACGTTGGCGATACCAGACGAGTCAGACAATGCTTTTTGCATGTCAGACTCGGACTGTTTCTGTCTTGTTGAAACGCTGGTGATACCAGGCGAGTCGGACACTGCTTTTTGCATGTCGGGTTCGGACTGAGCATGGTTAAGATTAATACTAGGGTTTATTTTTGGAGAGGTGACCCTGTTTTGAGACATCGGCAGAAATGTAAACTGCAACAGGGAAGAGAAAAAAAAAAAATACAAAAAAAAAAGTAATTTCCTTGCTTGGATTTGAACCCGAGACACACACCACAGCAATCTCACTGTTTTTGTATGAGCTACAAGCGCTACTAATGAGCGCACTTAAAAAGGTAGCTGTATGGCGAGTAATTAATCCAATTAGATTGTTGACAAGTAGAAGTGCCGATGGGTCCAAAGTCCAGTCTTTTGTTTGCCGTGAGCACTGCAAATAGGAATTTGAATTTTAACAGATTTGTAATGAAGTTTTTGTATGTTTTTTTGCACTTATTTTCACATAACACAGCAATCATTCAATCGTCGTATGTTTCACGGAGCATGTGCTTTCATAGCTATGCGTGATAAACTTTCGGTAGTATACACTACTGAAAGTTTATCACGCATTGTTGCGTAGAAGTTACACGAAAAATTGAGACTTGCTTGTTTTAATTATTTATCCCATCTATGACTTCAATCTTCTAGTCAAGTAAAGTGTTTATGTACGTACTTACTGGCAAAATTCTAAATAGACTTTGAATTCAAATAAAATTTTATTTTGGCACCTAATATTCTAGTCTTTTTAAAATAATGATTGGGTAACTAGGTACCTACTTTTGTAGGACTTGCGCAATTAACAAGAAACTGATCCAAAGGATTCAAATAAATTTTAAGATTACCACACAGGAAATATCTCCATCAACGAGATCAGGCGATTGTGGATAAAACAGCAAGTGCAGAAACCGCCTATGAAATGATGTATAACCTATTGTGCAAGCGAGCCTTGCGCTGTGTGTGTCTGTTCAAGAGAACTTGATAAGTGTGTGTGTAGGCTGATGTGAGCGTGTAGGATGAACGTGAAATGTGCGCGTGTCGTGACGCGCGTGATGAATTTATTCGCGAAATGAAGTGAGAGGGCACCGCGGTGCGCCGCGCCGCGGGAAGAGTGAGGGGAGGGCGAGGGGGGAAGCACCCCAACGCTGCCTTTACAGTTTCATTAACCGTGAAAATTACATTACTCGTATCACTGGCGACCTGCTTTATATCTGATTGCTCGCGGGAATCTGTTGTGAAGCAATCACACGAACAATGTTCTCATATTCGAAGGGGCCAGCTTTTTGTGTTTTTGTATTATTGAATAGAATCCGCTAACTGAGAAGAAAACAACTTAAAAGCCTGTCAACTTCTGATCTCTATAAACTTCTCTCAAGTTCGAGAAAATAATGTAGGTAAGGGTTGACCATCATTTGCAATATTTATTCACAAACACTAATATAAATAGAGTCGTTGCTGGAGGTTTCTTATGCGTTAGATATAATGTATAATTAAGGTGGATTGTGCGCGCATCGGTTCAAGGAATCACGTCGATATCATTAGAGCATGATATTTCTTGCGGGCTGTATCAATACACCATCATGCCTTATACGCGACACGTAAGAAACGTAATTATATCGGGGAGATAGCATCAGCGCAGCCTCCAGCGCCGCCCCCCGCCTCCTGCGCCTCCTGCAACACGCGCGCGACTGCCTCCGCGCGCCGGCGCCGTGTAGTACCTACACCCTGCAGCACTCCAATACTGGCAGCTAATAGCCTCACCGATATTGACAGCAGTCTATTACTCATTGGGATAAAACTTGTCAAACAATGCACGTGAATCTTTTGAGGCTTATACCCGTTTACTTACATGTGGAACAAAGTAATATCAATAAGTTAGGTTGGTAGATAATGCCAAAACATAAGCAGTTTCCTAAGCAACCGTTTCACCATTCGTTTCTCAGAAGACACGATATCTACATTTTTGACAGTTGTCTGTTTTTAAGACAAGTTCTATGTATTGTTACAAATCCGCTGATGGGCTAATCATCGCCTTAATAGTGGTTTTCGAAATTAGTTTTTTTCGCTAAGTAACCGCTTAATGTTACCGCATTACATTTAGATATCGCCTAGTGATATTGAAAACGGGTATTAATCCTTTCAGCTTCGAATTATTAGGAGACGGCCACAGTTTATTAATTTGTTTCAACGCTGAATAAATTCGTTGTAAGTCACAAGGTCACAATGTTGAATTTTTATAATGTAAGTACCTAATTCATAAATACATGTGTACCATTCTTTTGCCGGATTACCGCCATGGGATCTGGAGGCAAAGGTCCTCGCGCACATTTGGGAGTGGCGCGAGGAGGCGAAACGCCGGGGCTTAACTCCGCTGCCGCGAGAAATCGCGGCACAGCGGACAGAGCTCCGGCGGGATCTCATGGCGTCATGGAGAGTGCGATTGTCGCAACCCAGCGCTGGGCACGCCACAATTGCGGCGATAAGACCCCTCTTTAAGGAGTGGCTAGAGAGGCGCCACGGCGTCCTCACCTTCCGCCTGACGCAGGTCCTCACCGGACACGGCAGTTTCGGGAGGTTCCTGCACAGGATAAGGCGGGAGGAAACGCCCGGGTGTCACCATTGTGTGGATCGCCCGGAGGACACGGTGGAGCATACGGTGGAGGTCTGCCCAGCTTGGGCGGAGCATCGCCGTGTCCTCGTGGAGGCGATCGGCGGCGGTGATCTCTCGCGTCCGGCCCTGGTTCAGGCCATGGTACGGAGCGAGAGGAAATGGGAGGCCGTCACCTCCTTCTGCGAAGCGGTAATGCTCGCGAAGGAGGAGGCGGAACGCGTGAGGGAGAGGCAAATTTCGCGCCCTCATGCCCCTAACCGCCGCAGGAGGAGACGCCCAGGGCGTCGGGAATCGCGAGGCGATTTCCGGCCACCGTAGGCGCGGGCTTGCGGGCGGTGAGCAATGGGTGGCTCACCGTCCGATAAGGACCAGGCCCGGGTCGACGGCGCGTTGTGTTCCACGCGCGCCTCAAAGAGATGTCAGCAGATTCGAAGGGGTCCACTAGGGCCGATGCCTGCCGGGGTTGCGAAGAAAACCGAAAGGGAGATCGTGGCCCCCGGCAACAGGGCAGCCGAAGGAACACGGGTGGGTTTTAGTCAGTAAGAGTCTGACACGCCCTCCCGCTCCGCCGAGAGCGGGAGAAGTTATTCGATGATTTCCCACCCTCAAAAAAAAAAAAAAAAAAAATGTGTGCCATTCTTGGTGAAATAAATGACTATGCAGTCATGACGCGGAGGACTATTAATTACCGTGTGGCACCACAATGCTGCCGAGTCCCGCTGTCACGCTCCGTACATTTATATCTACATAGCTGTATGTATACATTATACATGGCACGGTGCCGTGGCGGGGGATTTATCAAATGAAAGTTTGTTTATAAGAAGGACATACCTAGCGTTAATATGTAGGATTCCTTACCCAAAGGTTGCTAACGGGATCCATTACTTCTGTCTGTTTGACACAGGGCTGAAGCTTCAAAACCGTAATAGCTAGCTAGTTAAAGTCACAGAATACGTGTTACTGATCTTGGCAAAGTATAATAAAAAGTCCAAACCCAATATGTAAATAATCCAACGGGCTCACCTTTTGAGTTACTCACAGTATTAAATGCTACTTGAACGTTTTCATACAGCTCGCTGCTAGTTTTATCGGCGCACGCCGCCCGTGCCGTTGACATAATAATATGATACAACTATACCATGTACAATATTAAGATTACACAAGTCCTTAAAAAAATCAGAAATAGGGTAGAGCTCAGAATACGTCCCTGGGGAACACCAAAACCAATGTTTGCTACTCATCGGTCGTACAGTCGTAACATTATCTATTCTAACACTTTATATCATTAGTAGTCAACAACGCTTATACCTATGGCCTCTTATTTTTTAATAAGTGTAAAACAGACAGTGTGTCAAAAGCCTTGACTAAATAGAGGAAAATTCCTAAAGCTTGGTTCCCTTTGCCGAGTTCTTGTGTAAAATTATTGGTAAGGCAGGTAAGGGAAATAATTTTTTTTCATTGATCATCAAAGATTGTAAAATACACATAATTTTAAAACGAACAGCCGCGGAGTTTTTTATCGGTTTTTGGCTTTTCCGTCAGTTTTTTATCGGTTTTTGCCCATCCAGGAAAAAATCGTTTTGAAAGACAAGTCCAAATATATGCGTTAACGTGGTTTGGGGGTAGGTAGTAGGTACCAAAATATGCGCACAATCAGTCTTGAAGCCTGAAATAATTCGAGGTATTTCGTATTGTCAGTGTCAGTCAATTATTCCAGACTGCAGCTATTGTTCGATTATTGGGAAGGTGCTGTTGATTGATTATGCATATACGATTGCCTCGGAATCTGTTCGGCACGATGATCCTTGCCGTCAGATTACTTATACTTAAAAGGGTGGCTTGGTGCCTTATCTGCTCTATTTAATTCCGTTTTAACATAGGTAATTCATTTTAAATTCTAAGTTTATGTCTGTGTCTTAAAACTAAAAGTTCAGGATTCGGGTTCAAGGTTTATTGTTATAGTTTTTCTTATACATTGCAATAGGTAATTATCTATTAAAGAAACTAAAATGGAATAATTATATACTTAGAAGATTTTCACTGTGTTAATTATGTTTCGTGACCTCGTCCTCATTTACATTACATGTAGTTTGCACTTTTGCAATACAGCGTGTATTGCAAAAGTGCAAACTCACATTATTATATATCACATTATTTAAAGATGAAAGCCATTCATCCTAAAAACAAGAAATGTTATTTGTGGTTCGTCGCTGGCGCACTCGCATGACATCTATCAAATCATTGTACTTTTTTGTGCCGCGTGCTCATCACGTTTTCGTTAAAAAGTTTAGTAATTTTTTAACAAAATGGAAAAACATTGAAGAAAACGTTAGAAGGAAATGGAGGACCTAGCCGAACGTCTGCGAGAACTGGAAAATCGAGTGAAGACGCGAAATTGGAGTCGTCATTAACACTGGTAAGTTTCTCTGTAAACCTACCAATCTGTCGTTAGTTGCAATCATTTTCCTAAAATTACCTTGGATGCAACTACACGTACATCAGTCTCTAGAGTTCACACGGGAGGTGAACCATGAGAACATTAACTGTACCGTATACTTATAAAAGAACGACACCACACGAGCTTACACAAAAGGCTGGTATATACGTTCAGTGTTAAAAACACATCCTTGCTGGATCCCTGGCAGTTTCACAAGAGGATTACCATGAGAACATTAACTGTGCCGCATACTTACTTGCAAAGAACATGACCACCTCACGAACTTCAACAAGAGATTAGTCGATGGTCTATATGTTCAGTGGTTAAAACACGTTCCTGCTGCATCCCTAGAGCTATCACGAGAAGGTAATCGTGAATTTGAGCAGTCTGGAAGCTAACTTTAATATTTGTTCTTCGTAGATGAGTACGAAGCCCGCTTCTGTGGAAGACACTACAGTCGAACATGTTCGAGAAGCTTTGTGTCAAGTGACCGAAGCTGACGGAGCCAGACTGAATAGTCGCCAATTATAATTTATTTGTTTATCAGACAACATCCAGTTGTCTTCAAAAATTCCAAAATACTTACAATAATTCTAGATATAAGTATACAATTTAGCTTGAATAGGCTATGTTAGTACTTCAATTCAACTACAATACAAACAAAAGGAGACTGAGAGTGAAACGGTAATCATACTCCAGGATGAGAGGGTACAGTTAGGTACTTCACATATGAAACTGCATCCTGGTCATACAATAATGATAAATAGACTAAATGTGGAGACGAAGCAAAACATTTTAAACACCCATAACCTATAGCTTATTGAACCCATCAAAATTGAACAAGGAATTGGTGGCAGCAGTAATTGAAAGTGGAATTAAATGGGACCAAAGGATCAGAGAGCAGCGGAATACAGTGGCGGCTGCCATTATGTCCCTGGTAAGGTGCCTAAACAGTTTAATAGCCTGCCAAGGGAGTACAGATCAAATCAAAATATTACACTTAGTCTCTGCTAGACTACTGTTTGATACTTATTATGATTGCATCGCACGGATATCCTTAATAATCCATAATCCTACCCAGCCTTAATATGGAAATGAAATACGTTATTGATGAGCAAATAAATATATCCTAGAATCAGAATCTTTATTTGTTAAACATAGGTATTTACTTAATGGTGTTAGGTTAACATATTTGAGCGCTATGTTTTACTGCGAAGGCATACAAATTTAAATTACAATGTAATTGAAAAAAAACTAAAATACTTAAAAAAACTAAATAGAACAAACAATAAAAACAAACTAAAAAAAATATTAAAAATTATCATTTATAAAATCTTGAACAGTATAATAACATTTTTCTATTAATAGAGAGGTGAGAACTTTCTTAAATTTTGATAGGGACATATTTTTTATACTATTGGATATTTTATCATAAATTTTCGAAGCTATTCCAAAAAAGCTCTTTTTCCTCAAAGTGGCATTTTATGTCGCACAATTGATTTTCATATTGAGAACGCATCGGAATTTTTTTACATTGATGAGATTTTTTTGTAAAATGGTGTAAATTCATTTTAATAAACGAAACAGTCTCGTAGATGTACATAGCTAGCAAAGTAAGTAATTTTAAAGATTTAAAATGGGGTGCAAGATTCGGTAGTTTTTAAGCCACACAAGGATCGATTACATCGTTTTTGCGCTTTAAAAAAAGTATCTCTTGCAGTATATTGCCACCAAAAAATAACACCAAATATCAGAACTGATGCAAAAAATCCATGATACGCTATTAAAAGTGTTTAAGTATTGACGTTTTTTGCAGCTGAAATAGTGCATATGCAAATTTATTTAATTTTAGACAAATTTCTTCGATATGTGGTTTCCATGTCAGTTTACTATCAATCTGTATACCTACAAATTTAGCCTCGTTTGTATCTTTTATTTTATACTTATCATATACAATGTGAACTGGAGGTTTTTCACACCTTTAAGCCAGTTAATAATTTGCTTAGACAATCATTAATATCACGCTCGTAACAAACAGGATTAGTATACTTTACAACAGCCGTACTGTCATCGGCAAACAGTACCATATTTTGAAATATGACTTTTGGGAGATCATTGTTGTATATTAAAAGTAGCGGCCTCAGCACGCTACGTTGAGGTACCCCGTATTTTATAACTCTTAGTTCAGATGTGTAAATGGTTAATAAATTGCTTTTTGGACAGAGTTGTGATATTTCTGTGCACTGGGTTCTGTTATACAGATATGACTCCATAAGTTTCAAAATATTTCCTCGTATTCCATAGCCATACAGTTTTTTTACCAACATTTTATGACTCACGTAGTCAAAAACTTTTGTCATGTCGGTGTATAGAGCACATATCGGAGCTCTTTCATCGACAGACGTCATAATATAAGAAAGGAGGTCGAACAGTACCATATTGATATTAATATTTTTGCGAAATCCTTTTTGTTCGTTGCAAAATAACTTATATTTTTCAAAGTAATTATAAAAAGAATTGCAAAAAACCTTTTCGAAAATTTTATTTTTATTCCTTATCTTATCTTATCTATGGAGCAAACACCAATATCTAAATTCCTGTTCGGCTATAAGCTTCAAGATAAATTCAATGTCATCAAATGTCGCTGGAAGCAGGATTGTCGCCAGTTCAGGTACAGACTGGTAGATTGCAGTGCTTCTCTGAAGTACGGATAGTATTACTACTAATTCAACCATACATTAGTGGATCAAGGGTTATAAACTATCCTTTACAGAGTTTCCAGTTCAAACTTCCAAATAACAACTTCAGTCAGAAAGAAAGCAATCTCATCTCCATAGAAATTAATAATCACTTACAGTTAGGTGCCATAAAAACACAAAACAGATGACACTTCATGTTAAAACTAAATAATGTAATATTATTTGTCACCAGAAAATATGATAGAAGACATGGTATAATAATATGCTTATACCATGATAGAAGATATCTCCAGTTTCTATTATAAGATATATGTAAGAGTTTACATGCCTCCTATTCGGGCTTATCACAGTACCATATGTATTCACAAAGACCATGAAGCCAGTTGACTAAGTTCATTAGGGTTGCTTTCTGTCATATATTATCTTGACAATATTCTGTGCCTTGCAGAATTATATACCTATGCAAAGTGTTTAAAAATGTGTCTACTACTCAAAATGCGTTAAGAAATCTAGGATTTATTATTAATACTGAAAACTGAAAAGAGTGCCCTAGAACCCAGACAGTGCAATCTAGGATTTTTGTTAGATTCAGTCTAGTTTTCCATTTCTCTTAGAAAGGAAAAGATAGAGTTTATTCTTTAGTCCGTTTTAAGTCTAAAAGGGGATGCGAATAATAGAGTTTGCCTAATTACCTAATTATTAATACTTGTTGCTCCAAGCATAGCTGTAGAATATGATTGGCTTTACACCAAGATGATGAAAAGTCACAAAACAGCACCCTTAAAGAATAACAATGAAACTAACAAGCCAGAACTAGATTAACATTCTAATTAATACCATAACATCACGCCTGTATTTCCTTAAGGATTAGGCAGAGGTATACCTAACTAAAATTAAAATTCATTTATTTACAAATACAACAGAACTAAATTAAAATTCGAAATTTACAGGTCACTTCACATAATTAAGGATCGGACGTCACTAGGTAAGTTAGTCTGATCTGTATAATCATTTAGGTATTGGTACATACACACAGCTCCATTAGTAGTTACCCCCAAAAGACACGTTCGTTCAAATCCATAATAGGCCCAAGTTGGTTTTAGTATTTTGCAATAACATTTTATCATAATGAATGTATTGTTTCAGTGAACAGGGTTACAAAAAGTTATTTAACGTCTAAATATACCGGAGGTTTCAAGACCGCTTGCCGTGCATAAGATAGGAGGCACGACATGTGCTTATGTCATTCATTATATTCTTTTAAATAGTATTATTCTATTATTTTTTTTAGTTTATTATATTTATATGATTAGTTTATTTATGAATAATTGAAAAATCCAGAAAAATAAAATACTTGAAAAATCATTTAATAATATTTATTATTGCTATTATTTAACAAAAATTTGATCTTTTTTTACTACAAAGAATTATATTTTACAATTTGATTTCATAATTTACAGTTGTCATAATATACATATTTAACCAGCAAACGGCCGCCATGGCCCACGCTCAAAGGTCCACCTTACGGACTAAGTGCGGAAACCAAACCCTATAACATAGAACATAGAATATACATATTTTACCAACTGACACAAACGGGTCCCTAGACAAATGACATCCTATTAACGCAAACGATAAAATAGGAAGCGCCAGAAATAAACAATAGTTTTAAGTGAACGTATACATCATACGTTGCAGTTATAACTTGAGGGTATGGATTAATTGTATAAAGAAAAAAAACGTTAATGGATACCCTCAAAATATAAAATTTACCGATTAGACGGAGACCTAAAAATAAAGTGACTCGGACGATAGTAGATAACAATTTCATCGCAATTCACATCTAAATACTGAATATTCGGTGTTACGATAATTATTGAATTTCATAATCAATATTTTAGCTCGCTGGTTAGCCACATTTCATATTTTCATACACTAATATTGCCAAATTAATCAAAACAGCGAAATATTTGACAGCTATTTGCGACGTTGCCAACTTTTAGGATAAATGCTCGTAACTATTAGCGGTGTTGTGGTTATGATTTTCAAAATGCACTCAAATATAAATATTAAAGCGAGATAAAATATTTTGCGCCGCGTTAAAGTGAATGTAATTTACACAATAATCTAATGAAACCGGACTAAGTGTGAGCGTTATCATTGAAATATTTCATATTTGACTAAACATAAATCTAAATCAAAGGTATTGTGGATAGAACAGAGGTATTGTTAAAACAAAGTTTTAATTCATTATGAGGATATTGAATTCAATGAGTGAATGATAAATAATTATTATGTGTAATAAATACTTAGAGTATATTGTATACTCTAAGAATAAATACAATGTTATTGTTTATTCTAGAAAAATACTGTGAGGGTTAAGAGATATGAGGAAAAGGCTTATCATCGAGGAGTATCGACGTCAAATGGTGAATGAATATGAAACAAGCGGTTTTATACCAACGAGATATTTTGCTGAATTATTAAACACGTCATTGGTGCCGATTCTCTTGAACACCGAACTAAACTAAAATTCCTTTCTTTTGGCTATGAGAATCTTAAAGCTATTCTGCAAAATAAATTATTTAAAGGATAGTGGGCAAAAATATTTGAGAGCTGGTCTCACTACCGCCACAGTTAAAAGCACTGTAGTTTTGAAGACATTACTTCTCCCTTTACTCAGGCCAAGGCGCATCAAAATCTGTCTTAGAGTTATTCAGTTCCGTCCATGTTAGGCTAGGTTAGGTTATGTTCACGTGCCGGGGGAGCTCGTATAGGGAAGCAGCATTGCTGGCAACGGCTGCGGTATCACTGGTGGTGGGTCGCATACGAACCCTGGACCTGGAGGTGGCTCTCAATAAGTCGGAGGCCGTGGTCGTTCACGGCCCCCGGCGGGCGTCACCGACGGGATCACACGTCGTGGTTGGGGGGGCACAATTGCTGTACCTGGGACTGGTGCTCGACACCCGGTGGGACTTTGGCCCCCAGTTTCGGCAACTGACGCCCAAGTTGATGGGCGCCTCGGGTGCGTTATCAACGCTGCTTCCCAATCTGGGGGGCCCAAGCATCACCTGTAAGCGGTTGTACTTGGGAATCGTGCGATCGCGGCTTCTGACCTGACGGTCGGTAGCATCGCGATACTGCGAAAACCGCAGAGGGTGATGGACGTTAGAGCTATCAGGGGATATCGCACGATCTCCTACGAGGCGGCTTGTGTACTGGCCGGATCTCCGCCCTGGGACCTAGAAGTGAGAGCCCTCGGTTCATTGCACCGGTGGCGTGAGGAGGCGTGAACGTGGGGTAGTGGACCCATACAGCGTGAGATCGAGCTTCGTCGGTTTCAGCTCCGCGAGGTCCTGGTGACGAAATGGCGGCACAGGGTTCTGCGCCCTACCGCCAGCCTCGCTACTGTCGACGCGATCCGACCAGTACTTGACGAATAGCTCGGGAGGAGGCACGGTTCCCTGTAGTTTCGGGCGACTCAGGTGCTCTCGGGGCATGGCTGCTTCTGGAAGTACCTGTGTTGCAAGAACCGCTGTGGCAAACCTCCTACAGAGCCCGAAGTAAGCTTGCGTGCCGCAAAGCCGAATACACCGGTGTACATCTTCCGCCTACACTACACCACTAAGGCGGAGGACATCGTGGAGTACGTGCGCCAAAAGACGAGGTACACGCCGAGGGTGCAGTTAATGGAATCGCATCGCAACGTCAACTTCAAGGCGTTTGTGGTGCGAGTATCCAATTGTTTTCTGTCCGTCGTCATGGAAGAAGATCTGGCCGCAGGACGTGGTGTTCTGTCGTTACCGCGAACAAGTACCACAGGACAGCACAAGGACAAGCTAATGAAGTGTAGTGCTACTAATATAGTTTTAAGCTATTTATTAACACAAGTTTTTTTTAAGTTTTGTTTTAGATATTAAAATATGTATCTTTAGGTTAGGTTATTTTTCTATGGGCCTGTGACGCCTGAAATAAATGGTATTAATATTATAAACGCTCGGACGCTCGGTGCTATCACTGCACCCACTGTCGAGAGGACACGGCGCAGCATACACTGGCAGAATGTACTGCATGGGAGGATCCGCGCCGTGCCCTCGTATCAGAAGTCGGAGCCGATCTGTCACTGCCGGCTATAGTTCGTTCGATGGTCGGGAGCGCTGAGTCGTGGGATGCGGTGATCTCCTTCTGTGAAACCGTAGTTTCGCAAAAGGAGGCTGCGGAAAGGGAGAGGGAGATTGAGACCACTCTCCTGATCCGTAGCAGGGGGACCGGGCGTCGACGAAGGATGGACAACGCCCTCTTCCAGCCCCCGTAAACAGTTCTGGAAGGATGGCGGACTCGGGGACGTCCTCCGTCCCCCATCCAGCAGGACCCCAGGTGGCGGCGCGTAGTGTTCCACGCGCGCCCCTATTTGACGTCGCTGTGGGAGTCTTACACCTCCCTCCCCCCGCCGACATGAAGCGGCCCGCAAATGCGGGCCGGCACCAGTCGGGGATCATGGAAGACGCACTAGACCTCATGATCCCAGGCCCAAGTGTGGGAAGGGAACACCGGGGTAGTTTTTAGTCAGTAGAAGTCTGACAGACCCTTCGCCCTCCTCAGGACGGAGGACATCCATGAGGATTTTTCGCCCCGGAACAAAAAAAAATGTTAGGACTTAATGGAGGGAGTTTCAACTGCTGGTCCCACTACCACCACAGTTAAAACCATGTAATTTTGAAGATATAACTTCTCCCTTTACTCAGGCCAAGGCGCAGCAAAATCTGTCCCAGGGTTATTCAGTTCTGCAATGTTAGGTTGGGTTAGCCATGACCAATACCCTAGGTAAATGAACACCTGCGAACTGCAAGTGCTCGATGCTAAAGTCGTCGTGTCCTGCAGACTTCACTTTAGTCATATTTTTAATAATATGGGTGACTTCTTTCGTCTTAAATCTGAACCCCGCACAATCTGCAACCTCAGCATCGACCACCTGCTGCACACGGAGACACACTATGAGATAGACGAGACAAAAAAAAATCCCCTCTTTACTGGCAGGCGAAATACCTTAAAAAAAAACTTGATTTTATTTTACCAATTTGTTGGCGTGATTAATATGTATATTTATGCCCAATTACAGCTTTATAGTACTAAAAGTCTCTAAGCTAAGCTGTAGACAGACAAAAATACTTTAGATACACGTAGATCGGTTCCTCTCGGATATATTTTGATGGTGTCATAATAAAAAATATTTAGTGTTATTTGCTGTTTTAAGTAATTACACTTAGTGACTGGCGGAACTGGGACCATTATCGCCCGCCATCCAATAATAATTTTGACACAACTAAATAGAATTTTACAATCGCGACTCCACGTGGTAGGTACTTGTTTGCCCTACCCCGTGAATTTTTTTTAGAACCGGAGGCGCACAGCCTCGATGTGCTTTTTTTAAGGATATTTTCAATTTTTGTATGGAACATTTAAAAAAATTACCTACATGTTGAGGTTAGTAGGGGTTTATGTGTTTTATTAAGGGTGTCGAAATTTTAATTAATTTTGCGATAGGTCACACTATTTTCGAGATATATAAGCAAAAGAAAAAAAAAGATACAGTACTATTTTTACACCTGAAGTCGAGGTGTTGGTGTGAATTTATTTAAGTTCATGACGATCAATTTTATTCTACTCGTTTTTAATCGTGATTAGAAATAGTCAGATTTAGTTAGATAATCAAAATTTTTGGTGAAAACCGTCAAATTCGGAATAGCAAAATTGCCATTTTCACTAAATTAATATCTCAGTGTCATCTTAGTGCTGTCAAACTAAAGTATAGTTAAGTTGTGTCACTTTAGTCTATTTCAGGAAGGGAAATCGTCGTTTGATAGGAATAAACTAAATTTTTTTATTTGGTGATTTTTAGTCTGGTTTAGAAGGATTTGTGACAAGAGAATCGGCACCATTATGAACCGTTTGCCGTGCACTCTGAAGGCTTGCATCACTGAAGTGGAGCTAGGAAACCATTTTTGACAGAAAGGCATTAACAAGAACGTTGAGTTTCATAAGATAACATTGATAGACTTCAAATGGGACACTGCTATAATTTAACTTTAAAATATTAACCGTACTTAATAAACAACAGATTCGTTAATGCATTTTGTAGTAACGAATTTTTTAAGCACGTATTCAATATGTTGTTTGTCGTATTTCTTGCAGATAGACCGAAAATGTTTACATTATTTTAGTAATATTATTATTTTAGGATTAAAATTTGAGGTTTAGTTTCAGTCTTTTTTTCGTAAAGAAAATGAATACTTAAGCTATAATCTCAATACCTACCTATATTTACTAAAGCCAAATAGAATGTAAAATACTTTTCATCTCAGTACCTCAAACAGGCAGGTTTTGCTGTGTATGTGGTTTTGTAGTGACCAAAATTCGATTTTGTTGCGAGCGTAAGACAAAGAAACTTTTTAATTATTATTTTGTTATGCTGAGAACTGTGCTGGGCCTACTCAAAAATTCGAAAGATATGAACTTCTCTTTGTTCGGTCACTTTCAATTCGATACGAAAAGAGCCAGAGATAGAAACAAGTCGAATCGAAGTTCGATTTTAAAATTCCATAGCTAGTAGACTCAAAAAAGAAACAACAATAAAACGTTCGGATACACATACAACCGTAAAATTGCAAATCATTTGTTAAGGTTTTATTTAAATGCTGTTTTATTATATTTTTTGGAACGAAGTTCTTTAACGCGGCTTCCAGTAGAAGTGCACTGGCAGAAATCGTCACGCGAAAGGGCGCTTGCGACTGTCTTCTTCTAATTCAAAAAGAAAGAAAGAGAGAGAGACAGATAGATAGTGTGAATTTGGTTAATCAGCAAATCTAAGACGGCGGCTGCGAAAATTTTCACTGTTTTCGTCATGGGTGTCGTTTTCATAGTTTTCAAGGGTGCTAAATCCAATCGTGAGGGCAAATGTAAATCGGTCGTTCTGTTTTTCATTACAGATAAACGAGACCCAGTTAAATAATATTCAGAAACCTTAAATATTATTCACAAATGCACACTTATGCATATACTGATAGAACTAACATCATCTATAGCATATATATTTTTGGGGCCATTTCTAGGGGTGTTTAATATATGGCATAGGCATAATAGCAGATAGTATAATATCACTTGAAATAATGTTCACATGATATAATTTTCATATGCTATAAAAATAAATAACCTAATTTCATGTGATCATTTCATATAACATTTCATATAACCTTATTTTGCTCTAATAACATTTTGTATGACCTTAATTTCATATTATTTATAATTTGTATGATGCTCTTTTTTATAATGTTCAATTGACCTCATTTTCATATTTATTAATTTTCAGTTAAAATTCTGTAATGAATAACCTCATTTGACCCAAATGATTCACCAACAATAGGGGGATCTGGCGATCGGCGGCCGCTGCCGCGGCACGCTTGCTTCGCTCGCTTGCCTTCCCGCGTTAAGGGTCACTGTTCTAACCTAACCTTACCCAAATGACGACGTTTTTAAATTATATTAAACGTTACTTATAGATTCTGAATATTATACTAAGTGAATATTAATTCAAATATGCATTATAGAAAATTTTCATTATACCATATAAAATTAGGTAAAATGAAATCATATCAAAAATTCATTATATCATTTCATCGTTATATTAAAAAAAAGTATATTAAATGAAATTAGGTCATATGATCATTAGAACTTTTGTTATTACATATTTCAAACGTACACACCCCATACTTAGCACACTTTTGTCGAAAAATGCGGTTTTTTGAGAGGTAACATGAATGGTATTCTGATAATGGCGAGAGCGCAGCTTTTCAAATAAATGCAGGTTAAAGCGAACAAACACTCCCATTTCATAAATGTAAACAGACGGTAAGGTGAGCAAACTAGGTTCCTTAAACATTTCAAACATTGGCTTACTATCAATCGATTGTAATTTTGTAAACGAGCGCAAGCATTTCTTCTGAGCTTTAAAAGCAATGTCTCTGTCAGTGGAGTTGCCCCAGAAAATGATTCCGTACCTAAGAAGAGAAGCCACATAAGCATTATAAGCTATATGTACTGTAATGCGGTTAACCGTTTTTATTAGTTTGTACAGAGTATACGCAAATTGACTAAGCTTATTTGATAAAGCGTCGATATAATGCTTCCAAGTCAGATGACTATCTATGTAAAAGCTCAAAAACTTTGTGATGTGACTTTCAGAGATTACTACGTTACCATATTTTATATTTAGTTTCGGTTTATTTGTTCTTTGATTAAATGTCATTATTTTAGTCTTATTAAGATTTCTATTTAGATTATTTGTACTAACTAATTTATTATATTTTTAAGATCGTCATTTATGTAATTTTCAAGAATATTAATGTCATTACTAGAGAATAAAATAGTGCTGTCATTAGCAAATAAGACTATCTGATGCTTTCTGACGTTAGGCGTATCATTTATTTAAATGTTAAATAATGGAGGGCCAAGAACGCTACCTTGGGGAACACCATAAGCAGTTTTCTTAGGACGTGACATGAATGTTTTTTCAACATTCGAGCTTGCACATAACCTATCAAGCGTTGAGTGCGATTAGAGAGATAAGATTCTAATAGGTTTAATGCAGTTCCTCTCATCCCATAACGTTCTAATTTGTTTAGCAGTATACAATGATCTACATAGTCGAATGCTTTTGACATATCCATAAACAAGGCCGCCACTGGAGTTTTAGCATCAACACTAGAAACAATTTTCTTGCTCACGTCATAAATCGCCATATTAATGGATTTACCTTTCCTGAATCCAAATTGTTCTCTTTCATCACGCTTTTCAAAAAACGACGAAAAGCTATAGCTTTTCTACAATTTTGGAAAAAATGGGAATAAGTGCTATGGGTCTATAATTACCCATGATACTTTTATCATCTTTTTTATGTATAGGGTTAATAACAATAATTTTTAATTTGTCCGGGAAATGGCCATATCTTTGCATTGAAGCAAATATTGATGGTATAACTCATAACAGGTATTAATGGCACTACATGTTCAAACATGTAGTGCCATTAATACCTGTTTGACCACTTTTGTAATGATGCCATCATATCCATGGCTATTCGTATTATTTAAAGAGCGAATTATAGCCACTATGTCTGCTGGTACTGTAGGTGAAATAAATATGCAGTTACAATTTGTCTCAATATTTGTATAGGAAGGAGTAGAATTATTCAGTTGAATTTCGTCTATAAAATAGTCATTAAAAGCTTCTGCAATTAGTCGAGGTTTATGTATTTTATTGTCATTTATCGTTACATATTCAGGTATATTCTCTCTAGGATAGTTAATCTTATTTTTATTGATAATGCTCCAAGTCGGTTTAGATTTATTCCTGGCCGAATTAATGTGAAAATCATTCTGAGATTTTTGGGTCAATGCTAATATTTTATTTAAACGAGCTGTATATTGTTTTAATAAAAGTTTATATTTTTTAATCGGGGTTCGCGCCTATTGCCATAACATTTCTCTTTTACGCTTACTACTGAGCCTAATTCCCTTGGAGATCGAGTTAGATTTTTTACGCAGAATGCTTACTTGTTGTTAACTCAACAATAACCGATCACAATGCTGCCCATAAACTGTAAATGACCTAAACAAAACATTTGCACAATTTCTAAATTAAACATAAATAAACTTGAAGAAGATTTACGCGTCATCAACTTTGATCCAGTCTACAATTCTCCTGATCCGCAGCTTTGTATGTTGTATGTAATAGAAAATATATGATATGCAATCCAGAAATATCAAGATTGAGCCGTAAAAATTGTAACATAAAACCCTGGGTCACGACAAGTCTTATTCGTTGTATGAAACATAGAGATAATCTGCACATGAAGGCTAAATCTCATCCAGATAATGCAACAATTAAAATTAAATAAAACAAAGTAGAATGAGGAGTGTAGATGTACTGAGTCGAGTGAGTGCGTGTATGTGTGTGTATGAGTGTGTGAGAGTGAGTGTGTATGTGCATTTGAATAATAGGAAATAAAGTCGAAATGTTGCAATTTTCAGTATAGCTCTGTGGGACACTTCCAAAGTCTAGTCTTTGCGGCGCCGCCCCAGCAGCTAATTTCTTTGTTAACGTCGGAAAGAATCTGGCAGAAAGAAATCGGGTTCAATCACACTTTCAAACAAGTACGCCTTTTGAATGTAACCCCACCTTAACATCCTTCGCCTTGCTAGATGTTGACGAAACTGAGGTAGAAAGAATAATCATGACTTTGAAAGACGACTGTGCAGTTGGTTGGAATAATATATCAAATAACATCATCAAACTATTAAAGAATATTTTAGTACCACCACTGACTACAATAAAAGACTTATAATTTCTTAATGTGCCTGTCTTTGGGACTTTTTCCCGAGTGTCTCAAAAAGGCAGTTACTGTCCCTATATACAAAACAGACTGCAAACAGCAAGTAACAAATTATAGACCAATTTCTTTACTGCCTTCCATGTCAAAAAATTTGGGAAAAAATCATAAATAAAAGATTGTTTAAATATCTGGAGAATAAATCTATTTTTTCGGAGCGTCAACACGGTTTAAGACCTAAAGTTTCAACTGCCGATGCTGTACATCATCTCACTACCTATCCCAAGAACTTGGCAAGGGTAACACCATAGTAGTCGTTTTCCTGGACCTTGCCAAAGCTTTTGACACAGTCTCCATTCCTATTCTATTGCGCAAGCTTGAGAAAGTGAGCATAAGAGGCATTCAACTGAAACTTCTCAAAAGTTACTTATAAGACCGAAGCCAGTGCGTTAAGATTGGCAATGTTCTCAGCGCAGACGACAAAACACGTCCTTTGGAGTGCCCCAAGGAAGTATTTTAGGGCCTACTCTGTTTTTGATATACATAAATGACCTTTGTAATCTAAACCTAGAGCACGGCACTATAATATCCTACGCTGACGACACTGCACGACAATTTATAAATCAAACGGTTTTCGTAGGAATCACAATAGACAAGAAATTACAATGGGGACCTCGTATAACATCTCTAGCAGAACGGCTAAACTCGGCCGCTTATGCTGTTAGAAAGATAATACAGTTAACAGATGTAGAAACCGCGCGTTTGGTCTATTTTAGCTACTTCCGCAGCATTATGTCGTATAGCATTTTACTGTGTGGTCGGGCTGCTGACATTGAATCCATCTTTATTTTGCAAAATAGAGCTGTCAGAGCCATTTATAATCTACGTCGCCGCGAATCTCTCAGGAAACTATTTAAAAGGACTAATATTATGAAGGGTACCTTGCAAATTCATTTATGAAAACATTATGTACTTAAGGAAAAATCCACATCTTTTTAACCGACTTCAAAAAAAGGAGGAGGTTCTCAATTCGACTGTATTTTTTTTTAAATATTTATTACCTCAGAACTTTCGACTGGGTGAACCGATTTTGGTGATTCTTTTTTATTTGAAAGGTGGTACTTCCCGTGTGGTCCCATTTCAATTTACCATAGAAAACCATATAAATCTTAAATTTGCATTAAGTATGTGCGCGACAAATGGACGAATAACTCAATATCGCGCCAACCGATTTCGATGATTCTTTTTTTATAGTAAAAAATGCAATTTTTCTTGGAAAGCACCATTTGGTGAAGTGGAACTAATGATGAAGACCACAAATGGCCACCGGAATTACTCAATAATAAGAATTTCACGGGTTGCAATTCGATTACTTTAATATGGCTGCAATGCAATTTATGCTTGTCACAATGCATATGGAGAAGTGGAGCTGATGATTAAGTACCAGAAGAATTCCTCAACGATTAACGTCCCTGTATCGGGAAAGGCAATATTTTGTAAAAAGTGATGAGCAGTTGAGATTAGGCTGTTGTAACTTAGGTAAATTAGAAACTACCCACTAAAAAGCGAGAAATAAAAACTCTTTTTATTAAAAAAACTTTTATACAAAAAAAAAAAAACAACCGACTTCCAAAAAAACACTACTAAGTGAAAAATAACTTAAATTTCGGAAGTCGGTGTCTTTGGTTTTAGTTATTTGCCACCGACTTCCGAAATTTAAGTTATTTTTCACTTAGTAGGTAGTGTTTTTTTGGAAGTCGGTTGTTTTTTTTGTATAAAAGTTTTTTTTAATACAATAAGTGATAGACATAATTCTAATACTAGAAATAAAGATAAACTAGATCAACCATTTTTCAGATTATCTAAAATACATACATCTTTTATGGAGTACTGTGTTAAATGTTACAACAAAATACCTTGTGACATATTGCATTTAAATGAAAGAAAATTTAAAACTCATATTAAAAGTACACTTTGTAAACAAGCAGATTACAAATTAAAGGATTATATCCAAGATAAGAGTGCTTGGAAACATGCTGGTCCTGCTCCATAGGACAATTTAGAATAAGACAAAATCAAACAGGTTGCTAATTTAATTGTAAAATGTATAATTTTGTGTTATATGACATTGATCTTACATTCTGTGATTACTTCCTCACACACTGACTTATTAATTTTAAAAAATTAGGAAAATCGTCTACTTTTACATTGTTTGTAAATATATGTGAGCACCATGTATCTATCACATAATTAAATTATCTGTCGTTGCTTCATTTATAATTCTTTTTACCTAATGTGGTATAGTAATTTTATTCTAGGTGCATCGTCTTCACATATAATTATTTAACTAATGTACGTACTTATACAAACTATTGTACAACATTTTAAAAGAGTAACGGTGGAGTTTCTTGCCCATTCTTATCCATACGAAAACTACCTTTTGGAAGGGGCGACTAAAATCAATTATATTATTTTGTACATTTTGACGTGCAAAAGTGCTATACATGAGCCTATTTGAAATAAATTATTTGACTTTCACTGCCCTCCTTTTTTTCTGCTGAATTGGAACAAGAAGTCTACAAGTTTGCGCAACACGGTTTTAATATTGTTAATAAGTGGCTTCAACAAAACTCACTAACCCTAAATGCGGCTAAGACAAATTATCTTATGTTTTCAATGTACAAACATACATCTGTTTTGCGCTCAACGATGTATGCTCACTGTTGTATAGTCCCTGCAGATTACCTGCTTACGTGTCCTTATATTAATATAACTAATAAAATAAAATGTTAAGGAATTTTAATAAATGAAACCCTGTTTTTAAAACAACACATAGAAGCACTAAATAATAGAATGCGTAGGCCAATATTCGTTTTAAAAAAACTACGTTATATTGCAGACCCAAGATTAATTAAGCGAGTTTACTTTGCTCTCTGTCAGTCAATTTTGACTTACTGCATTACCTCAAATCCTGTGAAGTACTAACAGCTCGACAGTTATTAATAATGAGCATCTTATTAAAACAACACGCATTCCTCCCATATAGCTAGAGAGGCGCCACGGCGTCCTCACCTTCCGCCTGACGCAGGTCCTCAACGGACATGGCTGTTTCGGGAGGTTCGCCATGAGGACACGGTGCAGCATACGGTGGAGGTCTGCCCAGCTTAGGCGGAGCATCCCCGTGTCCTCGTGGAGGCAATCGGCGGCGGTAATCTGTCGCGTCCGGCCCTAATTCGGGCCATGGTATGGAGCGAGAGGAAATGGGAGGCCGTCGTCTCCTTTTGCGAAGCAGTAATGCTCGCGAAGAAGGAGGCCGAACTTGTGAGGGAGAGGCAAAATTCGCGCCCTTACGCCCCTAACCGCCGCAGGAGGATACGCCCTGGGCGTCGGGAATCGCGAGCCGATTTCCGGCCACCGTAGGCGCGGGCTTGCGGACGTTGAGCAATGGGTAGCTCGCCGTCCGATAAGGCCCAGGCTCGGGTCGACGGCGCGTTGTGTTCCACGCGCGCCTCAAAGAGATGAAACCCTGTCTTTTAAACAACACATAGAAGCATTAAATAATAGAATGCATAAGCTAATATTCGTTTTCAAAAAACTACGTTATATTGCAGACCCAAGATTAACTAGGCGAGTTTGCTCTCTGTCAGTCAATTTTGACTTACTACATTACCTCTTGGGGTGGAGCAGGTAAAAGTTTGCTACTACATATTGAAAGAGGTGAAAGAGCAATTCTAAAGGTGTCTGCTTGCCGCCCTTTCCCTTTTCCCACTAACCTACTCTTTAAATCTTGTGAACAGCTCGACAGTTATTCATAATGAGCATAGTATTAAAACAACACGCAGCCCTTCCATATAGCACTGAATTTACTAAAAAAAAGATGGAACGACATAGTTTGCCCTACAAATAGTACAAAACATGCCTCTGCAGCCAAATGTTTTGTCTTCCTAAGACCATTACTTTATAACAAACTAAATGCGAGAGCTAAAATTTACTCTCTAAATTATAATAATTGTAAAAGAACTCTCAAGTAAGCTCTTCAAAGTATGTCCTATGAAGATACAGAGAAACGATTAGTTGTACTTAAATTTTTAAAAAAGTACTAATTAAGTTTAGCTAATTAAGGATAGGTAATAAGATTTTAGCAAGTAGGATGTATTGTTCTATTTACACCTTTTTACATACCTGTTAGATGATTAATAGACATATTATTATACCTCGCCTGAAATACAGGCACATAATGTAACAATCACCTAAGACAAATGTACTTTCCTGTTGAATTTCAGAATTGTAGTAATAAGATGTGTAAGAATATTAGTCACAGGGTTTTAATTGATAAAATGTATGATAATATTGTACAAGCAGCTGAAGCCTCTTTTGACTTCAGCTCTTACTTCTATAAAAAGAGGCGTTCCTAAGGGATCAATTTTGGGTCCAATTCTTTTTATTCTCTACTGTGCAGACATAATAAAGTGCCTTCAGAAATGCAAGTATCATATTTATGCCAATGACGTCCAACTGTATTTATCTTTCCATCCAGATGATTATGAGTCGCCATTACAGAACTAAACGATGAACTAGAAAGAATCGCCGCCTGGTCTGATGAGAATTGTCTGGCATTAAACCCATTGAAAACCAAGTATATGTTGTTTGGTACGGGGCAACAGTTGAAGAAAATACCATTATGCCTTAATTTAAATCTAATGGGTGAATTGACCGTGTGAATGAGGCGCGGAACCTTGGGTTATGTATGGACAACAGCCTTAGATTTGAGAAACATGTTGCTAACTCCGTAAGAAACTGCTTCTATCGTCTGAAACTTCTTTACAAAATGAGGCCATACTTGTCTGAAAAGCTTTACGAACCCTTTCTGAAAAGCTCGTTGAAACCCTTGTTCTTTCTAAATTAAACTACGCTTATACGGTTTACGGCCCACGCTTGCTGGCTCGTACCGATCCAAAATGCATGTGCGCGCTTCTGCTACTCTGTTCTCCCCAGAAGTAATGTCAACCCCCTTTCTTAACAAACACTTTATTCTGAAGATGAAGTCGAGACGAAAGTTACACCTAGCGTGCCTGCTTTTTGGTGTCGTTAAGTCCCAGAAACCGAAGTATTTGTACGACAAGCTTAGTTGGATGGCTAGTAGACGAGATTGCGCACCCAGGCGATGTGCACAACAACTTTCGACACAGTCTCATAGGACAGCAGCTTTCAGAGGCACTTTCCGATACGCTGCATGTAAGGTGTGGAATAACATCCCCCCACCATTAAGGGTACTGGGAAATATCCACACGTTCAGAACACGTTTATCTCATAGATTCGCAACAGAAACTGGATACGGTCGCCATAAATGTTTCACTTATATGAAATACCTACAGTACACGATGCATGTTGTATCAAACAAAATATTTATGAGTACATATTGGGTATACGGGTGGTTGCGCACGCTCAGTGATTTTCCGTCCTTTGCTGCCTCAAATATCCCCAACTCGATGGCGTTGCTGTGCCATCCGTGGCGCCTACGTGCCGTCGTAGTTGTGAGACCTGTGGGAAACACAAACGAACACATTACTTCTTCATTCTTATTTTTTTACCACCATCTCACTGTTCAATCTTCACGTGTTGTTTTCGTACTTACCCATTGTGCCTGGCCTACTTGTGACTGTGACGCGCAGCCGGCATCGAGATCGCATCATACATCAATAAAATCCTTGCCGAAGATTGCCGAAAATATTTTTGTTTATGTACATCCATGTTGGTGTGGCATCTTTCGAAACTGCACAACTGAAATGAAAAGGAGCATAAATTGTTGAACACTAACGCGAGGCTACCAATACTAATCGCCAAAAGAAAATTATCATATTAAATGACGCTTACCTTCTTCTATTAACATTGTACCTACTTCATCTTTTGTTATAGGTACTTTCACTTTCTCCGGATAGTATTAAATTAATTATTTATGACAAATATTTTTATTTTTTGTTTTATTTTTTATTATTATTAATAACTATTCATATTTTTATCCAAACAATCCACAGTATTTTTTTTTTATCGTAAAACTGCCGGTATATCTGTCCGCTGCGGTCGGCGGCCTGTAGGGCTTTGTAAGTGCACCGGTGCACGGATTCTACATAGCTCGCGAAGAACAGATTTTTGCTGGGACAGTATTTGTTGTTTCGTATCTTTTTTGTTTTTGTATTATGTTTGATTACGTGCTTATTTATTTATTTAGTTTCTTTTTTGTTTTTTAATTATACAAATTATGTATTAGGTATGTTGAAACTGTTTGTACTCCCCGTCACTTGTCCTTATGGGTTCATTAGAAAACCCGCGTCAGACAGCATCTGTCTGGCATTAATGCTGAAATGAACCTTTTTGGCGCAGCCGTGAGGCAGACACTATTGTTTTTAGACATTATTTTTTATTTTATCTTTGTTATTTGTGTTTTGTGTTTCACGACCCGTCCAAATAATTGTTTTTCATTACAAAATTTGACGTGAGCTACACGACATGACGCTACAGCCGCGCAGTACAGAATTCAATGTGTATCAGTGAGGTCTTCGCAGTCATCAAAATAGTTTGACAACTGCGAATCCAGAACCGCCACCAGCGCCTTATTTTTGTTATGCATGGCCAAACGAGGTAAACGTGATCTAAATTCGGGCGACATGAACCGATATTCCTGAATCGCACCCTCTAAAGCACTCGTCAATTCTTTATTGCACTGGGTACTTACATTCGTAGTCTTGTCATCAATCCTCTCGTCAGCTTGACTTGTAATAATAATAATAATAATAATAATAATAATAATAAGCCCCCTAAACAACCACACGTCCTGATTGAACATCTAATCACGTGGGGGGCGGACACACGAATGAGAAATTACTGGCGTGGCTAACGTGGCTCTGAAAACCCATTCAAAATGGAGACTCGTTCAAAAAGGAAACGTATAGGACCGCTGCCCGGGGGCGATCGCCGGGGCACACCTGGAGCTGACGCTGGGTGTCTCAGCATGCGAACCGTCAGCGGTGAGGAGCTGAACAGGCGGGCTCCCACCGACAAAGATGCTACAGCCGAAGCCATTGACGATGGTGATAGACTGACAAACAGGACAGACACCCCTGTAGAGCCTTATAGTCCAAGTACAGTATCGTATGTACCTTCAAAAACACCATCACCATCAATATCATCTTCATCCATACCATCGTCACCTCCCATACCTAGTTTTAATACAGTTTCACCCTCTCCGGTCTTGAATGTTGCGCGGGAGGTATCTACCTTCTTACCCGCGTCCACCAAGGCTGGGAAAGCAAGAGTTCGCATGAGATGGAGCAAAGAAGTTAACCTATTCATCATGCGAACTTATCTATACATCACTAAATTAGAGACCGATATGACCACCTACAGACAACAACTGCATGAACGTTTTTCACGGCAATATCCTGAGATTTCCGTTTCAGAACAACGGATTTCAGATCAACGTAGAACTATAGTTAGGAATAAACTCTTGTCGCAAGGCGAATTAGATCAATTAAAAGAAGAAGTACACACACAATTACAACAAGACACTAACACTATCATACTAACACAAAACACAAACGAAAATAGCATACAAGATCAACCACAATCGCTCACTCAATCACAACCTAATTTTGAATCTCAACCATACAATCAATCACAAACATCACACATATCTACACAAACCGAATCTATAACCCTTACGTTAGAAAATGATATTGAGACAGTCGCCGCCGTGAATCAAAACCCGATAACAGATATGTATATACAAGAAATACATGACAAATTTAGAACTACACTAACACAGTACTCTGGGATGGACCCAGCAGCTCGACCAAAACTTCCTAAACTCAAATATAGCCCTAACCTTTTCCGTTTAGTTAATTTATTTAATGAAGATATACTAAAACAGTTTTTATCTGATGACACACAACTAATTGACATAAACACCCTTGTTTATTGCACAGCAGTTGTTATTTCTGAAGAACTCAACTTTAAAATCACTGAACACGCAAGAAACACAATACAAAGAGACACTGTCAAACCACCATGGCAACTGAGGCTAGAAAAGGACATTGAAAAATTAAGAGCAGACTGTGGCAGACTCACACATTACATCAACGGTAGCAGATCACACAAAGTAGTTAAAAGAGTCGAAGCAATATTTAAAAACAATTTTACACACACTAGACACGAAATTAATAATAGAAAACCTGAACAGTTTTTGGACACATTAAAACAAAAATTGGCACTTAAAGTCCATAGGCTTAGGAGATATTTAAAGGCACAACAGCGCAAAAAAGATAATGCCATATTTGCTACGAATGAAAAATTATTTTATAGGAATATACAGAAACCACACACCGATTCAACAACAGAGAACGATACAGACATACCCTCAAAAGAAAACTTGGAAACTTTTTGGTCTAACATATGGGAAGAGCAAGTACATCACAATGATAAAGCAACTTGGATTACAGAAGAAGCAACGAAATGGACAGCAATAGATGAAATGGAATTTAAAGAGATTACAGAGTCTGAAATTACATATTTAACAGCCAGATTACATAATTGGAAGTCACCGGGTATAGACAAAATACAAAATTTCTGGTATAAAAAGTTAACGATACTCCACAAATCCATTGCAAAAAATTTAACAGATATAGTTTTAGGAGAACAAAATATACCCGAATTTATTGCCACAGGAATAACATACATGCTACCTAAAACTAAAAACACATCAGAGCCTTCCCAATACAGACCAATTACATGCCTACCCACAATTTATAAAATACTAACATCAGCCATCACTAATAAAATTAACTCACACATTGAACACCACAATATAATAGCAGAGGAGCAGAAGGGATGCAGGAGAGGCCACATGGGATGCAAAGAACAGTTAGTTATAGACTCTACTATCCATAAACATGCCACCACAAAAAATAGGAACCTACACTGTACTTATATAGATTACCAAAAAGCTTTTGATAGCATTCCACACTCTTGGCTAATACAAATCCTAGAAATATATAAAATTAATCCCAAAATAATTGAGTTTTTGCGCATTGTAATGACACGTTGGAAAACCACACTTCAGATAAATAATCGTTTGGGCACTCTCTTAACTCGACAGATACATATTAAGAAGGGTATCTACCAAGGAGATTCCTTGAGCCCGCTTTGGTTCTGTCTCGCTCTGAACCCCTTGTCTCACTTACTCAATAGGTGTCGCGCTGGATATAATTTTAAAAACAATACCGGAGAAACTATTATCTCGCATCTCATATATATGGATGACATTAAATTATATGCTAAAACCGTAAAAGAAATGAAAACTCTTATAGAAGTGACAACAACATTTAGTCAGGATATTAATATGCAATTTGGATTAGATAAGTGCAGGACACTGCATATTATAAAAGGAAAAGTAAAACCCGGCAACTATGCAGTCAACGACACTGATACAATAGCAGCTATGGAACCAACAGATTTATACAAATATTTAGGATACAAACAACTTAAAGGACTCGACCACACAACAATTAAACAAACACTAAATACGGAATATAGGAGAAGAATTAACGCAATTTGCAAAACACAGCTATCTGGAAAGCATCTTATAAAAGCCTTGAATACCTTTGCCATACCAATATTGACCTACTCATTCGGAGTAATAAAATGGTCAAAAACTGACATCGAACACTTAGAAAGAATCACACGCACAACACTCACAAAACACAACAACCTACATCCTAAATCTGCGATCGAACGACTCACCATCAAAAGACAAAATGGAGGGAGAGGCCTAATTGACATACATCACCTTTGGCAGAAACAAATCACTAGTCTAAAAACATTTTTCTACACAAAATCTCGCACTAGTAACATTCATAAAGCCATAGCTCAAAATGATTTCAACTATACACCACTTAACTTAAACGAACACCGAGATACTACACAAATTACTAGTGACGACCCGCATGAACAAAAAATTGAGAACTGGAAGAAAAAGGTACTTCATGGCCGTCATCCTCATGACCTAGAACAATCTCACGTGAACAAATTAGCCTCAAATAAGTTTCTCAAAATAGGCAATTTATTCCCAGAAACTGAAGGTTTTATAATTGCAATACAGGACCAGATTATTAACACTAAAAACTATAGAAAATTTATTATTAAAGATCCTTCTGTAACAAATGATAAATGTCGCAAGTGCCACATCCAACCAGAAACAATTCAGCATATAACTGGAGCTTGCACAACTCTCACGCAGACAGACTACACACACAGGCACAATCAGGTGGCAAATGTTATTCATCAAAAATTAGCAGTCAAATATACACTCATACAAGACACAAACACTCCTTACTATAATTACATACCACAAACGATTTTAGAAAATGACACACATAAACTTTACTTCGACCGCGCTATTCTCACCGACAAGACAATCCACTACAATAGACCGGATATAACACTACAGGATAAAATAAATAAAGTTACTTACCTAATAGATATTGCCGTTCCCAACACACATAACATTCAGAAGACAATATCTGAAAAAATTAGTAAATACGCAGAACTCAAAGATGAAGTAACTAGAATATGGCGCCAACAAAAAGTGTATGTGGTCCCTATAGTCCTCTCCACAACCGGCGTTATCCCGAATCACCTTCTCCATAGCCTAAAATTACTAAACCTAAAAGAAACCCTCTATATCACCCTACAAAAAGCTGCAATTTTAAATACATGTCGAATTGTCAGAAAGTTCATGCAAATAGATGAATACGAAATAGGACCTCATAACACATCCTCAACATAACACACCACACGCTGCATTTACTTGGCTTCGGTCCGTAAATGTTGCAAATACCAGCCAAGAGCTGAGAAGAAAAAACACTCTAAAAATAATAATAATAATATTTATTCAAAAAATTACAAGGCATAAAAATTAGTACAGCTTTGCTTAAATGTAAATTATATTCCTAAGACTTACGTGCCTGAACTAGGTAATCCTGTGTTTCAGGCGAGAAGAGCTTAAATAGACTTAAAAAATAAATAAATAAATAAATCTGTAGGTTGACAATAGATCACTAATAATATGTTGAGTACCTTAGTATCTAAATTCGAAAAATACTTAACTTAGGTGAAATTTGTACATGTATTCACTTTAATACAGTTAGTAAATTCTCTGTATCTTCATAAGACATACTTTGGAGAGCATCCTTGAGAATTCTCTTACAATTTGTGTAGTTCAGGGAATAAATGTTTGCTTTCGAGTTTAGTTTATTATAGAGAAGAGGGCTGAGGTACAAGTAAAATTTGGATACAAAAGCATGTTTTGATGTATTTTGTGGACAAACTATATCTTTACGTCTTTTATTAGTGTATGCAGTGTTGTAAGGTAGAGCTGTGTGTTGTTTTAATACAATACCCATTATAAATAGCTGTCGAACTGTTAATACTTCACAATATTTGTAAAGGAGGTTAGTAGGAAAAAGGAAAGGGCGGAAAGTAGACACTTTGAGAATCGCCCTTTGAGCTCTCTCGATGGTTAGTAACATTGTTTTACCTGCTCCACCCCATGTGGTAATACAGTAAGTTAAAATTGATTGACATAGAGCAAAGTAAACTTGTCTAACGATTTTTGGGTCAGCAATATGGCGTAACTTTTTAAAAACAAATATCAACTTGCGAATTCTATTATTTAAAGCTTGTATATGTTGTTTGAACGAAAGTGTTTCATCTATTATAACACCAAGGTATTTTGTTATATTTGTCATTTTAATGTTGGGACAAACACATTGGTTATCTGTAGGAATTGTGCAATAATGAGCATATAATGTCGAGGTAGTGCTTGTTGATGTTTGCTTGCGCATCGAAAACTTAATGTAATTTGTCTTGTCTGCATTTAGTGTTAGTGAATTATCTTGAAGCCATTTATTAACAATATTGAATCCATGTTGCGCATGCTTGTAGACATTTTTTTCCGAGTCAGCCGAAAATAGAAGGGCAGTGTCGTCAGCATAAGAAACAATTTGGCCGTGATCTAGATTTAGATTACAAAGATCGTTTATGTATATCAAAAAAAGTGTAGGCCCTAAAATACTTCCTTGGGGAACGCCGAAGGACGTGTTTTTTTCAGTATCGCTGAGAATATTACCAATTCTTACACATTGGGTACGATCTTCTAGATAGCTCTTAAATAATTTCAGCTGAGTGCCTCGGATACCCAAGGCTTCAAGTTTGTGCAACAGAGTAGGAATAGAAACCGTATCAAAAGCTTTGGCGAGGTCCAGGAAGATTCCTACCGTGTGGTTACCATTATCAAGTTCTTGTGCTAGATAGTCAGTCAGATGGTGCACGGCATCGTCTGTTGACATTTTAGGCCTAAACCCAAACTGCCGTTTAGAAAAAATTGATTTATCCTCCAAGTATTTGTAAAGCCTTTTATTCATAATTTTTTCTAATATTTTAGACATAGTAGGTAGCAAGGAAATAGGCCTATAATTTGTCACTTGATCTTTATTGCCTGATTTGTAAACAGGGACAACAACAGCTTTTTTTAGACACTCGAGGAAAAGACCTGTAGATAAACATTTTTGGAAAATATAAGTTAGGGGCGGTCCCAAAATGTGCCTGAACTGTTTAATAATTTTATTTGATATGTTATCCCAGCCAACTGCACAGTCGTCCTTCAAACTCATAATTATTGTTTCCACCTCAGTCTCGTCAGTGTCTAGCAACACAAAGGATGATGAATTAGTGTTACACGTAAATGGTGTGCTTGTTAGATATTGTGACTGGCCCTGAACTTTTTCAGCCAAACATTTAGCAACATTAACAAAGAAATTATTCGTAATGTTGGCAGGTGCTAACTGTGATGAGTGTGCGTGTAATAAACCTGAAGATGACTGATTTTGTTTCGAGTTATACGTTACACTTTTAATAAAATTCCAGATTTTTTTACTATTTGTACCAGCTTTTTCTAGAGCAATTTTATCGTAGTTGCTTTTTACTTTTCTTAGGAGATTATTGCAGAAGTTACGATATCGTTTATACGACAGTTGCAAAATTAAATTATCTGGATTAGATTTAGTTTTCATATGCAGTTTATCTCTATTTTTCATACAGCGAATGAGTCCTGTCGTGATCCATGGTTTTATGTTGTAGTTTTTGTTATTTCGCCGAGATATGACCGTGTTTTTCTGAATTGCATGTTGTACATTTTTGATTAGATACAACATACAAAACTGTGGATCAGCGGAATCGTAAACTGGGTCAAAGTCGATATTGCGTAAATCTTCTTCAAGTTTATTTACAATTAAACTAGAAATTGTGCGAGTGTCTACTTTTGGTAATTTACAATTTAAAATAAGTAGGGTAGCATTGTGATCGGTTATTGTGGAATTAGTTACAAGGGAAAGTGCAGGTAATAATCTGTGATGGTACTATAGCACTCCGTAATGGGGAGGCGATGACGTGGCTACTTTGCATTTCACTTCGCAGGCGATCAAGTACAGTGTCATCCAACATATGACTACGCTGGATGACCCGCACCTGATCCGACAGTCATTGTGCCGAAGCGTTGACAGCTGGCTCAAGCACCTGGAAAAGAGAGAGCATCCGAACACGGTACGCGGTCAGATTGTTTCCCCCATTATAACCCCATAGTATGAGCGCATGACATTTTCGTTAATGAATCGTGTCCATCTCATGCGCTGCACACTTCCGCCGGGAGCTGGACCTTATCAGAGGCCGGTGGGCCTCGAGGTCCTAAACCGTCCGGCGGCCGGCGTCCTCCCCGTCGGCGAGCAGGTGGTGGCGTCGTGGGCGGGGAGAAATACTCGTCGCTCGAACTCAACGCAACTGCCGCGGCCAGTGTCATCACAGCGTTCACAGTGGGGCTGAGTACCGGCGGCGACGAAGCGGAGCTGAGCGGTGAATCTGGAGGTGGTAGGCGTGCACGTCGAGCTGCTGATCGTGTCAACATTTTTCTTTATTTGATTGATTTCCGTATTATCGGAGGTGACATGACAGCCTCTTTTGAACTTTTTTCATTTGCCAAATGATTTATTTGCCATATTTTCACCACACCGAAAAAACATTTTACGGAATATTATTTGATCACAAATATATAGCCGGTTACTTGGTAGCATTTTCAATATTAAATTAAAATAGTGTCATAAAAAGTCAAAAAGTGTTGTGCTACAAAATTTTTTGATAAACGAATCGCTGCAAAACCGACTTCACGCAATCTTGTTTAGAGTGTAATTTAAGCTCGCGTAGGTGCAGAGAGGTAGGGTGGCCCGCGAGCTGAGGAGCAGCGGAGGCTGCGGTGGTGACCGTTAAAACCCTCTGCGACGATAAGCTCGCGTGGGGCCCAAACCCCGCAGCGCCGGAGCCGTGACAGAAACAATGTTTGCTGCATGTGGCATGCTTGTTTGCACGCTGCATGCCTGCTTGCATGCTGCATGCCTGCGTGCATGCTGCATGCTTGAAGCAAGCATCCTTGTTTGCATGCTTCTTACTGGAATCACTTAAAACCACTTTTGTTCATAATCAACTGTTTTATTATGTGCCATTATATTTAAATAATTAATTAAACAAAATAGTAGGTCGTATGAATGTTCGGGAACATAATACTTCGAACAAATGTTATTTCGGCTAAGTGTAACTTCGGTAAAAAGTTTTTCGACCAAATGAAACGTCGGAGTAACGAAAAAAATCGAATTGATAATTAGGTCAACTGATAGTGGCAGACGTGACTTCGATGAAGTAAAAGAAACGAAACGATAATAGTTGAAAAGTTTTAGGCGAAAAATTCAAACTCAAAGCATATATTTCAATTAAACCATTTACAGTCACTTTTGAATTGTCAAGGAATCGGTCCGTCAGAAAGATGAAGCTAGTTCCCCATTCCAAAGCGTAGTAGGTATCTATGGAGAAGAACGGGCAAGAAACTCCACGGACACTCTTTTAAATAAAAAAATGTTACAAAATATTGGTTACATCATTCATGTTGAAATTATACATGTGAGAACAATGTAGAAAGACGTGCACGTTAGAAGGATAAAACAAAGAACAATAAAAAAAAATAAGCCATGCCAGCTAAGAGATGACCAGTCCCAACTGACGGCGCCCGTTCACGAACACGACGCATGGATTAGCACCATTCGGCTCAACCATTTTGAAGTGAGTTAAATGATCCAACACACGCGCCACTATCAGCGAAACATTTGAGTGAGCATGACATACTCACAGCCGCCAGGGCACATTCAAGTCAATGCAAGATATATTATAACTCTTTAGTTCATAGTGCTCACAACTGTGCTATGAATTTATATTATTATATAAAGAAGATTGAGCTTATACAATGCAAAGATGGTCTTACAATCTTCAGCAGCTCCAACAGTATTTGCAAATGTTAATCAATTAGTTGTGGTTGTGGAGCAGGACCAGCATTGAGCCAAGCATTTTTATCAGCGATGTAATCCCCCAACTTATAATATGCCTGCCTGCATAGTGTGCGTTTTATACAAGATTTGAATTTCGTCTCATTCAGTTGAAGTATGTGGGAAGGAATTTTATCGTAACATTTTAAGCAGTACCCCATGAAAGATGAGTGTAATTTTGCCAGTCTGAAACCTGGCTGAACTAATAGGTCCCTATTTCATGTACTATACTTATGTATATCACTTCTTTTACTAAAAAGATGTAACTTTTTTTCTTACGTATATGATGTTTTCATAGATATTTTGACATGCTGCTGCATGCTTGGTGCTGCTGAACTTAGCCGTCCTGCAAGAGATGTTAAATAAGGACCCCACGTACGTACACACGTACGGACGTAGTATTATATTATCTGTGCTTGTGTCGAGCGTGATCCCCAGCTGCAGTAGGGCGTTATTTACGTCGTCAAAATTTGTAGCACGTCTATCTACCTTAAAAATTAACGAAGTATCGTCAGCAAATAACACCATAAGTGGGTGATTTTTTCATAAAATGAAATTCGGTCAAATATTTTTCGACCTTATGATAGGTAACCGTAAATAATGCCTATAGGATGTACGGTTTCGTGATGAGATCTGCAAAGGAATTTGTGCGCCCCTCTACCTATTTATATCTTAACACCGCTCGTCGCGCGACGAGCGGTGTTTTTGTGTCGCATTGCGTGTCGCGCCTGTTTGAAAGAGCCTTTAGTCTCTAATCAGATCACAGGTCGAGTACGCAGTACCAGTGTGGAATCTCTTTTACAATAAGTATTCAGAACGTATTGAAAGGTTCAAAGAAAGTTCCTAAAAGCTATGCATTACCGTTGCTTTCACACAGTTTTATCATATTTACTAAAGAAGTATAAATTACTTGGTCTAAAATCAAGACGCATCTCCTAGAGATGGTAATTTTGTTTGATTTATGTAGCAATGTATATGATTGTATTGA
The DNA here is from genome assembly GCA_916610215.1 of Omphaloscelis lunosa. NCBI lineage: Eukaryota > Metazoa > Arthropoda > Insecta > Lepidoptera > Noctuidae > Omphaloscelis > Omphaloscelis lunosa. The sequence goes on from OU744252.1 coordinate 22,930,059, forward strand.
TATCCGTAATAAAATAAGTTACATAGTTCCTAGAACGACAGTATGCCACGGGTTGCGCGCACGGCCACTGCTTGCTGTTACCCCTTGTCGCAGTAACGCAGGAATGCGGGCAGCTCTCATAACTACAATGAGCAATTCCATCATATTTATGTTTGCTCTTTCCGCTGGTAAATTCAAATATGTTGTACTCAAAACACTTTAATTTCTATTGAGATTTGCATGTCTTGATGAGGTTTTCTTTGTTTGCTAAATTTACTTTTATTTTACTATTTAGCACAAAAAATGTTTTCTAATTAAATTATTGTAGTTTATAAGTTTTAGTTTTAAACAGCATGGTTTGTAAAGTTTATTTTTTATTTGTATTCCGTGGAAAATGTTGTTGGTTGCACATTTGGCCGTATTTTTTTATTTTTTCGTATAAAATGTAACGTGTCACTGTTTGTTTCCCTAAAAAATAAAATAAGAGGTCAGCTTATACTGGTTTGTTTAGCCGTACTTATAATTGAATTCTCTACGTGCAGTGGTGCAGCGATGGGACATAGACGGGAGAGCTCTCGCTGAAATAACAATCCAACGTGACGGTGACGAACTGACGAGGTGTAACCCACTTATTCAAAATAGCTGGCGAGCGCCGCCGGCTCCTCGCATATCTGAGAGTCACACTGCTACTGACTAATAATTAGCTAATGGGTGTCGCACAATAAAATTCATTAAGAAAACATCTCATCCAATTAATGTCAAAACGTGTGTGGAGTGGAGGCGGCCGCGGCGTCTGTAACACGAGATTGGGACGTTTTTACACTATCTAGTGTTGGGGGCAAAAAGTACGTAATGCGTTGTGTTATGGGGCGGTTCGGGCTGCGGGCGTTACGGGCGCGGCGGTAACAAACAAACCGTTAACGTCAACGAGGCGGCGCGCGCGCATGTGCGCCGCAGCCGCTACCGGTGATCGATGGCAGTTCCGCCAACACGCAACACTATGTCCAATTATCTCCCTTTTACCCACGTCACTAATCACTTGCGCCACTTGTATTCACACACACTATCATTAGGTACGTGTAGGTATGTAAACGTGTGTCAAAAAACTTTACGGAAATGAAAATTCAGGATTTGGTGCTCATTAGGAGAAGGAAGCACCGCGGCCGCCGCGAACATAACTAGTGTGGCGTTTTAAATAAATGTTAGAAGGTTCATATAACTAAGTACGTTCCTAAAATAAAAAAATTACAGATCTCGTACATTAAGGCTCGTGCAGACTAGCGCGATATCGCGGGCGCGACAAGGGTTGCGCTGCCTGTCGCGTCCGCGATATCACGTTGGTCTGCACGAGCCTTTACACGACCTTCGAGGTACATTGAAAATAAACTCAACAAAATAAAAAACGTAATACATTTATTTATTATTTCTCAAACACACAACAAACTGCTTAAAAACTCTAAACAAAAATTTTGACGGAAAAAAGATAAGCTTAACATTATGTCTAAAGTATTAATACCATTTTCTCAAACAGGTTTGGAAATTCGAACATTATTTTGACAACCTTCGAGATAAATCGAAATTGTGGTACTAGTCGAATACATGCGAGCGCCCGGCCGGCAATGTTTGTATGAAAATCCTTAATATGTCATGTTTAGCGGCCAAATAAATTACCTACTATGAAAACTCATATCTGTCGTGTTATTTAAAAATGGAACGAACTTTTTAATTCAACACATGGCAACCAAGGAAGTAACTTATCAAAGATTTTAGTTAAATTTCGATTTGGCTTGCAAATTTGGATCAGCAAAAACTCACCTGCTTAAATTGGAACGTGCCCAAAGGGCGCTCCTGAAAGTAGGATGGCGGTTACCTTACCGCTTTCCTACCATCGATCTTTACAAAACAAGTACGGTTCTCTCTGTTCGAAAATTATTTATCCTTAACCTTGTTTTAACTACACACTCTCAAACTACCTACGCTCCGTGCAAAATTGTCTCCCAACGACGTAAACATACTGTTTGTCCCTCCATCCGCACAAATTGTCGTTCGGCCCAACGTAGTTTCCCTTTCCTTAGTAGCTACGTCTATAACAAGGTGAATAAAATTTTAAATATACACCCTATGTGCAGATCAGAATGTAAAAAAACTGTTACACAATGGCTACTTGACTTGGATTACGCAGAGACTGAACATTTACTAAATATTTTAAAATAATTTCGACTACCGTGAATATGCACCTACTCAAATTAATATTTAATCGCGTTTCATCTTGTTAACCACACACAGACACACACACACTCTCGGGCATGTAGGTGCCCGCGCCCAGTGCCCTTCGTGGGTGCTGGGTTCGAGGACTTATATTGCACGCACGGACACACAACACTCCCCAAAGACACTCATTGCACATCTCCTTTTGTTTTGTATATTAACTTCCCTTCCTCTCAGTAATTGGAGCTTTCCAATTTTGTATTGTAGTACGTAAGTGCAAATTAATTGTTGTAATTTTAAGGGTGTGTGAGCCTGGAGATCTGTCATACAGGTCCCGAACCCAGTATAGACTCCAGCTCTCACAAAGGTCTGAATTCTGCCTGTAACATAAATACCATGTACCAAATTTGTACCTTTTTGAGAGAAATAAATTATTATTATTATTATTATTATTAAATAGAGCTCTTTAAAGTAAAGAAGAAACAAATTAACATATCGGCGCGTGAAAAATTGTCGTTGTTCGTCATTGATTCTGGAATTTATTATTAATTTACTTAGTTTATATTTCCGCGTATTATTTGAGAAAAGTATTATACTAATGGACTCACGTATGTGGGCCGAGGCGAGTCCATCAATGTCCTTGTTAGAGGCCGCGACAGTAATGCATTAAACTACACGCAGAACATATATAAAACTTGGAACTTTTACCCCCAACCCCTTAAACCAGGGGATGGAAGTTTGTATGAGACTTTCGCAAATTTTGATGTTAGAGACCGACCAGCTGAGTGAAACATTTCATAGCTAGCAACTGGTACTCCTACCTTATAAGATTTGTAATCTCCCTATGACGTTAACATTTCAACCGAACATGCACCTGCACTTGTTGGACACAGCTGCTGCAGGTAGTTACGTATCTCATCAGCACCCGATTCCATGTTCCACAGATGTAAATATATACGTAGTTCAACTGCCTTTAGTGAAGTTACGATGGATCCAGCAATACCACTAATTGCAGTCATTTGTCGATGTTTCCGAGTTACAGTCGCCCATTGGGAAATAGGCACCTTCGTCCTCCTCCTTCACCATCGATAGCATCCACGTTGGTCGCTGTATCATTGGTCAAGCCTCTTAGACTGGCTAAGATCAATGACCTCAGGTTCAGGTTCAGAACACGGGGATAGCTGGGTAGTCGGTTGCGGTGTTTATTGTTTACTTTTCTAACTTTGTTTTTTGTAACTTGGATTGGAACAAGAGTGCTGTCAGACGGTGTGGACGGCTTCGTAGCGAGTGTAGAGACGCTAGGAGAGGTCGATCTATCGTTGGTGAGTAAATCGACATTTTTTTTTTTTTCAGGAAATCGATAAGGGACGCGTGACTCTCCAATTTTACCTCATACCTCGCAAGCAAAGATTGCATGCATTGAAGCATTTGAAAGCTGTTCCTTTAAATTATTCATTTCCTGTTTCATGCGGAATTTTATTTCCTTTGGGATGATTGATTGGTAGATTTTTGATTGATTGGCCAAGACGAGACCCTATGGCTTGCCCTGTCAAAAAGGTATCAGATCTCATGTAGAGCCAAGCTTCTAATTCTACACGCCCTAACTGTACAAGCCCTAACTTCACAAACTCTACACCATAGTCAAAATATGTGGCTTAGTTTCGCTTCCGTCACAGGGGCGTGAGGTAAAAAATGTATTCAGTTATTTTTGTTACACTTTTCTGTTATAAAATAGTTCATTATTATATTCATTTAGTTAATTATTTCTCATGTAGAGCCAAGCTTCTAACTTAACACGCCCACCAATAAACCGACAACGATCGAGCCGGAAACGGCCAAGCCGCATATTTTGCCTAAGGTGTAGAGTTTGTGAAGTTAGGGCTTGTACAGTTAGGGCGTGTAGAGTTAAAAGCTTGGCTCTACATGAGATCTGATAACTTTTTGACAGTGCGAGCCATATGGTCTCGTCTTGGCAACATTTTACATGAAAATGTTTTTGTCGGGATTTAATTATTTTAATTGGTTTTACTCAGTAAGAGTCTGACACACCCTTTCGCTCCACCCAGAGCGGGAGAAGTTATTTGATAATTTCCCACCCAAAAAAAGGGGCCATCTTACATCTAGTGTTAGTAGGTACAAAACAGATTATTAAATAAAAATCAGTGTGGAGCTGCATCCACCTCCGCAACATCGGGGAGTACCACCGATCTGCAAACACACTGAGAATACTGTTGGTGCTGCCGCGAACACGTGACATCAGGCATGCACTTCTTTTTCGTACAATAGCGGCAAAACCATCAATATTATTATCTGCAAACATCCCTGATGCACTACAACGCCACGGCAGCCGCCGCAGCACTCTCAGTGCATTATTATATTGAACGCGTAGGTCGCTGTATGCCCGCTGAGTCAAGTTTACCCACAGGCTGCACGTGTAGAAGGACTGACAGTAAGCTTTGAAAAGCGTTACTTTAACTGCCCTCGTACATCGTGCAAACCTGTAATGTGCTATGCAATTATACAATACCAATACCTACTTAGGTTATAACATTAAAATTTATACCTATATGGTTTTTTCCTTTATGGTTAAACATAAATATAATATTATTTTAATTTTCATATTGTTGTGTTTTTCGTGTTGCTATAATTGTCAATGTCTTGCATATAACTATAGGTACTTACATATATATACAAAGACAAAGTGAAATCATTTATTTCAAATAGACCCATGTATGGCACTTTTAAACGTCAAAATTTACAAAATAATATAGTTGATTCTAGTCGCCCCTTCCAAAAGGTAGTTTTCGTATGGAGAAGAATGGGCGAGAAACTCCATCGTTATTCTTTTAAAATGTTTTACAATAGTTTGTATAAGTACCTAAGTGCATTAGTTCAATAATTATATGTGAAGACGATGCACCTAGAATAAAATTACTATACCACAATAGGTAAAAAGAATTAAAAATGAAGCAACGACAGATAATTTAATTATGTGATAGATACATGGTGCTCACATATTTAAAAACATTGTAAAAGTAGACGATTTTCCTATTTTTTTTTAAATTAATAAGTCAGTGTGTGAGGAAGTAATCACAGAATGTAAAATCAATGTTATATAACACAAAATTATAAATTTTACAATTAAATAAGCAACCTGTTTGATTTTGTCTTGATTCTAAATTGCTTTATGGAGCAGGACCAGCATGTTTCTAAGCACTCTTATCTTGGATATAATCCTCTAATTTGTAATATGCTTGTTTATAAAGTGTACTGTTAATATGAGTTTAATTGCAATATGTCACAAGGTATTTTGTTGTAACATTTAACACAGTACCCCATAAAAGATGTATGTACTTTAGATAATCTGAAAAATAGTTGATCTGGTTTATCTTTATTTCTAGTATTAAAATTATGTCTATCACTTATTTTATTTTAAAAGATGTGGATTTTTCCTTACGTACATAATATTTTCATAAATGAAATGGCAAGGTACCGTCATAATATTAATCCTTTTAAATAGTTTCCTGAGAGATTTGCGGCGACGTAGATTATAAATGGACAGCTCTCTTTTGCAAAATAAAGATGGATTCAATGTCAGCAGCCCGACCACACAGTAAAATGCCGTACGGCATAATGCTGTGGAAGTAGCTAAAATAGACCTAACGCGCGGTTTCTACATCTGTTAACTGTCTTATCTTTCTTCTCAGGTAAGTTAAAATCACCCAAGAGATAAAACTGCTCTACGTCAGTGTCGCCAAGTAAAGGTTGTAGGAGATCTAAATATTGTACATAAATGGATTCAGGTGTTTTAGGTGGTAAGTAGGCCGCTCCGACAATTTGGTTCTTCCCTCTAGTCAAGCTGGGAAATCTAAGGAGGACGTGCTCCAAGTCAGCCTCTAGAGCAAACCGAGGACCTTTTCTTACTGAGCGCAATCCCCTCAATACAGCCACCAGGACGCCACCTCCATTTTTTTTATTCGTGGCCGTACGATCTCGATCGAACCCATAAACCTCGTAACGAGAGTCAATGAACTCACTATCAAATATTTCAGGTGTTAACCAGGTTCCCGTGAGTATTATAATATCGTAACAATTTGATATTCACGGATAAAATGTGCACTGCACATTTTATTATCCGTCAATATTTTATTTTTATTGCGGATCCCACGACAATTTTGATAATAAATAACCAAATTATCCGCCAGTTAAAATGGTTAATTTTACAATCATCAATAATATCAAGCAATTAATTATTATATGTTTCAATAATAAACAACAAAAGAGCACAATATTTTAATTTCATCGAGGGCAGCAAGACAGACTCACATGCACCATCATAGAGATATTACTTTAATCAGAGTGGGTACATGTATTTGCGGTCTTTATATGCGTATTCATGGATATCGATATAATGAGGTATCACCGTCACACTTCGACGCCGTCGTCATTACTTCACTCAAACGCATAAATGAATAAGTTAATCAATTAAGTTAAGTTAATTTATTATGCAAACCACAGAACTGTCAAGCTTTGGACTCTCCAGATATCTGATGATCAAGTAGCTGTTGAAGCTACTTGTACGTTAAGTGGTATCCAGAAATGATGGCATGTATCGTAAGCGCGGCGTTGCCTGTGCGCAGGAGAGCGCGGGCCGTCGGGCGACGCTGCACGGGTCCAACAGCCTCCGGCGAGGAGCCTGTTGGTGGGGGGTAGGTGCGGAGGCAGCGGTGTGCGTTATCGGAATAATTGTCACGGCGATAATATATCTATGTCGGTCGCCGCGCGATGCTATCGGCGGCCGGGCGGAATTAACACGTTGCGCAGCAACGCGACCAAAACGACGCGCGCTTTGTTTGCTATCGGCCCATCGGCTTTGTCTCACTTCGCCACATCGTTTATTTATGCGAGCGGCGCGGGCGCGGCACGCCGCACATTTCACGCGTTTAGCCGGTAATTGCGGTCGCGCTGTTCATAGTGACGTCTAGCTATGTGCTGACGGTGCGGCCCCGCGCTGTCCACTGTAGAGACACTGGTCCACGTACTTGTGACGCTCCACCACACCGCGGCGGGCCGTGATACTTTAGGCCCACGTACGTACGGACGTAATAAAATCGCGGCGATTTTTTTTATTACGTCCGTGCGTACGTTGGCTTACTCGTAATATTCCTAAAAAAAGCAACAAGTAATACAATAATGACTCTATATATCTCAGTATTTCGGTCGATGTTATATATATCAAGAGATTAAACAAACATCAAACGTGTCCTTATCAAGAAAGCATATTATAAAATTAAAGACTTCGTTGAAGACAAGGAAGTTTGGCAATAATTCCTTCTGCACATGTGGCTTCCCTGGTATCTCATTAACGGCATAATTATGTATAATACATACATAATTATGAGTTTATTAACTGCTCCCAAATTACTATGTTTATTTTAATTTTATTATTTTTACATTCGTCCTTGACATATCCATCCTATTATTTGACATTATATACCTACGAGTTAATTTCAACTCTTTATTAGTGGCTTTTGTGCACATGATAATTATTCAGATTTATTACAGTTGTCATCAATCAAATCATGTAATTACGCTTAATTAAAACAGGTTTTTATTTTTATTAATTCATATATCTTTTGTATTTTGTGAATGTGAGAACGCTGTAGGCTTAATGAATTGTAGATTTGTTGACCATTTTCTATTTTCTTAAGCATCTGGTACTTATTGAAACACCTTCGCTGTCCTCCCATACCTAGTCACACTGTTATTTGAAAGAATTGTAAAAGCCAATTATTTTTAAAAGAGTAACCGAGGAGTTTCTTGCCGGCTCTTCTGCATAGGAAACGTGCACCTAGCTTCTGACGTTTCATAAGTGGGGCACAGGCAGGAGTAGGTTTATATGAAATAAAAATATTTTCAATTTTTGAATTGAGTGTTTGGTTTAGTTCGTCAATTTATTTTAATGATTGAAGAGAGAAAGAGATATCTTCTGGTGAATATTTTTTCTATATAGTAAGTTATCTCCGCATAGGTAGTATGGTCGTAGGTAGGTACAGTACGCCGACGTTCGCACGGACGTAATAAAATGACTGCGATTTTTTTCTTGCACTTGATTTTCGACGCTCGCGCTCTGCTGAAAATCCAACAGTGTGTTTTTTCAACGCGCTGGGACGTTAGTGCGTCCCAGCGCGTTGGACTCTCAACGCTCGGCTTAACACCTAGAGCTGAAAATCCCGCCGCGATTTTATTACGTCCGTGCGAACGTCGGCTAAAAGTCGTATTGCTGTGACCATGCGATATAGTCCGTAAGTACATCTGTATGTGTAAACAACACGGAACATACACCACAGAGATCGCAATTTTGCGCTTTACACACTAGGATACTTATTATCCGGGTAATATTCTATGGGATAATGTTCGACTTCCACGCGAGCTAAGCCGCGGGAAAAAGGTAGTGTATACATTAAGTTTTTACGCAACGCGTTTTAGCGGAACATCGTACTAAGTATCCATAGATCAGCTGAACGTAAATGATAGCAGGGACCTCGAGGCATAAGATTTATAAAAAACCGGCCAAATACTTGTCGGACCACGGACAATGTTGTTCCATAGTTGGGATGAATTGATCCTAAGTACAAAATCATCATTATAGTTGAAAAACATGTTCTCCCACACATACCAACTGCAAATGTAATTTTGTATGCACAATATTGAGAGATTTACCAAGTTATTGTAAGAGCATAGACTGCTTATAGGTTTTCTTTTATTTTATGAGTAAAGAACCATTGTCTATATATTTTTTTAATTTTTAGGTTCAGTAGTTTCTGAGATAAGGAGATAGGGATGGTCGATTTTAATTATTTTAAAATTATAAAAAAATATATACTTGAGATCCTCACAACAAGCCCTTTCATTTGACATATCACATGGTACAGTTTGTAAAACTTTTTTTTTTGTTTTCCCATTGGCTCCCTAAAAGTGACCCTCATATTTACAATTGATTTATTTACAATACACGTCCGTGTTTGAGTCACAGAAATTCAGATAACGTCCAGTAGATTTGGAACAAATTGGCTGTGACAGACGGATAGACAGATACACGAGTGATCCTATAAGGGTTCCGTTTTTTTCCTTTTGAGGTACGGAACCCTAAAAAGAGCAAAAGGTGTGTGTTGTTTGGGCCGGAATGCGCGCGCGGTGTGGGAACCGGCGGCGGCGCGGCTCGTCTGCACTCCACCGCGCATCGGTGCAGATTCGAACAGCGACACCATCCTACACTAAAACCGAGATTCTTATGCAAATATTCTTCATCATCTTCATCCGACTCAATGAAGGAAGAATTAGAACGTTCTGGAAGTAACAATAGCTTTTTAAATATCATTTTAAAGACGATGTTCTGACTGGCAAATATTTTCAACCGCGGTATGTACAGTAAGAAGTAAGGCACGGTGCCTAATATAATTCAAAAGTTATTTATTCAAACTAGGCTGAGAACTAGGCTTTTCTAACGTCAAAATTAAATAAGACAGTCCCCCAAAACGCCCGCTCTTCACCACTTCTTAGTGCTTAGTTGATAAGAAGAAGTGGCATGAGTTACCATCCACCCAAACATTTAACAGTTTGTTGAGGTAGATAGATATTTATAGTTATGGGCACCGTGCGTACTTTCATTTGAATAGACATCGTGATGACATTATGGTGTTGTAAGCGAAGTTTGGAACACATGCAGTGGAGGGAACACGCAGGTGCAGCCGGTGGCAAGTACTGTGTCGTGGTGGAGCGCTCGGCAGTGCAGTGCTCATACGCGGAGTAGCGGGACTCCCTCACTCACACCTCGGCTAGTCATCCTGACAATTCCTGATCCACCTCTAGTTTAACCGGATGCAGCTGAATACCACAGACAGATAGATAGTCGCTCCATGTAAAATAACATGTAGCGACTATCTGACCTCCACGACCCGGTAACACGATACCCCTTGATAAGACTGCTTTTCAGCCATTCGGACTCGATGACAGCCGTTACGACTCAAAGATCAATGACAAAAGAAAAACAAAAGAGATAACCCTCTCTAGAAAATTAAATTACGCAACTTTTGATAGCAAAATTGCGAAGATGAGATATCGATAAGTACTTTAATTCGCAAATAAACGTTTTTTCTTTCTTTTCTTTAATTTTTTATGAAAGACGCGCGGCAACGTAGGTTGCGTGGCACACGGTGAAAGGCGGACCGCTTGCTGGCAGTATCACGCAAAATGCCGAGTTTTGAATATCGTATCTGTGACAAAGGGCGTAAAATTAACGGGCGTTTGTCTCTGTTAAAAATTTAATGTAATGAAGTGAACAATGTTTTGAGTCGTGTAGATCAGCAAAAGCAAGCTTTTCGAATACGTACGATGCGGAAAAATCGTTTGGAGAACTTCAAAAAATATATGATTGACAATTTTTTACATTGAAAATATTTTTCGATCGCTTCAGTAGGAACCCATTTCCAGCGAAAGTTTATCTGCGATTATGTTAAAAGTAATAAAACTACTTCAATGAAAGGGATACTAAAATACGCAGAATTTGATGCTCTAAAGTTATTTTAAAAAAAATATATATTTAATAAAATCTTTGAAGTTATCAAATAAAAATGAAGTTATGAAGTTATCAAATAAAAAACCGGCCAAGTGCATGTCGGACCATGCACAATGAAGGGATCAGTAGTTGGGATGAATTTAAGCCAAGAAAAAACTTTACTTAGTAATTGAGAAACATTTTCTCTCATACATCGCTATACGTCACGGTAAATTTTCTTACTGCAAATGTAAGTTTGTAATCACAAAAAAAAATGTGATTAATTTTCTTGTGCTGTAAGACCTTATTTACTGCCAAACGAGATGATTCATTTTGGGCTAAATTATGAAAGTGCCGGCCAAACAAAAAAAAAAGTTATATTCCGTTAGAACATATTATTTTCACTATAGGACCAAATCTGTACGACCATTCCCTGCGCTGTTATACGAGTATATAAATTAAAAGAATAACAGCAGTAATCTAATTCTAGTAATAGCTTTTTATGCCAGTGAACATTCTAGTTATGATCTTTTACTGTGAACTAAGGCTAATAACTCGCCCCAGTCATAGAAACAGACACTATTGTTACAGCATTCCATGGAGTTGCGCGTTCAATATTAAGATATGGCGTTATGTTTTGGGGGAACTCAGCCAATAAGGAACTAATATTTAAAGCCTAAAAAAAGTATATTAGGGTAATGTTCGGTTGAAATGCACAAACACGTGTAAACCATTTTTTATTCAGTATAAAATACTGACACTGCCTCTCTGTACAGATTTGAGGTTGCGGTATTTGTGAAAACCAACCCAAATTTATTTCCCAAACTTTCTGACTCAAATAGCCGGAGTCGACGACACGTCAATATGTTATGGGCAAGACAGTCTAAGACAGCTCTGATGCATAAAAGTGTTTTCTGCATGGCACCAATTATATATGATCGCATACCAGAATCAATCAAACTCTTAAATGTCAATTTGTTTAAAAAACATTTAAACAAATTAAGATTTAATTAAATCGTATTATAATATCTCGGAGTTCACATCGGAAAAAATCTGTGGGACCTAAAGTATCGATGTTGTTATAATTTTAAATGACTTTATGAATGATGTCTTGGTACTCATCTTGTTTTCAGTTTATTATTCTTGATATGCTCTTTTGAAATAATAAATAAAATCTAAATGTAATTGGTTATTATTGACATATTGATAACATAAATTATTTCTTTTCTTATTTTTACTTATTTAAATTGACATGTTTATATTATATCCATTAATATTGTAGGCAGTGACATTTGATGTAATATTATGACATTTTATACTGATTGTGATTCAAATGATTTGACATTAATCTGTAAAATTTGTAAACTCGTGATTATGATAGTATTTCTAATGTGATTAAAATAAAATAATATTTGATTATAATTTGCATGCCCATGTGACGGCAGAACACGGAGAACGAATTTTATGACAACACCTAGTACAAATTTACCCATGTTTGCAAAGAAATCAATGATTTGATTTGATTTAACTAGAGTTATTCTCCACATAACTACAGTATTCGCAATAAAGTTTTTTTTGACAGTACTAGTATTAACTGACTGGAATAGGCACCACTTATAGGTATCACTAGTATTAACTGGTTTTAGGTCTATTTAGTGGTTTTTATTTTCGCAAAAACAGTGAACTAAATTAACACATTATTTTAGTTCAATATTATTATTTTAGTTTACAACAGTTATTCTGTTGTAAAAAGAAGCATAACAAAAATTTAAAAGCCTTCTACACGGTTGGAGCCATCCACCAACAGAGGGCACCTTGGTTGGGTTAACCAAATGTTTTGTTCTACACGATCACCTGATTGACTCAACATGTCAGTGTATACTGCGAACGCAACAGATTACTACGTCTTAAAATATGGCACCTTACCTTTCAAGACAAAAAAAAATGGGATTAGCATTATAACTGTTTTGTGCGCAAGTAAGTATGGGTTACTTACTTGCGCATAAAACAGTTATAATGCTAATCCCATTTTGAAAAACAAAGAAAGAAAAGATTATTGAAATCGCTTCTTAATTTGAAAAGTCCTAAGTTTTTGCGAACATTCAAAATACCTACTTTCTAAGATACAAAGAGAAGGCTGAGTCAGTATATCAATTTCTTTGAATTTATTTCTAAAGGACTCACGAGGACTCATTTTGTAAATAGCGCGAATTGCCCTCTTTTGTATGATGAAAATTGAATCTACGTCAGCTGCCGATCCCTACAGCGGAACGCTATAAGACATAATACTGTGGAAATAAGCAGAGTATACTAACCTAGCTGTGGCTACATCAGTTAACTACCTTATTTTTCTTAATGCATATGAAGCTGAACTTAATCTGCCTGAAAGAGCTCTAATGTGAGCACCCCATTGCAATCTCGAATCTAGAGTAATTTCTAGAAACACAGTTTCCGTAATAGGATCTACTTTCTTGCCATCAAATTTTAAATTTAGACATACGGTACATTTGGTAATGAAAACTTAAGACATTTAATTTTGTTCGCATTAAGTAAAAGATTATTAGGCGCGAACCATTTCGAAAGAAGTGCCAGACTATCGTTGACATGTAAGACATTCGTATCTTTTCTGTCTATTAAAAAAATAAGCGAAGTGTCATCAGCTTATAGAATTAATTATAACCGATATATTAGCCATCATTATTCCCTTCAAAATGATTGAGGTGAATGGTGCTGATCCATGCGTCGTGTTCGCGAACGGGCGCCGTCAGTAGGGGCTGGTCATCACGGCTTATTTATCTTTTTTTTTTTTGTTTTTTGTTTTAATCATTTTATTACGAACGGTTTTAACGTGCACGTCTTTCAACAATCTTCTCACATGTATAATTTCAACATGAATGATGTAACCAATATTTTCTAACAATATTTTTATTTAAAAGAGTGTCCGTGGAGTTTCTTGTCCGTTATTCTCCATAGGAACCTACTACGCTTTAGAATGGGCAACTAGCTTCATCTTTCTGACTGACCGACCCTCTCATTATTCAAAAGTGCCTGTAATTAATTGGTTTATTTGAAATAAATGCTTTGAGTCAAGTAGTTGCTTAGTAATCTTCCTTGTCTTAATAAGAACACTATGCTAATATATAAAATGATCCCAGTACTTATCCCGCTCATTGGAGCGTGATGCGCACTGCGCACATGGTGCGGAGTTGCACGATGCGTCCCTCGCGCCTTTTTTTGAGCGTTGCTTTGATCTGTGCCGGCTGTTCATTATTTAACGATACATTTTCATAACTCATAATTTATTACATTTGCTAACAGCAAAGTGTCTCATCTGTAATTCAATAGGCAGATTCCAGGCCGAGTTATGGCTGCGTGATGGTAATTCGGTTAATTTATTTCCATTGGCTGATCGTCTAATCGTGGGGGCGCTTGTAAAAATGTCTTCAGTGATTGGGAAAGGCTCGTTGGAATACATAATCGTTTGGAGCAGAATTTGTATTCTCTGGCGGGTAATTGTTTATTGCTCAATACTTAGTGGAATCGCCGCATAGTGTGATGTGCATACTAACTGGCGCCGAGGGAGCGCGAGGTAGGTATTCCCGGGAGAGCCGCCCGCCGCCGCGCCGCACCGCGCGACGGGCGCCCCGGGGCCGTAGGGCGTGCGCGCTGCGCGCTGCAACTGTGTTGCAGCAGCGACCATGAGTCCACGACTCGTCAGATAACGTTTGAGTAATCGTACGCGCAAACAACTCGATATAAAGTCTTTACCGAAGAGCTCGTAACCGACACTAATTATAATATTTATGACGCCCATTAACGATCCATTAGCATAAATTAAGTGTCGGGACAAATTTCACGGTGTCGCAAGACACCAGAGTTTTATTTCAATGCACGATGTTTAGTTAGGCGAGCTTTCGCCGTGAAACCGTGGAATGCGTATAATGTGTCCAAAAGCGTCCGCGGCGTACTATTAGTACGGCGGCACGTTATTTGTGATCGGCAGCTCGCTTATTGTCTCGAGGTGACAATGCTCATCTATTTCAGCGGCGTAATGTGTCGCGTGTTTACAAACATCGTCCGCAGCTAATGGCGCTATTTCCGTGGGCTGCGGCGCGGCGGCGTGTCGTGCCACGTCGTACCGCGTCGCCGCCGCGCCACGTCGTGGCTACAGTCGCAGTCAAATCCCGGATTGATTAACAGACGTTTTACAAGCGCCTCTCCAAATAATACCAACAAAATACTCGAAGACAATGGTTCCGATTTAGAAACACATTAAGCGAGTGAAACAAAACGCTCCACACGCAGACACCTACTTATTTATTTAGATTTAGAGTGTCGGACGTTTACGATAGAAATTAAATAAAATATTGCCGTGGCAACGTAACGTAGCTCCTATCGCATAGCAGAGTGGTGCTACGCCTAGAATTACTTAGTAACTCCACCCAATAACATCAACTATACGATAGAAACATTGGATCGATAACTTTTATCAATAAGCAATGGACTTGAAGTGATTGAGCTGGTGTTAATTTTGCCATTAGGTACATTGTTTTAATCCCATATTAAATGATTTTACTTTGCTCAATAGTAATGTATGTTGGGGTTAGTTCGGCGCTTGAAGTAGAGAATCAAGCCCTGTGATGTTTTATTCTCCCGGAGCGGCGGCGCGGGCGCGGCGCGGCGGCGGCAATCGGGGCAGAATACAATGTTGTATAAAATATTGCCAAATTTGCCCATTTGATTCGTACGGTCTTCTCCCAGCGCCGAACTTGTCCCAACCTAGGTACTCTTTTATGTATACTTAAGTACCTGCTCATATCTATGACGCCTAAATCTAAGGAGAATGGAGAATCCAACTTAGCCAGTAGCAGATCCAAAAACATTCTGGGACGACGTACCTTCTAAGGCGCAAGGCAGTATACCTCCCGGGGTTGCGAAGAAGTCCGAAAGGGATATCTTGGCCCCGGCATCATGGCAACTGAAGGAACACGGGTGGGTTTTAGTCAGTAAGAGTTTGACACGTCCTCCCGCTCCACCCAGAGCGGGAGAATTTATTTGATAATTTCCCACCACCAAAAAAAGTACCTATATCTACCTGCACTTATCATATGTAGGTAAAGATACTTACAGCCTAAATCAACCAGTACACGTTTTTACTAATGGTGCTTCGATTTGCTTCTGCCAGATATTTCTGTTACAGGTTGAGTCGTATGTAACCGGAAACAATGTTGAGCAAAAGTCGCGCAACAATGTTTCCCACAACATTTGATATTACTAGATGTTTTTGTTTACCATGAATACAGAACATTTGCATATTGCTGGCAAAACTACAACATTCCTTGTGGCCAGCCCGCGTAGCACGATCACCGTAGAAACGGGTTTTGTCGACGGAAAAATAGACAAAATGACAGATAAACAATCACAATCTGTCACTTTGTCTATTCTTCCGTCGACAAAACACGTTTCTACAGTGGTCATGCTACGCGTGCAGCAACATTGTATCCCGCAACACGCATACATCTTGCTGAAACTATACATCGGAGAGAGATTTAACTAGGTAGGTACCTTCTTTTTTTTTTGTTCCGAGGTGGAAAATCCTCATGGATGTCCTCCGCCCTGGGGCGGGCGAAGGGGTCTGTCAGACTCCTACTGACTAAAAACCACCCCGGTGTTCCCTTCCCACACTTGGACCGGGGATCATGAGATCTAGTGCGCCTTCCAAGATCCCCGACTGGTGCCGGCCCGCTTTTGCGGACCACTTCATGCCCGCGGGTGGAGTGAGGTGTTAGACTCCCCCCGCGACGTCAAATAGGGGCGCGCGTGGAACACTATGCGCCGCCACCTCGGGTCCTGCTGGATGGGGGGTGGCGGACGTCCCCGAGTCCGCCATCCCTCCAGATCCGTTTACGGGGGCTGGAAGAGGGCGTTGTCTGCCTGCTACGGATCAGGAGAGTGGTCTCGATCTCCCTCTCCCTTTCCGCAGCCTCCTTCTGTGAAACTACGGTTTCACAGAAGGAGATCACTGCATCCCACGACTCGGCACTCCCAACCATCGAACGAGCGACAGCCAGCTCAACTTGTGCAAGTTTTCAGTTTGTATATAATTAATTATATTATAATTTATTCACCAAAATAAGAACACGTATTACAAAATTAAATATTTTACAACATACAGTAAATAATGGCTTAAAGTTTGTAATATACAAAGTTGAGGACTATCTGCATCCGAACTAGGTGGTATAACTGTATTTATTTATTTAACCATTTATGTACACACATATAAACAGACAAGAAGAAAGGAACAGAAAAATACGTACAAAGGTGATGCTTATTTCTAAAGAAATATCTAATAATCTGTATCTCGGATATACATTTGATTCCCTTATATAACATAACATAACATAACATCACGCCTTGTTTCCCCGAAGGGTTGGGCAGAGGTGTCCCTGTAGCAGGTTCACCCACATTTCGCCAGTTATGTTTTTTTTTAAGTCCCATGTAATAGGGGGCGAGCCTATTGCCATCAACCTGGCACAGATCCAGACTCCAGGCTGCTACTGAGAAATTTCAGATAGAAAAACCCAATAACACTTTGCCCGACCTGGGAATCGAACCCATAAGTAATAATAAAAAAGTAAGTGTGATGTGAGAGTGTGTGTGTGTGTGTGTGTGTGCGCGTGTATATGTGCGTTCATGTGTATGCGTGTGTGATGTGAATGGGATGATTGTTAAATATGAGCGAGTAAAGTAGTAGCTTGTCTATTTGGGAAGTTCAAAATTGCTTCTGTTTCATCACAAGAAAGTTTTAGTAGGTAGCAAGGATGTTACAGAAGTCGTTTTACCGGAACCGGAATCGGAGGTTTTAAATTTGATTAATCGGTTTCGGAACCGGAGTCGAAGGTGGAAGTAGAAGATTTGCTATGGGAAGGCTTAGTGAAACAATTGAAATAAAATTCAGTCTCTTTAATCAGCAAAATATTAGCCATAACGTCCACAAACAAATAATAAACTGAGACTTCGAGCGCGAGCGTGTATAAAATAAACTAAAATTACACTGTCGACGAGTTAAAACCTGTATGTACGCGCTTTAGTCACGTGCATCGCTGCGTTTCGAACTTCGGTATATCTCCGATTCAAAATTATCGGAACCGATATCGGAATCGGAGGTATAAAATTAATCGGAAGTTCTGACCTTTCGGAACCGGAACTGAAGCTCCGTAACATCCCTGGTGGGAAGTCCGGTATTTTCTTTTTACAGTGTGCTTATTAAGTGGGTATATGTTTATCATTTTGTTGATTTTGTCGTATTGGTGAGGATCAAGGAAAATGAAGAATCTCTTAATAAAAAATGTTTTGGGAAAATATGTATGTTTGCATACTGCATGTTTTCTACGTTTCCGTTGAGTGTTTGGTTAGTATATGACATCACCCTGTTGCTTTATTACTATACTAAATATAAAAAGTTGGCGAACGTTGTTTTATACTGTTAACGTTAACTGTACCTACATACAATATCGAAGTAGGTACCGTCACAAGAACATTCTTTTAGAAATGCTAATTCATTGTAATGTAAACTGTAGTAGTGCTTAGTAAGATGTAGTTATCGAATACAAATACTTAAGTGATTATCTGAGTAGGTAATTCATAATTAAATTGCCAAGGCAGAGGACAGCCATTCTGCCATGTCCAACTAAATACTATTGATTACTAGTAGGTCCGGAGGACAGTGCGATTTTGCCTTGAATAACCTGTTCCTGAATTTAAACAATTTTATTGTTGCATCGCCTTATTACATTATCAGTACGTAGTCACCTATTTCTATAGATTCCGTCCGTCCAACGGTCACAGTTGCACACGAGTGCAGCCATTTGTGGTGGCGCTTGTATTATGATGTCAAATAGTTTTCTTCCAAATATTGTGCTACTAAGTAGTGTTTGTACATGTGCACAACGCGGCTAACTCGTGCATGTTGAGGCGTTTGCGCAGGTTATACCTAGGTAAGTATGTATCGCAAGATAATTGGTTGGAAACTAAGAAAGATCTTCGTAATAATACGAGCTAATATTCTATCTATCTAACGTGACGTTAAAAATCCTGAGGATTTTTCCAAAAAAGTATATTTAGGACGATTGAAAATTTGAATGCTGATTGGCTAATGTAATTAAAATGACTTGGAATATAATTAATAGGGAAACGGGAAGGTCTAATAACCGAAATACTGACTACAGTCTGTCTGTTAATGACAACATAATAAAATCAGACTACCAAGTCGCCGCGGCCTTTGAAAATTTATTTTCATATATTCCCGTTTTAACTACTAAATCCCTAAACTCATCACCTTCTGTTGCTGAGTCTTTGCTAAAGGAAAATGTTAATGTTTGCGATTCGGAATTTCTTTTTGAACAAATTACCTGTAGAGACATAATTAAAACTTTTCACACTTTAAATGTAAAAAAGACTGCAGATCTGTGGGGTAGCTCTGTAGAAGTTGCTAAGTCTATTATTGACATTGAACCACCTACTTTAGCTCTTATCTTTAATAATTGTATTGACTGTGGGGAGTTTCCTGACCTTATGAAAAATAGTAAAATTATACCTTTGTTTAAATCAGTTGGTACATCAGACCCCACAAATTACAGACCTATTTCAGTACTACCTACCTTTAGTAAAATTTTTGAGAAATTAATTTTAGAGCTATTGCAAAGATTTTTTAATAGACATAAATTATTACAAAGCAAACAGTTCGGTTTTACAAGGGGTCGTCAACTACTGACGCCGGCCGGTGTTGAACTTTTAGGTCATATTTATAATGCATGGGAAGATAAATGTGATGCCTTGGGCATCTTTTGTGATTTGTCCAAGGCATTTGATTGCGTTCTTCATGACACGTTAATCAGGAAATTCTGACACTATGAGATCCGGAACAGCGCTCTGGATCTTTTTACTTCATACTTGAGTAATAGGATTCAGAGCGTTGAAGTTAATGGAAAAAGATCTCTCGGATCTATAGTAACAATGGGAGTCCCACAGGGCTCAATTCTTGGTCCTATCTTGTTTCTTATTTATATTTGTTTGGGATGAATATCCGAACGAAATTCAATCGCATCATCGTAAGCCAATCACAGCACAGCTAAATGACGTGATAGCTTGTTGTGATTGGCCCGTTTGTTCCCGTCCCTTTTCCCTCGATCGCTGTATACTTAGATAAATAAAATACATTCGCAAACTACCATTTCTAACAGCAACTTGTTTTTTTTATTGAAAATCACCCATTTAAGAGTCATCAAGTAGTAGCTAAACAAGCAGTCAGATCACACTAGATCACATTCAAACATATTTGGACCTTCAGAGCCATATTTCGAGGATTTGAAGCATCAAAACCAAATCGTCGAGTCAAGCGACCTTTGGACTGCCACGCTGCTACGACCACGCAGGCACATAAAGACGAGCGAAATTACACTTAGAAGCGCAGATTCAGCAGCATACTCACGCAAAGGCCTTCAATCTTACTGATGTGAAAGGATAATTGAAGATTTGGAAGAACAAGCGGACACACGGTGCGTTTATCAAGTTCCAGTTTTCAAGACCTGCTGAGTTCATAAGTGTAATACCGTTTTGTGATCTGATTCCAGTGAGGGTGTTGGTGAGGGTTGCCCATTGCGCAGAGCGACACATCGGCTGATCGTGTCACTATTAGCACCAGCCGTTTTCACACGCAGTCACTTTGCACGTGAGTACTCCACTTTTCACAGGCCACCGGGATGCCATTAATGGCTGATGATGGGAAGGGTCCCAGCAAATCACGTGATAGGTCCCCCTATGGAACTATTATTGACGAAAAAACTGAGCAAATCATGCGCGATTTGGTTAGGAAACGTGGGATCGTTAAGGGCAGGTTAACAAAACTTGCTAATTATTTAAATACTATCAGTGTAAAAACTATATCTAGAGAGTTAAAAATAGATTTAAAATTACGTGTAAAGGGTGCTGAGATTTTATTTAGTGAATTTAATGAAATACAATCAAAACTTGAAGAACTAGTTTCCGATAGTGACATAGATGATCAGTTAGATCAGCGGCAACAGTTCGAAGACGGCTACTATAATACTATTGCCCGAGCTGAATCCATTCTTAGCGTCAGTGAAGAGGTCGCTGATTGTTCCAAACCGTGCCAGCATATAAACAGGCCAGTGTCCGTTAAACTACCAACCATCATGTTACCTACGTTCGACGGCATGTATGAACACTGGCTCGAATATAGGGATACGTTTATATCTTTGGTGCACAATTCGACTGAGATCAGTAATATTCAAAAATTCCATTATCTTAAATCTTCGCTCAAAGAAAGTGCCGAATCAGTTGTAAACGCGCTAGAGATTTCTGCAGCTAACTACTCTGTGGCTTGGGAGTTACTCCTAAATAGGTACGATAATGATAGATTATTGGTGAATAGTCACCTTAAAGCATTGTTCTCAATACAACCAGTGAAAGAGTCACCTTCACTAATTAGAAAACTTATAGATACAATTATAAACAATTTACGCGCTTTAAAAATCCTTGATGAGCCAACGGATACCTGGGATACGCTTATAATATATATTGTTGTTTCTAAGCTAGATAGAACCACCGAACGAGAGTGGGAACAACATAAAGGTTTATTGTTGGCAAACACCCCCCCTAGAACTAAATTGAAGGTTGACAGTTTGATTAATTTCCTCAAAAGTAAGGCTGATTTGTTGGAAACTTTAGCATTATCAGTATCACACACAAAAGATCACCGTAAGACAGAAACAAAAAATGTCAGAGGTAATGCAACACACTGCAATGTTTCTTCAAGTAACCCACCTTCATCAACGGGCCGTAAAGCGCGTAGATTGTGCGTAGTATGTAAAGGTAAACACCCAATTTACACTTGCACGCAATTCATTAATATGAATTTACAAAATAAATTAAAGGTAGTCAAAGATAATAACTTGTGTGAAAATTGCTTGCGCTCCGGACACACTTTAGACGGTTGCTTGTGGGGACCTTGTAAACAATGTAACATGAAACATAATTCACTTATTCACCCTAATGATTCCAACCAATCTAGCTGTACCGTGACAGGAACGACGACTGCGGCGGCAGTGGCTAGCGCGCCATGCGCGCCCCCACCGCGCGTCTCTGAGACGGTGCACGATCCCAATAACGGAAAGCAATTCATTCAAGTTAACAATGTTCACACTGATACACACACATACACACAATGCATAGATGTGCAACCGGTTCTCTTATCTACTGCGTTAGTTGAGATTCCTGATAAACATAATAATTATCATGTCGCATGTGTATTACTTGACAGCGGTAGCCAGAGCTGTTTTGTTACGCATTCGTTTTGCGAAATGTTAGATATTCCGCTAATACAGTCCACTCATGAAATACGAGGAGTAGGTAATTTGGTATCACGTTGTACACAAACGTGTGATCTAGAAATTAAATCACATATTAATTCCTACTCATTTCACATCAAATGTTTCGTTCTATCTGAAATAACGGCCACATTGCCTGCTATGCAGGCACAAAGCACACAGTTTAGGATTCCTGAACACCTGCAGCTGGCAAATTCGCGATTTTTAGGGCCGCAAAAGATAGATGTTTTAATAGGCGCGGATCGGTTTTGGGACTTGCTTATCGATGGCAAGATACGTTTACCGAACGGTCCGTTCTTACAGAACACGAAGTTAGGTTGGATAATATCGGGTCCTATTAATAATACACATCATAATAATGGACATGTCCAATGTAACTTCACTCAATCCATTGAAAATCAGCTACGTCAGTTCTGGGAGTTAGACGAGTTACCCAAGCTTCGGAATACACACACAGACGAAGAGCAGGCCTGCGAACAGTCTTTCATCACAACCACTACACGCAATAAAGATGGACGATTTTGTGTTCACATTCCTCTAAAAGAGTCGCCCGATGCTTTGGGTGAATCATTTTCCCAGGCAAAGCGACGTTTTTTGTCCTTAGAAAATAGGTTATTACGCGCACCTATTAGCTATAAGAAATTATACACTGATTTTATACACGAATATATCAACTTGGGTCACATGACTCAGGTTGATTCTTATACGAGTCCTTACTATTTTATGCCGCATCACGGCGTTTTTCGAGACCACAGCACGACTACGAAGCTTCGTGTAGTATTCGACGCCAGTGCTGCGACCAGTAACGGCAAATCTTTCAACGATATCCAGCTTGTAGGACCTCCTATTCAGGGAGACTTGCTGGGTATTTTGCTACGGTTCAGACAATTTAAATTCACAGCAATTGCAGATTGCGAGAAGATGTACCGTCAAGTTCTTGTTGATTCCTCTCAACGTGACTTACAACTTATTATGTGGCGTGATGATCCGACAAAACAGCTCGAGTTCTATCAGCTGAGCACCGTAACATACGGCACAGCGTCGGCGCCCTTTCTTTCTGTTAGGTGTCTTAAGCAATTAGGAGCTGAGTGTACGGATCCCGAGGTTAAAAGGGTCATAACTGACGACTTTTACGTAGATGACCTTTTGACCTCGTATGACGACAAGATCAAACTACTTGACATATGCAAACGAACATCAGACATTCTTAAGTCCGGCTGCTTTCCACTCCGCAAATGGACTTTTAACTTTGAGCTCGACGGTGCATCAGCTCCAACGACGTCACAGCCTGACCTCAGTATTTTTCGTGACTTAAACTTAGGTGATAATAGTCAATGTAGAACATTAGGTATAGGTTGGTGTAGCAACGCGGACGAATTTAATTTCCATACGCAATTTCAAAACGGCAACAATTCTGTTACTAAGCGCATAATTCTGTCAACTGTTTCTCAGATATATGATCCATTGGGATTGTTAAGCCCTTCTGTTATCATCGGCAAGGTATTATTGCAAAAACTTTGGCTATTAAATTTAAACTGGGATGATCCGCTTCCCACTGATGTCATGCGAACATGGAACCGGTTTGTTGACAGTCTTTCTTATCTTCACACCATCAAAGTTCCACGACACGTCTTTCTATGTGATTCTACTCGGACTGAGTTACACATTTTTACAGACGCTTCGCAAACCGCATATGGCGCGTGCGCTTATGTGCGTAGTGTAGGTATTAGTGAAGTGACAGTCAAATTGCTTATTTCTAAGGGTAAAGTAGCCCCATTGAAACCCGTTAGTATACCACGTTTAGAACTGTGCGGTGCGTTGCTGGGTGCTAGGCTGTTTGACAGGATTAAGAGATCACTTACTCGTAACTTTGATGACGTCACATTTTGGACCGACTCAACTATCGTGTTAGGTTGGTTACGCATGGCACCTAATTTGCTTAAAACTTTTGTGCAAAACCGAGTCGCTGAAATACACGAACTTACGAGTACGTTTTCTTGGCGACATGTAAGTGGAAAAGATAACCCTGCTGACCTGGTTTCGCGTGGTGTAAGTCTTGAAGACTTATCTTCATCCACATTATGGTGGGAAGGCCCTAACTTTATGCACGGCCTTGACTTTGATAGCAATTTAAATTTGCAATTAACTCCGAATGTTAATGACATCTCACCTAAAGAGTTACCCGAACTCAAAGCAAATGTAATAAACTCATTATTAACAAAAAATACTACACTCGAAACATTTTTTCCATTCAATAAGTTTTCGCATTTTAATCGCATGAGTCATGTTGCTGCATATGTACTACGCTTTATTAACAACAGCTGTGCGCGCAACAAAACAAATCAGCTGACAGGTACGATCACTGTTATTGAGTTAAGACATGCGATTAGTACACTTGCACGACTATCACAAATGGAATCATTTCCAGTTGAGTATAGCTTACTAAAAAATGGAAAAGATGTCAAGTCAAGCGTTAGGCTTGCGAGCTTAAATTTGTTTTTAGATAGTGAAAATATAATTAGAGTGGGAGGTAGAATAAAGAATTCGCCTGACTTTAATTATAATAAAAAACACCCGATTCTTTTGTCTTCTGAACATCACTTTACACTTTTACTGTTTAGGCACGAGCACAACCAGTCTATGCACTGTGGACTTCAAGCGTTACTGTACCGCTTGCGCGAAAACTGGTGGCCACTGTCAGGTAGAAATCTAGCTAAGAAGGTGACGCAACAATGTGTGGTCTGTAAGCGTTTTCGAGGTAAAACATTAACCCCACTTATGGGCAACTTGCCTAAAGAACGGGTAACCGCTAGTTTTCCTTTCGTTCGCACAGGTGTAGACTACGCAGGGCCGGTGTTCGTACAAAACCGAAAGGGCAGAGGCGCGAAACTAATTAAATCATACATTTGTTTGTTTATCTGCTTCACGACGCGCGCAGTCCACTTGGAATTAGTTAGTGACCTCTCTTCTGATGCATACTTACTTGCGCTTAAGCGTTTCATTTCACGGCGCGGGAAGCCGTCAGAAATATTTTCGGACAATGGACGCAACTTTGTAGGCTTAAGTAATGATTGTGCTCAGTTTTTATTAAAATGTAGAAAGGATATTATTGATTACGCGAGGGGTCAACAAATTCATTTTTCTTTTATTCCCCCATATTCTCCGCATTTCGGTGGCTTGTGGGAAGCTGGGGTCAAATCATGTAAATACCATCTTCGCCGAGTAGTGGGTAACGCTCACTTAGCCTTCGAGGAACTCACTACAGTGTTATGTCAAATCGAAGCGATGTTGAATTCTCGACCAATGACTCCCCTGTCTTCGGATCCTCGAGACTATCTTCCCCTTAGCCCTGGCCACTTTTTAATCGGACGACCACTCACCGCTCCAGTCTGTGAAGATTACCTGTTCATCGATTGACTCGCTACCAGAGAGTGGAACAGATCCGGCAGCAGTTCTGGTCGCGCTGGGCCAAGGAATACATCTCGGAGCTACAGACTAGAACCAAATGGAGAAAAAATATGGCGGACCTAAAACCTGACACGCTTGTCATTATTAAGGAAATCAACCTTCCGCCGTTGAAGTGGCAATTGGGTCGGATCATAAAAACGATACCTGGCAACGACGGTATCTCACGAGTGGCAGATATTCAGACATCATCAGGCATCGTAAGACGGCCATACACGAAGATCTGCCCTCTGGTCGAAGATGAGCAAATGGAAAGTTCAATTGTAAGCTGAAGCTTTCAAGGCCGCGGGTATGTTTGGGATGAATATCCGAACGAAATTCAATCGCATCATCGTAAGCCAATCACAGCACAGCTAAATGACGTGATAGCTTGTTGTGATTGGCCCGTTTGTTCCCGTCCCTTTTCCCTCGATCGCTGTATACTTAGATAAATAAAATACATTCGCAAACTACCATTTCTAACAGCAACTTGTTTTTTTTATTGAAAATCACCCATTTAAGAGTCATCAAGTAGTAGCTAAACAAGCAGTCAGATCACACTAGATCACATTCAAACAATATTAATGACTTGCCTTACCTCATAAAGGATAACCATGATATAGTGTTGTTTGCGGGTGACACTTCACTTTTGTTTAAACTTAAACGTCAGCAGCTGGTTACTGACGATGTAAATACCGCAATCTCAAGAGTAGTTCACTGGTTCAATGTAAACAATTTACTTCTGAATGAAAAAAAAATAACCAAATGCATTAAGTTTACCCTACCTCATGTTAGGCAGGTGAAAACTAAAGTGTTGATAAAGGGCGAAGAATTGAATCCTGAAGATAGCACAGTATTCTTGGGCTTAACTTTGGATGATAAGCTTCAGTGGGGCCCACATATAGATAAATTTAGTGTTCCTTAGCTATTTTCATAGTGTAATGTCGTACGGTATTCTGTTGTGGGGAAATGCCGCCGATATTCAAACTATCTTTGTTTTGCAGAAAAGAGCTGTTGATCAATTTATAAATTACGTCCGAGACACTCTCTCAGAGATAAATTTAAGGAGATTAATGTAATGACTTTGCCTTCTCAGTATATTTTTGATAATCTTTTGTATGCCCATAAAAACGTAAAATTGTTTAAAAATACAGTGATATCTATAACATAAATACTAGGAACAAACACAAATTTGTTGTACCTACAACAAGGCTCAAGAAAATAGGTGGCTCGTTCAGATGTCAATGTATACGCTTTTATAATAAACTTCCAAGCCACGTACAAGATCTAAGCCTTAATGAATTCAAATCATTCATTAAACGTAAGTTGTGCCAGAAAGCTTTTTATACCGTTAAAGATATATATTGAGGACAAAAAGGTTTGGGATTGAGCTGCTCCAATTTATTTATTTTTACTTTCGGAACTTTGTTTATTTTGTTATAACTTTAAAATTATATACATGAATATTTACTTTGTGAAGTATAATATTATTATTATTTTTTAAATTACTGTGAATGTGAGGACTATGTGGGTCATATATATATATATTTATTTATTTTTCTCAGTTACTTTTAATGATAATCTGGTAGTTGTGAGTAGTTTATGCGACCTATGACAAATGCGTGCACTGAGTGGACAGGCCCTCTCAATCTGTGTGATGCTTTCCTCAAAAGACCACTTCAGACACCAATATCCATGGTCTTCACATGATCTGACCAAGATTATGTCTGGACATTAAAAGAGACTGTGACCTCTGAGTTTGTTTCGACCTTTCTTCTCAGAGTAGTCGGATAGGAAACGCGAACCTCACCTAGTTTTTAAAATATGATTGACGTGTAAAAGTGTTTGTACAAACCTATTTACAAAAATAAAATCATTTATCATTTAATCATCGCAGGATTTTCGCGGGATAATGGGAAAAAAAGGATTTTTCTATTATCCTACGACATAAGCATCGTATAAACTATACTTTAAAGTGCGCGGGTCCAATGACGAGCACAATACATGCATATATGTTCGAAATTCATGTATAATTGTATATTTAGCTCGCACCTTAAGATGTTCAGTACTTACCTTAGCGTCGTAGTCGTAGCAAGTGCGGCGTAGACCTAATTACACAGATCTTACAATAATTTTAAAACAAAATTGTTGTTGGTTTTCTCTCTGTGACCATCTTTTTGCACGTGATTCTTATAGCAGCCACTCCAGCGAGTGCCCCACCGACCTGCTGTAGAGCAGTAGGCAGTATTATATTCTTATAGCAGCCACTCCAGTGAGTGCCCCACCGACCTGCTGTAGGGTAGTAGGCACTATTATATTCTTATAGCAGCCACTCCAGTGAGTGCCCCACCGACCTGCTGTAGGGTAGTAGGCACTATTATATTCTTATAGCAGCCACTCCAGTGAGTGCCCCACCGACCTGCTGTAGAGCAGTAGACAGTATTATATTCTTATAGCAGCCACTCCAGTGAGTGCCCCACTGACCTGCTGTAGGGTAGTAGGCACTATTATATTCTTATAGCAGCCACTCCAGTGAGTGCCCCACCGACCTGCTGTAGAGCAGTAGACAGTATTATATTCTTATAGCAGCCACTCCAGTGAGTGCCCCACCGACCTGCTGTAGGGTAGTAGGCACTATTATATTCTTATAGCAGCCACTCCAGTGAGTGCCCCACCGACCTGCTGTAGGGTAGTAGGCACTATTATATTCTTATAGCAGCCACTCCAGTGAGTGCCCCACCGACCTGCTGTAGAGCAGTAGACAGTATTATATTCTTATAGCAGCCACTCCAGTGAGTGCCCCACTGACCTGCTGTAGGGTAGTAGGCACTATTATATTCTTATAGCAGCCACTCCAGTGAGTGCCCCACCGCACACTGGTCCCGAATGATAAAAAAGTGGACATTAAGAAATTTTTGACAGAAGGTCAACGGATTCGGCTGATTTTTTTTTTTGTAGACAGCTGATGCAATTACAAATCACTTTTATAGATTGAGTTTTTGCCAAATAAGCCGTATTTTCAGAGAAAAAAAATATTGAAATATTTTTTGTATGAAAGAAATCCTAATTTTGTCTTTATCTTCCAAGATTCAAACGTATTCAAAATAAAACTTAGCGCAGCTTGTAGAGGTGCTAATTGCTCACCACTTTGTCATAGACACTCTTCTGCGATTTTGTGCTCCTTTTGAGTTACATGCACTTTAAATATTTTTTGTATGAAAAAATCCTAATTTTGTCTTTATCTTCCAAGATTCAAACGTATTCAAAATAAAACTTAAAGCAGCTTGTAGAGATGCTAATTGCTCACTACTTTGTCATAGACACTCTTCTGCGATTTTGTGCTCCTTTTGAGTTACAGGCACTTTAAATATTTTTTGTATAAAAAAATTCTAATTTTGTCTTTATCTTCCAAGATTCAAACGTATTCAAAATAAAACTTAGCGCAGCTTGTAGAGTAACTCTTACAAATATATGAAATTATCAGTATCAAATAAACAAACAAGGAAATCTCAAAACGTGTTCAGACATGTTTATGTACAGGTAAGTTATTGTGTGACTCGTATGTAAATTTTTTTTTGTATAGAGTCATTGCTTAATTACCCTATAAGTGACGATTTCGGCTCTATTTGGTCATCTAGTCGAACGCGTCGAAAACGCTGAATGATGAATAGGTATATAAATTGCAATTAAAAATTCCCTTTGTAGTTTTGCGGTATTTATGTAGGAGCACATCTTAGTATGTTTTATTTTCTCGTGACTCATCCAAATTGCAAGAATATTTGGCTCAATATCTAACTACCCCATTAAGTAATGAGGTAGTTAGGTAATGAGCCATTATCTAACTACCCCATTAAGTAACGGGATAGTTGGGTAATGAGTCATATATCAATAGTATAAGGGCAAGCGGAACCCGTTTTTGTTCATTACGCGTCTTGTGCTCGTAAAAACAACACAATTTTTTATCAACTATCACCACATTGTAACTTTTATTTATTTGCCTGTAACATTTTTGTATCAAAATGACTACATTTGTGACTAATTTAGACATTTTTTCTTTTTTGAGTAATAGTGGGTGCCTTAAAAATAGTGATTTACTGTGTCAAACCATTATAAATCGTATTTCAAGTGAAATTCCAAACGAAGAGCTCAGTATTATCAAAAAGTTTTGCCAAAATTATACGTCAAACCTAGCTAGAAGATGGGACAATTCAGGTAGAGACGAAAGATTTGGTGTTAAAAACAAGGAGTGGTTGGAGTCTAAAATTTTGTGGCCAACTTTAACTTCTGTGAATTTTCCTATGTTGTTTGATCCAGAATATACCATAGAGGACATTTCAGTAGACGTAGAAGAGCATAATTTATCGTACGAAGAGGAAGCGGGTGCATCTACATCAGAAGCTACCACAAATACTCCCAGAACTAGAAATAAACGACCATTTAAAGATTTAACAAATAAGCAGAAGAAAAGACGTTCTTTGTCTCTTTTGGAGCATTCCGAAGAAGAGCTGTTCTATGCTCTTATTGCTAAACTTAATGAAAACGGGCGCACTGTTTGTTCTAAAGTTATTAAGTGCCTCTCAAATAAGCCAGAAAAGGTGCAAGAAGTAAGTGACTTTTTATATAAAGCTTCTGATAAATCGATTTCCGAGGAAGACACCTTAGCTCTTGCCACAGCATTGAGTTTATCAAAATGGCAATATCTAACTTTGAGGTCCATTTTAAGTACAAATGGCACAGCGGCTTTTCCATCTTACCAGAAGTTACTGTTGAAGAAGAAAGAATGCTATCCAGCAAAAGAAGATATTGTGATATCGGAGTCAGGAGCTAAAATTAAGTTACAGGCAGTTCTAGATTTAACTGCCGAGAAGATTTTGAAAGTGACTGGTTCAAATATTAATGGTGGTGTTTTGAAGCTAGTTAGTAAATGGGGCTGTGACGGAGCTTCTTCACAAAGTTGTTACAAACAAAAACCAACTGGTGACATATTTTCAGAATCTTCTGTATTTATGGTTAGTTTTGTGCCACTTCGCCTTATGAGTGACAACGATGTGATAGTATGGGAAAATCCGCGCCCTTCTTCAACAAACTATTGCAGACCAATTATGTTCGAATTCAAACAAGAAACAAAAGAATATATTCAGCAAGTAGAAGCAACATTACAAGAAGAAATTCAGAACCTTCTACCAACAAAGTTATTTGATGGCGAATTTGAAGTATTTCATGAATTGCATATGACGATGATCGACGGCAAAGTATGCACGGCACTTTCACAGACACAGTCTGCAGCCAATTGCAACATTTGCTTAACAAATCCGAAAGATATGAACAACTTGAACCTCGTTTTTAACAAACCAGAAAACCATGATATGTACAAATATGGTTTATCTTCACTTCACATGTGGTTGCGATGCATGGAATGTATTTTGCACATATCTTACAACTTAGATTTCAAAAAATGGGCGGCTCGGGATGAGGACAAACTGCTCCGAAAATCAAGAAAAGAGTTAACGCAGCATGAGTTTTTTGTTGTAACTGGCTTAATGATTGATATCGTCAAACAAGGCTTTGGGACAACAAACGATGGCAATACAGCTCGACGGTTTTTCAATGATTACGAAAGGTCAGCTGAGATAACAGGAGTTAATGCTAATTTGATTAAGAGATTTGCTGTAATTTTGCAGGCAATATCTTCTGGGAGAAATGTAGATATTGAAAAATTTAGAATTTATTGCAGAGAAACAGCAGAACTTTATGTCAGCGAGTACTCGTGGTATTACATGCCTTCGAGTGTACATAAACTTTTAGTGCATGGTGCAGATATTTGCCAGCATTTTTCTTTTATTCCAATTGGTATGATGTCCGAAGAAGCCTCAGAAGCAAGAAACAAAGATTTTCGTTCAATCAGAGAAAAGCATACTAGAAAGATAGGCAGAATGCAAACAAATGAAGATATTTTACACCAGTTACTTATCAGCTCCGATCCGTACATTACGAACATAAGACCGAAGTTCACCAAAATTCAAAAGCAGCAGAGGTTTGAAGAAGCCGAAAATCTTCTAAAGGATGACGTTTCACCCAATGAACTCGATTTAGAAGATGCTGATGAGGAAGAAGTATACGTCGACATTGAGAATAATCCCCCACAAGATCCGCTAGCATAATTCACATTGTAACATACGCACGTTCATGTTAGTTTATTTAAGTTTGTAAGTTTGTAATCTAGTTTATTTAAGTTATTAAGTTTATAGGTACTGAGAAAAAATGCGCTTAAAATTAATTTATGTTCTAGTTTATTTAAATTTGTAAAATAATAGTTTACTTTAGTTATTAAGTTTACAGGTACTGAAAAAAAATGCGCTTTGTTTTATTTTTTGTGTTTGTTTTATTTATTTATTTATTCATATTATGTTGACGACAGCCCTAGCAAAGTATTACATTTGTAAACAAAGACTACCCACTGTTGGGGTAGTCAAATAAAAAGTTGTATTTTACATTTCATATGACTTATTAGGAAAAAATATTTAAAGTGCATGTAACTCAAAAGGAGCACAAAATCGCAGTTGAGTGTCTATGACAAAGTAGTGAGAAATTAGCCCCTCTACAAGCTGCGCTAAGTTTTATTTTAATACGTTTGAATCTTGGAAGATAAAGAGAAAATTAGGATTTTTTCATACAAAAAATATTTAAAGTGCCTGTAACTCAAAAGGAGCACAAAATCGCAGAAGAGTGTCTATGACAAAGTAGTGAGCAATTATCATCTCTACAAGCTGCTTTAAGTTTTATTTTGAATACGTTTGAATCTTGGAAGATAAAGACAAAATTAGGATTTCTTTCATACAAAAAATATTTGAATATTTTTTTTCTCTGAAAATACGGCTTTTTTGGCAAAAACTCAATGTACAAAAGTGATTTGTAATTGCATCAGCTGTCTACAAAAAAAAAATAAGCTGAATCGGTTGACCTTCTGTCAAAAATTTCTTAATGTCCCCTTTTTTATCATTTGGGACCAGTGTGCACCGACCTGCTGTAGGGTAGTAGGCACTATTATATTCTTATAGCAGCCACTCCAGTGAGTGCCCCACCGACCTGCTGTAGAGCAGTAGACAGTATTATATTCTTATAGCAGCCACTCCAGTGAGTGCCCCACTGACCTGCTGTAGGGTAGTAGGCACTATTATATTCTTATAGCAGCCACTCCAGTGAGTGCCCCACCGACCTGCTGTAGAGCAGTAGACAGTATTATATTCTTATAGCAGCCACTCCAGTGAGTGCCCCACCGACCTGCTGTAGGGTAATAGGCACTATTATATTCTTATAGCAGCCACTCCAGTGAGTGCCCCACCGACCTGCTGTAGGGTAGTAGGCACTATTATATTCTTATAGCAGCCACTCCAGTGAGTGCCCCACCGACCTGCTGTAGAGCAGTAGACAGTATTATATTCTTATAGCAGCCACTCCAGTGAGTGCCCCACTGACCTGCTGTAGGGTAGTAGGCACTATTATATTCTTATAGCAGCCACTCCAGTGAGTGCCCCACCGACCTGCTGTAGGGTAGTAGGCACTATTATATTCTTATAGCAGCCACTCCAGTGAGTGCCCCACCGACCTGCTGTAGAGCAGTAGACAGTATTATATTCTTATAGCAGCCACTCCAGTGAGTGCCCCACTGACCTGCTGTAGGGTAGTAGGCACTATTATATTCTTATAGCAGCCACTCCAGTGAGTGCCCCACCGACCTGCTGTAGAGCAGTAGACAGTATTATATTCTTATAGCAGCCACTCCAGTGAGTGCCCCACCGACCTGCTGTAGGGTAATAGGCACTATTATATTCTTATAGCAGCCACTCCAGTGAGTGCCCCACTGACTTGCTGTAGGGTAGTAGGCACAATTATATTCTTATAGCAGCCACTCCAGTGAGTGCCCCACCGACCTGCTGTAGGGTAGTAGGCACTATTATATTTTTATAGCAGCCACTCCAGCTAGTGCCCACCGACCTGCTATAGGGTAGTAGGCACTATTTTATTCTTATAGCAGCCACTCCAGCGAGTGCCCCACAGACCTGCTATAGGGTAGTAGGCACTATTATATTCTTATAGCAGCCACTTCAGTGAGTGCCCCACCGGCCGGCTGTAGGGTAGGCACTATTATATTCTTATAGCAGCCACTCCAGCTAGTGCCCACCAACCTGCTGTAGGGTAGTAGGCACTATTACATTCCTATAGCAGCCACTCCAGTGAGTGCCCCACCGGCCTGCTGTAGGGTGGTATGTACTGTTATATTCAATTCCCTGGTTTCTACATCTGAACTAGTGGTTACTTCTGAACATACTTAATCACCAAATGTAAAAAAACGAGTCACAAAACCGTCAAAGGTTCTGCTTGCTTCATAGGAAAAACAAAATTCAGTTTTCCAAGTTTAATCATTATTAAGGACCGCTTATCTACTTCTATATATTTTTTTTTTTTAAAGGGTTTTTGTGGATCTCAAAAAAACTGTGCTAGTGTAGTAGCGACATCGGTTTATTTTTCGTGTACTTATTTAACAGCCTTCAATCAAAATGCATAGTAACCAATATCTATCTTTATTTTCTAGTCCTAAATATAACCACCATTTTATCCCCACCATGCATTGCTCCGGAAGTTCGTAACGGAACGATAATAGCGCGACACCAGAGCTGCCAACCTAATTTCAAATAAGTAGGTAAACGTATTTAATTGTGAGTAGCCCTAACAAGATGATTATTAAAATAATGTAGGTATATATAAAAAAAAAAAACTACTAATAATTAAATCATAAATCAAAATAACTAATTTTATACATAAAAAACAGTTGTCTGATTGTCTGCCTTTGAAGCGACATCATGTAATATTTACATAAACCTCCATCAACTATATTTATTTTAAATTTTTCACTTTGCTTTCACATCTTCAGAGATAACATACATATTTTTACGGATATTTTTTAAACATTTATTTTGATGATTAGCATGTAAGTACTTTCTTACTTTTCGCCTAGTAGATTAACTTCAGTAGAATCTAACCAGACATCATAGCTATGGAAAATGTAAACAAAGTGTAATGAGCTTGTTAATATGATGGCTCCGTGTCGATAATTACTAATAAATTATGTAATGTAATTATTCGCGTTGTAATCGACGCTATGGCGGCTCGCTCGCGATTCTTGTCAGCAGTAAACGTTATTTAGAAATGTCTCACTCACTATACTGGTGCTCCAAGGACCCCTCCCCCGGATGGCGCCCGACCTTCAGTCCTATCGTAGTGGGCAGATATAAGAATCAGTCGACACAAATACGGCGTGTTCATTATTTAGCAACTACTGGCACAAGCGCGTGCGCAGGTCTGCCAGCGCGTCACTACATCGCGAGCGGGGCGGATTACAATACGCAACAAATGCTGTATATATATCGACATGCGAGGTCGTCCTTCCGCAGAGGCTTATCTTAAGTTGGTAATAACGAATAGTTTTTGAAGTATTTATATTTCGTTGAGATATGTTTCAGTGTTTGCTCTCAGCACACCCACTGTGCGCATAGACTTGACCTGCTTTCTCATGAAACAAAGTTGTCCGATATTATCTCCATTTAAGTAGCAATATCAATAGGGTAGGTATACAGGGTGTAAGGGACTGATGGGGTAAATTCAGTATATCATACTAAGATGACCGGTACATGAAATTATTTCAGGAACGTTATGGGAATCCAATAAACCTGATTTGTTTTATTACCTTACACGTAATGTATCGCTAACGTGGCAAAACGCACGTAGGTAGCGAACGGCAGCGCAGCGAGCTTTCGGACGCCTTCCCCGCCACCCTGCGGCAGGGAGAGCGGTCGCGCTCGAACGGCGCCCTGCACCGCGTAAGTTTTCACCGCAAAGTGGTTTTCCAGCGCCTTCCTGATTGGGAACTACGTTTTCTAGCACGTGTGGACAGGCTTTGGTAATTAATTATTCGGGAGTATTATTAATGCCGACGGTCAGGATAGTAAGATACCTATCAATGTAAGTTCTGAGCGCTTCCCTAGCATTTCCCAGAGCTTCCCCGTAGCACATTATAATTTTTCCATACTCACGAGCACAAAATGTAGACATTTCTCACATACAAAAAACATCACAACAAAAAATAAATCCAAAAGCGTACGTAACGTAACATCACAACGCGACTGCGCGAGCGATCTGCACCGACATGCGCTGCTGTTGGAAGGGGACTACCAACTCCCCGGTTTGAAGAACTCTTGCTAGGCAGAAATTGAACAGCTGATTTCACGCGTCGTTTGTTAGAAAATTTCAACATCCATTGCTGTTTTTTTTTTATTTTAGCTGTTTTATTACATAAATGAAGTATTGCGTACAGAGAATGTAATTTTACATTGAAAGAAAGAAATAACTGAGAGAAGAAGTAACTGAAAAAAAATGAAAATTTTCCTGAGAAAATTTTCGGTGGAATATGATTCAAAATAAGGAGCTGAATGCACCCTGTTAGTTTGCGGAGGGCTGTCCCTTACACCCTGAATGTAGGAATATCAATAGGATAGGTAGAAATAGGAATATAAATAACGTAGGTAGGTTGGGGCAACAAACAACTTTTGGTTTGAGTAGTAGAATAGTAGTAGTATATAGTAAAAGTAGAATAGTAGGTACAGATAAATAAAACAATAAAGTGAAACAATCACAGTAGATAATGGAATTTATATTTAAAGTTCTTTTATCTATGAATGTTGGGGCGATACATTTTCTATTCTGTTGTCGAGACGATCCATAATGTTCACATTGGTACAGAGTGGTTGGAATATGTCTCTAACATACGAACATGAGGACGAGTGGTCGCTCACAGCGCGACAGACCGCCCGCCGCTGCGGTGGCTGATTTGCTCCGAGCAGTAAACAGCTGGAGTACTTATACATATACATTTAAAAATTTATATTTTCCTAGACCCAAAGTAAGCCACTGCAAACTGATTGTATATTTTCGAGAA
The DNA here is from genome assembly GCA_916610215.1 of Omphaloscelis lunosa. NCBI lineage: Eukaryota > Metazoa > Arthropoda > Insecta > Lepidoptera > Noctuidae > Omphaloscelis > Omphaloscelis lunosa. Next base: position 22,966,648 of record OU744252.1, read on the forward strand.
CATAGCACTCCATGTGTTTATCACCGGGTAATGTGTTGATGGTAGGAGCGTCCACTGGCCCGGCGCTGGGTGCGCTCTCGGCGTCACGAGCTCCGAGCCCGCGCGGCGCCTGCTCACTATACTAAATCACATTAGGCACCTGCGACTCGTCTAGGCAAGTTTTACAACGAATTCACCTAAATGTACATTATCTACAATGTCTGCTGCAATGTCACTATTAGCTATTTATTCTAGACTAACTAATTATGTACATTATATAATTACAGCTAGTTACTCGCTACGTAAGTACGTATACAGTATGCTATGAGTGCGCTCGCACCACCTCCATCAATTCGCAATTCCTGTCAGCACTAAGTTGTGTGCAGTCGCGTGCGCCTGTTGCCTTCCATGCTCAATGTTCACGTAACACAAGCTCTACATATCAACACTATCAACTAATCTGACTAGCTAGCGCCTTTATTAAAGACTGACTATACATATTCTATGAAAATATATGGTGTTGTGAAGTAATACCCATCATTAAAACTACGCTTACCGATCCCATGAACAATGCTGCATACAAAGGTAGCAAGGTTAATAAAGACAAATTTCTGTTCTACGTTTGTTTTAAGACGGGCTCGGGCAGGGTAGGTTTACAATCAAACGTCACATAAAATAATTACAAGGAAATGACAGGAGTTATACGCTAATTTACTAAAAATAGTCGTTGTCACGCGAGTTCCGTTTAGAAAACAATACGTCAAACGCTGAAGTGAGAGAGTTACAGAAAACTCAAGCTTTTTTGGGTCATCATAGTAAAATGTGATGATAAGGAGTCTTTGAAACGTGCACAATAATACAACGGTCTTCGTCACGTCGCGGCGCGGACACCACACCACCTGCTTATATTTTATTCAGGAGCGAGCGTGTCGACGGCTGACACATTGCGACGCATATTTATTTAGCAAAAACGTACTCAATGAAGATACGCAAGCACAGAGTAGATACCGAACTATAGCAGTCGACACCAGAGATGTTACGGAGCTTCGATTCCGACTCCGAGAGGTCGGAACTTCCGATTAATATTACACCGCCAACTCCGACTTCGGCTCCAATAATTTTGAATCGGAGTTATACTGAAGATCGAAACGCACCGATACACGTGACTGGAGCGTGTACAAACACCTTTTAACTTGTTGCCCGGGTGATTTTTATACACGCTCGCGCTCGAAGTCACAATTTGTTTAGTATAATTATGTCAGACGCGTCACGTTAATTTGTTAAATTAAGTTAAGAACTCGGTATTAAGTAGTTTCATTGTTGTTAAAAGTTAATTTCAATATGAAGTCAAAAAAATGTGATATATGAGAACATCTTTCTACCTCCGCCTCAAACTCCGGCTCCGGTTCCGACGTCGATCAATCAAACTTAAAACCTCTGACTCCGGCTCCGGTTTCGGTAAAACAACCTCCATAACATCTCTAGTCAACACCAACTCACCGTCCTGAGCCGAGGACGGCGCCACGCTGTGGACTACGTTGCGCACAACTTTTACAAAAGTATCTAACCCATGCTTAACAGGAAGTTTCACAATTTTAACAGTTTAATTTGTAGTTGATCATTGCGTATTATAAATCGTACAATAGAACATCTTGTCGCAACAGGACGTTTAGAATCAGTGCGGCAATAAGAATGTCTTTCCACTGTTCACTTGTTCGTTCAAGCAGTCTGTTGACGAACCCTGCTCTGAGTCAGCACTGCACTGTAACTAGCGCGGGGGGCGCGAGCGTCGCGGCGGGCGCGGGCGTCGCCGGGGGCGCGCGGGGCGGGGGGCGCTCCCCCCTCACTGCTCCCTCAGAACCAGTACAGGTCCTTGGACGTGTCCTGCACCTGCGCCTCCAGACCTGCGTCACAAAAAGATATTTTGTTCTGTTTAGGTGCGGCTATGATACTTTTCAATTAGGCTGTTCTTTGAGCCCAACTTACTGACTTCAAGGAGGAGACTAAAAAGAGGCTAACTACGTATAAGCACATGGTTTGTAATGAAATTGAATAAAAAGTAGGTACAAATGAAATAACTATAAAAGCTATCTAAACTTGGTATCTGTTATGTCCACTTTGCTTTCAATTAGTGGGGACACTACTGTAGAAGCCAGCTGATTGTTACAGATGCTGGCAGGCCGCGATGCTATCGCCGCGGTCGTGCGCCGCGTCATCCGAGCGGTACAGGCGGTACTTACTATCAATAAGTTGAGCCGGACTCACTCTACGTATAGATTACTAGGTAAATACATTTACAGAAAGGAAAGGTAACGACGTCGGTCAAACGCCAACCCAATACAATGTCAATGACTCGTGCTATTGATACATCTGATTCAAAGGCCGACAGTTCCGCTGAACAAAACACCTCATCATCAGGCGGGCTGCGGCAAAATGGCTGCGTCATCCAATCTACCAACAGTAACATGGATGACGTATACGTCCTACTGCATTCTTATGATCACGTTTGCAACGCGTTAAAGCAGTAACAATTTCTATTGGCCCTGGGACAATTATTAAACATAGGAATTCTAATATTAAGTCGGCGTAGCAAGTAGGTTGCAATACATCCTCGTCATTATGTTTTAGAACAGATAAATGAAATCTTAATTTACATGATCTAGGTACCTACTGCAGTGTTTCTTATTTCGTGAAATATATTTTTTCTGACACAAATTCGAATTTTATTTGATGGAAACAAAAGATGAAAAAGATTGAGTTTTTTCAGTTGTCAATGATCAGTCCTTAAGTGTATTATTTAAGGCTCAGTCGTCAGCTACTTTTGTTCGTTGGAGCATATACACCATAATTTCACTGCAGACCCACCATACCCCTGGCCGTACCTCTGGTGGTATGACGGGTATTTAAAAGTTAAACGATACCACTGTGACTGTGACCGTAGTGCTCTGCTGATAGATACTAGGCGGACAGGAAATTATAAAAGTTATCTCGCATATGTTAAGGACTAATTCATTAGATAGGTACTTGGGAAATGCATAATTCGATGCGTCACAATTCGAACTCTTTGGTTAAAAAGTGATGGAAAAGTGTAATTTGCGAGAAATTGTGGTTTCATCTGATGAACCTATTAAACAATTATATGACAAGAAAAGGAGAGATTTTAAAGACACGGGGATTCATTTTACAATTGGGAAATATCCCTGGTATCAGAGCGTGAAGCACTTTCTTCAAAACAACTCTGCACAAGTCTGTAAAAGTGTATCCCGCGATTTGAGTGAAATAGAAGTTCCAGTCCAGTATCATGATTTCGTTTTGGCAGATTATTATTATTGTGACAAGTAAAACCGTATTATAGTTTTTTGCTCGAAAGAATCGCGACAAGCAATTTCAAATGTTGTGGAATATTTTGCTGACGGTACTTTTTATAGTTGCCCAGAACCATTCTCACAATTATATAGTAATCATGGTGACATGGGAAGTGGTGTGGAAGCTACTAAAGCGAAACCCTTAATATTTGCTCTTATTTATTTATTTATTTATATATATACTTTATTGTACACCACAAAAATACATAACAAAAAATAATCAAACACTACAAAATATACAATGAGCGGCCTTATCGCTTTCCGCGATCTCTTCCAGGCAACCTTGAACCTCTTATGTCGGATCGAAAATAAAAAAGTTACATTATTTTGTTTAGCATGATAAAGTCTCAAATACCCGAGTGGAACCGACGTAAAGTTTACACAGACTACAAAAGAGCAGCGATGAACGCTATTTTGAAAGTATTCACAAGTATTACACTCCGAGGGTGCTATTACCATTGGACTCGCAACATTTTGGAAGAAAGGGAAGTCTTTTGGATGTACAAAAAATAAAGTAGGACGAAGAATAGTTGTCCTGGCTAAACTTGACCTTGCTACTTCTTCCTAACTGCGAGATTCAACATAGCTTTGAGTATTTGAAATCTGAATCTGATGGCATAGTACAAATGGAAAAAAATATAAAATCCTTAGAAACATATTGGTTTAAGACGCATTTATCTGTATGTGTGCCATTAATACTGCAATAAGTGTATTTGGTGAACGCCATAGAAACACCAATATTTTATAAACTTTTCACTCCAAAATTAATAAACGCGCGACATTGATGCGATTTCTCAAAGTATTGGAGCTTATTCATACATTGGAGATGATTCCAAAAAAAAGAAGAGAGGATCAAATCATCAATGATGACTTCATTTCAGACGTACAGTTACAAATTATTAATAAAGAAATTTCAATTGGTCACGCATTAGAAAAATTGCGCACATAACTAATTAATTGCTAAATTAAATTGTTGTTGTCAGACGTGGTTTTAACTAGTGATACAGTACTATTACCTGGTGGTATCGTTTAACTTTGAATACCCACCGTACCACCAGAGGTACGGCCAGGGGTACGGTGGGTCTGCAGTGCAAAATTTTGTCCTGTGGATATATTTTTTCTTTCCGTTTCGTGAACAGGCACGTGGCACATATTGTAGTGATTGATTAAAATGAAATGAAATGAAAAAGTATTTATTGGGACTCGCACAGGACATTATAAAAAATTAAAAAACAAATAAAAAAAAAAAAATCTAAACAACCACACGTCCTGATTGACCATCCAATCACGTGGGAGGCGGACACACGATAGAAAAATTACTGGCGTGAGTAACGTGGCTCTGGAAACCCATTTAACATGGAGACTAGATCGAAGAAAATACGTATAGGACCGCTACCCGAGGGCAATCGTCGGGGCGCACCTGGGGCCGATGCTGGGTGTCTCAGCATACGACCCATCGGCGGTGGGGGACTGAGCAGGCGGGTTCTCCCCGACAAAAATACTACAGCCGAACCGACAGACAGACTAGACAATAGTGATGACAGTAGAGCAGTAACATCCGCCTTGGATGATTCGCAAGCGGCGTTAGCTTCTCAGCCTGCGACCACCAAAGCGGGAAAACACAGAGTGCGCATGAAATGGACTGAAGTTATGAACATATTCATCATGCGCACTTACTATCATATTGCGAAACTTGAAGAGGACAGAACCATGTATTGCACACAATTATTCGAAAAATTTAAATTACAATACCCAGAAATTAATGTAACAGGACAAAGAATAGCAGACCAAAGACGGGTTATTATCAGAAACAAGTTGCTATCAGACGACACTTTAAATAGAATTAGATTTGAAATTGCAGAACAACTAAAAAATGAAGAAGAAGAAAAGATGAATCTCACACAATTACCAAACACTTTACAGATAACCCAGTCGCTTACAACATATAATCCTTCCATTGAACACGACACTAGTTCAGGTATTGAATATTTTGCCACAGAACTAACCACACCCACACAGCGCAACAATCAATATACTACAGATAATCTCACATTAATACCAACACAGAACGATATTGAGTTTGATCCTTCCTTAATAGAATCATTAAGTAACGAATTAGAATCAAATATGCTAAAATATAACGGAATGGATCCTGCGTGTAGACCTTTATTACCAAAAATTAGACCATCTCGTCAATTGTCAGATATCATTAGTATGTTTAATCAAAAAATTATTCCTCCTAAAATATCATCCCTAGAAAACTTAAGCGACACACATTCTTTAATCTATTCTGTAGCTATTACAGTTGCAATTCACTTTAAATTAAAAATAAATATAGATAGAACTAGTAATAATAATAGAATAATAAACGATCCACTATGGCAAAAAAGATTAAAAACGGACATAGATCAGCTAAGAAAAGACATAAATAAACTAACACAATATAAAAACGGCAACACGTCAAGAAAACTTGTAAAAAAAGTCAAACTGATCATTAAAAATACTAAACAACACAGTTCACATGAAAACTTTAATAAGAGAATAGAAGATCACCTAGATACGTTAAAACAAAAGCTTCTAGTGAAGAGCCATAGACTAGCACGATATAAAAAAGCCAAAGAAAGAAAGGATAACAATAGATTATTTAAAAGAAGTGAGAAACAATTCTATAGAAAAGTTAAAGGCAACAATATGACTATCCTTAACCCTCCATCTCAAGAGTCTTTAAAAGAATTCTGGCAAGGAATCTGGTCAGACAGCACTGAACATAACAAAGAAGCTGGATGGATACAAAAAGAAAGAGTCCGATCAGAAACTATAAACGAAATGCCGTTTGAAGATATAGATGCTCTCGAAATAAATACAATTATAAATAAAACACATAACTGGAAAGCAGCAGGAATAGATGGTATACACAATTTTTGGATAAAAAGGCTTCAATCACTTCATATAACGTTAGCAGAGCAAATAAATGATATTATAAAAGGCAATCAAAATATTCCAGAATTTTTGACTAAGGTGATCACATATATGATCCCAAAATCAAGCAGAACCCAGGATCCTTCACAGTATAGACCAATCACTTGCCTGCCAACCTTATATAAAATCATAACGTCCTGTATAACTAACAAAATTATTAAACACACTGAACAATAGGATATTCCTAACTGAAGAACAAAAAGGGTGTAGGCGTGGTCATATGAGGTGTAAAGAGCAATTAATTATAGATTCCACTATTTTAAAATACGTCCAGAGATCTAGAAAGAACTTATTCATAGCTTACATAGATTACAAGAAGGCATTCGACAGTGTTCTGCACTCATGGTTGATCGAAGTATTAAACATATATAAAATCAATCCATTAATTATAAATTTTCTTAAAAATACAATGGGATCCTGAAGAACGACACTAAAATTACAAACTAAAACAACAAACTTATCCGTAGATGAAATAGCGATTAAAAAGGGTATTTTCCAAGGGGACTCATTAAGCCCTCTATGGTTTTGTCTAGCCCTGAATCCACTCTCTCATGCATTAATCGAATCGAAATTAGGCTTTGATATAAAGAACGGCAGGTCGATATTGCATCAAATTACACATTTACTTTATATGGATGATTTAAAACTATATGCTAATAAAAATACAGATTAACACGATTTATTAAACATCACAACAACATTTTCGAAAGACATAAGAATGGATTTTGAACTAGATAAATGCCGGAAACTAAATATAAATAAAGGTAAGATTATAAAAGGAAACTACCCAACAGACTCCGAGAGCGATGAAAGACGAAGAACTATATAAATATTTAGGCTACAATCAAGCACGACTGTTAGAACATAGGACTACTAAGGATAAACTGAAAAAAGAATACAATAGTAGAATACATTCGTTATGCAAAATGCACCTGTCTAGTAAAAATTTATTTAAATCCATAAATACATTCGCGATTCCTATATAAAATGGTCTAACACAGAATTACATGCTCTCGAAGTCAAAACAAGAACTATACTGACACAACATAGATATCACCATCCTAAATCAGCAATAGAGAGAGTTATAATGTCCAGACCAGAAGGTGGCAGGGGACTAATCGAAATATCACATCTTCATAAAAGACAAGTCATAAACTTAAAACAATTTTTCTTCCGGAAGAAAAACAACAGTCAATTACACAAAACAATTATAGAGATAGACAAACAGTATACACCACTGAACCTTAGCGGTGACAGCAATATTGAGACAGAAGATAAGGCGAGACATAAAGAAGAGATACACAGGAAATGGAGACAAAAAGAACTACATGGAAGACATCCCAACGATTTACACTAAAGATACATAGATAAAGAGGCTTCTAACAAATGGCTTGAGTTAAGTGAGCTGTTTCCTGAAACAGAAGGTTTTATGTTAGCCATTCAAGATCAAGTCAAATACAAAAAATTATAAAAAAATACATAATAAAAGATAGTACAGTAAGAAACGATTTATGCAGAAAATATCTCAGCAAACCGGAAACAATACAACATATCACAGGAGCTTGTATCACACTAACCCAAAACGACTATACGCATATGCATAATCAACTTGTTAATATCATATACCAAAAACTCGCAACGAAACTTAAACTCACTCAAGATCCCTACACACCATATTATAAGTACACACCTAGACCTGTTTTAGAAAACCAATTCTACAGAATATATTATGATCGCACAATAATTACAGACCACACTATATATAACAACAGACCTGATATAACACTAGTTGATAAAGTAAGCAAACACACATTTATAATAGATATCGCAGTCCCAAACACTAATAACATACAAAAAACTATCACAGAAAAAATTAGGAAGTATACAGAATTACAAGAAGAAATCACCAGAGTTTGGAAAATGAATAGAGTCACTATAGTCCCAATAGTAATATCAACAACAGGTGTTATCCCGAAACAAATATTCAATAGTTTTAGTGCACTCAATCTATCCAAATACACATATCTAACACTGCAAAAAGCTGCCATATTAAACACTTGCCGCATAGTAAGAAATTTTTTACAACTTGACTTAGATAATCATTTCACTGCAGTACAGAGCAATTTAGCTTCTCAGAATAATAACCAGAATCTCACCATGGTTCACACCCGTAAGATTCTGAAAATACCAGGAACTAACCTGAGAAAATTAAATTTAAATACCAAAATAATAATAACAGAAAGTCCTGTACGAGGCCAAAAGGCTCCTATCTCAGCATATGCTGCGATATTTAAAAAAAAACACATTAGGCCCATTCCTGTGATGTATCTAGGATATTTTTCCCATAAGAGGTATCTTTGGTATGAGCATGTGAGTATTCCAGTTGTCCGTTTAATACCCAGCCTTCCTACGTCATTTTGCTTATCTTTCTGGTCTAAAATGGTGTCTCGGATTCCAATAGAAAAGGCCGATTTCGGCCGTACCCTCGGGCTAGAGCCAGCCTACTGGGCCTAGTACATCGCGGCGCCTTTAACGGCCGGAGCCGTGCGATGAGGAGCACCGCACCCTTTTTTTTTTGGGTGTGAAATTATCAAATAACGGAGCGGGAGAGAGTGGTATCAGACTCTTATTGACTAAAACGAGCCTTACTGCTTTGCAGAAGGAGGTGACGGCCTCCCATTTCCTCTCGCTCCATGCCATGGCCTGAACCAGGACCGGACGCAAGCAATCACCGCCGCCGATCGCCTCCACGGGCACGGCGATGCTCCGCCCAAGCCGGGCAGATCTCCACCGTGCCCTCCGGGCGATCCACACAATGGTGACACCTGGGCGTTTCCTCCCGCCTTATCCTGAACAAGAACCTCCCGAAACAGCCGTGTCCAGTGTGGACCTGCGTCAGGCGGAAGGTGAGGACGCCGTGGCGCCTCTCTAGCCACTCCTCAAAGAGGGGTTTTATCACCGCAATTATGGCATGCCCAGAGCACCGCACCCTGCTGTCTCGAAAACGACGCGGGCGGCACCAAGGCAGAAAGTGCATATAGCGCCAGCCAGTCCAGCCTGCGGCGCGTCGGCTTGCCCTGGTGCAGGCAACTCCAAAGCGGTTCCTTTTCTATTACGAATTTTACTTGAGATTCAAGTTACTTTTTTAAATAACGTTATCTAGGCCGTTTATTTTTAATTGTTATATTAGGTTCAACTAGGCTCCGATTTTCGATTTCCTCAAACGAATTAGGTTCATCGTTCATACGCGATTATCGACCAGGGCTCTCGACCGATAGATATCGAGTCGTTCGTCCAAGTCATACCGAATATCGAGTTAAAATACGTATACTGATGGGCGTAGTTTCTCGAGAAAGTAAAACCTATTTAGCCTAAACGGTTAATGTTTTTTTAAATTAATCATTTCCAAAAAAAAAAAAACGTACAAGGTGACGACGCGCACTTCCATTTTTACTCTTTTTTATTTGTTGTTCTTTTGTATTTTTACCCTTTAAATATACCGTTTGATTTTACCTAAACACCACCTTTTATTCCATAACCTACGTCGTCCAGGGTTCGATTCCCGGCCGACATTTGACTTGAATAATAAAAATAATAACAAAAGTTCTAATGATCATATTACCTAATTTCATTTAATATACTTTTTTTTTTCTTCATATTGATGAAATGATATAATGAATTATTGATATAATTTAATTTTACCTGATTTTAAATACCTGGGGCACTGGGTCACCGATAGGCTGTCGGATGACGCCGATTTAGAGAGGGAACGTAGAGCACTGCCTGTCAGGTGTAACATGCTGGCCCGCAGGTTCGCACGGTGTGCGCGAGAGGTTAAAACAACACTGTTCAGGGCCTACTGCCAGTCGCTGTACACGAGCGCCCTGTGGGTTGGATATACACAGGGCTCGTACAATGTTCTATGAGTCCAATATAATAACGCGTTCCGGGTAATGCTGGGGCTGCCGCGCTTCTGTAGCGCGTCGGCGATGTTCGCAGACGCACGCGTTCTGGACTTCGGTTCGCTGCTGCGTCTGCAAATCGCATCGCTGATACGTCGGGTGCGCGGCAGCCCCAAAACATCGTAGCTACTGTAAGGCCGGCAGGGTGGACGGAAAAATAATATGTCACTGGATGGCGGCACACAGACCGTCATTCAGATATGTGACATAATTAGTTTGAACGTGTTTTAGTTAGTAAGTACTAATTTATTTTACTGGTATTACCTATTTTATGGATCTCTGGTCTGAAAATAAAGATTTATATTATTATTTTAATTTGTCTTTGACACATCTCGAGACCCTGAGGTCCCGGACCTTTGGAAGGCGTACGAGGGGCCGAAGCCAACTCGCAATCGACGATTATCCTGTTCGCGCTATGCAAGTGCACCCAAGGACAACCCCCGGTTGGTGCACGACTATTGTAGGATATGGAAACAAAGATATTGAATTATGGGTTTGGGTGGCTAAGTGAACTGGTTATCTAGAGCTATGGAAAGACTATGGCCCCTTTATTATTATTATTTTATTTGGTATAATGGAACACATAACATAACAAAACATCACGCCTGTAATCCCCAAAAGGTTAGGCAGAAGTGTACCTATAGTACACCCACATTTCACCAGTTATATTTAAGTCCCATGAACATGGCATGGTATAATGAACATTTTCTATAATGCACATTTGAATTAGTATAATATTCAGTTAATATAATATTCAAAATCTATAAGTAACGTTTAATATAATTTAGAAACGTCTACTTTTTTGTATATTTTTGCAAAAAAACAAATTAGATTTTAAAAGCCTGCCGTTTGGGTTAGCTTAGTTGGGTTTGTGTTGAGTAGCATTTGGGTTAGGTTAGGTTAGAGCAGTGACCATTAATGAGCGAAGGCGAGGGAGCGAAGCGAGCGTCGATGCCGGTGAATCATTTGGGTTAGATGATGTTTCCTGATATTTATTTATTCATTACCGAATTTTTGGCTGAAAATGAGTAAATATGAAAACTAGGTCAACTGCATGTTATATAAAAAGAGTATTATACAAATTGAAAAATATATGAAATTAACGATATACTAAATTTTATTAGAACAAAAGAAGGTTATATGAAATATAACATTAGATCACATGATACTTAGGACCGGTTTTTTGATCCCTAGTAATAGTCAAACTAACCATTTGTTAAACTGACCATAGCTAAGACTCTAACCAATTGTCAACTCAAGTTTACGTTTTTTGATCCCCATTTCAACCATAGTTAGAATTTACTATTACTAACTTTGTTGCCATTGCAATCGACACTAACTTACCCATTTAAGAGTTGGGAGTCATTATTTTATTAAGGTAATGCGCATGCATTTTGACGTCTATCGCGCATCTGATGTCAAAGTCGTCAAATGACGAGTTTGTTGATTGTGATTTCGTGCTATTTATTTATAAGTCTTGCTCATACATCAATAAAAACGTCAATAACTTGAAATAATGGAATTAAACAGGACAAAAACTATTAATTTAGTAAAACAAAAAAAAAATTGGTCATATTTTTTTCAAAATAAAAAGCAGTTAATAATAATTTATAACATTAAAAAATTATTACATTTTTATATTATAAATTATAATGTTGAATTGACATTTAATTATTTCTTTAATTAATTTATTTAAATTATTACTTACTTTACAATATTCTTCTATTCCACAATTTTTTGTCTTATATTAATAAGAAAAAAGAAGAAAAAAGGAAATTAATTAATATCAATATTTTTTTTATTATTAAAAACATCATAATTTATAATATTAAAATTTAGTACATTTTTAATAGGTATTATAAATTATAATGTTTAATATATAATATAAAAATATTTATATTTTATAAATTTTTTATTAAAATTTTATTATTATAAATTATTTTAATGATAAAAAAAATATTGGTATTAATTAATTTCTCCTTTTTTTTCTTTTTCTTATTAATATAAGAAAAAAAATGGTATTATTTGTGGAATAAAAGAATATTGTCAAGTAAGTAATAATTTTAAATAAATAAATTAAAATTATCATTAAAATTTACTTTTGATCTTCTCATTAGGATATAATCTGTGATAATTTGATCATCCGATGAAGTCTCCGACTTATCAAAGTATCTTAATATATTTGGATTCATAATAAAACCGGAAATACGCAAACACACATTTCATTAAAATAAAATGACATGAAACAGCCGATTGGGACCAAGAGTAAACTATCCGCTATCTTGCTAAACCCTTGATGTAGCCGTGATTAAATATTTTGACCATTGGTTACATATTTAACCCTTTGTTGTGTTAACGAGGGATCAAAAAACAGAAATTGCAGAAATTTAACCATTTGTTGCAATTTTTAACCATTGGTCGACTTAACTAGGGATAAAAAAAACCGGCCCTTATTTGGTTATTTGTTTTTATAGCACATGAAATTTATATCATGTGAACGTTATTTCAAGTGATTTTATACTATCTGTTATTATGCCATATATTACACACCCAATAAAGAGTAGGAATTGTATACTTGCGATTGTTACAAATTATTGTACGACTAGCTCTTGCCCGCGGCTTCGCGCGCATCCAGGTCGGAATGGAATGTCGGAATGGACGACCAAAGGAACGGCTCAATGAACCCCGGGAACATACAACCGGGGCAAAAAAAACAATTCAGTTCATGGACTACCGTCACCGGTACCCTAATTGCATAACACACGATCAATCACAATTTGTTTGGATTTGAAACAGATTGATAATCCATTTCTTCATAAGTTGGAAAAAAATCTGCTCAACAACGTAAATAACGCATTGAATGTTGTTAAACTGTCAAAATTAAACAAATTAGTCATAATCGTTTTCGAAAATAAGTTACGCAATTAGGGCACGGGTCTACGGTCACTGGGTGCCTTCCATCCAAAGCAGCTGTTAGATAACAGTAAAAAAATTGCGAATCAGTGTTATGCAATCTACTTGCTTGCCAGGAACAGGCATGCCATTTAACGTATACACATGAAAGTAGGTGGCACGTGCAAGGAGCTAGTATGCAACCGTGCCAGTTACAGGCAGGTGTATTTTTCGTCATTATGTACAGAATGTCCCCAGAACATTATTCCATACCTTATTATGGATCCCACATAACCATGGTGGTCCCTGGAAGTATGGATCAAATCAAATAGTGGTGTGGACAAGGTCATTTCCAAACTTTTTAACTCGAGAATTTCGGTGCAATTTTTTACGGTTCAAAAGTTGACTAATTTTTGTTTTTATCAATCATTCCACATAGTGGTCAAAGAAAAAAACCTTTAAAAAAAACTATCAAGCTATCAATAAAAATAAAAAACAGAATTCTGTAGAAGAATGGACCTTTCCTGTGGTAATACTTTTACGCGGCTAGAAAACATAATTATGTTCAATAAGAAAAAAACATTTACTGCAAAAGCAATAATTTTACAAAATTTTTAAACAGTTTTCATGGCGAAAAGTTACACTAGCGAAAGTTTATCACGTACTGGAAAAACTTGCCCAAGTCATAGAAATTCTTTGAAGGTATAATTGGGATATTCTTATTAGTTTGAAAGTTAGAGAATTTTATTAGCATGGAAGTCGTATTTTTACAATTTTCTAAGTTTCAAATTTTCTTTTGTTTCAGCTTAACTAATTTAGTTTTTAATTTAATTAATGTCACTAAATTGTGCTATTGCACAATATGGTTAAGTTAGTTTTATCGAAATTTAATCATAAATTGTAAAAAAAAGTTAAAAAAAAAAAAAAATTATTTTCCACACTAATCTAAGCACAGTATAAGTACATAAAATAAATGGAGTAGACTGGAGCCTAAACTAGGGCAGCCCTGTATTTCAGGACTCCAGGTCTTCCTCCCGCGGCGAGTAAGTTCATACAAATTACAACTAGAGGTGTAGTTAATTAATAATTATATTGTGTGTGTTTGGGTGAGTGAGTGTGTATGTTGTGAGTGTGTTCGTGCGTGTGTGTGTTGTGTGTGTGTGTGCTGTGTGTGTGATGAGTGAGAGTACGGTTGCGCGCATCTGTGTTTGTGGGAGTATGTATATAAATGTATGCGTGGTTATGGATAAGTGAGTTTTGATTGCTCTTGATTTACTGCAGACAGAACAGAGATGTTATTTAGTAATTATAAGTAAAGATTCCGTATCATTGTAATTTAAATTCAGAAGATATTTTTGTATAATAGATTTACATTCATGCATGAGTTTTGGGAATATATTTAAAAGAGAGTTGAGTTTATTATATAGATAAGGAGCAAGGAAGCATGAGTGTCTCGTGAAAAAAGCCGTGTTGTGTTTAGTTGCCTTGCATATTCTGTTATTTCTTCGTGCAGGATATGTTGACTTAGCATCGTAAGTTAGTTCTTTATGCTTGCGTAGTGTGGTGTGAAGGATGAATAGTTGCCTCACTGTCAAGACATTGCAGTCCTTATATAGGCTCATTGTGGGATAAAGAAAGGGTTTTCTGAGCATTACTTTGAGTAATGATCTTTGTTCGCGTTCAACTTTTATAATTTTTATCCCAACCCATACTGGAATACAATAACCCAAGATTGGTTGAACCAAGGCAAAGTAAACCGTTTTTAACATTTTCAATTTGAATACAAATGTACTCAAATTCATTCATTCATTCATTGCTCAGACATCTGAGCTTTCTAAAAATCCATATCATTTTACGCGTACGTGCAGACAGAATATCTAGTTGTGCATGCCATGAAAGGGTATCATCTATTTGAGTGCCGAGATACCTAATATTGGTTGTTTTTCTATTGGTGCGCAGGAGCATGTTAAAGACTGGGTATTATTACAAGTATATGCTTTTAAAGTGAAGTTATTTGGTTGTGTTGTTTTATTCATCGAAAATGTTATATATTTTGTTTTATTGACATTTAATGTTAGTAGATTTTTATTTAACCACAGTTGTAAGATGTAGTCCACTCTATAATTTTATCGATGGCGTCATTAATATATTTTTCAAGTGTCAAGATATGATTCAATAAGTTTAAGAACTTTACCATGAACTCCATACATGGTTAACTTCTGCAAAAGTATTTTATGATTAACATAATCAAATGCTTTGCTGAGATCTATGTATCTGAGATATATGTTATCAATATAAATCATTACTGTTGGTGGGCTTGTTAGTTGCTTTCCATCTATGTTTTGGAAACTGAACATTATAAGTAATTTTGCTATCTAATAATTTAATCACAAAATTATATTATGGGTACGAATAGCTTGAACTAATTATAGATCGGCGTCAGTCTAAATGAGCACACACGTCTAGGTCATGTGTTTGTCTGTGTGTGCCACCACAGTGGCAGTGCACAGCGCAGAACGGATTGGTAATTGACACGGGCGTGTGATTTAGTGGTGCGGGGGCGGTGGTGGCGGGACGTGGGGGTGGCACGGAGGGCGCGCGCCCACCGGTCAGCGCGCTGTGATTGGCCGCCGACCCTGCGCCGCCGCGCCCGCCCCCGCGCTGGACTCTCCGTCGTCGTCGCGTCGATACTGCTTGATGCTACTCGACCTATCGAGCGCCCATTGAATTAGATTGCCCGATACAGTTTAATTTTTCCAATAGTATTTTAGTTCTATGATTACTAACCTATACTTTAGGTACCAGCGCAGAGAGAATGTTGCAGATTTTGTAACTATCCATAAATAATAAATAGGTAAGTACGGGTGAGATGCCAGAGTATGATGATGAGTAATCTTAGAGTTAGACAGGATGACGATACAGAATAAACGAAAAAAAAAAGACAAAAACTTACATCAAAGGTCTACTTTATATTCGGAAATTCTTTGCGATAGATAGGAGTACCTACCTACTACCACTGGGTCCACTGGGTACACGGGTGGCCGTAACTACTTACCTACCCTAGTTAGGTAGGTGCGACGCGACACCAGTAATTGTTGTACCGTGAAGTTTTCTTACAAATGGTTTTGTTAGAGGCGCGTGTCGCGCTGTCACGTCGCGCCAGTCTGCGTGAGGCTTGATGTAAAATAAAATTATGTATAGATACTGTGAAATATGTGAAGCTAACAAAAAATCAAATTAATAAAATTAATATTGATTTTAATAAAATATGATGGACCAAATACCTAAGGCGTCTTCTAGTAGGTCGTCTCGAAAGCACATTGTGTTACGGTAAGTATTATTTATTTATTGTATCTATCGAGTGTTAGATCTGAAAAAAGTTTATATTTATAAGAAGAATTGTAGGTACCTACTCTCTCTGTAAACTAAAGAAGATATCTACTTATTTGAAATGTGATGGAAAGATAACGGCCGTATATATTGATCGGATAGGTTCCAATACCTATTTGGAGAGGACCATGTGAAGCACACAATAGTCATAGCTATAATTGATCATGGCGTATAGTGTAGTCAATAGAAGGGGTGCGTGACGTTGCTCGGTATTTGTCAATAAGCGGCCACATTATCCGCCGACCCTCGCCACCCCCTCCACCCTCTGTGGAATGCGCTTGAGGGGGACCGCCTTCCCCACAGTACTACGGGCGACATCCCGGGTCCCCTACGATAGCAGTTTACTTGCCTACCAAGCAGCAGCCGAGTGGAAGCATACTACGGTCCCATATTGATCCACACAGCGAGCAATGAACATGATTGGTAGATATCAAACGCATCCATAGCAACGTAGCATAGCCCATCTCTGGTGGAAAGCCACTCTTAAACTCAGATAAGATAAAAATCGTGCTAGCAGAGACCGGACGTGCACCGCTCCACCCCGCGCCTCCGCCCCCTATGCAAGAACGCACAGGTAGTTAATTGAACAACAGTAGTACGTATTAGCTCAGCGGCTACAATTGCCTATGCTACGACCATAAAAATTTATACGACTTTTATTTCAAACTTCGACTACAGATTTGCAATGCAGTCGTTGAACCACTAAGCTTGGGTCCTCGCGAAACCCTTAGAAAGAAATTTATATACTGACTCTGCCTTCTTTTTATATCTTAAAAAGTATTTTGTATGTTCGCAAAAACTTAGGACTTTTCAAAATAAGAAGCGATTTCCATAATAGGTATATATACACGTAGTAGACATGAAATTGTGATACCCAAATTTAGATAAACTATAACTAGCAAGTCCTTTAATAAAAACAGTATCCGCTTTTATAACTATGTAGTTGCCAAAGTTGGTTACAGGACTTGGCGATGGGAAGTTCAAAACCTAGATCAAACGTGTTCTTATCAAAAAAGCATAATTATTATAAAATTAAAGACTACGTTGAAGACAAGGCATTTTGGCAATAACTCCTGCCCATGTGGCTTCGCTGATACCTTATTAATGGCATAATTATGTAAGAGTCTATTAACTGCTCCTAAATTACCATGTTTATTATTTACATTCTTCCTTGAAATAATCATCCAATTATTTGACATTTTATACCTACAATTTAATTTCAACTCTTTATTAATGGCTTTTGTGGACTTTAACAATACAGATTTATTACAGTTGTACTGGCAATCATATCATTTCGTTTAAAATAGATGTTTTGTTTATTTATTCTTTATACAGGGTGACGGAGACATCGACGCGAAAATTGTTGCCATGGATTCAGTATATGATTCCCCCCTGCGTTGAAATTTGTCGTCGATTATTTTAAAAATAAAAACAGCTGTTTCATACAAAAGTGCTATATCTACGCGGTCAAAATATAAGGTATAGCTGATTTTTTAAATAACCGACGAAAAATTCAACCATCCATGGTAACAGTTTTCGCCGCGATGTCCCTGCCGCCCTGTATACATTATTTTCTGTTTGGTAAATGTGAGAACGTTGTAGGTTTAGTGGACTGTAGATGTCCATATTTGCCGATGACAGCACAATTATAAATGATAGGGGTAGTAACAAAGAAATAGAAGATGACATTAATACTAGTCTTGTTACGACTTTTAACTGCCTGAACGCTAATAACCTCAAAATGAATTTTAAAATTAGACAAAAAACACTTTTACTTTTGCAGGTAAACTACAAAGGTGACCAAATACTTAAAACTAATGTTACAAAACTTCTTGGACTGCATATTGATAACGATATGTCATGAAGCACTCGCATCGATAAATGTACCTATGTGGGTGCTCAGCAACCTTTCCTATGCTCTTTATATGCTAGGCAAAATTGTGAATATGTCAGCGCTCCTAGCAGCTTATTATGGGTATGTCGCCTCTACATTGCGATATGACCTTATATTTTGTGGCAATGCTACTATGGTTGATGAGGTATTAATAACACAGAAAAAATATATTCGAGCTATATTTAAAATAAAACGGACGGATTCATACAAACCACATTTCCAAAACTTAAAAATATTGACTATACCATACCTACGTCTATGAAGCCTGTACGTTTATTTGTAAAAAAACAACACGTTTTTATATAAATCTGTCGAAAGTCAACGGCGATCAAAAAAGTTGCACCCGTTATGCACTAAAACCAAATTTATCTACAATAGTATACCTACATATATATGCAATGGCTCCAAAACTTTATAGCAAATTACCTGATCCAATTGTATCAAGCAGCAACATTATGAGTTTAAGAGTCGTTTTCAAAAGATATGTACTTTTGTTGTAATTATGTGTCCACCAACTTGTAGGTAAAATAAAATGAAATACAGGTCGAAATGTAATCTCCTGCGAGGCGGCGAGCCTCCTTGCCGGATTACCGCTATGGGATCTGGAGGCAAAGGTCCTCGCGCACATTTGGGAGTGGCGCGAGGAGGCGAAACGCCGGGGCTTAACTCCGCTGCCGCGAGAAATCGCGGCACAGCGGACAGAGCTCCGGCGGGATCTCATGGCGTCATGGAGAGTGCGATTGTCGCAACCCAGCGCTGGGCACGCCACAATTGCGGCGATAAGTCCCCTCTTTGAGGAGTGGCTAGAGAGCCGCCACGGCGTCCTCACCTTCCGCCTGACGCAGGTCCTCACCGGACACGGCTGTTTCGGAAGGTTCCTGCACAGGATAAGGCGGGAGGAAACGCCCGGGTGTCGCCATTGTGTGGATCGCCCGGAGGACACGGTGGAGCATACGGTGGAGGTCTGCCCAGCTTGGGCGGAGCATCGCCGTGTCCTCGTGGAGGCGATTGGCGGCGGTGATCTCTCGCGTCCGGCCCTGGTTCGGGCCATGGTACGGAGCGAGAGGAAATGGGAGGCCGTCACCTCCTTCTGCGAAGCTGTAATGCTCGCGAAGGAGGAAGCGGAACGCATGAGGGAGAAGCAAATTTCGCGCCCTCACGCCCCTAACCCTAACCGCCGCAGGAGGAGACGCCCAGGGCGTCGGGAATCGCGAGGCGATTTCCGGCCACCGTGGGCGCGGGCTTGCGGACGGTGAGCAATGGGTGGCTCACCGTCCGATAAGGACCAGGCCCGGGTCGACGGCGCGTTGTGTTCCACGCGCGCCTCAAAGAGATGTCAGCAGATTTGAAGGGGTCCACTAGGGCCGATGCCTGCCGGGGTTGCGAAGAAAACCGAAAGGGAGATCGTGGCCCCCGGCAACAGGGCAACCGAAGGAACACGGGTGGGTTTTAGTCAGTAAGAGTCTGACACGCCCTCCCGCTCCGCCCAGAGCGGGACAAGTTATTTGATGATTTCCCACCCTCAAAAAAAAAAAAAAAGTTCGAAATGTAAACATATAAATCAACATTTAGACTAATTAGTAATAAAATAGCAAGTATTTTTTTTTAAGTGAAAACTTCTTTAGGTGCGTCGGGCATTTCTGAGATGGAAAAAATAATTGAACTCGCCACACTTTTACCGTTACCGACACCTCATTAAAAGTATTTCCTGCACAATAAAAGTCTTCACTTCTATCGGCACTCCCGGAATGCCTCTGTTTTAATAAGGATATTGGATCTATTGCTTTAAAAAACTAAATTTAATTCCTGTCATAATTTGTTTCCCATACTTACGAAATTATTATGTCCACAGTCGCGCGTATTTAAAAAATGCTGCAAATAATAAATAATGCACGCACTATGTAACATGATTCAGCAATGTTTTGTCAGGTGAAGGGGTAAGTTATATGAAATCCTTACATATTACGAAACAAACTCCCCCGCCGCGTCTGTCTGTCGGTCTATCTGTCTGAACACAATAAACTCAAAAACTACCAAACGGATTTTCAAATGGTTTTCACCAATAGACGAGTGATTCATGCGGAAGGTATATATACTACATTAAGGTTTTATGTAAATTGGCTGAAATTAGACGATTATTGTTGAATATATCGGAAAAAATCATGCTGACTGGGGGCTTTATTGGCGTTTGCTGCGGAACCGTAAAAGTTACATAAAATTTATGTTCTACAGTATTGCTTTTCTTAAAAAGTTCAACAAAACAGTGTATAAGGATGCCTGCAATAACCATTTTTATCTTTCGTCATTATATAAAAATTTCATTATTATTTTCGAAGCTATTTTGACCGGTATTATATTAATCCTTACCCAATAAACTATATTACTTAAATTGAGCATTTAATTTAGATTAAAATATGTCTTGACATTATTTCATTTAATTGAATGGCTTAACAAGTACCACATATTCAAAATTACGCGTAACAAAATAATTTTGGTGGACGGCAACGCGTGCGCAACGGTAGGACTCAATGACCTTTTCTTCGGCTATTAGGTATGTAATCTCGGTATGGGTAGTACGTTCCCGTGGGGTATTTTCCGACATCCATGCGTGCGAAGCCCCGTGGGCATAAGCTAGTACACTATAAAACAACGTAATTTTGATAAACCATTTATTTATTTGGTCATAAACACGTGTCTCATTCATCCATTCCATTGTGTGATTCCTCTTGCCTTTGATATTTTGTAATAATAGAAGTAAATTCCAAATTCAGTATGGAAAATCTATGCGTCAAAATAGTTACAACGAGAGGGCGCTAGTTGCTTTCGACTGCGCCATTTTGTTTAGATACTGTGGGTTTCGATTCGTGCGCGTCGTAAAAAGGCATAAGAATTTTTTCTAGGCGTAAAAAATTGTTTTAAGAAATTGTTTTAAACTGCTATATTTTAACCTTAAAATATTTACCGTACCTACTTAATAAACAACAGATTCGTCATTGCATGAATTTGTGGTAACGAATTTTATAAGCACGTTTCAATATGGTATTTGTCGTATTTCTTGCAGATGCAGATAGACCGTTTAAAATGTTTAAGATTATTTAAGTAATATTACTATTTTAGGATCAAAATTTGAGGTTTAGTTTCAATCTTCTTTTCGTAAAGAAAATGAATACTTGAGCCATAACCTCAATACCAACCAATCTTTACTAAAGCCAAATAAAATGTGAAATAAGTTATGTAAACAAACTGCCCATACTTAACCTTAAAATCACCTATTTTGTAAGTAGTTTTTTTTTTTTGCATTTTGAGTAGTCTAATATTCTTTATTGCTTAATTACTTCGACCATGATCAAAGCTAAATATTTACGGTGAAAAAAAAAAACTATTTAAAATTTAAAACATTTCATAATTTAAATATTTCAAAGTAATGCAAATTTCTTCTAAGTTTCTTGACATTTATTTCACATCTTATTCAGCTAAAGTAATGATAAATAATTGTTAAAGCTTAATATTTATGGTGAGAAAAAATCCATTTAAAATTTAAAACATTTCATAATCCTAATATGTCAAAATAATACAAATTGCTTCTAAGTTTCTTGACATCTATTTCACATCTTATTCAGCTGAAGTAATGACAAATAATTGTAGCACTTTGTTATCTTTAAGTAAAATAAATATAACGAATAAATATTTTTTTAATTTTGTATCACGCATTTTTAATTCTAAACCCTTTATTGCAATAACAGCATTAATAAAAAAGACAACAATAGTTAAAATATATTATTATTGCAAACAAAAATAATAACAATTGCAAAAATCTGCGCTGTGCTTTATGATCATCAGAACCTAAGCCAGTTTGATTCTCAGACAAACGCTTAACGCGTTCTGCTATCTGCACACGTAAGTTTAGTTCGAATTTTAGCAATCACATAATCTGGCCAAGGTCAAGCGCATGATGCGTGTGTGTTACCGTGTCTAACAAAAGCGACGAAAATATATATTTGTTTCGGTAGTGCGGCGTGAGTACGTGACGATACGACGTGTGTAAAGCGCAAAACTGCGTTCTCTGTGGTGTGTGTGCCGTGTTGTTTACACGTACAGATAGATATACGGACTATATCGCGTGTTCAGAGCAATACGACTCTTAACGTGCCTATGCACTTTTGAACGCTTACTGTACCTTCTTGTGCGCTTACCAAAGTAGTTTATTACTTTTGGAACAGCAAGTGTCTTCTTCTAAGTTAAACGAGTTGGGTACATATGCTTAGATGCTTACGTTCCACTTTGTGGTATTGATTATTAAATTTTTTAGTCAAGATATCTAACTTACTTTTAAGATTAATAGGGAGTGCTCTACAAATTTTGAAGAGTTTTTTCATAATTTTTGTTTAATGTTTTTTAGGGTTCCGTACCTTAAAAGGAAAAAACGGAATCCTTATAGGATCACTCGTGTGTCTGTCTGTCCGTCTGTCACAGCCAATTTACTCCGAATCTAATCGATTAATTTGATATTTGATAGACATATATATTTTTGTGACCCAAACATGGACATGTAACTTTAATAAATTAATTTTTAATATGGTGGTCACTTTTCGGTGGCAAAGTGGGTTTAAAAAAGTTTCGTAAACTGTACTGTGTGACCGATCAAATGAAAGGGCGTATTATGAGGATCTCAAGTATATTTTTTTATAATTTTAAAATAACTCATTTTAGGGATATTTAAAAAAATAGATGAAAATTTCCCGTTCCCCCCTTATCTCCGAAAATACTGAGCCTAAAATTTTGAATAAAGTACAGAGAATTCTTCTTCACTCATAGATTACAGGAAAACCTATAAGAAGTCTACGGTCTTAAAAAAAACATGGTAAATCTCTCAATATTGTACGTACAAACTTACATTTACAGTTGGAATGTATGGGAGAACATGTTTTTCTACTACAATGTTAAGTTTGTTTTTGAGATAAATTCATCCCAACTACGGAATCCTTCATTGTGCGTTATCCGTCACGCACTTGGCCGGTTTTATATTTTTTATCTTTAAGTAGTTTTAGTAACCTTAACTGCAAGAGGTTAATTTTATTTAAGGGTGAGGGGAATGAAAGACCTTATCCACCCAAGTCATAACCATAGTTGAATCAGCCAGAGCGTAATACAACGTATACAGTACTTTCCTGCTGAAAACATATTTAAAAAAATTCAATTTACCCAAAAAAATCTTAAATGTGTAGTTAAAAATGTATTTGATCCTTAGACACTTGATGTATGTATATGTACACGTATATTGTGTTAATTCAAATAATAGTAGGTACTTATATCTTAAAAAAAAACAATTCATACCTACGCAGGGTTCATTTTTGAGATCAAAAATGGTCAAGGTAAAGCCGTTGTCGCATGCCATTATAATTTTTTAGATGTACAGGCATGCGACCACGGCTTTACCTTGACCATTTTTGAACCTATGTCTTGATTGCTGTCTGAAATATTTCCTTGTTTCATACTTTTTAGAGCGTGATTTTTCAGTAGTCGGGTTTTAGTTTTTGAACTTACTTTTTATTTTAAATTATTTTGGGGTTATAATTTCGGGATAAAGTATTTACAGAGCAGCTTAAAAAAATGTTTGTTTGGGTTTTATTGTATAATAGGTATTACTTTTACAGCCGCGCCGTACGTAGCAGTCTCACTTTTGCTTATTTTTAACAATTTAAACATATTTATTTACTTAGACAATATGATATATTAGAGGATAGCTTATAATTGGTTTAAATCATATTTACAAGACAGAGCATTGACCAGGAAATGTACAGCATAGGATCAGACATGGCTACCATTAATACTTCAATACCCCAAGGAAGTGTTTTAGGATGTACCTTATTTATATTATATGTAAATGACTTGCCAAAAAAGATAAGTTTGTCTTGTATTTTGTTCGTTGACGATGTGTGTTTATTATTTAAAACGCCTGCGAATACTGACCATGCAGCTATTAAAAACAATTTCACAGAAACTGAGCAATGGTAAAAGAACATAATTTAGAAATAAACTTAACTAAAACATGCTAATTCAGAACTTACCAAAGGACCCCACTAAACCTAAATACATTAACACAACAAATAAAATTAGAAGTAATAAACGAATTTACACTTTTAGGCCTAATATGAGACTCAAACCTAAGTTGGAAGAAAGATGTTCAAAGTACAAGAGCAAAGTTGTCCCAATTTATTTATGCACTAAGCATATTGAAATGCAACACAGACTATAAAACCGCCTTAACTGCCTTTTATGCGTACGCCTACTCCTGGCTAAATTATGGTATTATTCTGTGGGGAGACAGTTTCTTTGTTTTTTTTTTTTTACCTTTTCATGCAACAAAAGAAATGTATCAGAATATTAATGAACATAGACCGACGAGAGAGTTTATAGGCCACACTGTATTAAACAACAAATGCTCACACTATCAGCAATATATATACTGCAAAGTTGTATACTCGTTAGGAAAAATAGGCACCTCTTCAAATCTAATATCGAGCTAAGTGAAAACTATAACCGACGGAACAAGAAGAAATAAGACTACCCATCACAAACTTATAAGTTATCGGGAAAACCCATATTCAAGACTAGCTAATATATTTCATAAGCTACCGGAAAGTTTAAAATCCCTACCAAATGACTCTATTTTCTCAAAGCAGTTGAAATCTCTGTTACCAAAGAAAGACAACATATTTTATATTTTTATTGAGTGCCCGTTGTTCGGAGTGATAGGTGGGTTTTCAAGTTTTCACGTCGTTCCGTCATAAGCTACAGAGTCTCTTCCGAAAGTTTCGACTTCTTGCCTGTGCGCCGTATTTTTCAAAATCGCGTACCTTCCTCCCTGAGGACTTTCACCATTTGATCGAATGCCCTCCTGCCTGGTCGACGTCGTTTGTTGTTTCCACAGCAGCGAATCGGTTCTCCAAGTCTGACTGCAATGTTTCGGAACCTAACATAGTTTGAAGCTTATTTGGATGGAGCCTAGACTTCATTAAACGAGTTCGCTCTAGCTTGAAGTTATGATGTGTGTGTGATTATTTAAAGGACTTGAACTATTCCTTTAAATTATGATAACAGGAGCATGTTATCATAATTTAAAGGAATAGTTCAATTTAAATACGGACTGTGTAATGCACATCAGAATGAAACTGTATATATAAACTATTTGTGGCAGTATTATCAATGTTTAAAGTGCACTAACAACTAATATAATAGTGAAAATATTTTACCTCAGCGACTTTCATATTTACGAAACTGGACATTCGTTCGTAAGTTTGTTTACGTACTAATACTTTGACAAATTATGACAATCTGACTCCATAGTTCAGTCAAAGACCATAATAACACTCTGCACATACTCAGATATAAGCAGTTTCCTGAATTTGACGAAATAGAAATCGTTTTTTATTTGAAAATGCATGACGTCAACGCAACGCCATACAACGCAACGCCATATTAAGTCACATTCAAGAACCAAGATAATTGTTACCAACCTCTAAACAAATGTTGTCAGAGAAAATTTATAGTAATTAATAAATTAAAATTTGTGTTTAGAGACATCTATTGGCCGTAGAGAAAAAATACTCACATGAAAGAAGTGCTTTTTTTTTTTTTTTTGGGTGGGAAATCATCAAATAACTTCTCCCGCTCTGGGCGGAGCGGGAGGGCGTGTCAGACTCTTACTGACTAAAACCCACCCGTGTTCCTTCGGTTGCCCTGTTGCCGGGGGCCACGATCTCCCTTTCGGTTTTCTTCGCAACCCCGGTAGGCATCGGCCCTAGCGGACCCCGTCAATTCTGCTGACATCTCTTTGAGGCGCGCGTGGAACACAACGCGCCGTCGACCCGGGCTTGGTCCTTATCGGACGGTGAGCTACCCATTGCTCACAGTCTCGGTCACAATACGATTATTAATTTCAACAGTATTCTTACGTTTCGTCTGACCTGAAGGCACAACTACCCGGCCGTATATGTGATCCATCGAGATGCAAGTTGGAATCTCGCTAGCTACATTATTTTTGAATTGGGTTGAAGTTCGTAATTGCAATTAAAAATGAATTTCTTGGAAAATATTACATTCCGGCGGACCCACACACGATCTGAGCCTAATGATGTTGAAAGCGACATTATATCTCAAACCACCATTTACACACACACACACACACACACACGCCCACATTAGAACTATTTCAGGTAGATTAAGTTCAGCTGCATATGCAGTTAGAAAAATAAGGCAGTTGACTGATATAACCACAGCTAGGTTAGTATACCTTGCTTATTTCCACAGTATTATGTCTTATGGCGTTCTTCGAGACGTGGGGATCGGCAGCTGACGTAGATTCAATTTTAATTTTACAAAAGAGGGTGATCCGCGCGATCTATAAAATAGGTCCTCGCGAGTCCCTTAGAGACAAATTTAAAGAAATTGATATACTGACTCTGCCTTTATATCTTAGAAAGTATTTTGTATGTTCGCAAAAACTTAGGACTTTTCAAAATAAGAAGCGATTTCCATAATATAAATACACGTAGTAGAAATATAAATACATGAAATTGTGATACCCAAATTTAGATTAACTAAAACAAGTAAGACTTATAAGCATTTCTTATATCAGTATCTGCTTTTATAACAAGTTGCCAAAGTCTGTTACAGAACTTAGCGATGGGAAGTTCAAACCCCACATCAACTTGTCCTTATCAAGAAAGCATATTATAAAATTAAGGACTACGTTGAAGACAAGGAGGTTTGGCAATAATTCCTTCTGTACATGTGGCTTCCCTGGTATCCCATTAACGGCATAATTATGTAAGAGTCTATTAATTGCTCCCAAATTACCATGTTTATTGTAATTTTTTTTTTTTTTACATTCGTCCTTGACATATTTATCCTATTATTTGACATTATGTACCTACGAGTTAATTTCAACTCTTTATTAGTGGCTTTTGTACACATGACAATTATTCAGATTTAATACATTTATAATAGCAATCATGTAATTGCGTTTAATTAAAATAGGTTTTTATTTTTATTAATTTATGTATCTTTTGTATAGATTCTTTTCTATTTTGTGAATGTGAGAACGCTGTAGGCTTAGTGGACTGTAGATTTGTTGACCATTTTCTATTTTCTTAAGTACCTGGCACTTATTGAAAGACCTATACTGTTTTCCCATACCTAGTCACACTTTTATTTGAAAGAATTGTAAAATCCAATTATTTTTAAAAGAGTAGCCGTGGAGTTTCTTGCCAGCTCTTCTTCATAGGAAACACGGTTCCAATTGGTAACCGTGTACCTAGCTTCTGACGTTTCATAAGTACCCATGTAGGTTTATGTGAAATAAAAATATTTTGAATTGAATTTTGAATCGAGTTAAACATTAAACTGTACGACGAGTAGTTTACCTGACATATTAGAAGACGTTCCACAAGTAAAAATATTAAAAGATGTGATCGCCAGATTAACATCTCAGCTAACTAGTTCGCATGAAGAAATTGAAATATTATCACTGGAAAACAGTAATTTAAAGAAATTAAATGGAGAATATGTTAAAAGAAATGACATGTATAAAAAAAAATGTTAACAGTCCAGGAAAAATTAAAGCTAAGACAACAGAACAGGGTTTTCGTAAGAATACTAGAATTAATATGGCACTATTTGACTTACTAGCTAACATCATGCCGTTTGTCGAAAAATAAATTCAATCTGTGTAATTTACACTGACGACCAAGGCTTTTGACTACGTAGACCATAAGATTCTGTAGCACAAATTAAATAGTTAAGGTATAAGAGGGAAAATCTTGAAGTTAATAAAAACTATGCCTGAGTAATAGTCATCAATGCACGGAAATTTCTAGGATATGTCCTAAGACTAAATTAGAAACCATATATGTATCAAAACTAAAACATGTAAAATATGGTTTCCCACAAGGTAGTGTATTGGGTCCGCCACTTTTTTTGATATATATAAATGATCTCCCGAAAGCAACAACCAACAAAATGGTTCTTTTTGCAGATGACAGTACAGCTCTAATAAAATGTACTAATTCAAATAATTATAAAAATGACATTGATATATACCTAAGTGACGTTATAAATCCGCATATTCTTTTTTTCAATTCTCAAAGAAAGTTAACAGTCAAGCTCTTTTAACAGCGTACCATGGACTGGTTGCCTCTGTTTTGCAGTATGGCTTTATTTTCTAGGAGCAGTCTACTGATAGGGAGCTGGTATTTAGATTGCAGAAGCGATGCATCAGGTCAATGTGCGGTCATAAGACAACTGATAGCTGTATTCCCTATTTTAAATCGTTAAAAATTTTAACTTTGCCTTTTTTATATATTGTATATTGGAAACGGCTTTGTTTGTGAAAAGTGACCCACATTTATTTAAAAAAATATCAGAGGTCAGAAAAAATCCAATACGGACTCAATACATCAATCAATTATCTAAGTCAAGTAAAATTTAAAACACATCAATGCAAAAAAGTTTTTTTGGTATTGCCCCACTCATATTTGATAGAGTACCTAATTTAAAAAAAATATGACTACATTAAAATTTAAAAGGGCGCAAACGAAATTTTAAGTATGAAAACTTATTATACGATTGACGATTTTCTTAGTGATGATTCAATAATTGACATACATATATTACTCTGATTCAATAATTGACATACATATATAACTCTGATTCACATAATTATTGTGAACGTGGTTCGCTTACTTAGAGTGTTATTTTATTTTATATTTTTTATTGCTGTGACCACACTGACATTTTTATTTATTTTTTTGTAATTCTAATGATCTGCTTATTCTTAATTTTTTATTTGGAATTGTAAACCTTTGCTTACCCACGTGACGGTAAAATATAGAGAACTTTATTATAAAAACACATATGTACTATACCCCTTTTTTGCAAAGAAATAAATGATTTGATTTGATATTCAGAGAGCCTCGAACAAGCCTGTGATCACTGTCGGTATTGAACCTGTTGATCACTGAGACATCCCTGAATATATGCTTTTTATCTGTTATGATGAAGTCTATCTCATTTTTCGTCATAGTGTCGGGTCTTCGGCTCGTCTAAATCATTTAGGGCTGTTTCTTAAAGAAAGAATTAATCAAGAAAAGCCCCTCCTTGTCCATGAAGTAGAAAAGCATTTGCCCCCTATGATTTCTGCAGCCAAATCCACAGGATACTACTTCCGATTCGAAACACGAAAACGACGACGGTAGTGGGCCCTAGTGGTGGAATACAAGGCCTTGGAGATGTCCTCGAACATTTCCTGCACTTCGTCATCCGAGTGTGCCGAGGTCGGTGCTATACCGCTCGGTTAGCTTTACTACTAGGTACGCAACCCTGTTCGAGATACTGTGAAAATGACAACAAATGTATAATAATAATAATTATTACGCTAAGTAAAAATTAACCTACTTAGCTATACTTTGCACCCAAATACTCTAAAAAAAACCGGCCAAGTGCATGTTGGACCACTCACAATGAAGGGTTCCGAGTTGGGATGAATTTATTCCAAGAACAAACTTAACATTGTAGTGTTTTTTGCCCATTCTTCTCCATACGAAAAATACCTTTTTGAAGGGGTGACTACAATCAATTCTATTTTTTGAAAATTTTGACGTTCAAAAGTACCTTTCATGTGCCAAATTGAAATAAATTATTTGACTATGACTTTGGTTTCCCATACATTCCAACTGCAAATGTAAGTTTGTAGGCATAATACTGAGAGATTTTAATTTTTTTTTTTTCAAAATTTTAGGCTCAGTAGTTTCGGAGATAAGGGGGGCGGAATGGTCAATTTTCATCTATTTTTTTTAAATTATCTTTTGTCTGTCACTAAAATCGGTATGTGTACCAAATTCAACTTAATCGGTCCATTAGATTCGGAGAAAATTAGCTGTAACAGACGGACAGACAGACACACGAGTGATCCTATAAGGTTCCGTTTTTTTCCTTTTGAGACACGGAACCTTTAAAAAAAAAATTTCAAACAAAAAACATCCGACTTCCAAAAAACACTACAAAGTGAAAAATAACTTTAATTTCGGAAGTCGGTATCTTTGGTTTTGAATTTTCGTTTTTTGCCACCGACTTCCGAAATTTATATAAGTAATTTTTCACTTTGTAATGTTTTTTTAGAAATCGGTTGTTTTTTTTTTTGGAAATAGTTTTTATTTTTCACTTTTTAGTTGTGGTACCTACCCCAAACAAATTCGAATACACCTGCTATGTAAATAACAGTCACAGGAACTTACTTATCATCCACATACTAAGTGGGAAAAAAGACGTATTATTGAAGCTAACTCAAAAACTATCCAAGCAAAGTTAATAAAATTTATATTGGACCACCTTGAGAGCATACCCTTTCAAACAAAAAAAAAAAGGATTTCATTCATCATTTCAAAATCGGTCCACAATTGACGGAGAAATCGGCGGATATACATAAAAAAAAAACAAACATACGCTACGAACATATAACCTCCTCCTTTTTGGAAGGCGGTTAAAAATTAGGAAGGTAAGCATAGGTTAGGTAAGCACCCATATTCTGTACAAAAGCGAGGATTTTCGTTGACTAAAATAAAATGCACATTTTGTGGATCAAAAGGTCTTCCCCTAACCTTCAAGCAAAACATTATCCGTCAAGTGGATGGATGGAGTGGGTGCGATCATGAACACAAAAAGGAGCGATGCATATCTTGTGAGGGGCGGGGCGGAGAGAGGCGACAGGCGAGGGGGGGGTCACAGCTCGATCGCG
This sequence comes from Omphaloscelis lunosa, assembly GCA_916610215.1. Lineage (NCBI taxonomy): Eukaryota > Metazoa > Arthropoda > Insecta > Lepidoptera > Noctuidae > Omphaloscelis > Omphaloscelis lunosa. The sequence continues at coordinate 22,997,902 of OU744252.1, forward strand.
ACTCAAGAATTTAATTTGGTCGCGGAGAGGGGTGCTCCGCGCAACGCGCAAATTAATTTTAATCGTCGTCATTAGGGAGCGCGCCCCCTGCTACCCCTCTCCCCCCCGGACTCGCATTACAGAGACTAGAGACCCTTTCAACTCGCCGCCACTGTCCGCCGTTTTTACCGCATCAACCGTCGTTTATTAATCATTTCTTATCCAACGAGGCAATTATGCCTATCCTTAGAGGCGAATCTAAATTCCGGCTCGCAGATGATTCCGAATCACGCAAGGGTTTTCCTTAACTTCGAACCGTCTGCATCTGCAGATGGCAGCGCCTAGGTGTAGCAGCGTGTTAGTATAATTGCGTCCGAGATACTTATGAGCTCTTCCTGCCGCGCTCAGCACTGTTCCACTACGCTTGACTCAGTGGCTTCCCGAGTGCGGCTCACAGCTTCACACACAGATAACCACAAAGTGGGAATGCTTTGTTGTGTCATTCGGATAGCGCGCTTAAATCATTATAATTAAAATATCTGCGCCAGACGCGACTGGAATCTCTTTGAAAATTAAAATACAAGCGAGGATGAGGCACGCCCGCTTACAAGACCGTTAGGAAAATGTTTTGTCATTAAAGTATGTATGGTTATTTATCGCAGCGTTTGATCGTTTACTCTGCGACTGAATTATAGAAACGCCTTTGATATCATCCCATATTAGTGTCGGAGTCGCTACAAGGAAGCCTCACATGCCGCCGGCGAGCGCCCAGAAAGTACGAGCCTCAGGGGACAGAACATACGATACCGACACACGTCGGTGTCTATCATCTGCTTGCATTAGTCATTATTATCCTTACCTTGCTTGGCTCAATGGAAGACAATTTTCCAAGCCAACGTTCCTTGTGAAAATATCTTTGCACAAGTAGAAGTCGTAGTCGGCTATGTGAGGGTGTAGTGTTCGGGTGTTCTAGTGGTACGTACCGGGCACGGCAGGGTAGGAGTAGGGCGAGCAGGCGGCAGGGTCGAGGTGATGCGACGCGTGGTGCTGCGCTGGCCAGTCCACGGGCTTGTATTGGTGGTGCAGGCCGCCGCGGCCCAGCAGCAGGCCGCCGTAGCCGGCCGCAGCCGCCATGTTATGGTGCGCGGCCGCCGCGTGGTACTCGGCCGCGTGCCGGTGTGCCGCGTGCCCGTACCTGCGCCACACTCTCACCATCATTATTCCACAGTACACACTCCAACGCCGGTGGTTTAATGATTTCCACCAAACTCTACGCTCAATTACTTAGATCGAATAGGTAGGTACGGTAGGCCGCAGGTTAGTGGCAACAAAACCAGTATAAGCTGGCCTCTGTTGAATTTTTTGAATGTTTGTACTATGCTAGACCAGCTCAAGGTCAGTGTTACCGCAGACATGCGGTCGACTGTATTAAAGTGGTGAAATTACTCTGATTTTACAATAGACCAATTAAAACTACAATCTGACAGTAAGTACGGTTAACTACTTATTTATTGCGGACCACACTCGGAATGACATACAATGACAATTTAATAATAAGTAGATATTCATTGCTTTATTTTTGTTGTCTTATCTATTATTTCATTTTATTATTTGAAGCAATGCGTTTTGTTATGGTTTCATTTCGAGTGTGCTAGGCACTATGAGCCCGCAGAGTGCAGGTGACGGCGCACTCACCCCGTGTAGTGCTGGTGCCAGGGGTCGTAGTCGTAGATGTCGACGCCGGCGCAGGCGCCGCCCGGCGGCACGCCCGCCACGCCGGCCGCCGCCGCCGCGTTGAAGAACGACGGCGGCAGGTTGCGCGAGACCATCGGCACGCTCTCTGCACACAACGCACGCACTTATATACCACTGTCACGTCTATGATTAGCACAGCTATTCGCAAAGCTAAGCTAAGTAAAAACAAAATAGGCCTATTTATACAGTTTTCACTGAATCATGATTATCGATTATTGTATTTTATTTAACAACTCATTGGGTACCTACACCAGTTCATTTTACACCATTCTATGAACTTACTTGGTTCAAAATTCACAAAAGAGGCGGAGGCACAGCTGTGACTTGTGATTGAGCTGAGCGATGTATGTATGAATCCCATCAAATACATTTCATGTAAAGTTTGTTGCTAAGACCCACATAACGCTTTCATCACTGTTAAAAAGTTATCAGATCTAATGTAGAACCAAACCCTAACTCTACAAACGTTTTGCGGCCGTCGCACAGACACTCCTATGTGCTGGTAAGAAATTAAGTTACTGGTCTTTAATGTTGTGTGATGCATGCAATAGTTCAATGGAACGGCCAAGCTATACATTTTTGTAGGTACCTATTATCCATAAGAAATACAGACTAGCAGCTCCCTTGAAGGGCGATGGTAGTTAAAGTTAAAAAAAAGTGGTGGCACTTCGGGAGCGCCGACAGAAGTGAAAACTTGAACAAGATCGCCTTTGTGGAAGAAAAATACTTGCATAGAACATTGATCCGTAATAAAATATAAATAAAGAGCACAACGCGTTTACAAAAATGAGGTGTCGTCATGATGTCGCGAAATCAATGGTTTAGTCCCATCTCAAAAATACCCAACGCGCCTAAAGAAGTTTTCATTTCAAAAATGTGTTTTTTTGTTGTTTGTGTGCAAATCCTAGCCTAAACCCACGTATTTTAGATATTAATAAAATCCGAAGTATAAATGCTAGACAAATTAAATCCAGTGTGTTTTATAAGTCTGCTAACCACAGCTTATCCTGAGGATTTGAACTCTCTAGCATTATCCAGGCCGAAGCTATGAAGGTTTGAAAATACGATGAAACTTTTCGAGAAAAGATAGATAGTGCTAGTGCCTGTGTGCTTTTTGTGTTTGGCTCATCTTGAGGGGGACACTACCGTGCCTCCATATTTGCAGGCCAGTTTGGGTGCGTGCTCATAGCACTCTCGTAGGCTTAGTTTCATTCATGATGGTAATGATAAAACATATCCTTACATATTATAAAACAAAGTCCCCTGCCGCGTCTGTCTGTCTGTCTGTCTGAACGCGATAAACTCAAAAACTACTGAACGGATTTAAAACAGTTTTCACGAATGGACGGAGTAATTCATGTGGAAGGTTTTAATGTATAATTCATTACGGTTTTGTGTAAATTGGCTGAAATATGACGATCATTGTCGAAGATGTCGGAAAATATCATGCAGACTCGGAGCTTTAGTAGCGTGCGCCGCATAAACCGTAAGAGATACATCAAATTTAGTTTTACAGGATTAAGATCTTAAAAAGTTCAACAATAATATCCGCGATAGCATATCGACACCAGAAGTATCAATTAATGTAAGGGAGAAACCACGGTTTTTCAGGAGAGCCAAAATAGGTTTTTTTTTTTAATCCGTCTATAACTTTTTACTGCCTGCTCCAATTTTAATTGTGTCTAGAAAAAAAAACTCAAATCTCAAAGCATTTATTTCAAAGAAACCATTTACAGGCACTTTTAAACTGTCAAAGAGTCTGTCAGTTAGTCACAAAGTTGAAGCTAATTGCCCATTCCAAAACGTAGACCTCTATGGAGAAGAACGGGCAAGAAACTTCAAGGACACTCTTTTATCTTGGGTACATTATTCTTATTGCTTCTATATGTGAGAACAATCTACAAAAAATAATCAAAGGCAATCGATAATATAAGATTTAAAATAAGCCCTGGCAGATAAGAGATGACCAGTCTCAACTGACGGCGCCCGTTCACGAACATGACGCGTGGATCAGCACCATCTAGCTCAACCATTTTGTAGAGAACCCAATGATCCAACACACTCGCCACCATCAGCGAGATATCTAAGTGAGCATGATATAATATACTTTCAACTGCCATGCTCTTTCAAGTCAACATACATCTTAATAACATAATAAACGGCTCCATGGTACTCACATTTACAAAAATAAAAGTGCTTCTAAATTATACAAAACTGTAGTTTGCAAAGTATTTAAGAAATTAATAGAATTTTACCACCAAAAAGAAAGAACATCATTACTAATTAGAGCATTTAACAATTTACTTGGTAAAACAAAAATAAACATTAAGTTCGTAATGTCAAAAACAAAATTTAAAAAAGGGGAAGCAACTCTTCCAAATATTAAAATTTTAACTAGTGGCTGTGGAGCAGGACCAGCATTAAGCCAAGCATTTTTATCTACGATATAATCATCCAACTTATAATATGCTTGTCTACATAGTGTGCGTTTAATGCATGTTATAAATTTCTTATCATATAGTTGAAGAATAATGAGTGGTATTTTATTATAAAATTTTACACAGTACCCCATAAAAGACGTGTGTACTTTAGACAATCTAAAACGTGGTTGATCTAATTTGTGCCTATTTCTAGTGTTAAAATTATGCCTGTCACTTATCTTACTAAAAATGTAGATTTTTTCGAACATACATAATGTTTTCATATATATTATGTTACGGCTAAAACCCGAAGTGGGGCTACACCTAGTTTTAGCCGGCTTCAACTAGGTGCGACGGGTAGCAGTTGGTAAAACTTGCCTAAATGGACCCTGGCACTCGCCGGCCGCTACCGCGGCATCGCTCGCTTCGCTCGCTCGGCTCGTGC